>OY288274.1:32535848-33144368 GCA_958450335.1 Hibiscus tridactylites | reverse complement strand
ATTATTGATATGATGATATTTGAAAAATCATTGTTACTGAATTAAACTTCGAGTTTAAAGACCTGTTAACAATGTAAGGATCTTTGGTACCAACTACGGGATGAAATTTTAGGTATTTAAAATAATGTCAACTTTTGAATTTAACAAATTGGATTATAGAATTATTTCTTTAATAGATCTTTACAATATCCTATCCGATTTAATCAATCGAACGTCATTGTGCACGAAAAGGGAAAGCATTTTACATGGTCAATCGTTAGTCATATTACCACAACCGAGTGTTGAACTTTTCTTACCAAGGCGGCTATCGTTAGGATGAGTCTAGGGTGTGAGTGACAAGGTTAAAAAAATGATAAAATGTCAGAAGTCCATAACTTTAAATATTATTCCACAACTTAATAGTGTTATATTTCTTGATGATATTTTATATTTTCGTGTTTTTATGACAAATATCTAGGGGTGTTAATTGATCGCAAACAGTTAGAGCTCTATTCGAGTTGACTTTACTTCAATTCGAGCTTGACTCGAGATCTTAACGAGTCAAGTTGAGCAAGACATAACTTGATAAGTTTGCGAGCAACTTGTTATTTTTTTATAAATTCATGATGGATACCTTAAAAAAATCATATTCTAATAAGTTTAAATACTAGTTAAAAATTTTAAAAAAATTTAATGACTTACTGGTACGAAAGTTCCAAAATTTCGAGGAATTCAAAAAGTTATTTTTTATTAATAAGAAATTAAAACATTCTATTATTGCTTGGGTGATTATCCTTGATAGGCTTCCAAGTGGGACAGGTTTGAATTGTAGTTGTGGCTTATGTGGACGTGATCTTGAATCTGGCAATCGAGTGTTGGTTTGGGGGTCCGCATTGAGGGCTGAGGCTTTGTTGTATGGAGCTGGGAAGTAGAGCTACAATGGGCAATTCTGTAATTGAAGCCTGCTTACTGCTTATTCTTAAACTTATGATTACTGCATATGGGAGGAGCACAACGCTAGTTCATTTAGAAATAGTATAAGTAGAATTGAAGTGGAAATGTTTTCTTGCCAAATCACACCGTATATTGGTAGATACAAATATACAACTTTGAACAGGGTGGAGTCTTTTGTAGCTAGCCTGCTACTGCTACCATCCATTTTTGTAACAGCAACTTGTTGTTTCTCTTGGAGTATTTCATTTTTTTATTATTACTTTATGTATATATATAAAAGTAAAAAATAGAAAAAAGTCTTCTGTTCTTATATAAAAAAATATTATTAAAAGTTAAAACCCTAGAATGCTTAAGGCCTTCTCTCTTTTGTTGTTAATAAAAAATGATTGAGAAATTAAAAAGAGTCTCACACTTGAATATTAGATTCATCTCTAACTCGATCATGATAGATAAATTTACTTGTATTTAAAAAATAAGGTAAATTTTAGCGAGTTTAACGAACAAAGAGTCGAGTCGAACAATGAGATTTTTTAACGAGCACGAGTCGAGCACAATTTTATCGAGCTTAACGAGCAATGAATCAAGTCCAGCAATGAGATATTTTAACGAGCACAAGCCGAACACTATTTAACTCGCGATCGACTCGCTCGATAAGCACCCTTACAAATATCGATACTTGTAAAAAACACAACAAACCAAGTATCGAAACTTATAAAAAAATCACCAATTGCGAGATAACATTTTAACTACACCCTAAACATACTGCTATTGTTAATCCGTTTTGACTATATCCTTTATTGGATCAAGGTATTTAAATTATTTTTTTGTCTTCTAAATAATTTCGTAACTACTTTAGGTTCAATCCTTTATGTTCAACTTGAGATAGTTTTTAATTCCTTTACGGCTTATTGGCTATGGCCTATTTCTTTGCATTAATGGTAAGGTGTTGGTTGACGGTCACATTATTCATCAGATTATTAAATTACATAGTCAACCTCATTTATGTAATCTTTATCCTCATTTTTATTACTATAAGTATTACTTTAACACAAGTTTCCATGGCAAAGAAAATACATGACAACAACCTTCCTTTGTCTTCCCCGTTTTATTCTTTTAACAAGTTTCTCAACTGCAAACACAAACTATTCCTAGTTTTCCCCGATCTGTCTTTCCCCATAAATATCATGAAAAGCTACTTCTTTTCTATGTTCTTCCTCAACCTTGCACACTACGTCAAGCTCCTATTCAACATGGCATTAATCGGTCTCGGTCTTCTCGAACCCCTGCCACCCGAAGAAGATTATTGTCCCCGCGAAAATTACATTTTATTGACAGACAGTCGATCCCGGTTGATAGTATCCATTCCGGTCCAAATTCTTATGGTGATGATTAAGGACAACTTACCGATTCTTGAATACGGTGATTTTGTCGAGAGATTCGGAAACCGTGACGATGAGAAAATTAAGAATGGTGATGATAAGAGGGTATGCAGAGTGTGCTTGGAATCCATGGAGAGGAGTGATGAGATGAGACACCTTTGTATGTGCTCTCATGTGTTTCATAAAGAGTGTATCGATACATGGGTTAATGAGGGTCGGGTTACTTGTCCTTTATGTCGGGCTACTTTATATCCGGATCCGATGATTTGGTCCAGATCCTGTAACAGGTCTGTGGATTGTGACTGGAGTGTTTGTAGTTAACCGTAATAAAACAAACATATTATCTTTTAATATTATTATCTAATTACACTAAGAAATAATTTACAAGTCAATTGTTGTAATATATTGGTTAACCATGAACATATCTAATTGTGACGTGAATTATTGACTAATTTACATCGAGTTTTATTTATTTAGGATAATTATTTGGTGTATTGGAAAGTTTTTTTTTGAATCACAAGCATACTTCTAAATATGTCTCTTTTATGGCCTTAAACCTTAACCTCTAAACTCTAAACATAAATCTCCAAACTTTAAACTATAAAATCTATTTTAAACCTTTAATTCTAACTAAAAACCTTAAAAACTAAGGCTTGTGAAAAATAAAATTTTTACCGCCATTGATAGCACATTTTCCGTTTCATTTTTGGTAAATTATTATACATATAAAAAATAGTACCAACATTTTATTGAAAATCAAGCTATACTTAAAAAAAATATTTTACTAAAAAAATAAGGGTTTTTAGTCCATGCACTAATAGTAAAAAAATACACTACAATCATGCCTAATTTTGCATTAAAATTAAAATATATATGTTAAGATATGTATTTTGATATAATATTTGAAAAAAAAATGGACTAAATTAAAAGATTTCAAAATATTTGTAAGTCCAAACAACTTGAAAATATGTTTGAGGGTTTTTACAAGGTTTTGGAATGATTTAAAATGTGTTTTAAGTAGCCAAACTTGCATTTTTAAAGTCATTGTACCGATACGGTATACACCGTATTGTTACGCCTTAGGTTTCAGCTACAGGAAAATTTCAGTAGCCAAAATCCGTACTGATACGACTTGGTCGTACCGATACGGAGTGGGGTTGTACAGATACGCTATGAAGCGTATCGATACCCTTTGTTTTATCCCAACGGCTCTTTCAACTACCCCTAATGGTCTGATTTCAATGACTTTTTAAATGATAAGTCGTATTGATATGCTACCAGCCGTTTTGATACGCTAAGGCTATTTAATGCTCAACGACTCTTTCCCAAAAAGGTTATATCGATACGGGCACCACGCGTATCGATATGCACTGCACCAAAACTGGAAATTGAGCATGAAAATCAGCCTTAACGGCTCCAAAATATCCTCAACGGTCTCCAACGGGTATGAACTCAATTGAGAGTATAAAAGAGACCTCCAAGCATCCATAAAAGACTAATGATCCTCAAGTCAACATATTATGATCAAAGAAATGTTTTAGTGCCTAATTGTGTCATTCTTGTATAGACAAAGCACTTGTGAGCTTAAATATTAATGTATTCTCAAGTGTTTAAGTTTGGGTGAGAGCTTAAAGAGTGCAAACAAATACCTTGTGAGATAAATTTTAGTTTGCTTATTTTTTTCTCTTGTAAAGAGTGTTTGGTTAATCTTTGGGTAGAAAGATTAACCATTTCTAAGGGTTGTCTCCTAATCCTAAAAAAGAGGACGAATCAAATAGTGATTGGTTGGAAAATCCTTAGTGTGGAAGCTAAGGTAATGGATGTAGGCTTTGGTTAGAAAGTTGGACCATTCTAAATCATCGCGTCTTTTAATTTTTTGCTTCCACCACCAATCACCCAAATTGCTCAACTTCTCCACCACTTGACAAGTTAAATTGGTTGAAGAAAATTGAACCTATCAAGTCTAACAATTGATATCAGAGCGAAACTCAATTGAGAATGTTTAACCACCTAATGAGGTGATTCAGAAAGCTCGATACATCAATTTAATCAACATGTCAAATGGCGCAATCCATCGACAAGCCACCTTTCTTTAACGGGACCAGTTGTGCCTATTGGAAGAAAAGAATGATGTACTTCATCAAGGCCAAAGATTACAAGTTTTAGGACATACTTGAGGATGGTTCGTTCGTGCCACAACGAAGCAAGACGAAATGGAGTGCGGATGATCGTAGGAAGATGGAGCTAAATTACAAGGCTTTACACATTCTCTTTTGTGCATTTAGCCCCAACATCTATGAGAAGATGTTTTCTCGTGAAGATGCCAATGAGGTATGAGACAAGCTTGAAGTCACATACGAAGGAACCGACGAAGTAAAGGAGACCAAGATCGACCTTCTCAACCTCAAGTATGAGAACTTCAAGATGGAACTGGATGACATCACGAAGATGTTCGATAGATTCTCCACCATCATAAATAAGCTCTAAGGATATAGAGAAATTATTTCGGAAGATAAGCTTGTCTGAAAGCTTCTCTATTCTCTTCCCGAGTCATGAGACTCAAAGAAGACTGTCATCATCGAAGCTAAGAATCTCAAAACCTTAAAGCTAGATGAACTCTTGATGTCTCTTCTCACTCATGAAATCATGAAGAAATGAAAAGAAGAGGAGAAGAAAAAGGAAGAGATAAAGAAGATGGGGAAGAAGAAAATCATAGAGCTAGGCATTAACACGAATGTCGTTGCTCTCAAATCTTCCACATGTCAACACGAAGAATTAAGTGACGAGGAAAGTGAAGGTGAAGAGATGGTTCATCTCTTCAAGAAGTTCACCCGGTTCATGAAGAGTGATATGACTAAATCCAAATATGAATCGAAGAAGAAGATGAAGGATTCCCACAAAAGCAACAAAAAATGATCATCTTCAAAGAAAGCATATGTGGCAACTTGGAGTGATGAAGACTTCACCGATGATGAGGTAGCCCACTTATGTTTGATGACCCTCCAAGAGGGTGAGGTAACTTCTAACTCATCTTGTTCAAATTCATATACTTTTAATGAGTTACAAGAAGCCTATAATGATTTGCTTTTGGAATTCAAGGATTCATTTTCTAAAGACAAAAAGTTACTTTCAAAGTTAAATATTGAAAATGAATTGCTTCCAAAATAAATCTTGAACTTAAAGCAAAGTTTGAAGCTTTTGAGAAAAAGAACCTTGATTTACAAAACTTGCTTCAAAAAGTTCAAGACGATCATCAAAGGGAAATTGATTACCTCAATAAGACTTTATTTTACAAAAATCTCAAACATGTGAAAATGGAGAATGCTCCAAATCTAATTTTGTTAAAACAATTTTTACCAAAGACAATTTAGTGCCCCTATATTTATAGATGAAAAATGTTTTAGAAGTATTTTGATCCCAAAAGAATTAAGTACTTCAATTAAAAAGGATGAAATTGAAAAATGGATTCTTAATAGGACAAAATTAAGTGCTACTAACAATTATAAATCTAAAGCAATTTGGATACAAAAAATTACATAATTGTCTTGTTTAGGTGTGATGGATGGAGAGTGATCAACAAGTCCAAATTCAAGGGGGGCTCCATACACACAAGGAAAGACACTTGAAGAAGGAAGGCTTCACATCCTCCCTTGGGTTCAAGTGTGGTAAAATCTAGTTGATTTTTTTAATTTTATTTTTTATTTTCAACTAGATTATCATATTTGTTGGACTAACTCTTTTTTATGCTTGAGTGAGAGGATCCTTTTTTAAAACCAAACTCTTATTTATGTTAAATTTTTTAACCTCCTAAGTTATTTTGAACTTAAAGAATTTTAAACTTCTTTTTGATATAACAAAAGGGGAGAAATGGTTTGAAAATTTGATTTTTCAAGTGAGAATAAAGGGGAGCTTCAAATTTTAAAAATTATGTCTCTTATTCAAAAATTATTTTACAGATGGGGAGAATCACAAACAATTTTCAAGTTGTTTTAATTTATCAAAAAGGGGAAAATTGTTGAGATATCTGTTTTGATATAATATTTGAAAATTTGTCTTGGACTAAATTAAAAAGATTTCAAAATGTTTTGTAAGTCCAAACAAATTGAAAATATGTTTAAGGGTTTTTACAAGGCTTTAGAATGATTTAAAATGTGTTTTAAGTAGCCAAACCTGCGTTTTCAAAGTCATCGTACCGATACAGTATATACAATATCGATACACCTTAGGGTTTCAACTACAAGAAAAATTTAGTAGCCAAAATCCGTACCGATACGGAGTAGGGTCGTACAAATACAGTATGAAGCGTATCGATACCTTTTGTTTTATCCCAATAGCTCTTTCAACTAACCCCAACGGTTTGATTTCAACGACTTTTAAAATGATAAGCCATATCGATACGCTACTAGTTGTATCGATACGCTAAGGCTATTTAATGCTCAATGACTCTTTCCCAAAGAGATTGTATCGATACGAGCACCCAACGTATCAATATGCTTTGCACCATAAGAAGAAAATGAGCAAGGAAATAAGCCTTAGCGGCTCCAAAACATCCCCAATGGTCTCCAGCGGCTACGAACTTAATTGGGAGTATAAAAGAGACATTCAAGCATCCATAGAAGACTAATGATCCTCAAGTCAACATATTACGATCAAAGAACTACGAGCACCCCACGTATCGATACGCTTTGCACCATAACAGGAAAATGAGCAAGGAAATCAGCCTCAACGGCTCCAAAACATCCCCAACGGTCTCCAACAGCTACGACCTTAATTGGGAGTATAAAAGAGACATTCAAGCATCTATAGAAGACTAATGATCCTCAAGTCAACATATTATGATCAAAGAACTGTCTTAGTACCTAATTATGTCATTCTTGTATAAACAAAGCACTTGTGAGCTTGAATGTTTATGTATGCTCAAGTGTTTAGGTTTGGGTGAGAGCTTAAAGAGTGCAAACAAATAACTCGTGAGAGAACTTTTAGTTTGCTTATTTTCTTTCTCTTGTAAAGAGTGTTTGGTTAATCTTTGGGTAGAAAGATTAACCGTTTGTAAGAATTTCCTCCTCCTAATTGTAACACACGGGTTTAGGGGTCAGGTGAAAATAATATTTTAATATTATTTCGGGTTCGGTTTTATAATTAAAATAATCTTTTGGGCTTTGGGTTTCAAAAACAAACATTTTTGTGTTGGGCTAAATTGAATGAAATACAATTTGGAGTGATTTTAAAGAAAATGGAAAATAGCCATTCATTAATGGCAAACATGTAAATAATGCAATTTTCAATTTTAAATCCCCTTTTATCATCCTTTCACTATTCATTCTCTTCTTAAAAAAACCAATGTGAAAGAGAGCTTTCAACTCCTTCCATTATTCCATCACATTTCTTCTTCATTACAACTCGGTTTTGAAAGGTAATATCATTTTTGACTTGTCCTCAACCTCCTCTCTTCAAAAGTACAAATAGTTTTTATTTTCATTAAGGTTTTGGAAATTGAGTTTTTAGAGGATTTGGTTAAAAATGATAACTTTATGATGTTTAACTTAAAATTTCGATTTAATGTTGTTAGTTATGAAGTCTATCAGTCAAATGATGCAACATATATGAATTTTACATGGTTTTGAGCTCATTCTCGGATTTGGGTTTAATGAGGGGTTTTTGAAGGGTTTTAGAGTGGTTTTGGGGTTGTTTTAGGTCGGAATTGGTGGGATAATGTTAGTGCTATGGTTGGGGGTTGCTTTGGGATCATTTGGGGTATTAAAAGTGTTGGAAACATGAGTTTTGATTGAGGTTTATGGGCTGCACGAGTTTGGTAAATTTGGGGTTTGTTCATGGCTTGAAATGTTGAGTTTGATGTTTGAATTGTATTCCGGGCCAGCTACTTTGATGCTTGGGCTGATTGGAAGTTGTTTGGTTTCTGTTGAAGTTGTTTAGAGGCAAGAACTTGTGTTGGTGAAGCATCGGGAGGGAATCCGGAAGCTTGAAGGTGGTTGCTTGCTTGGTAGTTGAGCTTGGAAGTGAAGGTGGGTGGTTAATGTTTTCTAAGTGTTTGGTTCGAGCATGTGGACTAGGTCGGGCTTGGTAGACCCACCTAGAGTTAGGATTAGGGTGGTGGCCTAATCCTAAGCTTAAACTAGAGACATTGGTTAAACTTTTAATTGATGTTTTTGCCTCGTGATGTTTATGATATGAGGATTTATGTATAATGTGATATACATGTGTGATGAGGCATGGTTGTGATGCATTGTACATATGATCGATGATAAATATGCTTGGGTTGCTAAGTGCAAGAAGGGGCCTAATCCTCTCTTTGTTCGACAATGCAGATCAATAGCTCGTGGGTTGCTAAGTGCAAGAAGGGGCCTCCAAGTTTGCTTCGTGGTGCTTGTTTAGATACCAAGTTTGAACATTTTAACTATGATGTAATGGTCAAGCAATGGGACATGTGATTGTGGTGTGATGTCTTTTGGAGTATGATGATGTTGTGTTTAAGAGCATGTTAGACTCCTTATGTATGTTTGTCAATTTTGCTTTTGGGTTGAATGCCTTACTTGTAAACCATGTTGGATTTGCCTATCTTATTTTGTCTAAGTGTTGGCCTTGTTGAAGCTAAATGCCCTTTTTAAATGCCATGTATGGATGCCTCATCTTATACCTTGTGTGATTGGAGTATGTTTTTCTATAGGATCCATGCCTCTAGAATATGCTTGTAAGTGATTTGTGCTTCTTAGAGTTGTTTAGGGCTCTCGGGGTTGTTTGGAGATGTTTAAAGTTGGCTTTGAGGAATTGCAGACAGCCAGTGTTTCGAAACGGGCTGAGCTGTTTCGGAACGGGTATGGCTTTAGGGACCCTGTATCGGAACTCGTTTCAATACGGTTTGGCCACTATGAACCCCTGTTTCGAAACTAGTAAATAACACTTTGGCTGCTGGAAATCTGAGAAATTGCCGATATGTTGGGGTTTCGAAACGTGTCTAGGTGTTTCAGAACGGTCAATGTCTCGTTGACCACGAGAAGTTGACCGTTGGGGGTGTTTCGAAACGGTTGACCTCCGTTCCGATACGGCCTTCCCGTGTGGGCTTGGGGCCGTTGACCAAGTCAAGGCGTTTCGATACACTTTAAGGGTGTTTTGAAACGGCCTGCCTAGTAATCTAAAATGGACTGTTGTGCATGTGATGTTCGAATGATCATTTTTATGATTGCTTGTGTTTCCGCTGACGTGTCTCACATAGGACAATGGTAATGCATTTAGACAAGATAAATAAAAGAAATTTTCTAGGGTTGCTAACCGAGGGGGAACCTTAACAGGTTTCGCTTCGGTTTTCCCCATGTGGCCCACTCGGACCGGTCAAGCGTCCGGACCGGGACGAAGGGGTTACACTTGTTGGTATCAGAGCCTAAGGTTACCGAGACCTTGGGCAGGTAAGTGAGGTAAGTATGCTGGTTGTTTTGTTTAAAAGCATGTTGTTTAAGAGTCCCATTGCTACTATTACATCGGAAAAGAACTTTTAAAGTGAGGGAAACATACTTGAGCACTTAGAAGTCTTGCCTTTCTAACCTAACTTTGTATATTTGTTGTGGTTGTAGTTATTATTTGTGAGCGATGTTGTTTAGGCATGTTGTCTAATGTGGTGTCAGCTTTAGAGGCTCATAGGTTGATGGATTCCGGATGTGGGGCTTACTTAGCTTATGTTATGAATCCGAATATGAGTGAGGCTAGACCGAAAGATATTAGAACAGTTTGTGATTTTCCGGATGCGTTTCCTGAAGAGTTGTCGGGTTTGCCTCCTAATAGAGATGTTGAGTTTGTGATTGAGACTGTTTCAGGGTCTAATCCAGTTTCGATAGCTCTGTATCTGTTGCGACTAAAAAAAATACCTCGGTGTCACTTAGAAGAACCGGGTTTTAAGATTGGTTTTCAAAAAATTAGTCGGGTTTGTAAAAAATAGAGGAGTCGCCACCGGCCATTTAAAAATGGTGGACCGGACACCGAAATAAAACCAGAGATTCTTTTCGAAAACGAGTTCGGGAGTCGGTTACACGCGAGGAAGGATGAGCACCCCCGTCATGCCCGAAAATCGGTACCAAAAACATTACCGCTTAATTAATATTAAAATTTGCAAATTAAAGTGACGAATCGTATCTTAATTTGGTTATACGAGCGAGTAAATTTTAAAGGTCTTACTATTCGAGAAAGAACGTCCGAACCACCACCACTACGACTGGTACTGGCCTCGTTCGTTCCCGAATAAAAAGACGCTCGCATTGCAATTTATAAACCGAAATGCAACTTAGCAAAACATATGACCACATATATATCAAGAATAAGTAGACATAAATGTAGCATGAAATAAATGTAGCATAAAAACAAGCATATAAACAAAGGTACTTAAATGCATGAACAAATATACAAAATAAATGCATGAAATAGATATTGCATAAAAAAAGCATATGATCAAAGGCATTTAAGTGCATGAACAAGGATATACAAAATAAAAATAAATCTGAAAGTGGCTAAAAATTAATTCGGGATTGTTTCCAAGGACTGATTAAAGGAATAAACCATAAAAAACAAACATTGAATCATTAAAACAATGACTAAAACGAAAAAACACCGTAACCTGGAGGGACCGAAATGGATATTAAGCCATTCGGCAAAGGCTAAACCACATTTGGGGACGAAATTGCAAAAAGGTTTGAAACAACAGTGACCAAGGACGTGATTTCAAAAAACGGAAACCCCTTTGGTGGGAATATAGAAACGCGGAGGGACTTAAAAGAGAGTTAAGCCATTTTTAAAAAATAAGATAGTATAAATACCATTTTTTAAAGCCATTTTGCCTCTTTTGGGATATTTTCTGAAACCCTAAAAAAACCTCCTTCTTTTATACATCCGCCCGATTAGGGTTTGAAAAAACTTTCCGGCGCCGTCGGCCGTTAACCGGCACCTGTGACCTAAAAAAAACCAGAAAAAGAAAATAGCCCCCCCCGCTTTCTCTTTAAAAACAAAGAAAACCCGGAGACAAAGCCCCAAAAAACTTCCTTTCGTCCGAATCTTAAGAAAAAAAGAGTCATATGGTGACTCTGGTGGCTCACCCGTCGGCTTCCGAGACGGAAAGCAGAGGCTTGTTGCCGGAAACACAAAAATCAGAAGGGGTCACGTGATGGCTCCGGTGGCTCACCCGACGGTTTCCGAAGCGGAAACCAGAGGCTTATTGCCGGCGGCACCAGAAGAAATCAGAAGGGGGAAAGTTTTTTTGAAAGGTAAAAAAAAACGAAAACCCTCTTTATTTCTTATGCATGCATCAGATTGACATATTGAGATTTGAGTACCTCTAAAAGTATTTGTTTCTATTGCTTTCTAAAAATCTTCTTTTTTCGCTTAGAAGAAGAATTACAAGTTTTTTCGGGCTCCTTTATACCCGGATTACATAGAAAAAAGCAAGACAAGATGAATCCTCTCTCTCCCTCTTTTTCATTGTCTGGTTGACATTTTTCTTTTTCATGTACCCGTTTACATTTTTGGGTCTCTGATTCTCTTTTTCTTTTTCTGTTGCATGACGAAACCACCCCGAAATGGTGTTAGCGTAGGGTGGCCGAAGGTGCGCTGCGGGGACAGGCGGTCAGAGGCGTGCAGACGAGGGGTCACGGGACCGAGTTATGCGCGCGTGAAGGGGTTCGGGACGTTATGGACGCGCGCGTGGAACACGAACCGACGTCCGGTGTAGAGCACTCGCCAATATGGTCCGTTAGATCAGATCTTGATCTAACGGTGGGGGAGGCGTGCAACGTGGATCAATACCCTTATTAGGGTTTCCTTCAGACCCGATCTGGGCCATTGATCTCGCCCAGATCGGACGGCAGCGGGCGTGCGGCGCGAGGGATAAGAGGGCCTCCCTAGGGTTTGTGTTTCTGGGCCTCATCTGGACCGTCAGATCTGAGGCAGATCTGACGGCTGTGGTGTAGCGGCGCGAGGGATAAGGAGAGCCCCTCTCTAGGGTTTCTTCCGGCGCGATCTGAACCGTTGGATCGCGGCCAGATCCAACGGTCATAGATGGGTGGCGGCTGCAGCTGCAAACCAAAGGATATTAGGGTTTTCTTTTTGAATGTTGGGCCTTTTTATTTTTTTGGGCTTGTAATTTTTTAATGGATTGTTTATTAATGGACTTATGTATATATTTTTTAATCAAAGTGGGCTGTGTTTATTTAATTTTAATATATTTTGGGTTTTTCTTTCTTTATCCATTTATTTATTTTATTATAATATCCGAAAATAATAATAATAATAATATACTAGTAATGATATCCGATAATGTATAATAAAGATAATAATAATGTATAAAAACGCAACGAATAGCCGTGAAGGAGATGAATAAGAAGTTATAGTATAATAATATATAATAATAACAATAATACTAATAGCTAAGTAGCAACACTATTAAATGCCACTAAATAATGACAATAACATGGGCAAACCAATAAAAGAATGCTATAACAAGATGGTATTAAACATAATATATTAGTAGTGTTTATGATTTTTTCAAAAGTATAATGAGTATAAACAATATTAAAAGAGTAATAGTAATATAGTGGCAACACTTATATATATACACGTGTATATTTTCTCTTTTTCGTTTTTCTTTCTTTCTTTTTTTTTTATTTTTATTTTATTTTAAATGCCCAACAGCCCAATAAGCCCATACTGACAAAAACTTGAAGGTGTTCAAGGTTCGGATAAAATTAGTGATTACAGCTGCCCCTCTTTGCTTATACGTGTGTAACAAGAATAAAGCAAAGAACATAAGCACTAATTTTGTCCCACTTCCCTGTTGGTAGGCTTATTGCCGACCACCACGCGTTAGACTAAGCAATTTTCTCTCTGAAGCCTTCAAGAATTTTCTCTTTGAGGAACTCCTTTTCTCGGCATATTCCTCGAGTGATAGTTCTTTCTATATAGAACTTCCGTCCTCGTATTTCAAGGGTCTCCAAGTCCTTTCTCTGTAGGACCCTCCGCTTTTGAGACCTAAGGCTTTAGGATTCTGAGTTCTTTCTCCACAGAACTCCTCTTCCTTTGCATTCTCTTTGAGTAGTCGTTCATTCTCTATCGAACTCTTCTCTGAAATCAAGGATCTACGAGTCCCCTCTCCGTGGGACCTTCCGCTTTCGAGATCCTGAAGCCATACGTTCCCCCTATACGGAACCTCTTCGGATCCTTTCTCTGTAGGATCCTTTATTCTGGAATCTGAGGGTAAGCTTGAAAGCTTTGATCTGAAATCCTTGAGTGGCGAACATGAAAGCTTCACCTGACATTCTGGGGTGACGGCTTAAAAAGCTTCGCCTGAAATCTTTTTTAGTTCTCGCTTTATCGTATTCTCCTCATCCCAAGAGGTAAAAATCTGCGAAGAGAGATAAAAATGCTATGATGGTATGAGTTAGCATGCTCCTAACCTAGAGATGCCTAATTACTCGTGATGCATGATTGGGGTTTGCAAGTTATTTAGTCATATTAATTTTATTGACATCGTGTCCTTTGGTGCTGCTTCTTGCTTTGATTGCCTCTCTTCTCGGTTCTCCCGGACCGTTGTTCTTGATCCCTTTTTACGGAATTATCTGCTTCAAAGTGCCCTTTCGGGTTTTCACTTTGGACCCTTCTCTCCTCTTTTTCATTTTTTTTGAATGGGTAGGCGGATTTCAGTTCTCCGAGTACCCGAACGGATAGGTGGATTATATTCTCTAAACGCTCGAATAGATGAGCAGATGTCGTATGTCTTTGTCTCGAGCTTTGAGTATCTGCCTCTTTTGCTCTAAAATCTCTTGGCTTTGAGTTTCTACCTCCTTTGCCGTGGTCTTGAAGTGTCCTTCTCATTTTTGCTCTACTCGCGAAGTGCCTTTCGGGTTTCCATTGCGTCTCATCTTTTCTTTGCCCCCCTTTCTTCTATCTTCGTTAGGGATTTTTTTTGCGTTTTGACTTTTCGTGGTGCCCCTATCCCTTCAGAGACGTTTTACTGACTTTTGCTAGAGCTCTCTTGATTACTTATTCTGACTTGGACGTAATTGACGTTGGTGCTTGCCCTTAGACAATCTACTCTTTAAATGGTTAAATCATAGTAATGCTAGGAAATCCTTTGCATGTTATAATCCCTACCTTAGTATACTCCTGGAACACTTGGGCGAAAGATAAGAAAAGACATGATTTTATTGATAATTCCTGGATGATTTAAAAGTCATGGAAAACGAAAAAAAGCGAAAAACAAAACAACAAGAATGAAAACAAAACAAGACTTCAAGTATTAGTTGCGTGAATGGCCGAGAACCCGTTGACCAAGCTGGATCTTGAAATTCCTCGCACTATACCGAAAGTTCGGGCTTAAGGGTATCGGAGTCCGTGATTTGTCTTGAACATGATCTTTCCCCACCTCCTTCTCCTTTTGTTTGTTTGTGAGCCCCTTTTTTTGGAGGCGCCCTTTTAAGGGTTTTCGCCTTGGGTACTCTCTTCTTTAAGAAGTGCTTCTTCTTATACGTAGTACTTCTTCACCGCGTCCAAATTTACCGGGTATTTTAGCTCGTTTCCATCCATTTCTGTTAAAATTAATGCCCCTCCAGAGAAGGCCTTCTTGACAACAAATGGGCCTTCCCAATTAGGCATCCATTTTCCTCGAGAGTCCTTCTGATTAAGTAGGATTCTTCGAAGTACTAGGTCCCCTTCCCGAAATTCTCTCGGGCGAACTTTTTTATCATGGGCTCGTATCATTCTTCTCTGGTACATCTGACCGTGGCAGATGGCCTTCAGCCTTTTTTCTTCAATGAGGTTCAAATGGTCGAACCGTGTTTGCACCCACTCGGCATCCTCTAATTTTACTTCATTCAAGATTCAAAGCGACGAGATTTCTACCTCGATGGGCAGAACCGCTTCAAAGCCGTATACCAAGGAGTAAGGCGTAGCCCCCGTGGACGTTCGTATTGATGTCCGGTAAGCGAAGAGGGCGAACGGTAACTTCTCATGCCAATCCTTGAAGGTATCGGTTGTTTTTGAAATGATCTTCTTGATGTTCTTATTTGCCGCTTCCACTGCTCCATTCATCTTGGGACGGTAAGTGGTGGAATTGTGGTGGGTGATCTTGAATTGTTTACACACCCCATCCATCATTTTGTTGTTTAGGTTAGTAGCGTTGTCAGTGATGATCCTTTCCGGCAAACCGTATCGACAGATGATTTCCTTCTTCAAGAATTTGCATACAGTTGCCTTTGTGATGTTGGCGTAGGAGGCCGCCTCTACCCACTTAGTGAAGTAGTCGATGGAAACGAGGATAAAACGATGCCCATTAGAGGCTTTTGGGTGAATTTGCCCGATGACGTCCATGCCCCAGACAGCAAAAGGCCATGGTGAATTCATGGTGTGCAGCGGTAATGGTGTAGAATGGACCTTGTCGGCGTACACCTGACATTTGTGGCATTTCTTCGCATAGTCGATACAATCCCTTTCCATGGTCGACCAAAAATACCCGTATCTCATAATCTTGCGAGCCATAGAGAAACCGTTGGCATGGGTCCCACACAATCCGTCATGCACTTCGGCTAGAATATTCCTGGCCTCCTGAGCATTGACACATCTTAGCAATACCTGGTCTTTGCTCTTTTTGTAGAGAACCTCCCCATCTAACACGTATCCCGCTGCCATTCTCCAGATGGTCCTTTTGTCATTTTCATTGGCTCCTCTGGGATAAACTTGGAGCTTGATGAATTGGAGGATATCGAAAAACCAAGGATTTCCGTCCGCCTCCTCTTCTAAGGCGCAACAATGGGCTGGTGAGTCGAAAGTCTGCATTTCGATTGGTCTCATTTCTACTTCGGTGCTTGCCTTGAACATGGCGGCCAAAGTGGCCAAAGCATCCGCCATCTGGTTGTCTTCTCTAGGAAGGTATGCGAAGCTGATTTTCTCGAAATTCTGGATTAATCTTTGGATCAGGTCGTAATACTTGACCAACTTCGAATCTCTGGTTTCCCATTCTTTCCTAAGTTGAAAGATTACTAAAGACGAATCCCCAAAAACTTGAAGGACCCTGACCCTCCTTTCGATGGCTGCACGAAGCCCCATGACACATGCTTCGTATTCGGCTACATTGTTGGTACAAAAGAACTCTAATCGACTCGTGAAAGGATAGTAGACGTTCTCGGGCGAGATCAGCACTGCCCCTACCCCATGCCCTAAGGCATTTGAGGCGCCATCGAAATAAAGCTTCCATGATCCCTCCTCTGTGACATCCTCTTCTATTGTGGAGGTATGCATTATATCTTCATCGGGGAATGTAAAATCCAAAGGTTCGTAGTTCTTGGAGGCTCAGCTGGCTAGGAAATCAGCTACTGCACTTCCCTTTATCGCCTTCTGACTCACATACACAATATCATATTCAGATAAGAGCATTTGCCATCGTGCCATCTTCCCGGTTAAAGCTGGCGCCTCCATCATAAATTTTAAAGGGTCCAACTTCGATATTAACCATGTGGTGTGGTATAACATATATTGTCGTAGCCTTTTGGTAGCCCATACCAAAGCGCAACACAATTTCTGGATGGGTGGATATCGGGCCTCACAATCAGTGAATTTCTTGCTCAGATAATAAATGGCCCTCTCCTTTCTTCCGGATTCATCATGCTGTCCCAATACACAACCCATTGAGTTATCAAACACCGTTAGGTATAGAATCAGAGGCCTTCCTAGCGCTGGGGCCACTAGGATTGGTGCCTTAGTCAAGTACTCCTTGATCTTATCTAGAGCTTCTTGGCACTGTTCGTCCCATACTCCAGGATTGTTTTTTCGGAGTAATCTAAAAACGGGGTCACACTTGTCGGTTAATTGAGAAATAAACCGAGATATATAATTTAATCTCCCTAAGAACCCTCGGACTTCCTTTTGTGTTCGAGGTGGAGGAAGGTCTTGAATCGCCTTGACTTTGTCCGGGTCAATCTCGATCCCCTTTCGGCTAACCACAAAACCTAGTAGTTTCCCAAACGTGACGGCGAAAGTGCATTTGGCCGGGTTGAGCTTTAATTGATACTTCCTTAACCTTTGAAAGAGCTTCCTTAGGTTTTCGATGTGCTCCTCCTCGGTTTGTGACTTGGCTATCATGTCGTCTACATACACCTCGATTTCTTTGTGCACCATGTCATGGAAGAGGGTTACCATAGCTCTTTGATACGTGGCCCCGGCGTTTTTTAATCCGAAAGGCATCACCTTGTAATAAAAGGTTCCCCACATAGTGACAAAAGTGGTCCTTTCCATATCTTCGGGGTGCATCTTTATTTGATTGTACCCTGAGAAACCGTCCATGAATGAGAACCATGAGTGCATCTTTATTGTCTACTAGAGTGTCAATGTGGGGTAACGGGAAGTTGTCTTTAGGGCTTGCTCTATTGAGATCTCTATAATCGACGCACATACGAACCTTCCCATCTTTCTTCGGAACCGGGACTATATTAGCTACCCATTCGGGGTACTTGGCGACTTGGAGAAATCCTGCCTCGTATTGCTTCTTCACCTCTTCTCTGATTTTTAATAGCATATCCGCTCTCATTCGTCGCAATTTCTGCTGAACCGGCCTACACTCGGGCTTTATTGGTAACTTGTGTACCACAATATCCGTGTTTAACCCTGACATGTCTTGGTAAGTCCAAGCGAAAACATCCTTGAATTCTACGAGTAACTTGATCAACTCATGTTTATTCTGGGATGAGAACACGGTGCCAATCTTCACTTCTCTTCTTACCTCGCCAGTCCCTAGGTTGATAAGCTCTAGGTCCTCTTGATGGGGTAGAATTTGCTTTTCTTCACTTTTCATTAATCTATGCAATACATCTGGGACCTCACAGTCTTCATCCTCCTCCCCCTCATCGAACTCGACGGCGTACAAGGGCTGATCAAAATCTACCTTGGCCACGGGTTCAAGGTCATTCACGTGACTGATCATAGGAGTCCTGAAACAAAATTTAAGAGAAACATATATAAGGAATTGAAAGAATAACGCGATTTCAAGATAAATAATGAAAGAATGTAATGAATGAGATGTTTGCCATTTGTGAAAACATTGGGAAGCGTCCCTTTCATTGAATAAGCTAAGATAGGAGGCCTTTACAAAAGATCCCTATCGCTCGCAGGCAAAAGTGGATAGGGTTGATTCCAAGCATTACTTTGATGTTGACCTAGAAACTAAAGTTAGGTCCATGCTAGTCCAATTATTGAGCGTCTCTCCTGGGCGGCATGGGCGAATTCCGGCTAGCGGTTGGCCACTATGCTTGTCACTGGTTATGACGTTAATGTCCATTTCTTCAAAAGCCTCATTGAGTCTTTCTTCCTTGAGGAGCTGGGCGACTTCTTGATCATTCTCATTTATCTTCTGCTCCACGTTGACTATCCCTCCAGATAAAAAGATCTTTTTCAAATCAACATAAGTCATGGGCTCCCACGGGATGTCTGTGCCCCTGAGCCTAGCCTTTCTGCGCTCCTCTCTCTTCTTCCATTCTTGTTTCCTTTGTTGAAAATTGGGCTTGAAGCCCAGCCCGAACTTATCTTGCTTGTTAATCACACTTCTTGCACGCAGGCATCCTTGGAGATTTCTTCCGAGACCTTTTCCCTTCTTGGCCCCTCGTCCCAACGTCTCTTGAACTGTCATCTTGGTGCAGTTGGATAATCGATAGCGCGGAATTTGACTTCCTTCCGCCACAAAGGTGGCATTGATAAATTCTAAGGCTCTGAATGAACACTCCAAGGCCTCCTCGTCTGTTTGCACATAAGGCGCGTCAGTGGTTACGGATGCAATGATGTCTTGCTCATCTCCCACGCTTACCAACTTTCCGTCGATGACGAACTTGACTTTCTGATGCAATGATGAGGGTACAGCGCCTGCCGAGTGAATCCAGGGCCTACCCAATAGACAGTTATAAGTTGGCCAGATGTCCATCACTACAAAATCAATAACATATTCGGTCGGTCCAATCACTAGTGGTACTTCAATCTTCCCGATCACTTCTCGTTGAGTTCCGTCAAAAGCCCTAACGGAGCTATGACAAGGCTTCATGTGCAAACTGTCTATTGGCAACCTTTTCAAGGTGGCCATAGGCAATACATTCAAAGTCGATCCGTTATCGATGAGCACACTGGGTAAAATATGCCTCTTGCAGTGGGTAGTGATGTTTAAAGCTTTAGTTGATCCCATACCTCCATCCGGGATCTCGTCATCACTGAAAGTAATATAATTGTCGGCAACGATGTGCCCCACTATTCGGTCCAGCTTTCCCACTGATATGTTATCTGGGACAAAGGTTTGATTTAACACTTTCAGTAGCGCATCCCGGTGCTTATCTGAGCTTAATAGTAACTCGAGTATCGAAATTCTGGCTTGTTGTTTCCGGAGTTGTTCCACGATACTATATTCACTATGCTTTAGGAACTTCAAGAATTCCTGAGCCTGTGTCTCCGTGATGGGCCGATGGATCTTGGGCGGTGGATCCTCTCCGAAAATCTTATCGGGTTCACCTCCTTCTTTCTCGTCCTTTTGCTTCGGCTCTTCGGCAGCCTTAGCCATCTCCGGCGAATAGCACCTAGCACTCCTTGTGAAATGTCCTACTTCATTTATCGGTCCAGAGTCACACTCTGTTGACTCTTCTTGCATTGGTTCCTTCCCTTCTGATGTCTCTTCGCCCCCTTGCAACTTGGGAGCTTCTGGTATAGAGATTTGGGCGGCGTAATTCCATGGGACACTCCGGGTGTCCTTGAAAGGGAACGACGCTGGTGCCGTTATTACAATCTTGGGAGTCTCCTTGACACCTGTCTCTTGGAGTGATTCTTCCTTTGGTTTGACCGAAATTCTAAACGGTCTCTCGATTCCATATGAAATCTTGGGGCTGTCTGAGGTATAGATTTCCCATTCTTTCTTTCCTTCAATTCTCTCAAAGAAAACGATTTCCTTATTGTCCATCATTTTCTGGATTTGTTGTTTGAAATCCTCACAGTCTTGGATGTCATGACCTTGATCTTGGTGATACTTACAATAGGGGCCGCAACCTTTCTATACGATCACCATGCCTCGATCAATTTGTCGGGCCATGCAGAGTTGCTGAAAAACCCATCTCAACGGGGATCTGATTTCGGACACGCTTTGTTTCTCCTTCCTAGCGTAATCCTCTTCAACAGCGTTAACACCTCGTCCCCCGTGGTTGGGTAAGGGGTTGTTAGTTGCGCTTGGTTCGTCTAACTGTAATACTCCCGTTTTGATTAGGTTTTGCACAAATTTCTTGAACGCAATACAATTCTCGATTGTGTGCCCTGGGACACCAGCATGATATTCACAATTCGCCTTGCCATCGTACCATGCGGGAAACGGGGGTTCAAATGGAGGGACATAATGAGGCCTAACCAAGTCGGCCTTGTGCAATTGCGAGTATAATTCGGCATACGAGACGGGTAGGGGAGTAAATGACATTTTCTCGTTTTCCTTCCTCGGAGGCCTCGAATCCTTATTGTTTGAGCCTGACCCTCCTCCACTCGCGTTTCTCGGCTGGGAGATAGTGAAGTTTTTCGAGGTATTGTAGGTCCCCACAGTATTTACTTCGCTATCTTTTTTCTTGTAGTTCCTCCGAGAATTCTCCCCGCTATCAATCCTGCCACTCTTTATAGCTACTTCGATTGACTCGCCGATCCTTACCATATCGGCAAAGTTTTGAGTGGTGTTGTTTATTAGGCGGTCAAACAAAGTTCCTCTCAAGGTATTCACGAACATAGGAGTAATCTCGTACTCGAGGATCGGAGGCTGAATCTGGGCGGCCACATCACGCCATCTTTGTGCATATTGGCGTAGAGTTTCGTTCGAACTTTGCTCCATTCCTTCTAACATGATGCGATTAGGGGTCATATCCGTCACGTGCTTGTATTGCTCCACGAAGGCCTTTGAGAGATCCTTCCATGATTTTATGTTGGCTCGACTGAGCTGGGTGTACCAACGGGTTGCTGAACCTGTCAGGCTGTCTTGGAAGCAGTGGATGAGCAAATTTTCATCCTTAATGAAGGCCGCCATTTTCCGACAGTACATGGTGATGTGGGCAGAAGGACAAGTCGTCCCGTCGTACTTAGCAAAGTCGGGAACCTTGAATTTTGGCGGTATTACCAGATCCGCCATGAGGCTTAGATCGCTAGCGTCACCCCCTTGCTCATCCATTCCTTGCAATGCTTTGAACCTTTCTTCAAAGAAGCGAAACCTCTCCTCGTATTTTCTTTCCATCTTGGCTCTAATTCGTTCCTCCACCTCGCTCATCATGTTCAAATCTGGGACCTCATGTTCGGGGCCCTCACCTACGTCCAATGGTTGGTGAGCCGTGGAGCCCATGTGGCGATTTTGAGGGCCAACCGGGTTGGAGGTCCCTCCGAGATTGATGTGGACTCTCTTTCCCGTGGCAGGCAGTTCCGGCGGAATGTGTGACATGGTTTCCTCAACTCCTTCCCCTGAGCCCCCTTCCTTACCGAACTTCTTTGTGAGTAGTTCGGTTAATTGGGCGATGATGCTAGTTTGTGACTGGGAGATTTGATCCTTGATGTTGTTTTCAATTCCGTCTAACCGAGTTTCGAGGTCTTTCTGGCCTTGTTCGACCCTTGCCATTCTCTCCTCCATTGCTCTGGATTGTGAACGGGTATCGTACGAGCGCGGAATGATTGTAGATTGAGGTTCTGAAAATATTTTTCGATTATCAACATATTGATGTTAATCAGTCAATGCATGTAATGCTGTGGAATGAATGAGGGATGCAACGAATGTATGCAAACATGTATGTAAGCTAAGGTGTTGATCATAAGGGTGGCTCCTCATAGGCCACATTTCATTAATCGGGAAGTCCCTTTGGAATAAAGGTCATGACATCAAAGTTTTGCCAACGGGCCCCCTGCTTACTAACAAAAGACGTTATCCGATAGGCGGACCAACGCCGACAAAGGGGAGACCCTTTTTACAAAATAGCTAAAATAGTCATTTAAAGATAGGCTGCTGCCCTAACTCCTAACTCTCCCACTGCCTGGAGTAGCTGGGTGAATCTCGAGGCTTCGGCCATATCGGGAGTGACAAAAGGGCGTAATGCTTCGGCTTCTGCAGACAAGTTCTTCACGTGCCGGGCCACCTCTTGTACCTGTACCATCAGGGTAGTAAAGTAATCGTCTCTATCTTGGATCATTCGGGTCGCGTCTCGGAGCCTCCGCCTCCAATAATCATCTCCACCCGTTGCGGCTTCCTCGAGAACCAAAAGCTTAGCCTCGCAATCTTGTACCGTGGCTCTTAAGGTTTCGATTTGCTCTTGGAGAGTAGCGTTCTCTAGCTGGGCGTTCTGAAGCTCGAAGAAACCATTGCGCTCACGGTATTCGTGAAAGGCGACATCTAATTCCTCCACTCTTGTTTCTAGCTGAGTGATGTAATTTTGACTATGCTCTAAGCTCTCGGTGGTTGACTCATACAAGCTTTGCAGCTTCTGCACTCGATTCTTGTGATCATGTGCCTTTCTCTTCCATGCAACTGAGTTCTCCCTTTCCCTTTCCAATTCTTGTCTTGCCTTTCCCCTCTCCCGGCTGATCACGCTGTTCAGAGCTTTTCTTTCTTTCTCTAACACCAATTTACTTCCCTCTCTCTCTTCTTCAACTTCTCGCTTACCCTTTTTCTTTTCTTCTTCAACCAATCACATACCATACCTTCTTTCCTTCTCGACCGCCACGAGCTTCCTCTGACTTGCTCTCTTTAAGGAGGTTTGCATTATGACAGCGTCTCGCTGATAAAGGGTAATCTTTTCTTTTAACTCAGCATTTTCCTTCTTCAAATCCTTGATTGTACCTTCTTTAACGTCGATGTCCAAGCTCGACTGAAAAAGTTTGTCGGCATGCTTGGTTTGCAAAATTTCTAACTTTTTTCTCATTTCTTCGAGTTCTTGTCTTGCTATGTCCGCCTCGGAGGGCACAACCCTCATGTGTTCCTCCATTGTCATAATTGGCCCTTGATCGGGTCTCGGAATTTCATTGTTGGTCCTCCATTTCCTCCAAAAGTCGTAGTCTGGGGTAATCATATTGGTCGCATTCTCCTCAATCCGAATACGGTAGCAATGATCCCATGCCCGAGTGGCGTTCACAATTTTCGCCCTAAATTCACCTTTAAAAAGGAATTCGCTTTGGCTCAAACCAGAAGTAAAAGGTACAAATTGCCGGGACCCAAACTGCCTTGATACCAAGAGAGGGGCACATCCAACTCCCCCGTAAAGCCCCAGAAGCATAAGCCAATCATAATCTCCACAACGATAAAGAAAGTAGGAAACCCGACCCAACCAAGGTGCCTTCCAAACTATATCACCTTCTCGGATATTCCTAAGGATCGTGACCCACTGCGTCTTTTCGATATCCTCCCGCCATTCTTTGCTCAAGTATGCTTGTAACGGAGAGAAATTTTCGAACAACACACCTTGCAAAACCCTTTTTGGTGTTACCCAGAAATGGCTCTGAATCCAAACTTGGAGTAACTGAGCGCAACCTCTAAAGCGTCCTTCTTCATGCTTCCGGATTGCATTTAATGAGATGAAAGTTTCGGCTAAGATGGCCGCGGCAGGGTTTGCTCTTTTCTTCAGTCGTTCAAAAATATCTAAGACAGCCACGTCAATGCCGTTTAGGGCTCTTGGAAAGATGATCAAACCGTATACTCCTATGGCAAAAAGATCCATCTTCATTACTTCATCTGGGTGCGACGATATCAAATCCCGAATACATTCCCATGAGAAGACCATGCCGTCCCCTCTTTGCCGAATCAGACCTTTAACCCAATCCGGGCTCATTCCGGCCGCCTCCCGGAGCTTAGCTGAATAGTTCTGAGATCTGGAAGGTTTTGAATAAATCCAATCCCAGTTCACTTCCTTGTGATGAAGGAGGGCCGTATATTCTTCGATCGTGGGCATCAGATCTTCTCCATTAAAAGTAAAGCAACAGAAAGCGGGATTCCAAAATTCAAATAGAGCACGGAACAAAGGTTCATTGATCCTTACATATATCAGGTCTGCCACATCGCCATAATTACTTCGGAACAATCCTTGCAACCTCTCATCCCAACTTTCCCAAATTTCTCTTAACTCGTACAGATCGCTTTGTTGGAGACTTACATACGTGTATCCTGGTACAACGCGCTCGCTCGGTGGGCTGTCCCCCTGAACCCTCTGATTCATCTCTGACCACACCTTAACTTGCGAGTTGACCTCTTCCTTTTTAAGTAACCTCCTGTCCATAATGAATGCCTTGGAACTGAGTAGAACCACCGTGATTCAACACCCCTAGAATATGCAATGCAAATGCCAAAGTAATGCAAAAAAGGAAAGAAAAAAAGAAAGACAAAGAGAGCATGTCAGTATCGAATAAACATAGTTTTAAACATTAAGTAGAAAGGAAACAAAGTACGCAATAAACAAACAACCTTATTAATCTACGAAACCTAGGTTATCCGCATGGCTCTAAAAGGGGTGGGCATTCTAGTTCTCTAAATGCAATTTTGGTTCTAGGAGGTACTCGAATTGTCCTTGCTGTCCCCTTCTAAGGGTAGCAAGGCCCCCGGTCATCACCCATTATAGGCTCCTCTCAACCGAGTTCAATTCGAGGGGACCCTTTCGCTATATCTGCACAGAGAAACAATATTCTCACGAAGATATAGGGTATTCGAGCCCCGAAGGTACTTACTAGGCCTACACGGAGGAACAATATCCACACGAAAGCACTAGCGTTTTCCCCCCACTTAAACGAACGGGTTTAAATGCCAATTTTAAATGCGTTTAAAATAAACTCGCACTTATAAACAAATATCGATCGATTCGGTCACTTTAATTCGCAACTTCTAATATTAATTGAGCGGTAAGTTTTTTTTGGCTTGACTCTCTTTTTTGTTTTTGAAAACAAATTTTTATCCCCAGTGGAGTCGCCATCTGTTGCGACTAAAAAAAATACCTCGGTGTCACTTAGAAGAACCGAGTTTTAAGATTGGTTATCGAAAAATTAGTCGGGTTTGTAAAAAATAGAGGAGTCGCCACCGGCCATTTAAAAATGGTAGACCGGACACCGAAATAAAACCAGAGATTCTTTTCGAAAACGAGTTCGGGAGTCGGTTACACGCGAGGAAGGATGAGCACCCCCGTCATGCCCGAAAATCGGTACCAAAAACATTACCGCTTAATTAATATTAAAATTTGCAAATTAAAGTGACGAATCGTATCTTAATTTGGTTATACGAGCGAGTAAATTTTAAAGGTCTTACTATTCGAGAAAGAACGTCCGAACCACCACCACTACGACTGGTACTGGCCTCGTTCGTTCCCGAATAAAAAGACGCTCGCATTGCAATTTATAAACCGAAATGCAACTTAGCAAAACATATGACCACATATATATCAAGAATAAGTAGACATAAATGTAGCATGAAATAAATGTAGCATAAAAACAAGCATATAAACAAAGGTACTTAAATGCATGAACAAATATACAAAATAAATGCATGAAATAGATATTGCATAAAAAAAGCATATGATCAAAGGCATTTAAGTGCATGAACAAGGATATACAAAATAAAAATAAATCTGAAAATGGCTAAAAATTAATTCGGGACTGCTTCCAAGGACTGATTAAAGGAATAAACCATAAAAAACAAACATTGAATCATTAAAACAATGACCGAAACGAAAAAACACTGTAACCTGGAGGGACCGAAATGGATATTAAGCCATTCGGCAAAGGCTAAAACACATTTGGGGACGAAATTGCAAAAAGGTTTGAAACAACAGTGACCAAGGACGTGATTTCAAAAAACGGAAACCCCTTTGGTGGGAATATAGAAACGCGGAGGGACTTAAAAGAGAGTTAAGCCATTTTAAAAAAATAAGGTAGTATAAATACCATTTTTAAAGCCATTTTGCCTCTTTTGGGATATTTTCTGAAACCCTAAAAAAAACCTCCTTCTTTTATACATCCGCCCGATTAGGGTTTGAAAAAACTTTTCGGCGCCGTCGGCCGTTAACCGGCACCGGTGACCTAAAAAAAACCCAGAAAAAGAAAATAGCCCCCCCCGCTTTCTCTTCAAAAACAAAGAAAACCCGGAGACAAAGCCCCAAAAAACTTCCTTTCGTTCGAATCTTAAGAAAAAAAGAGTCATATGGCGACTCCTCTATTTTTTACAAACCCGACTAATTTTTCGAAAACCAATCTTAAAACCTGGTTCTTCTAAGTGACACCGAGGTATTTTTTTTAGTCGCAACAGTATCGTATGGCTCCGAAAGAGTTGAAAGAATTGAAGAGTCAGTTGCAAGAATTATTAGACCGTGGTTTCATTAGGCCTAATAGTTCTCCTTGGGGTGCTCATGTGTTATTTGTGAAGAAGAAAGATGGTAGTATGCACATGTGTATTGACTATAGGCAGTTGAATCAGCTGACTGTGAAGAATAAGTATTTGTTGCCTCGCATAGATGATTTGTTTGATCAGTTGAGAGGTACTCCAGTGTTCTCAAAAATAGATTTGAGGTCAAGGTACTACCAGTTGAAAGTGAAAGAGTGTGATGTGTTGCGTGTAAAATAGTCTATCGCAATGGTAGTGCAAGTGTACACGACGCAAGTAGTAAGTGATACGAAGTATCGGATATCGTCTCCACAGGGATTGGGCTAATGACTTCACCTTGATTTA
Organism: Hibiscus tridactylites; assembly: GCA_958450335.1. Taxonomy (NCBI): domain Eukaryota; kingdom Viridiplantae; phylum Streptophyta; class Magnoliopsida; order Malvales; family Malvaceae; genus Hibiscus; species Hibiscus tridactylites. The sequence goes on along the minus strand of OY288274.1, from coordinate 33,117,338 downwards.
CTGCACGAAGTAAAGGAAATATTTTAGAAAGTTGTCACGAATAATAAAGTAAAACGTAAATAAAAGGATTGAGAAATCAAGATAGAGAGAATGGGCCGGTATTGAATTGCTCGGTAGTGCAGGTATTGAATTGCTTAGGATCTCCAGTTCTGTCGTCGCTCCCGCCGCCGACAGCACCTGTCGCGACGTCTGTCTGTTGGCAGTTGCGGCAGCAGACACACCAACTCCGTACTTCAAGTTTGGCAAGAATCCCAGATCTGCCTTGCCCTATCCCTAGGCACAAGTCTGTCGATGAACACGTATTTGATGATACCTCCCGGCGTGAATCGAAGGATGAACACCGATGTGTATGAATTCTTCCTTAGCCACTTAACCTCGCCTTATCCCTAAGCACGAGATGGTTCAACTATAAACTAGAGAACGCGCTTTTATCTCTTTCGTATACTTAACTCTCCCGATGCTAAGTAAATAGATAACCTCACAATGCTCTCCCGATGCTCTTGCAAGATATTAAAACCAAGATAAAAGAACTTGAAGTTTATTTTATTGAACTTGAAAAATCCTAAAACAAAGCAACCCTTGCAACTACTTTACAAAACAACCCGTAGCCCTAGAGGGAATTTAGAACATGTCGGTGACGGGTGGACGGCAGGGTTTCGGTTTGGGTTATGGGGTAATCGGCTATGCCCTAGGTTTAATCTATGCCCTTTATATAAGCTTTGGGCTAAAGTTATCTAAGGTAACAAGGATTACAACTTTAATTAAAAGTATGATTCTAATAAAGACTAAATCTCTAAAGTATCCTACTTTCTAGCCGCATCCTTGCTTTTAGGGATTTCCTCTCCTTTGAGCTTTGGCTTGACATATCTTTTGATCCGGGGCTTGGAAAATTATTTGGCTTCCACACGACAGACGAGCAGATTTTTCTCTATCTATCGATGTCCACTTCATTTTTCCTCTTCAATAATCTGCTGTCACCATGCTGTCACGACAGGTCCATGACAGGTTCGTCTTCTTCAGCTGCTTGTTCAGTTCAGCTTTCCTGCTTATCTGCCCTTCGCCTGCCTTCATCGTCAACCTTGGCAGTTACCTGCAAAATACACCATCTTTTAGTAGAATCCGTGCCTTTTATATAATTGTGATATTTAATTGAAAACTATCCTAAATGCAATGCAATGATGCTTGAATGTAGCAGAAATATGGGTTAAAAAGGGTGTAAATAATAGAACTTTTACACACTCAACACACCCCCAAACTCAAGTCTTTGCTTGCCCTCAAGCAATTAAACCTAAAGAAAAATGAAAATTTTTGTGTTGGCCTTCAAACAGTGAACTCTCCCTATAGTTCTCGTGCAGTGTGTGCATGCTTGTGAACAGTTATATGCTAAGACTCTCTTAGTTTCACTAGAATATTCAACTCCTTAACTCGAATTTTTATGCCAAAGTTTATTTTTTTTAGAAGGCACATTTTCATGCTTCTTTTTCTTCTATTTTCAAGCTGAAATTTTTCTAGAGCCAGTTTTGGGCACCTCTAGTTAGCTTCCTAGAGCCGGTTTCGGGCACCTCTAGGTTTTTGATTTTCTTTTACTAAACTTCTTTCCTAGAGCCAGTGTTAGGCACCTCTAGGGGCTATTCAAGTTCTAAGCATCCTATTCTAGTTTGGCTAAAGGAAATCTAAGCAATATAACAGTCACAAAAGTGTTTAAGTTTTCAGAACTATAGAAAGGCTCTAAACTTTTCCTTAACCTGTCCTAAAGATGCTGCCACGACAGAGCCGTCATGACAGGTAAGTTAACTTCACAGTTTTAAGCCAACAGTTTTAATTTTCTGATTTTTTTTTAAAGAATAAGTAAATAAAAAGACACAACAGTTAAACAAAAGATGTGCTAAAGATGCCATTAAATATGGAGGGTTGCCACCCCCAAACTCAAGGGTTGCATTGCCCTCAATGCAAAACAAACTTAAAAACAAATAAAGAAAAACAAGATAAAAAAGTACATCACAATTATATAAGGGCAGGCAGCAATAAGAGGATAAAAAAAAGAAATAAAAACTTAAATTTTATTCGCTGTCCTCGCTGCTGCTGCTGACGCGGATTTGATGGTAGCGTCTGCGTTGAGGAGGTGGCTGGGCAGGTTCCGGAGCAGGTTGATCGACAGATTCGTCAGCCTGTTGAGGGGCAGGGTCTTCCTCCGGTTGGGGGACAGGGTCGTCAGCAGGTTGAAGGGCAGGTGGCTCCACTAGCCTGACATCGGAACTGCTGTTGCTGCTGTCCCAGCTGGTGGTCATGATGGCCTTGGACAGTTTTCTCTTGTCTGCCACATGCTTGATACGCTTCACCCGTGTGAAGGCGCTGTCCAAATTCCTCCGGACAAGGGGGCTGTCGTCAGTGGCAGCTCGCTTTGTTCCTCGAGGGGAGGTGTCTGCCGGTGGACTGCCGGCTGCCGTCGGGGAAGGTGTGGAGGAGGCAGATTCTCCATGGGGAGAGACAGGTGGTGTGGGAGTAGGGGATGGGATATTGAAATAATGGGCGGGGAAGGTGGGGAAAAAGACATCTGAAAAAATTCAAAGTATTGGTAATGAAGTTTACCGTGGCATTGGACAAGTCTCGGATGAATGTCATTAAGCCCATCTGGCGCTCCTCGATCCTTAGTATGGCCGCAAGGATGTGGGCGTTCTGATCTGCCGGAGCGGTGTTGGTGGCAGCTTCTGGGGCAGGTTCGGTGGCAGGCTCGGTGGCAGGCTCATCATCAGACTCAGCAGGAGGGGCGTTTGGATCGAAGGCGTTGAGGGGCGATACAACTACCAGCTCCATGAGGCTGGAGATGTTGCTGTCTGTCCAGCCGCTGCCCTTCTTGATTTTGTCTGAGTCTTCCTCCGGTACGGGAGCGCAGCGGCAGAGGGCAGTTATGGTGCAGGGCAGGCAGAGTCGTGAGTCCGAGCGGAAGGCGCAATCAAGAATGCTGTCCCTCATGTACCTGCCCACATTGATGGGCCTGTTGTGCATGATAGAGTGGATGAGTGCCAGCCGCTGTCGGTTGACTGTCGTATGGTGGGACGAGGGCAGGATACGCTTTTTGATAAAAGCGTTCCATAACTTTGCCTCAGGTAGGAGCTGCCCCCTATTGACAGAATGGGGGTTCTTCTTACTTGTGCTCCATGTCGTTCCTGCTTCTGTCAATTCCCTCATGACAGCATCGTGGCCGGCAGCGTCGAGGGTGTCCCAGAACTGTTGATGAGCATCGTCATTGGGGCCGAAGAAGAGGCCGAAGACATGGTTGATGCTGCTGGCGGTAAAAGGGACTGTCACTCCTCGGACGGTGACAGATGTCGCCGTCTTGCTCTCGATCGCCGCATAAAACTCCCTGACTAGGGTGTCATTAAGTTCTGCCGGCTGCTCGGCGAAGTCTTCCCACAGTTGAGCTGTTATGGCCTGCATGATGAACGGCCGGAGTCCAAACAGAGGGGCATCTCTGTTGTAGATGAAGCTTCGCTCCTCCCAAAGTTCCTTGTTAGTGAACGGGGATGCTGCTGCGGAAGAGGAAGCGGCAGCAGCGTTCTGTCGGGTTTGTCGTGAAGACATATTTGGTTGCAAGGGCTGAAAATGAAAGAAAATAGATCAAACTAGAAGAGAATAGCAAGAGAGAAAATCTGAAGTGATGAAAAATGAAAAGGAGAAGGGGTTTATATAGCTGTCGGGGGCTGCCCATTTAATACCGCAACGGCAGGCGGGAATAACGGAGCGGCAGATTGAATGTAGAGTGTCTGACACGTCTGACGAGCATTAATGCCTCTACTGTGCGTCTGCCGCACGATTCTTCGTCTGCTGTGCGTCTGTTGACAGCCTGTCAACTCCGTCTGCGCCGGCAGCCGAAACGACAGGTTATCATGAATGGACTTTATTGGGCTGGTGGATGGGCGGTGGGTTTGGGCCACTTCTTCTTTCTCACTTACCTTCTTTATTTCCTAAAAACCGAAATTAAAAACAAAACATTATAAAATAAATCTAATTCCTAATAAATAATATTAATAATAATAAAAATAAAAAGAAAAGAATTAGGTTAAATTAGGGATGCCTTGTGGGGCATCACCTAAAGTAACCACTTCCTGTATTCCTGGGGCTTCGGTCCCCTGATAGTGCTTGAGGCGTTGTCCATTGACTTTGAATTGGTGCCCGTCCTTTAGTGATTGAATTGTAATGGCACCATGGGGAAAAACTTGAACTACTTGAAACGGGCCAGACCATCTAGATTTGAGTTTCCCTGGAAAGAGTTTCAACGTAGAATTAAACAACAACACAAGCTGCCCTGGGCAGAACTGTCGTGGCAGCAACTTCTTGTCATGCCACTTCTTAGTTTTTTCCTTGTAAATCCTTGCATTGTCGTAGGCCATTGTCCGTATTTCATCTATCTCATTCAAATCCAACAACCTTTTCTGGCCTGCCTTGTCCAAGTCCATGTTTACTGCCTTGATCGCCCAATATGCCTTGTGTTCTATCTCGACAGGCAGATGACAGGTTTTCCCATAAATCAAACGGTATGGAGACATGCCCAATGGAGTCTTGAAAGCTGTTCTGTATGCCCATAATGCATCATTCAGAAGCAAAGACCAATCTTTCCTAGTTGGTTTAACCATTTTTTCAAGAATGTTCTTTACTTCCCTATTGGATATCTCAGCCTGTCCATTGGTCTGTGGGTGGTATGCTGTCGCGATCCTGTGCTTGACACCATATTTTCTCAAGGCGACAGCAATTACCTTGTTGTCAAAATGTCTCCCTTCATCACTGATAATCGCCCTAGGGATGCCGAATCTAGAAAAGATATTTTTGTGCAAAAACTTTTGGACTGTTTTGGCATCATTCTGTTGAGTTGCGATTGCTTCTACCCACTTGGAGACATAATCCACTGCTAGGAGGATGTAAAGATTTCCACAAGAAGATGGAAAAGGTCCCATAAAATCAATCCCCCAAACGTCGAAGATTTCGACTTCTAAAATATTCTGCAGTGGCATCTCGTTTCTCCTCGAGATGTTACCTGTCCGCTGGCACCTGTCACAGTTTTTGTAAAATTCCTGTGCGTCCTTATACAGTGTCGGCCAGTAGAACCCTGACTGCAGCACCTTGGCAGCAGTTTTGTTGCCTCCTAAGTGTCCTCCATATTGTGAAGCATGACAGTGATGGAGAATGTCTTCTTGTTCTTCTTGTGGTATGCATCTCCTTATAACCTGATCTGCGCACATTTTGAAAAGAAGAGGTTCGTCCCAATAATAATGTTTAACATCATTTTGAAACCTCTTCCTGGCTTGGTAAGTAAGATCAGAAGGTAATATTCCGCTAACTATAAAATTAACGAAATCAGCATACCAGGGAAGGTTAGAAGACTTACCTGCCGCCATGGCTGTCGCGACAGCTATTGCGGCAGCAAAGAGCTGCTCATCTGGGAAGGTCTCCAATATGTGTGTCTCATCTGGCGGTAGACTCTGTCCCGTCTCCAACCTCGACAAGTGATCTGCCACCTGATTTTCTGTCCTCTTTTTATCTTTTATCTCAAGGTCGAACTCTTGTAATAGTAATATCCATCGTATCAACCTAGGTTTTGCATCTTTTTTTGCAAATAGATACTTGAGGGCAGAGTGGTCGGTGTGTATTATAACCTTCGTTCCAAGTATGTAAGAACGAAACTTGTCGATGGAAAACACCACAGCTAACAGCTCCTTTTCCGTGGTGGTATAATTCACTTGGGCATCATTCAATGTTTTGCTGGCGTAATATATGACATGAAATAGCCTGTCCTTGCGCTGCCCAAGTGCGGCCCCGACAGCATAGTCACTAGCATCACACATAATTTCAAACGGTTGCGTCCAGTCTGGTGGCTGTACTATTGGGGCTGTCACTAACTTTTCCTTCAGAACCTTGAATGCTTCAGTACATTCTTCATTAAAGTCAAAGGGTCGGTTCTGCTCTAGGAGATGACATAGGGGTTTCGTGATTTTTGAGAAATTGGCAATAAATATCCTATAAAAACCAGCATGCCCTAAAAAACTCCTAATGCCCTTGACTGTTGTTGGCGGCGGCAGCTTCTCTATGACCTCTATTTTTGCCCTGTCGTCTTCTATCCCACGGCAGCTAATCTTATGGCCTAAGACTATCCCTTCATCCACCATAAAGTGGCATTTTTCCCAATTTAAAACCAAGTTAGCTTTTTCGCATCTTTCGAGCACCTTTTGTAAATTGCCTAGACAACTCTCAAAATCGTCTCCAAAGACAGAAAAATCATCCATAAAGATTTCTAGGAAGTCCTCAACCATGTCCGAGAATATAGCCATCATGCACCTTTGGAAGGTGGCAGGTGCGTTACAGAGTCCAAATGGCATTCTCCTAAATGCGTATGTACCGTAGGGGCATGTGAAAGTCGTTTTCTCTTGGTCCTCTGGTGCAATAGCAATTTGATTATATCCTGAATAACCATCAAGAAAACAATAGTAAGGTTTACCCGCTAATCTATCAAGCATTTGATCAATAAAGGGTAAAGGAAAGTGGTCCTTTCGGGTAGCTTTGTTAAGCTTCCGATAGTCCATACAAACCCTCCAACCGGTCACAGTCCTGGTTGGGATTAACTCGTTGTTTTCGTTGGTTATCACGGTCATGCCTCCTTTCTTGGGAACACATTGCACCGGGCTTACCCATTTGCTGTCGGAGATGGCGTAAATAATACCAGCATCTAACCACTTGATTATCTCTTTACGCACTACCTCCTTCATCGCAAGGTTTAGCCACCTTTGGGCATCAATAGTCGGCTTATGATCTTCCTCTAGGAGGATTTAGTGCATACAGATTGCCGGACTAATGCCCTGGATGTCTGCTATCGTCCATCCTATCGCCCTTTTATGCTGCCTCAACATGTCGATCAGCTGTCGTTCCTGTTCCTGCGGCAGCTTAGCAGAGATGATTACAGGCAGTGTGTTATCACAACCAAGATAAGCATATTTAAGCTGCCCTGGCAGGGGCTTAAGTTCTAAGACAGGTGGTTCAACAGTGGAGGGCTTTTGGATTAAATGGTTATCCGAAGTGTAATTCAAGGGTTCGAATAACTTACCTGGACGATGGTCTAACCAGTTTACCTCCTCATGACCTTCAGTATCAGATGTATCGAATTCAGAGGGGTCACTGTCGTCGGTGCTGTCGTCGTCACTGTCGTGACAGGTCTTTAGATGGCTGTCGCAGCAGTGACCAAATTTTATATCTCGGCAGCCTGACCTGATGCAGGGGTAATCAAAGGTCACCTCGATGATGGCTTTGCATTCCTCGTCCACATCGGCATGTTTCATTGCTTGGAGAACATTCAACTTAATTTCTTGATCGTTTACGCGCATGGTGAGTTCTCCTTTCTCCACATCAATCAACGATCTTCCCGTGGCTAAGAAAGGTCGTCCGAGGATGACTGGTGCGTTCTCATCTGCCTCACAATCTAAAATAAGAAAGTCAGCAGGAAAAATAAGTTTATCCACTCTTACCAAAATATCTTCAATTTTTACTTCGGGGTGAACGTAAGAGCGGTCGGCTAGCTGTAGGGTAACTGTCGTGGGCCGCGCCTTGCCAATACCTAGTTTCTGAAAAACAGATTTGGGCATTAGATTAACACTAGCACCAAGATCACAAAGTGCCTTACCCACAAATTTATCGCCGATTACGCAAGGTATGAGGAAGCTCCCCGGATCCTTCTTTTTCTGGGGTGGTTGTCGATGAAGAATACTCATGCAACCCTCTTGCATCCTTACCGTTTCAAATTCCCCAAGTTTAGATTTTTTAGACATGACATCCTTGAGAAATTTAGCATAACCGGGCATCTCCCTAACAACATCTAATAACGGTATGTTAATATGAACCTGTTTAAAAATATCATAAATTTTTTTGAGTTGAGATTCATTCTTAGCTTGTTGTATCCGTTGAGGAAAAGGTGGTGGAGGACGATAATCAGCAATGCGTCCTTCCCACTGCATGCGAATCTGAGGACGATAATCTTCCTTTTTCTCCTCTGTCGCTTCTGCTGTCGTGACAGGATCATCGGCAGCAGTCTGTTTGTCACCTGTCGGGGCAGCTTCCTCGGCAGGTTTGTTCAAAGCAGGGTCCTTTTCTGTATCAACTTCTTTTTCCGGCCCCGGTAGCTTTTTCCCACTCCTAGTAGTAATTGCCTTACATTGCTCATGTGGGGGTGGTCTAGCATTTTCAGTATTTCTAGGGAAACCTCCATTCTGCCTCAGTTTAATATGCTGCGACACCTGACCCATTTGTGTCTCTAGAGATTTTAAGGTGGCCTCATGGTTTGTCATTCTCATCTTAGTCTCGTCCATAAAATTTTCCGTCTTCTTGACAAACTGATTAATATTATCCATATACGTGCCAGTCTGAGACATAAAGGTAGCCAGAGTCTGCTCCAATACACTACTCGTGGCAGGTGGTGGCTGCTGTTGTTGCTGAGGCGGCAGGTTCTGCGGCAGGTTCTGCGGCTGCAGTTGCTGTCGCGTCAACAATCTAGGACCCCCCTGATTCTGATAATGTGCTTGCGGATTTAGGGCATTGTTAGGATTACTCCAGGAAAATTTGGGATCTTTCCTCCAATTAGGGTTGTAGTTGTTGGAATTGTAGTTTGGCTTGTAATTTCCAACATATTTCCCTTCTTCTATGTTTATAGGGCACTCATCCCTACTATGATTTCCCTCACAAGTGGCACAAATTTCCTCGACAGCAAACCCTCGTACTTCCTCTTCGCTCAATAAGTGTTTCATGGCTTTAGTGAGGAATGCTACCTGTGATTTCATAGTGCTGTCAGCCTCATAGTCCTTGACAGCAAGTACCCGTTTACCCCCTCTTCTAGCTGTCGGAAACTGATCCTCATTCTTAGCTAGATTCTTCAGAACTTGTAATGCCTCGTCCGGATCTTTATCCAATAATAATCCATTTGCTGCAGAATCAATGCGAATGCGAGTTTGTAAGTTAGCAGCATTATAAAACTTAGTTACCTGATTCCAGACGGGGAATCCATGCATTGGGCAGTTCCGTAGAAGAGTAGTAAATCTGTCCCAGGCCTCGTACATCGGCTCGTCATCTTCCTGTTGAAAAGTAGCAATTTCGTTACGTAATCGCTCAGATAAATGTGAAGGATTAAAACGAGATAAGAATTCACGAGTTAGATCTGCCCAAGTCATAATGGAACCCGGTGTAAGTTTATTCCACCAAGTTTTAGCTCTATCCCTTAATGAATGGGGGAATAACCGAAGCCTCAGTATCTCCGGACTAACTCCTGGTAGCCTAAACGAACCACAGATCTCCTGGAACGTTTTGAGATGCTCCCTAGCATCTTCTGTCGCAGAACCACTAAACTGTCCGGCGTTGTTGATCATACTAAACATGACAGGTTTAAGTTCAAAGTTATCAACATCAATATCCGGTAGTGTGGTCTCCAGCTCTACATGGTCATTCAGCATGTAGTCACGACATGACCGTCGTCCACCTGCCCCAGGCGGATCACCGACAGGCGGTATGTCTCCTCCAGCAGGCTGGTTACGGGCCATCTGCTCAAGCTGTTCTTCAAGGTATTCGTTCCTGTCTAAAAGATGGCGAATTTGTTTCTTGAGATTGAATGATCGTTCGATTTCCGGATCTAACTTATACTCAGGATCTTCGCCTCTTTTCGATCTGCGCATAAACAAGAGAACCTTGTGAAAAGCAAGAGTTGAAAACACAAAATAAAAATTAAAGAAAAACTAAAAACGAAAACAAAAATAAAATAAAATAAAATAAAATAAAAACAAAAAGTGCAATAAAAGAAAGATGTAGTTATGTTGCCAATCCCCGGCAACGGCGCCAAAAACTTGTTGCGTGTAAAATAGTCTATCGCAATGGTAGTGCAAGTGTACACGACGCAAGTAGTAAGTGATACGAAGTATCGGATATCGTCTCCACAGGGATTGGGCTAATGACTTCACCTTGATTTACTGCACGAAGTAAAGGAAATATTTTAGAAAGTTGTCACGAATAATAAAGTAAAACGTAAATAAAAGGATTGAGAAATCAAGATAGAGAGAATGGGCCGGTATTGAATTGCTCGGTAGTGCAGGTATTGAATTGCTTAGGATCTCCAGTTCTGTCGTCGCTCCCGCCGCCGACAGCACCTGTCGCGACGTCTGTCCGTTGGCAGTTGCGGCAGCAGACACACCAACTCCGTACTTCAAGTTTGGCAAGAATCCCAAATCTGCCTTGCCCTATCCCTAGGCACAAGTCTGTCGATGAACACGTCTTTGATGATACCTCCCGGCGTGAATCGAAGGATGAACACCGATGTGTATGAATTCTTCCTTAGCCACTTAACCTCGCCTTATCCCTAAGCACGAGATGGTTCAACTATAAACTAGAGAACGCGCTTTTATCTCTTTCGTATACTTAACTCTCCCGATGCTAAGTAAATAGATAACCTCACAATGCTCTCCCGATGCTCTTGCAAGATATTAAAACCAAGATAAAAGAACTTGAAGTTTATTTTATTGAACTTGAAAAATCCTAAAACAAAGCAACCCTTGCAACTACTTTACAAAACAACCCGTAGCCCTAGAGGGAATTTAGAACATGTCAGTGACGGGTGGACGGCAGGGTTTCGGTTTGGGTTATGGGGTAATCGGCTATGCCCTAGGTTTAATCTATGCCCTTTATATAAGCTTTGGGCTCAAGTTATCTAAGGTAACAAGGATTACAACTTTAATTAAAAGTATGATTCTAATAAAGACTAAATCTCTAAAGTATCCTACTTTCTAGCCGCATCCTTGCTTTTAGGGATTTCCTCTCCTTTGAGCTTTGGCTTGACATATCTTTTGATCCGGGGCTTGGAAAATTATTTGGCTTCCACACGACAGACGAGCAGATTTTTCTCTATCTATCGATGTCCACTTCATTTTTCCTCTTCAATAATCTGCTGTCACCATGCTGTCACGACAGGTCCATGACAGGTTCGTCTTCTTCAGCTGCTTGTTCAGTTCAGCTTTCCTGCTTATCTGCCCTTCGCCTGCCTTCATCGTCAACCTTGGCAGTTACCTGCAAAATACACCATCTTTTAGTAGAATCCGTGCCTTTTATATAATTGTGATATTTAATTGAAAACTATCCTAAATGCAATGCAATGATGCTTGAATGTAGCAGAAATATGGGTTAAAAAGGGTGTAAATAATAGAACTTTTACACACTCAACATGATGTTCCGAAGACAACTTTTAGGACTAGATATGGTCACTATGAGTTCCTTGTGATGCCGTTTTGGCTCACGAATGTACCTGCAGCATTCATGGATATGATGAACAGAATTTTTAGAGACTATCTAGACCGTTTTGTGGTTGTTTTTATTGATGATATTCTTGTGTACTCGAAGACAGAAGAAGAGCATGATGAGCACTTGAGATTTGTATTACAGAGATTGTTGAGCAATTGGTTGTATGCGAAGCTTAGCAAACGTGAGTTCTGGATTCGAGAGGTTGAGTTTATTGGCCATGTTGTTTCGGCCGAAGGTATCCGTGTTGATCTATCGAAGATTGAGGCTATTGTTGAGTGGAAACAACCTAAGTTTGTGACTGGGATTAGGAGTTTCCTAGGATTAGCCAGTTACTATATGAGATTTGTTGATGGTTTCTCTAGGGTAGCTGCTCCTTTGACTAAATTGTTGCAAAAGGGAGTTAAGTTTGAATGGTCGGATGCAAGACAGAAGGCCTTTGAGAAATTGAAAGAAGCTTTGACAAATGCTCCAGTGTTAGTGCAACCTATTTCAGGTAAAGAATTTGTGATTTACAGTGATGCTTCCTACATAGGGTTAGGTTGTGTTTTGATGCAAGAAAGAAGGGTTGTTGCCTATGCTTCTAGACAGTTGAAGGTTCATGAGAAGAACTATCCTACTCATGATATAGAGTTAGCCGCAGTTGTCTTTGCATTGAAGATTTGGCGCCATTGTTTGTATGGTGAGAAGTATATAGTTTACACCGATCATAAGAGTTTGAAGTATTTGATGACACAGAGAGAATTGAACTTGAGACAAAGAAGAGGGCTTGAGTTGTTAAAAGACTACGATTTGACCATTGAGTACCATCCGGGTAAGGCAAATGTAGTAGCTGATGCTTTGAGTAGAAAAGTTGCCATTGAGTTGAGAGCTATGTTTGCTAGATTGAGTGTATCCGGTGATGGTGGCTTGATCACCGAGTTGCAAGTAAAGCCTTCTTTGATTCAGTTGATTAGAGAGAATAAGTTGCAAGATGTGACTCTAGTTCCTCATGTTCAGGACATAGCCGAAGGAATACCAACCTAGTATAGTTTCAGTGGTGAGAACTTGTTGTGCTTTAGGGATAGAGTTGTTGTACCAAAAGATGTGGAGTTGAGACGTCAGATTCTGAGTGAAGCACATTCGAGTCCTTTTTCTATGCATCCAGGTAGTACCAAGATGTACCATGACTTGAAGAATGATTACTTCTGGGTTGGTTTGAAGAAGGATGTAGCCGAGTATGTGAGCTGTTGTATGGATTGTCAGAGAGTGAAGGCAGAACATCAGGTTCCTTCAGGTTTGTTACAGCCTTTGAGGATTCCGGAATGGAAATAGGAGAGGATCACCATAGACTTTGTGTCGGGGTTACCTTTGTCTCATTCGAAGAAGAATTCTGTATGAGTGATAGTGGATAGGTTCACTAAGTGTGTCCACTTCTTAGCAGTGAACACTACAGATTCTCTAGACAAGTTGGCAAACTTGTTCATCCGTGAGATTATGAGACTTCATGGGGTTTCGAAGTCTATTGTTTCAGATAGAGGTCCTAGATTTACTTTGAGGTTCTGGGGTTGCTTGCATAGTGCTCTAGGTAGCCGTTTGCATTTCAGTACTTCTTATCATCCGCAGTCCGATGGACAGTCAAAGCGAGTGATATAGATTCTAGAGGATATGCTTCGTTGTTGTGTGATTGACTTCCAGGGTTCTTAGGAGAAGCACTTACCTTTAGTTGAGTTTGCTTACAACAATAGTTATCAGTCTAGTATTCAAATGGCTCCATATGAGGCTTTGTATGGTAGACGATGTAGGACTCCGATCTGTTGGGCTGAAACAGGTCAGAGATTGTTGCCTATGCCGGATTTGCTTAAGGGGACTACCGAGAAAGTAAAGTTGATTTGTGACCGTTTGAAAGCAACTTCCGATCATCAGAAGTCTTATGCAGATTTTAAGAGGAAAGAAATTGAGTTCTCCGTGGGTGAGAAAGTGTTTCTGAAAGTATCTCCGTGGAAGAAGGTGATGAGATTTGGCTGAAAAGGCAAGTTGAGTCCGAGGTTCATTGGTCCGTATGAGATAGTTGAGCGGATTGGGCTTGTAGCTTACCGTTTGAGATTACCTTTTGAGTTAGAGAAGATCTGTGGTGTTTTTCATGTGTCGATGCTTAGGAGATATAGGTCAGATCCTTCTCATGTTATGCCCGTTGAGGAGATAGAATTGAATCTGGATTTGTCTTACAATGAAGAGCCTGTAGAGATACTTGCTTCTGATAGCAAGGTGTTGCGTGGCAAGACCATAGAGTTGGTCAAGGTGTTGTGGAGACATAGAGGTGTGGAAGAGGCCACGTGGGAGAGGAAGGCTGATATGGTTGAGCAGTTTCCGTACTTGTTTCCGTCAGGTAATTTCGGGGACGAAATTCCTTAAGTGGGGGAGAGTTGTAACACCCGGGTTTAGAGGTCGGGTGAAAATAATATTTTAATATTATTTCGGGTTCGGTTTTATAATTAAAATAATCTTTTGGGCCTCGAGTTTCAAAAACAAACATTTTTGTGTTGCGCTAAATTGAATGAAATACAATTTGGAGAGATTTTAAAGAAAATGGAAAATAGCCATTCATTAATGGCAAACTTGTAAATAATACAATTTTCAATTTTAAATCTCCTTTTATCATCCTTTCACTATTCATTCTCTTCTCCAAAAAAACCAACGTGAAAGAGAGCTTTCAACTCCATCCACTATTCCATCACATTTCTTCTTCATTTCAACTCGGTTTTGAAAGGTAATATCATTTTTGACTTGTTCTTAACCTCCTCTCTTCAAAAGTACAAATAGTTTTTATATTCATTAAGGTTTTGGAAATTGAGTTTTTAGAGGATTTGGTTAAAAATGATAACTTTATGATGTTTAACTTAAAATTTCGATTTAATGTTGTTAGTTATGAAGTCTATCAGTCAAATGATGCAACATATATGAATTTTACATGGTTTTGAGCTCATTCCCGGATTTGGGTTTAATGGGGGTTTTAAGGGTTTTAGAGTGGTTTTTGGGGGGTTTTCAGGTTAGAATTGGTGGGCTAATGTTAGTGCTATGGTTGGGGCTGCTTTGGGATCATTTAGGGGTATTAAAAGTGTTGGAAACATGAGTTTTTATTGAGGTTTATGGGTTGCACGAGTTTGGTAAATCTGGGGTTTGTTCATGGCTTGAAATGTTGAGTTTGATGTTTGAATTGTATTCCGGGTTAGCTACTTTGATGCTTGGGCTGATTGGAAGTTGTTTGGTTTGTGTTGAGGTTGTTTAGAGGCAAGAACTTGTGTTGGTGAAGCATCAGGAGGGAATCCGGAAGCTTGAAGGTGGTTGCTTGCTTGGTAGTTGAGCTTGGAAGTGAAGATGAGTGGTTAATGTTTTCTAAGTTTTTTCTAAGTGTTTGGTTCGAGCATGTGGACTAGGTCGGGCTTGGTAGACCCACCTAGAGTTAGGATTAAGGTGGTGGCCTAACCCTAAGCTTAAACTAGAGACATTGGTTGAACTTTTAATTGATGTTTATGCCTCGTGATGTTTATGATATGATGATTTATGTATAATGTGATATACATGTGTGATGAGGCATGGTTGTGATGCATTTTGATATGCATGTGGATTGTTCATGATTGTGATCATGGTGAGTACATGCTAAGCACGTAATTGGTTGTAATTGATAATGTGGATTGAGTTAAATGTTGGCACTAGTATGCTTGGGTACAAATGATCGATCATTAGGATGTTAGTGTGCACACATGAGTCAAATTCGCGCGTGGCCTTGGTGGCGTTGAGTCGCCAAGGAGGAGTACGGGTTCGCCCGGAAATTGTTATATATATTAGTCGATGATGAGTGGAATCCCATCGACGGGGCGTGAGGATGAGTGGAATCCCCTTCGGGAGACCGGTGATGAGTGTAATCCCACCGTGAGGTAAAATGGTTGTTGGATGTGAGTTCCAACGTGTTTATCCGTGTATTCGAGTCATAGCTATGTGCCGATATAAATTGATATGTGTATCAATGTGATGTGGAAACGTGTTTCATTTTTGGATGATTATATGTGCTTACATATGTTAAGGAAATGAGCTTGTTGAGCATGACATGTTATTGGATATTTGTTCATGCATCATTGACATTTTGGCTCTTAAGGATCGAAGGTATGATCATGCATTTACCTTGGTTGAGATCGTGCTTGGACCCTGCATTGTTGAGGTTTGTTTTTAAAGAACTTACCCTCACTAAGCTTTATTGCTTACGCTCTCTTTGTTCGACAATGCAAATCAATAGCTCGTGGGTTGCTAAGTGCAAGAAGGGGCCTCCAAGTGTGCTTCGTGGTGCTTGTTTAGCTACCAAGTATGAACATTTTAACTATGATGTAATGGTCAAGTAATGGGACATGTGATTGTGGTGTGATGTCTTTTGGAGTATGATGATGTTGTGTTTAGGAGCATGTTAGACTCCTTATGTATGTTTGTCAATTTGGCTTTTGGGTTGAATGCCTTGCTTGTAAACCATGTTGGATTTGCCTATCTTATTTTGTCTAAGTGTTGGCCTTGTTGAAGCTAAATGCCCTTTTTAAATGCCATGTATGGATGCCTCATCGTATACCTTGTGTGATTGGAGTATGTTTTGCCATAGGATCCATGCCTCTAGAATATGCTTGTAAGTGATGTGTGCTTCTTAGAGTTGTTTAGGGCTCTTGGGGTTGTTTGGAGATGTTTAAAGTTGGCTTTGAGGAATTGCAGACAACCAGTGTTTCGAAACGGGTTGAGCTGTTTCGGAACGGGTATGGCTCCAGGAACCCCGTATCGGAACTCATTTCGATATGGTTTTGCCAATGTGAACCCTTGTTTCGAAACAAGTATCGGAACGCTTTGGCTACTAGAAATCTGAGAAATTGTCGATATGTTGGGGTTTCGAAATGAGTCTAGGTGTTTCGGAACGGTCAATGTCTCGTTGACCACGAGAAGTTGACAGTTGGGGGTGTTTCGGAACGGTTGACCTCCGCTCTGATACGGCCTTCCCGTGTGGGCTTGGGGCCGTTGACCAAGTCAAGGCGTTTCGATACACTTTAAGGGTGTTTCGAAACGGCATGCCTAGTAATCTAAACTGAACTGTTTTGCATGTGATGTTCGAATGATCGTTTTTATGATTGCTTGTGTTTCCGCTGACGTGTCTCACATAAGACAATGGTAATGCATTTAGACAAGATAAATAAAAGAAATTTTTTAGGGTTGCTAACCGATAGGGAACCTTAACGGGTTTCGCTTCGGTTTTCCCCGTGTGGCCCACTCGGACCGGTCAAGCGTCCGGACCGGGACGGGAGGTTACACTAATCCTAGAAAAGGGGATGAATCAATTAGTGAATTGGTTAAAAAATCTTTAGTGGGGAAGCTAAGGTAGTGGATGTAGGCTTTGGTTAGAAAGCCGAACCACTCTAGATCATTGTGTCTTTTAATTTTTCGCTTCCACCACCAATCACCCAAATTGCTCAACTTCTCCACCACTTGGCAAGCTAAATTGGTTGAAGGAAATCGAGCCTATCATGTCTAACACTATATGTCTAACTCTAAAACCCTAAACTTCAAAATCTAATTATAACAATAAACCATATATTCTAAACTAAACATTTAAACCCTAAATTCAACTTAGTTTAGATAAATACAATTTTCTACTATTAGTATATAAAATATTTTCTAAAAAAAACAATACTAGTAAAGACTCAAATATATATATATATCACTTCATTAAGCGTCAACCAATAAAAAACATGAACGTTTATCTGTAAATAATTCTATTGAACATCAGTTAAATCAAATTTCATGTAATGCATACATGTTTCTTCGAGTCTATAAATTTAAATCCTTTATTCTTTTAATATTGAAAGTTCATGTTAATATTCATATGCATTTATAACTAAATGGACAAATAGTAATTTAGGTCGAATTAGATTTGTACAAATTAATAAATACTTTGTCATGTATCCAAATGATAGAATAATTTGATTTTTAGACACTTTTATCCATATTTATAATCAACTAAATAAACTCATTTAAAACGAGTGTTTTTTATTTTTTTTAAAGTGTGAATGATTAAAGTATATTTAGACAAGCTCGTATGTATCTCGGCTAATGATGATGCATCATTGCCCCCTAGTGATACAATGACATTGCATCTATCATCGTATGAGTCTATCGTATTAGTCTACCACGAGTGACGAATATTGATGAACACCACTAACGATGAACACCGATGAACATCATTATTTTTTAAAAAAATTTAAAAATTTAGAGGACTAAAATTATAATTAAAATTATCTTTTAAAAACATAAAAATCAAATTTAATAGTTACTTTATAATATATTTTTAATAGATTAAAATCAAATATACTCAATTCTCTAAACCCTAATAAAATCAATCTTTTAAAAAATAGAAATCAATTTATAATTTTTTAATAGATTAGAATTAAATATACTCAACTCTCCTAAATCTAAACCCTAACAAATTTAAAAGTTGAGTATATTTGATTTTAATCTATTAAAAAATTTTAAATTATTTTTTATTTTTTATGAGATTGATTTTGTTACTTGAGAAAAATTATCAATTCC
The DNA here is from genome assembly GCA_958450335.1 of Hibiscus tridactylites. Taxonomy (NCBI): domain Eukaryota; kingdom Viridiplantae; phylum Streptophyta; class Magnoliopsida; order Malvales; family Malvaceae; genus Hibiscus; species Hibiscus tridactylites. The sequence continues at coordinate 33,099,434 of OY288274.1, read as the reverse complement.
AAGTGTGGATCGATATATAGCATCATCGAACCTAAGGCCTTAATTTTCCAAGAAAATTGCAACAACCTTGGAAACCATCGGGGCTTCAGCAAAAATTATCAACTCCTCTCACCGATTCTATTGATGAGCACTCTCTTGCTCGGGCAAAATTCTCTTATCTTAATGGTGAATGGATACGCCTTGCCGAGTTACCACCGGAAGTCGCCGCAATGCATGAAGCGGCTCAGGCTCCTCAAGCTCCTCAAGCTCCTCAAGTCCAACAACCCAATATGGATGCTCTCATGACTTATCTCAATGAGCAATTCACCGGGTTACGTACGGACATGAATACTCGTCTCACATCCATGGAAACTACTTTTGACACTAGGATGACGGGTTTTGAGAATCGCCTCACATCTCTTGAAAGTGGGCATAATTCCTTGAATATCTCCATTGCCGCTTTCCATGATGAGTGGCGTAATAATATGCGCACAAATGAGCCTTTGGGAGATGATGATGATGAAGAGGACGAAGACGATGCTTAGATGTTTTCTCTTGTTTGTCATGCATATCATTTAGGATTTTATATTTTTATGCACCTATGCTTTATGTTTTTAGGATTAAGTTTGTTTAGGATTAAAAACCTATGCTTTGATTTCTATTTTTTGCCTTTGTTTGGATTTTAAGTATGTTGCTTTAATGAATAATATTTATGTTGCTTATTATACCCTTGATTTCTTTATGCACTTAATTGTCTCAAAGATTTTTTGATCTAACAAAAAGGGGGAGAAGAAACTAGCTCACACTTTAAAATATTTTGATTCAAAGGTTACCAAGCTTATACTAAGGGGGAGTTCTTTAAGGGGGAGTTCTTTATGAAGATTTTTCAAAAATTTTAAGTTTTAGTTTTGTTATATCAAAAAGGGGGAGATTGTAAAACCTATGTTTGATTTTGATATAATTAAATCCTTGAGGATTATTTTGTAAAACATAAAATTAGTTTTTAAGTCCCTTAATAAGTTTTTAAAACACCAACACTTTGAAACTGATTTATAAAACTCAAACTCAAAATATTTTCTAAGTGTTCCAAGGCAAAACCATCCAAAAACGTCCAGGCGTATCGATACAGCACCCAGCGTATCGATACCATTTTACAAAACTTGGTCACTGTCGGAACCTGTATCGATACCCCAAACCCTCGTATCGATACAACCCTGTGTTAAAATTCAAAGAGTTTGAATACGGTACCGATACGGTTAACCCCCGTATCGATACGGGCTTTGTAATTTTTTAATATAAGTCGGTTTAAAAAATATGACCGTTGGTGTCAGTTGGTTGGTAACCAAACTTTAAAAGTTCGTTGACCCGTATCGATACGCAAAACCCTCGTACCGATACGGTTGCGGACAGTGAGCTAAGTTCAGAAAATAGTATCGATACGACCCTTGCCGTTTCGATACCCCGTACCGATACGCTTACGCGCGTATCGATACCCCTGTATTAAATGCACACAACGGCTCTTTCTTTTCTGAGACAGGTACCGATACTCCTTCCCGCGTACCGATACTGGTAGCTGCAGAAGTGCATTTATGGTGGTAAGAGAGGGTTCCAACGGCTCTAATTAAGTCCCCAACCACCCAAACGGCTAGAAATCAATGAAGAGGTATAAAAGACACATCAAAAAGCTACAGCAACAACTATTGAACTTCAAGCAAACACTTATTCATCAAGTCCAAGCAATTGTGCCAAATTTCATATTTGTCTAGAAATCCCAATTTGTGTTCTTCATTCATACTTTGTAAAATTGGGTTGAGTGCTTGTATTGGGGCTATCATTTGTATTGAGAGATACCTTATTAGCCTACAAATTTCTTTGTTCTCTTGTGTGAGGGTTGGGTTGATTTTTGGGTAGAAAAATCAACCGAAATTGTAAAGGGTTGCATCCTTGTCCTAGAAAAGGGGAAGATCAATTTAGTGAAATTGTTGCAAATCCTTAGTGAGACTAAGGTAGTGGATGTAGAGTTCATTTGGAACTTGAACCACTCTAAATCCCTTGTTCATCAATTTTAATTTGCCAATTTCCACCACAATTCTTTAAATTTCCAATTCACCCCCCCTCTTGGTAAATATCGATCTTTCGATCCACTCAACAATTGGTATCAGAGCTTAACTCTTTGAGGATTAACAACCACAAGAGGAGATCCTTGGAAGAGTGTGATCATCAACATATCAAGAGATGGCTTCAACCTCCGGTTCCGGCATGTACAAGTTACAATCGACCACAAAGCCTTCGTTCTTCAATGGTGACAACTATTCTTTTTGGAAGAATAAAATGAGGCTATTCATCAAGTCTAGTGACTATCTTGTATGAGATGTCATTGAAGATGGGCCATACATTCCATGGAAGCAAGATGGTGAAGGCAAGATGGTGTTGAAGAAGAAAGCCGAAATGAGTGAAGAGGAGAGGAAAAAGATTCAAGTCAATGATAAAGCTCTCCACATGTTATTTTGTGCTTTCGGTCCGGACATCTACTCAAAGGTCTCATCCATTGAGAGTGCCAAAGAAGTGTGGGACACTCTTGAAACCACTTATGAAGGCACCAATGATGTCAAAGAAACTAAGATTGGACTTCTCAATCTTAGTTATGAAAACTTCAAGATGGAGCCCGATAAGACGGTGTCAAAGATGTTTGATCGATTCTCCACAATTGTCAACGGTCTAAAGGGATATGGAGAGATCATACCGGAAGACAAGCTTGTCCGGAAGCTACTCTATTCACTTCCCGAATCTTGGGATGGGAAGAGAACCGCTATCATCGAAGCAAAGAACTTGAAGACATTAAAGCTTCATGAGCTTGTGGGTTCTCTCCTTACTCATGAGATCATGAAGCAAGGAAGGGAAGATGAGAAAAAGAAAGAAGAGAAAAGAGTAGAGAAACTTGAAGTTGAAAAGAAGAAGAAGATGAGAATAGCTCTCAAGGCAAAAGCTTCACAACATGATGAGAGCTCATCTTGTGAGGAGGATGAACTTGAAAAATTGGCTATGATAGCCAAACGATTCTCACGCTTCATGAGGTCAAACCGGGGAAGAAAAATCCAAAGAAAGATGGCCTTCAAAGGAAAGAACAAAGAAGAAGGAAAGGATCCCATCATTTGCTATGAGTGCAAACAATCCGGCCAAATCCGTTCGGAGTGCCCTCAACTCAAGAAGAAGGGCTTTGAGAAGAAGAAAAGACTCAAAGCCAAGCTTGCTACTTGGAGTGATGAGGAGTCATCGGAGGATGACGAACAAGAAGTGGCTAATCTTTGTCTCATGGCACTTGAGGAAGATTCCTCCTTGGTAACCTCTAACTCATCTACTTTAGATTTTTCATATGAAGAGTTAAATGATGCATATGATGAGTTACAAGAGGTATATGATGAATTAGTTGAGAAGTTTAAAGAGTCGGTCATTAAAAACAAGAAAATCATTTTAGAACTAAATGAGAAAAATGACTCACTCACTCAAGCTAATTCTAAATTTGAGAAAAAGATTCTAGGATTAAAAGATGAACTTAAATTCTTTCAAAATGAAAATGTTGATCTTAATAATCTTTTATCTCAATGTAATAGTGAACACCAAAAGGTGTTGGGTGAGCTAAATGAGCTCAAAAAGTCTTTAAAAAATGTTGGTAGTGCTAAGCATGAAGTGGGAGAATCATCTAGAACACACCAACCTAAGAAAAAGACTAACTACTACAAACAAGGTAGCTACCCTAGACATAGTAGAGCTAAAAGAATTAGAAGTATATGGGTTCCTAAGGAACTTGTAAAATCTAATAATATTATTGCTATGTCATCTTGGATTCCTAAGGGAACCAAGGTTTTGGGAGCTAACACTCATGGACCCAAAATGATTTGGGTACCAAAAACCAAGGTTTAATATCTTTGTTTGTAGGGGGAGCATTGCTACAAGGCCAAGGCACAAAGTCAAAACTCATGGTACCTTGATAGTGGATGCTCGAGGCACATGACCGGAGACAAGAGTCGATTCATGGATTTAAAGCCAAAAAGTGGAGGAGTAGTAACATTTGGTGACAACTCCAAAGGCCACATTAAAGGTATTGGCTCCATAGGTAATCACTCTACCATTCTTATTGAAAATGTCTTATATGTCGATGGTCTTAAACATAATTTGTTGAGCATAAGTCAATTGTGTGATAAAGGATTTAATGTTTTATTTGATAAAAATGGATGCAAAATTGTTGACATTAAATCTAATAATATTATGCTCATAGGTCATCGCATAGGAAACATATACATGGTGCATTTAGATGACATACATACATCTCATGCATGCTTAGTTGCTCAAAATGAAAATGATGCATGGTTGTGGCATAGGAAGCTAGGACATTGTAGCATAAGTGTTTTAGAAAAATTAGTCTCTCTAAATCTAGTTAGAGGTTTGCCCAAAATTAAATTTTCAAATGATAAAATTTGTGATGCATGCTCAAAGGGTAAACAACATAAGTCTTCCTTTAAATCCATTAATGATGTTTCTACTAGTAGATGCTTACAATTAATTCACATGGATTTATTTGGGCCAATTAGGACTATGAGCTTGGGTGGTAAATCTTATGCATTTGTGTTAGTTGATATTTTTCTAGATTTACTTGGGTTCTCTTTTTAAGTACTAAAGATGAGGCTTTGGAAAAATTCATCACATTTTCAAAATTAACCCAAAATGATCTTGAACTTAGAATTTCACACATTAGAAGTGATCATGGAACCGAGTTTCAAAATTTAGGGTTTGAAGAATTTTTGAATGAAAATGGTATTAGCCATAATTTTTCGGCTCCTCGAACTCCTCAACAAAATGGGGTAGTTGAGAGGAAAAATAGAACTTTGCAAGAAATGGCTAGAACCATGCTTTGTGAAAACAATTTACCTAAATATTTTTGGGCGGAAGCCACAAACACCGCTTGTTATATTGTAAATCGAGTAATGATTAGGTCAATTTTAAAGAAAACACCTTATGAGATTTTAAAATCTAAAAAGCCTAACATTAGCTATTTTCACCCTTTTGGGTGCAAGTGTTTTGTTTTAAATAATGGAAAAGACAACCTAGGTAAATTTGATGCAAAAAGTGATGAAGTCATTTTTATAGGTTACTCTTTAACCTCTAAAGCCTATCGAGTATTTAACAAAAGAACTTTAGTAGTAGAAGAATCTATTCATGTTGTATTCGATGATAACCTCCTTCATAGGAAGGATTCTTGTGATGATGATGATGTAGGAATCATAAATGCCTTTGATGGAGGTCAAACTTCAAAGAAGGATGAGATTCCAACAAAAGAAGAAGACACACAAGAACCACCTCTTGAAGCCTTGAAGGACTTGGCTATTGAGGAAAAGGAAGTGAGCTACCCAAGGGAGTTGAACTATGTCAAAGATGGTGAAATCTTGGGTGATCCATCCAAGGGGGTAACCACTCGTTCTTCTCTTAGATTAATGAACCATGTTGCATTTATCTCATGCATAGAGCCTAAAAATATAAAAGAAGCATTGAAAGATGACTTTTGGATTATGGCTATGCAAGAAGAGCTAAATCAATTTGAGAGAAGTAATGTATGGACATTAGTTGATAGGCCTAGTAATCAATCTACAATAGGAACTAAATGGGTCTTTAGGAACAAACTAGATGAGAGTGGTAACATTGTGAGGAATACAGCTAGACTTGTAGCACAAGGTTACACTCAAGAAGAGGGAATAGATTTTGATGAAACCTATGCACCCGTAGCTAGAATGGAAGCCATTAGGATGTTGCTTGCATATGCATGTTATCATAATTTCAAGCTTTTTCAAATGGATGTTAAAAGCGCATTTTTAAATGGTTTTATAAATGAAGAAGTGTATGTGGAACAACCACCGGGTTTTGAAGATTCAAAATTTCCAAATCATGTTTTCAAACTTACCAAAGCTCTTTATGGTTTAAAACAAGCTCCTAGAGCTTGGTATGAAAGGCTTTTAAATTTTTTGATTGAAAAAGGATTTGAAAAAGGTAAGGTGGACACTACACTTTTCATAAAAATGTATAAAAATGACATCTTAGTAGTTCAAATTTATGTTGATGATATTATTTTTGGTTCTACTAATGAATGTCATTGTCAAGAGTTTGCTAAGTTAATGCAAGGTGAATTTGAGATGAGCATGATGGGGGAGCTCTCATTCTTTTGGGGACTCCAAATCAAGCAAAAGAAGGATGGCACCTTCATCAACCAAGCAAAATACATAAAGGATATGCTCAAGAAATTTGGCTTGGAGAATGCAAAGCCTCAAGCCACTCCTATGAGCTCATCTACAAAGCTTGACAAAGATGAAGGAGGTAAGTGTGTTGACTCTAAGCTTTATCGTTCTATGATTGGATCTTTGCTTTACCTTACCGCAAGTAGACCGGATATCTTGTTTAGTGTTTGCTTGTGTGCTAGGTTTCAAGCTAGTCCTAGAGAGTCTCACCTTATAGCCGTTAAGAGAATCTTTAGATACCTTAGAGACACTCCTTGTTTAGGCCTTTGGTATCCTAGAGACTCTACCTTCAACCTACATGCTTACTCGGATGCGGATTATGGGGGTTGCAAAATTGATAGGAAAAGTACTTCGGGAACTTGCCAATTCTTAGGTAGTATGCTCATATCTTGGTTCTCTAAGAAACAAAATAGTGTAGCCTTATCTACCACCGAAGCCGAGTACATATCCTTAGGGAGTTGTTGTGCTCAAGTCCTTTGGATGAAGCAACAACTCTTAGATTATGGAATTAAAGTTGGAACCATACCCCTAAAATGTGACAACACTAGTGCAATATGCTTAACTAAAAATCCCATCCAACACTCTAGAACCAAACACATAGAAATAAGGCATCATTTCATTAGAGATCATGTCCTTAAGGAAGATGTGGTTATAGAGTATGTAGACACCTTGAATCAATTAGCGGTCATTTTTACAAAACCCTTAGACAAAGAGCGTTTTTGGTCCCTTAGGAGAGAGTTAGGTTTAGCTAGCCTATCTTGACCTTTTAGGACCTCTTTTGTGTTTAAATATGCTTGATTTTGTGAAATGCCATGTTTGTATGCTTAGACTCCCAATTTCTTCCATGCCTATAGTTAGGGGGAGTATGTATCTGTCAAAATATGCTTAGAACTGCTCATACTTCATTTGCATACTCATAGGAGAGTTTAGGTTCGAGCCTTTGGTTGTTCTTTGAACCAAATATGCATTTCTGGGCATACAGTATCGATACTGTTGTACGCGTATCGATACCTGTTCTTCATTTCGTTTCCCAGAATTCTTTACGCTTCACGCGTATCGATACGATTCATCCCGTATCGATACGGGTCGTTTCGATACGGACCCCTCCGTTTCGATACGACTGTTCAAACGGTTATATTTGCAAAATGACATCTTTATCCCCGTATCGATACCCTAAAGGGCGTATCGATACTCGACTGCGATGATGGCTTTAATTAGCTTTTAATGAGTTCAACTTTTACCCAAATTCAAACTTTTCAAAACCTAATTAACCCTAGCCGTTTTTTCCTATAAAAAGGCACTTCCTCCTTCATATTTTTCACATCTCAACTCAAACCTAAAAGAGTTTTCAAATCAAGCAAGGCTTTGTGCTCTCTTTCTCATCTTTGTGCAAGTTCTCTTCAACTTTTCAAGTTTCTATCAAGGTAATCACCTTCTTCCTTTTTAATTTACTCTGTTTTAATTTTTTTTAAACTTTGCTTTTGTTCAAACTTTTTTTTCTTGAGATTTTCTTCTAAAATTTTTCTTTTCAAAAATTCTCTTGAAATTTTTTTTTACCTTGATTTTTACTCAAATTGAAGAAATATCCCTTGCTTAAATTCTCTCTTAGATCATGGCACCAAAAGAACCGTCGAGGAAGCGACAAAGGGCTAATCTAGCCGGTGAATCCTCCAACCTTGGAGCGATTGCTCGTCCTAACTACTCGACTATCTATGAGCAATCCTTTGAAGGCAATTCGGGTCTCAATCACTTTCGTCAATATGAGAATTACAAGATCCGTGCCGAAAGGGTAATATCCATCCCTTTTCTCAATTCGGAGCGTTTCAAGTTTGAATACCTCCCCTTGCTTCATCGTTGGAATTTCATGCATTTTCTATCTATTCCCGGATTTTACTATCGTCTCTTGGTTTTGATTTTCTATGCTAATGCAAGATGTGTTAGTCGAAATGGGGAAGTTGTTGCAATTAACTCCTATCTTATGGGAAAGAAAATAACCCTTGATGTCGAGTCTATTTGTGAGGTCTTTAAGTTGGATGATGAAGGCCTTGATGATGAGCACCGTGGGGGGCATGTTCTTAGTGGATCCGTCACCGCCCTTAATGCTCACGACCGGATTCTACATTTGATGATATCGTGGTGGTTTCGTCCCTCCGGAGGAAAATATTCCACCATCCGTCAAGTGGATGATTTTTGGATTCGGTGCTTCCGTGAAGCCAAGCGACCAAATTTAGCTCGACTTATGTTTGCGGAGATAGTCTACCTCGTTCAACATCGTCACACTCCTCATGTCACCTCCTTCACATACGGTACGGCTTTGAGCTATTTCTTTACTAAAAAAGAAATTGATTGCTCATATGACATTGCAACTCCTCTCACCGATCCTATTGATGAGCACTCCCTTGCTCGGGCAAAATTCTCTTATCTTAATGGTGAATGGATACGCCTTGCCGAGTTACCACCGGAAGTCGCCGCAATGCATGAAGCGGCTCAGGCTCCTCAAGCTCCTCAAGCTCCTCAAGTCCAACAACCCAATATGGATGCTCTCATGACTTATCTCAATGAGCAATTCACCGGGTTACGTACGGACATGAATACTCGTCTCACATCCATGGAAACTACTTTTGACACTAGGATGACGGGTTTTGAGAATCGCCTCACATCTCTTGAAAGTGGGCATAATTCCTTGAATATCTCCATTGTCGCTTTCCATGATGAGTGGCGTAATAGTATGCGCACAAATGAGCCTTTGGGAGATGATGATGAAGAGGACGAAGACGACGAAGACGATGCTTAGATGTTTTCTCTTGTTAGTCATGCATATCATTTAGGATTTTATATTTTTATGCACCTATGCTTTATGTTTTTAGGATTAAGTTTGTTTAGGATTAAAAACCTATGCTTTGATTTCTATTTTTTGCCTTTGTTTGGATTTTAAGTATGTTGCTTTAATGAATAATATTTATGTTGCTTATTATACCCTTGATTTCTTTATGCACTTAATTGTCTCAAAGATTTTTTGATCTAACAAAAAGGGGGAGAAGAAACTAGCTCACACTTTAAAATATTTTGATTCAAAGGTTACCAAGCTTATACTAAGGGGGAGTTCTTTAAGGGGGAGTTCTTTATGAAGATTTTTCAAAAATTTTAAGTTTTAGTTTTGTTATATCAAAAAGGGGTAGATTGTAAAACCTATGTTTGATTTTGATATAATTAAATCCTTGAGGATTATTTTGTAAAACTTAAAATTAGTTTTTAAGTCCCTTAATAAGTTTTTAAAACACCAACACTTTGAAACTGATTTATAAAACTCAAACTCAAAATATTTTCTAAGTGTTCCAAGGCAAAACCATCCAAAAACGTCCAGGCGTATCGATACAGCACCCAGCGTATCGATACCATTTTACAAAACTTGGTCACTGTCGGAACCTGTATCGATACCCCAAACCCTCGTATCGATACAACCCTGTGTTAAAATTCAAAGAGTTTGAATACGGTACCGATACGGTTAACCCCCGTATCGATACGGGCTTTGTAATTTTTTAATATAAGTCGGTTTAAAAAATATGACCGTTGGTGTCAGTTGGTTGGTAACCAAACTTTAAAAGTTCGTTGACCCGTATCGATACGCAAAACCCTCGTACCGATACGGTTGCGGACAGTGAGCTAAGTTCAGAAAATAGTATCGATACGACCCTTGCCGTTTCGATACCCCGTACCGATACGCTTACGCGCGTATCGATACCCCTGTATTAAATGCACACAACAGCTCTTTCTTTTCTGAGACAGGTACCGATACTCCTTCCCGCGTACCGATACTGGTAGCTGCAGAAGTGCATTTATGGTGGTAAGAGAGGGTTCCAACGGCTCTAATTAAGTCCCCAACCACCCAAACGGCTAGAAATCAATGAAGAGGTATAAAAGACACATCAAAAAGCTACAGCAACAACTATTGAACTTCAAGCAAACACTTATTCATCAAGTCCAAGCAATTGTGCTAAATTTCATATTTGTCTAGAAATCCCAATTTGTGTTCTTCATTCATACTTTGTAAAATTGGGTTGAGTGCTTGTATTGGGGCTATCATTTGTATTGAGAGATACCTTATTAGCCTACAAATTTCTTTGTTCTCTTGTGTGAGGGTTGGGTTGATTTTTGGGTAGAAAAATCAACCGAAATTGTAAAGGGTTGCCTCCTTGTCCTAGAAAAGGGGAAGATCAATTTAGTGAAATTGTTGCAAATCCTTAGTGAGACTAAGGTAGTGGATGTTGAGTTCATTTGGAACTTGAACCACTCTAAATCCCTTGTTCATCAATTTTAATTTGCCAATTTCCACCACAATCCTTTAAATTTCCAATTCACCCCCCCTCTTGGTAAATATCGATCTTTCGATCCACTCAACAATTTATAAATCACCAAAGCTTTAATCTGATTTGAAAAACTCAAACTCCAAATATTTTCTAAGTATTCCAAAGCCAAAGTATTGAAAAACGTCCAGGCGTATCGATACACTTCCAGCCGTATTGATACCTTTTTTACAAAGTTGGCTACTGGAAAGACGTGTTTTGATACGCCTATCACCGTATTGAAACAGCATATCAAAACAGATTGAATCTGTATCGATACGCCCCTCTGTTAAAACTAAAGGAGTTTGAATGGCGTACTGATACGGTTCCACCCGTATCGATACGGATTTAAGGGAATTTTAAATTCAAAAAGCTTTTAATGTTTTCGACCGTTGGTGTCAGTTGTTAGGTAACTGAAATTTAAAGTGGTGGTTGCCTCGTACCGATACGCTCCTAGCCGTATCGATACGGAAACTTCCAGTGAGCTAAGTTGAGAAAAAGGTATCGATACGGTCTTACCCGTATCGAAACAGTCCATGTTCCGTACCGATACGTTTACACACGTATCGATACGCCCTGTTATAATTGTGCAACAACTCTTTCTGTTTTGAGACAGGTATTGATACAGGTCCATGCGTACCGATACGGTAAGCTGCAGAAGTGCATTTATGGTGGAAAGAGAGGGTCCCAACGGCTATAATCAATACCCTAACCACCCAAACGGCTAGAATTGATAGAGAACGTATAAATTGAAGCTAATTGAAGACCATCAACAACTATTGCATCAAAGATAAACATCCTAGCTAAAATCCAAGCTTAAAGTGCTTATTTTCCAATCTTTTGTAAACCCCAAATTGTGTAGTGTTCAATTTTAATCTTATTATCAAATTTGGGTTGAGTGTTTGTACTTAAAAAGGCAATATTTTATTGAGAGATATTTTTCTTGCCTTTAATTCTTCTTTGTACTCTTGTGAGGGTTTGGTCCAATTTTGGGTAGAAAATTTGACCGGTTGTGTAAAGGTTACCTCCTAAGCCTTGAAAAGGGGAAGAACAAATAAGTGAATTGTTGGAAATCCTTAGTGGTAGCTAAGGTAGTTGATGTAGAGTTCATTTGGAACTTGAACCACTTTAAAATTTCTTGTTCTTCATTTTTAGTCATCCCATTTACTCCAACAACTTTTAAAAACCCAATTCACCCCTTCTTGGCTTTGATCAATCCTTTGATCCACTCAACAATTGGTATCAGATCTCACCTCTTTGAATGATTAACAACCACAAGAAGAGTTCCTAGGAAGAGTGTGATCATCCAAAAATCAAGTCATGACATTTACCTCCGGGTCAAGCATGTACGAGTCTCAATCAACCACAAAACCGCCTTTCTTCAACGTAATAACTATCCATTTTGAAAGAACTAGATGCGTCTCTTCATCAAATCCAACGATTATCTAGTTTGGGATGCCATTGAAGATGGTCCATATGTTCCAATGAAGAGAGACGAAGAAGTAAGATTGGTGCTAAAGAAGAAAATTGAGATGAGTGAAGAAGAGAAATAAAATTCAAATCAATGATAAAGCTCTTCACATGTTGTTTTGTTCTTTCGGTCCCGACATCTACTCCAAAGTTTCCTCCATTGAAAGTGCCAAGGAAGTGTGAGATACACTAGAGGCCACTTATGAAGGAACAAGTGATGTGAAGGAGACCAAGATTGGAATTCTCAATCTTAGCTATGAGAATTTCAAAATGGAGCCCGACGAAACCGTGTCCAAGATGTTCGATTGCTTCTCAACAATCGTCAACGGGCTTAAGGGTTTTGGAGAGATAATTCCGGAAGACAAACTTTTTCGGAAGCTACTCTACTCACTTCCCAAGTCTTGGGATGGAAAGAGAACCGCCATCATTGAGGATAAAAATTGAAGACACTCAAGCTTGATGAGCTAGTGGGTTCCCTCCTAACTCATGAGATAATGAAGCAAGGAAGGGAAGATGAAAAGAAAAAGGAAGAGAGAAGAGTGGAGAAGCTAGAGGTAGAAAAGAAGAAGAAGATATGAGTTGCTCTCAAAGCTTCACTACATGAGAATGATGACCTAGAAGAATTGGCTATGATAGCCAAAAGGTTCTCACGATTTATGAGGTCCAACCGAGGAAGAAAGATTCAATGAAAAATGGACTTCAAAACCAAAAACAAAAAAGAAGAGAGAGATCAAATCATTTGCTTTGAGTGCAAAAAACCCGGTCACATTCGTTCGGAATGCCCTCAACTCAAGAAGAAGGGGTTTGAGAAGAAGAAAAAGCTCAAAGCCAAGCTTGCTACTTGGAGTGACGAGGAGTCATCCGAGGATGACGAACAAGAAGTGGCTAATTTTTGCCTCATGGCACTTGAGGAGGATTCCTCCATGGTAACCTCTAACTCATCATCTTTTGATTTTACATTTGATAAATTGCATGATGCTTATGATGAGTTACAAGAGGTATATGATGAGTTAGTTGAGAAGTACAAAGAGTCGGTCAATAGAAATAAAAAGATTATTTCCGAATTAAATGCTAAAAATGACTCACTTTCTCAAGCTAACTTAAAATTTGAGAAAAAGATCTTAGGTTTACAAGATGAGCTTAAATTCTTTCAAGATGAAAACGTAGACCTAAATAATCTTATTTCTCAATGCAATAGTGAACACCAAAAGGTGTTAGACGAGCTTAACAAGCTCAATGAGTCTTTCAAAAATGTTGGTGATGTGAAACATGAAAAAGGTGAACCATTTAAAACCAACCAACCTAGGAGAAAGACATATAACTACAAACAAAGTGGTTTCCATAGACATAATAGAACTAAAAAGATTAGGAGTGTATGAGTTCCTAAGGAACTCGTCAAATCTAATAATGTTGTTGCTATGTCACCTTGGATTCTTAAGGGAACCAAGCTTTTGAGAGCTAACACTCGTGGACCCAAAATGATTTGGGTACCAAAAACCAAAGCTTAATATCTTTTTTTGTAGGGAGAGCATTACTACAAGGCCAAAGTACAAAGTCAAAATTCATGGTACCTTGATAGTGGATGCTCGAGGCACATGATCGGAGACAAGAGTCGATTCATGGTCTTAAAGCCAAAAAGTGGAGGAGTAGTGACATTTGGTGACAACTCCGAAGGCCACATTAAAGGTATTGGATCCATAGATAATCACTCTACTATTCTCATTGAAAATGTTTTATATGTCGATGGTCTAAAACATAATTTATTGAGCATAAGTCAATTATGTGACAAAGGGTTTAATGTCTTATTTGATAAAAATGGGTGCAAAATTGTTGACATTAAATCAAATAATATTATGCTCATTGGTCATCGCATAGGTAATATTTACATGGTGCATCTAGATGACATGCATACATCACATGCATGCTTTGTTGCACAAAATGAAAATGATACATGGCTATGACATAGGAAACTAAGACATGCTAGCATTAGTATTTTAGAAAAAATAGTTTCCCTAGATCTAATTAGAGGTTTACCTAAAATTAAGTTCTCAAATGACAAAATTTGTGATGCATGCTCTAAGGGTAAACAACATAAATCATCCTTTAAATCCATTAATGATGTTTCTACAAGTAGGTGTTTACAACTTATTCACATGGATTTATTTAGGCCTATTAGAACTATGAGCTTGGGTGGTAAATCGTATGCATTTGTACTTGTTGATGACTACTCTAGATTTACTTGGGTTCTATTCTTAAGTACTAAAGATGAGGCTTTAGAAAAATTCATCACATTTTCAAAATTAACTCAAAATGATCTTGAACTTGAAATTTATCATATTAGAAGTGATTATGGAACCGAATTTCAAAATCTTAGTTTTGAAGAGTTTTTAAATGAAAATGATATTAGCCACAATTTTTTGGCTCCTCGAACTCCTCAACAAAATGGGGTAGTTGAGAGAAAAAATAAAACTTTACAAGAAATAGCTAAAACCATGTTTTGTGAAAACAATTTACCTAAATATTTTTGGGCGGAAGCCACAAACACTTCTTGCTACATTGTAAACCGAGTAATGATTAGGCCACTTTTAAAGAAAACACCATTTGAGATTTTAAAATCTTAAAATCCTAACATTAGCTATTTTCATCCATTTGGTTGCAAGTGTTTTGTTTTAAATAATGGAAAAGATAACATAGGTAAATTTGATGCTAAAAGTGATTAATCTATTTTCTTAGGTTATTCCTTAAACTTTAAAGCCTATCGTGTATTTAATAAGAGAACTTTAGTAGTAGAAGAGTCTATTCATGTTGTATTCGATGATAACCTCATTCCGAGGAAGGATTCTTGTGATGATGATGATGTAGGAATCCTTGATGCCTTTGATGGAGGACAAACTTCAAAGGAGGATGAGATTCCAACAAAAGAAGAGGATACATAAGATCCACCTCTTGAAGCCTTGAAGAACTTGGCTCTTGACAAAAAGGAAGTGAGCTATCCAAGGGAGTACAACTATGTCAAAAGTGGTGAAATCTTAGGTGATCCATCCAAGGGGGTAACTACTAGATCTTCTCTTAAACTCATGAATCATGTTGCTTTTATCTCATGCATAGAGCCTAAGAACATTAAAGAAGCATTAAAAGATGACTTTTGGATTATGGCTATGCAAGAAGAGTTAAATAAATTTGAAATAAGTAATGTTTGGGCATTAGTTGAAAGGCCTAGTAATCAATCTACTATAGGAACTAAATGGGTATTTAGGAACAAACTAGATGAGAGTGGTAACATTGTCAGAAATAAAGCTAGATTAGTTGCTCAAGGTTACACTCAAGAAGAGAGAATAGATTTTGATGAAACCTATGCACACGTAGCTAGAATGGAGGCTATTAGGATGTTGCTTGCATATGTATGTTATCATGATTTCAAGCTTTTTCAAATGGATGTTAAAAACCCATTTTAAATGGTTTTATAAATGAGGAAGTGTATGTGGAACAACCACCGAGTTTTGAAGATTCTAAATTTCTAAATCATGTTTTCAAACTAACTAAAGCACTTTATGGTTTAAAACAAGCTCCTAGAGCTTGGTATGAAAGACTTTCAAACTTTTTGATTGAAAAAGGTTTTGAAAAAGGTAAGGTGGACACTACACTCTTCATAAAAAGGTATAAAAATGACATCTTAGTAGTACAAATATATGTTTATGATATTATTTTTGGATCTACTAATAAGTGTCATTGCAAAATGTTTGTTAAGTTAATGCAAGGTGAATTCGAGATGAGCATGATGGGGGAGCTCTCATTCTTTTTGGGACTCCAAATCAAGCAAAGGAAGGATGACACCTTCATCAATCAAGCAAACTACATCAAGGATATGCTCAAGAAGTTTGACTTGAAGAATGCAAAGTCTCAAGCCACACCTATGAGCTCATTTACAAAGCTTGACAAAGATGAAAGAGGTAAGTGTGTTGACTCTAAGATTTATCGTTCTATGATTGGATCTTTGCTTTACCTTACCGCAAGTAGACTAGATATTTTGTTTTGTGTTTGCTTGTGTGCTAGGTTTCAAGCTAGTCCTAAGAGTCTCACCTTATACCCGTTAAGAGAATCTTTAGGTACCTTAGAGATACTCCTTGTTTAGGCCTTTGGTACCCTAGAAACTCAACCTTCAACCTTCATGCTTATTCGAATGCAGATTATGAAGGGTGTAAAATCGATAGGAAGAGTACTTCGGGAACATGCCAATTCTTAGGTAGTATGCTCATATCTTGGTTCTCTAAGAAACAAAATAGTGTAGCTCTATCTACCACCGAAGCCGAGTATATATCCTTAGGGAGTTGTTGTGCTCAAGTCCTTTGGATGAAGCAACAACTCTTAGATTATGGTATTAAAGTTGAAACCACACCCCTTAAGTGTGACAACACTAGTGCCATATGCTTAACTAAAAATCCCATCCAACACTCTAGAACCAAACATATAGAGATAAGACATCATTTCATTAGAGATCATGTCCATAAGGAAGATGTTGTTATAGAGTACGTTGACACCTTAAACCAACTAGCGGACATATTTATAAAGCCTTTGGATAAAGAGTGTTTTGGTCCTTTAGGAGAGAGTTAGGCCTAACTAGCCTTTCTTGACCCTTTAGGACTCTTTTTGAGTTAAAATTGCTTGAATTTATGAAATTGCATGTTTATGTGTTGTTGCTCTTGAAAATCTCCATGCTTATAGCTAGGGGGTATGCTTATGTTAGAATATGCTTAGAACTACTCATTCATCAATTGCATTCATTTAGGAGGTGCTAAAATCGAGCCTTTGGTTGTTCTTAAAGCCTAAAATGCACTTCTGGGCATAGGGTATCGATACGACCTTAAGCGTATCGATACAAGTACTATATTAGCTTTCCAAACTACATTTTGCCTAAACCAGGTATCGATACGGTTAAACCTGTATCGATACAAACAACAAGCGTTTCGATATGGATTGCTTATGCTTTGATACGAACCTTCAATGGGCAATTCAAAGGGAATTACGATTTTACCCCCGTATCAATACACCCTCAGACGTATCGATACGCGATTGCGTAGACATCTTCTTAATGGCATTTAAAGAGTTCTACTTTTACCAAAATTGAATTTTCAAAACCCTAATCATTTTTCACTCTATAAATAGCCTCTCAATCCCTCATATTTTCATACCACATCTCAAAATCTCTTGAGGGTTTTCAAAATCAAGCAAAGCTCTTCAAGCTTTTTATCAATTTGGTGCAAGTTCTTCTCCCATTCCTCTCTATCAATATCAAGGTAAAATTTTCTCTTTTCTTTTTTATTTTCTTTTGAATTTCGTTCTAAATGTTGTGTTTTGTTTGACTTCTCAAAAACAAAATTCTTTTCAAATCTTTTATTTTTGTTTTGTTTCTAATTTTTTAAAAAAACCTTGATTATTGATTTTTTTTTAATGGGTTGAATGAAGAATTTAGTGCATACACTGTTTTTTATCTTTTCTCTAGTCAATGGCACCTAAAAAGAGAGCACGTACTAGTGAAGCCAGTGAAGGTTCCAATGCCAGAGGTGGTACTCACCCGAACATCACTCTTATCTATCAACAATCCTTTAAGACCACCGGAGATCTCAACTATTTCCGACAATTTCAAAACTACAAAATCCTTTCGAAGAGGGTAAACTCCATTCCTTTTCTTAACTCAGAGTGCTTCAAATTTGATTACTTACCTTTGCTCCAAGAATGGAAATTTATGGATTTTCTTCAAATCCCCGGTTTTTTCTTTCGCACTTTAGTATTGATTTTCTATGCTAATGCCAAGTGGGTAAAAAAGATCACCATCGATGTTCAATCTCTTTGTTATGTGTTTAAGTTAGAGGATGAAGGTCTTGATGATGAGAATGCTCTTGGCCATGTCCTAAGTGGTTCCGTCACCGCTCTTAATGCTCAAGATCGGATCCTACATTTGATGGTTTCTTGGTGGTTTAGGCCCTCGGGAGGAAAGTATTCCACTATCCACCAAGTTGATGGTTTTTGGATTTGATGCTTCCGTCAACGACAACGACCAAATCTTGCTCAAATTATGTTTGCGGAGATTGTCTATCTCGTACAACATCGCCACACTACACTCGTCACTTCTTTCATATATGGTACGAATTTGAGTTATTTCTTCACTCAAAAGAAGATAGATTGTTCACATGACTACCCAACTTCCCTCACTGATCTTATCGATGAAAGATCTCTTGCAAGGGGAAAGTTTCATTACTTTAATGGTAGTTGGCTTCATCTATCCGAGCTCTCTAGCGATGTCGTTCCGGAAGAAATTGCTAATTCTCAAGCCGCTCAAGCTTTTCAAGCTCCTCCTCCACCTTCCATGGATACTCTCATGAATTTTCTAAACGAGCAATTCACGGGTTTGCGCACGAGAATTGCCTTCATGGATCAAGTGATGAATTCAAGGTTTACGGCTATTGAAACTCGCTTTACAAGCCTTGAAGATCGAATGAAAAATGTGGAGATGCGTCTCACTTCCCTTGAAGGCGGTCACAACTCGATGAACATATCCCTTACTGCTTTTCATGACGAGTGGCATCAAACTAGGAGGAATGATGATGCAAATGAGAAGGATGATGAAGATGGCGATGGAGATGCATAGTAGTTCATCTTTGCATATCATTTATGTCATTTAGGATATTTATGCACTTTCGTTTATGTTTTTAGGATTAAGTTTACTTTTTCAAACCTATGCTTTGATTTTTTGTTATTTGGATTTTATGATTGATGTTATCTTTATTTTGAACTTAATGATTATCAATATTATGTTGCTTGGTTATTATATATGCCTTTTGCGGTTTTGCCTATGTTTATCAATGTCTCTACTTTTTGATCTAACAAAAAGGGGGAGAGGGAACAAGCTCACACTTCAAATATTTTGATTTTCAACTTAAAGGTTACCTAGCTAATATTAAGGGGGAGTTATTTTGCAAAGTTTTTCAAAGTGTCAAAAATTTCAAGTTTTGGTTTTGCTATATCAAAAAGGGGGAGATTGTAAAACCTATGTTTGATTTTGATATAACTAAGTATGTTAAGGATTAAAATGAAAACTTGAAATAGATCTCTAAATCCCTCAAATGATTTATAAATCACCAAAGCTTTAATCTGATTTGAAAAACTCAAACTCCAAATATTTTCTAAGTATTCCAAAGCCAAAGTATTGAAAAACGTCCAGGCGTATCAATACGCTTCCATCCGTATCGATACATTTTTTACAAAGTTGGCTACTGGAAAGACGCGTTTCGATACGCCCCTCACCGTATCGAAATAGCGTATCGAAACAGATTGAAACTGTATCGATACGCCTCTATGTTAAAACTGAAGGAGTTTGAATGGTGTACCGATACGGTTCCACCCGTATTGATACGAATTTAAGGGAATTTTAAATTCAAAAAGCTTTTAATGTTTTCGACCGCTGGTGTCAGTTGTTAGGTAACTGAAATTTAAAGTGGTGGTTGTCCCATACCGATACGCTCCTAGCCGTATCGATACAGAAACTTCCAGTGAGCTAAGTTGAGAAAAAGGTATCGATACGGTCTTACTCGTATCGAAACAGTCATTGTCCTGTACCGATACGCTTACACGTATATCGATGCGCCCTCTTATAATTGTGCAACGACTCTTTCTGTTTTGAGACAGGTATCGATACAGGTCCACGCGTACCGATACGGTAAGCTGCAGAAGTGTATTTATGGTGGAAAGAGAGGGTCCCAACGGCTATAATCAATACCCTAACCACCCAAATGGCTAGAATTGATAGAGGAGGTATAAATTGAAGCTAATTAAAGACCAGTAAGAACTATTGCATCAAAGATAAACATCCTAGCAAAAATCCAAGCTCAAAGTGCTTATTTTCCAATCTCTTATAAACCCCAAATTGTGTAGTGTTCAATTCTAATCTTATTATCAAATTTGGGTTGAGTGTTTGTACTTAAAGGGGCAATATTGTATTGAGAGATATCTTTGTTGCCTTTAATTCTTCTTTATACTCTTGTGAGGGTTTGGTTAAATTTTGGGTAGAAACTTTGACCGGTTGTGTAAAGGTTACCTCCTAAGCTTTGAAAAGGGGAAGAACAAATTAGTGAATTGTTGGAAATCCTTAGTGGTAGCTAAGGTAGTGGATGTAGAGTTCATTTGGAACTTGAACCACTCTAAAATTTCTTGTTCTTCATTTTTAGCCATTCCATTTACTCCAACAACTTTTAAAAACCCAATTCACCCCCTCTTGGCTTTGACCAATCCTTTGATCCACTCAACATTTTGAGTTATTCGATTGGACGCGTCATATAATAAGATAGAGGTGAGCGTTCGATCGAGTCGAGTCAAAAAATTTTGAGCTATTAGAGTTGACGCATCATATTTTACAACTCAAACTTTACTTGAATTTTTTCGATTCGAGTTGAGTTTTCGAGTTCATATAAAAATTTAATTGTAATTATTTATCATGTTAACATACTTTGGAATTTTGCTTTAAGGATCAAATTGAAAGAATGCGCAAATAACGAGGGCTAAATTTAGTGAATTGTTTTAAATTAGGACTAAATTGATTGAATGTATAAATATGAAGGACTAAATGTGTTATTATACCAAATTTTATAATAGACACTTAATCAGATTTAACGTCTAGTTACCATTTTGTTATAAAACAAAAAGTTTAATTGTCATTTTGTGATTTTTGAAAGTTTAGTTACCATTTTGCTTTTTTTTACCAAAGTTCAGTGACCGTCTATGTATTTTACCCAAAAATAAATAAACTTTACGAGTACACCCATAATAAAAAAATATTTTTAAAAATAAAAATTTAAGAATAAGACCTAATAACAAATATTGGGGGAAATTGAGCATCTAATAACAATTATTGAAAAATTTGGCCCTAAATAACAATTATTGAAAAAAAATTAGACCCCAATAAAAATATTGAAAATAAATAAATTTTAAGAGTAGGCCCCTAATAACAAATATTTAAAAGAAATGAGTCTCTAATGTATATCCTATATAAATATAAAAAGTTGTTTACATTAGAATCAAAATGTATATAAATAATTACAACAAAATTTTTACGAAAACTCGACTTGAATAAAAAAAATTTAAACAAAATTCGAATCATAAAATATGACTTGTAAAATCAAACTACCATTCAAATTATCAAATGAAATTTCTCCATTAAAGAACCGAGAAACCAAAAAAATGGTGCCTTGGTCCAACAACGGCATGGCTTGAGTTCTAGTGAGGTGATGAGTTATTTTTTTTATGGAAGATTATGTCTATATCTTATTGGTTGAAAGGGTTTTTTATCCAAAATAACGTTATTCACATATTTATAGGTGGATGGTAAATGAATACAATTTCATGGATTTCGCATCACATCCTTTTTAGTTGGGTCAAATATAAGCATGAGTTTAGTGAGTAATTGGCGGGTGTAAATGTCAAAAGTCATATTTGTTGTTGGTAATGACTAGGTGATAGATTTAAGAATTTACATGTCCTATATCCGCCTGCCTTGCATCCACCCATCTCGTCCGCATCCGCCTGCTCAATATTCACTATATGATTTATAGACCATTATGAATTCAAAGATATGTTCATGAGCTATTTTATAAGCCTTAGGATTCTGAAAGGGCATACATTTTAATTTTTTCAAATCTTATGTATAAATTATGTACTTAATTAATTCTGAAAGGGCTACTGACAGATTTGACGGATATAGATGAGTAATAACTAAATAATTGGTTTTAAGCTAGATAATGGGTGCATGCGTGAACTTAAAAATGTGACTAGGGAGCAGGTTTGGGTTTAAAAATTTTACTCACTATTGGTGATGGATATATAATAAATCATAAATGTAAAAGTTTTAAGTGAATATGAGTACGAAGATGTATATCTACACTTGCCCGTCCCGTTTTTCCTCCCTTATTTCGATATTATTTGAGACATATTATTCAAATAACATTTATTTTGTAAAACACCAAGTTGAGATAGTTTTTGATTCCTTTTATGGCTTATTGGCTATTGGCTCTTGCTTGGTGTTGGTTGAAGGTGAGAATATTAAATTACATAGTCAACCTCATTTATGTAATCTTTATCCTCATTTTGATTATATAAATAATCCATGTTTGAATGTTTCCATGGAAAAGAAAAAACATGACAACAGCCTTCCTTTGTCTTCCCCATTTTATACTCTTAACTCTTTTCTGCAAACTGCAATCACAAATTACGTGAAGCTCCTATTCAAACCCGTCTCGGTCTTCTCGAGCCCCCTCCGCCGGAAGAAGAGTATAATCCCGGCGGCGGTTACATTTTCTTGAGATACGGTGGATAGAACTGGTCCCGGTCCAAGTTCTTATGGCGGTGATCAAGAACAACTACTTACCGGTTATCGAATATGGTGATTTTGTGGAGAGATTCGGAGACTGAGCAAGTGGAGAATGGTGGTGATAAGTGATAAGAGGGTATGCTTGGAATCCATGGAGAGAAGTGATGAGAGGAGACAGCTTTGTATGTGCTCCCATGTGTGCATACATTGGTTAATGAGGGTCGGGTTACTTCTCCTTTGTATCCGGATCCGTTGGTTTGGTCCAGACCCTGTAAACAGATCCATGGATTTTGACGTCAATACTTGACTTTTTTACATCCTCTTTTATTTTAAATAAGGGTTACTATTTTATGTATTAACCGTGAAAGAAATATTGTACAAACATTTTTAATTTTACATCAAAAGTTAATTCTAAATCTCAAACTGTAAAATTTGAATTATAATATATAAATTTTAAACATTAACCCTAAATTTTAAATTATTTTTAAAAAATAATTTTTTTATCATCGGTGCATGTAAGGGTGAAGCTAAGAATTAAAAATTAAGGGTGCCAAAAATTAAAAAAAAAAAGCTTAAAGGTATAAAAAGACTTTGAATTTTTTTAAAAAATAATTAAAAATCTAAAAAAATTACACTCAATTAAGCTATTGAACCAAGAAATTGAATTAATTAAGTCCTCAAATTAATTTTAACCATTAAATCTTGATAGTTTTTTTATTTGTTGGTGCAGTGCGTTGTGTCACAGTATTTCAACTTGACGTTTTAAAAAATATATTTTATTTTAAAAATTGTTTAAAAGTCCTCAAATATAAAAGAATATATTTTTGAAGAAATTTGTAAATGCAACATGATATAATTGTAGTGTATCATATGTCAGTAATATCTAAAGAAAAAAATTGTCAAGATTTCATGGTCAAAAGACTTAATTAATTCAATTACTTTGTTCAAAAGCTTAATTGTTTTTTTTAGGTTCAAGGGCTTCTTACACATATGAGCGGAGCTTGATGTACGAGAAGGGTGTCAATTGGCACCCAAAAAGTTTTGAGAAATTATTTTAATATATTTTTTATATGAAAAATGTATTAGAAATAGGCATTTGACACCAATTTGAAAGAAACAAAATTAACACCGGTTTAAAAAATAATTGAGATCTTTTAAAAAAATTGAAAATTATTATTTGATTTCATCCACTTTTAATAAAATATTGGTTAATACAAAAAAATTTGACACCGTAAATTAAATTTCCTAGCTCCGCCCCTACTTACACCTAAACCTAAAAAGAATAAAAGACTGAAAAACATCATCAATAGGATTCGATTCACTAACTTCAAGTAAAATAAACTTAATTTTTTATATACACTTTACCACTAAGACAACACTCACTCTATAATTTTAAAACAAATAAAATAATTTAAAATTTTACAAAGGCCAAATTAAAAAAAGAATGGACCATAAGGGTGAATCACGGGAGGACCCGTGCATGAAATAATTTTTCAAAAATAACACTAATAAATACTCAAACATTATACATATAAACATGAACGTTTACCTGTAAATAACTCTATTCAACGTCAATTAGATCAAAATTTTATGTAATATATATGTTATTTCGAGTATATAGATTTAAATACTTCAATCTTTTAATATTGAAAATTCATGTTAATATTTACGTGTTTTTATAGTTAAATGGACAAATAGTAATTTAGATCGGATTAGATTTGTACAAATTAATAAATATTTTGTCCATAGATCTAAATGGATAAAATAATTTTTAGGTGCTCCTCCGATTTTTAAAACTTTACCTTAATAAACTTGTATAGACCCACATTGTCATTTAAAGTAAACTAAGTAAACACATTTAAAAAGCATGTTTTTAGCACGAACCAATTTACCTCAGTGGTTAAAGGAACGGTTGTTGTTCTTAGAGGTCACGAGTTCGAACACCAGCAGCTGCAGCAGGGTGATTGAGCGTTTATTGTCAAATGGTTGAGAGTATATTTAGAACAGATACTACTTGTAATCACCTTAACTTTCATAAAAAAAAACATGTTTTCATTTAAAAAAATGTGAATGATTAAAGTATATTTAGACAAGCTCGCATGTATCTCGGCTAATGATGATGCATCAATGCCCCCTAGTGATGTACAATGTCATTGCATCTATAATCCTATTCTTCAAGCCATAGTATGGTTGATTTCACATGCTCCACATGTACATGTAAGCCGTTCTCTTTTCGGGGTCTTGAATGAAAATTGAAAATGAACTCATATAAAACGAAAGTATATTATTTTAAACAATTAATTTAATATTTTATTAACAAGTTATATAAACATGATTAAACTTTGTCAAACACATTTTTTTTTGCTTAATACAACTTTTCCCCTTAAAGTATACCCGATTTCTCAACTTGCCCCATAAACTTCATTTTGCCCACTTTTTCTCCTTAAACAATTCGCGGTTACCTATTTTGCCCCATTTCGTTACCTTTTTTTCGTTAAAAAATTTCAGCAAATAACATCCTGCCACGTCATCAACGGATTGACTAAGTCAATCCGTCTGGTTTTATTTAAAGGGTAAATGACATGTCAAGTCTGTCAGGTTTGTTTTTTGTTCAATTTAGTCATTGAAAAGTCTATTTTTACCTTAAATTGACCCCTATTTGTTTCTAATTTTTATAATTTAGTCTATTATTTGTTATTATTAATAATATTATTTTATTAAAATGTTAATATTTAATAAAAATAAATAAAAAAATATTTTAATACTAAATTAGTAATTTTTTAGATTCGAATTACAATTATATTATAATTATTAATTCTAATTTCACTATATTTGAATTATAGTTTTTGAGTAAAATTTAAATTATATTCAAATCATGTTCGTATTATATTCGAATCATATTCAAATTATATTTGAATCATCTTCTAATTATATTCAAATTATTAATTCGAATTTTTCTATATTCGAAATATATTTTTTGAGCAAAATTCAAATTATATTAGAATTATATTTGAACCATGTCTACATTATATTCGAATCATATTCAAATTATTTTTGAAATATAATTTGAATACGATATTTCGAATGTAATTTGAATATGATTCAAATATAATATGAACATGATTCGAATATAATTCTAATATAATTACATGTTTTTTCAACTATTATATTCGAATCATATTCAAATTATATTCGAATCATGTTTAACATGTAATTATATTCGTATCATGTTCGTATTATATTCAAATCATGCTCGTATTATATTCGAATCATATTTAGAATATAATTTGAATATGATTCGAATATAATATGAACATGATACGAATATAATTACATGTTAAACATGATACGAATATAATTACCTGTTAAACATGATTCTAATATAATTGCATGTTAAACATGATTCGAATATAATAGTTCAAAAAACATGTAATTATATTAGAATTATATTCGAATCATGTTCATATTATATTCGAATCATATTCAAATTACATTCGAAATATCATATTCAAATTATATTTCGAAAATAATTTTAATATGATTCGAATATAATATGAACATAATACGAATATAATTACATGTTAAACATGATTTGAATATAATTACATGTTAAACATGATTCGAATATACTATGAACATGATTCGAATATAATAGTTGAAAAACATGTAATTATATTAGAATTATATTCTAATCATGTTCATATTATATTCGAATCATATTTGAATTACATTCGAAATATCATATTCAAATTATATTTCGAAAATAATTTGAATATGATTTTAATATAATATAGACATGGTTCAAATATAATTCTAATATAATTTGAGTTTTGCTCATAAAATATATTTCGAATATAGCAAAATTCGAATTAAAAATTAAAATATAATTAGAAGATGATTCAAATATAATTTGAATATGATTCGAATATAATACGAACATGATTCGAATATAATTTAAATTTTACTCAAAAACTATAATTCAAATATAGTGAAATTAGAATTAATAATTAGAATATAATTGTAATTCGAATCTAAAAAATTACTAAATTAGTATTAGAATATTTATTTTTATTAAGTATTAACATTTTAATAAAATAATATTATTAATAATAACAAATAATAGACTAAATTATAAAAATTAGAAACAAATATGGGTCAATTTAAGGTAAAAATAGACTTTTCAGTGACTAAATTGAACAAAAAAACAAACCTAACAGACTTGTCATGTCATTTACCCTTTAAATAAAACCAGACGTATTGACTTAGTCAATCTGTTGATGACGTGGCAGAATGTTATTGGCTGAATTTCTTTTAACGAAATGGGGTAAAATGAGTAACGGCGAATTGTTTAAGGGGAAAAGTGAGCAAAATAAAATATAGGGGGCAAGTTGAAAAATCGGGTATACTTTAGGGGGAAAAATTGTATTAAGCCTATTTTTTTTAAAAACACTTTAAATACAACTAATACATATGAGACAACTACTAACTTATAAAATTATCACTTGAAAGCCTATTAAAGCTGTAAAGTTAAAAGATACGCCATGAGCAAAAGCTCATGCTGCTCCCTTTCAAGATGACCATGATGCCAACATATACGGGCCAAGGGACTAAAGGGGCAGGAGGGGGCCATGCTCTCAACTCCAATTTCTTTGACATAATGTCAAAAAATGTCGCTAACATTTAGTTGAATAGTTATTTTGGCCCTTATTGTTTTAGAGTACTTTGGTCCTCAACGTTTTATTTTGGTCAAAATAGTCCCTTAATGGATGAAAATCGTTAGTTAGCTAACAATAAACACCTTGAAATAACATGAAGATCATATATGACATCATACATTGAGTGATTAAGGTGTGAGCTATTCCTAATAAATGCTTGAGTTTGTTTCATCTCAAGGTCAAATTGCCATGGCATATAAAGGTGTTTACTGTTAGTGAACTAACAATTTTTATCCATTAAGGGGCCATTCGGCTCAAAAATAAAACGTTAAGGGCCAAAGTACTTCAAAAAAATAGGATTGAATTGTTCCAAAAAAAAATATGAGTCAAAGTGACTATTCAGTCAAATATTAGGGATGATTTTTTACATTATGTTTTTTTTACCTTTGGCATATATACAAATAATTTTAAAAAATAAATTAATTATACATTTGCAATTTGACTATAGAGAATATGAGGGAACAAAGATGAGGAAATTGGCCAAATGCCTAACCTTAACTCTCTCCATGTATACATGCATCACACATACCTTGATAAAAAAAAATGCATCATACATACATAGACATGATGTGATCATAAGTTGGTTCTCTTTGATCTATTACCCTTTAAAGCAGCATGTGTGATACTTTAACTTGAAATAGAATTATTAACTCTTTAAAGAGAAAAAAAATTCAAACAAATTTAGACTCCATAATTAAAAAGTATTCCTATACGCCCTTGTGGTCCACTATCTTAGCAGCTGGGTTTTCTAGGTATGAATTAATACCTTAAATATAAGGTAGCTTAAATTACTCTATCAGTTGATTGCTTGTTAAGGTATGACTCAGCACTTCAATTGTCACTTTCTAAGTATGTTTATACATTAATTAAGCAAAACTCATTAGATAACAAAGTGGCAAACTGGACCCCCTAAAAAGCATTTGCCTACTCCAAAATACTTCAAACTTTTTGCATTTGATTGCTTCATTTTTTGGCAATAACAAAACTTGTTGCAACACTCAAAATTGGTTTATTTGGCTGGAAATTGGAATTATCAAAATTGATGGATGAAAGGCCAAAACTTCATTCACATACAATTCTAATAAATTAGGCAGTACAAGATGAAGAGGAAGAAATGAGACTAGCTACCTAACATAGTTCATTCACCTAGAAAATTCCAAGAAATTTTCTTGGGAAAATAAAGTTTAATATAATGATATTCAATAATTATAACATTGTTATTGGGTTTAGGGTAGGATAATTAGTCTATAAGGAAAAGGAAGAAAGGGAAAGATGGGGTATTATAATGAGAGATATAGAATTAGAGAGAGAGCAAAAAACCGTCTTTTTCAATTTCTAGGAATTATATTGTTTAGTTGTTGTTATTGGGTGCTTGCCTGTTGCTGTTAAAGCTTTCTCTTTCATGGCTTCTTCTTTGTGACACCTGAAAGTTTTCAGAGAAGAAAAAAGGTGGAAGCTTTAAGCTATCTTAAAGCTGAAGCTATTTAGGATTTCTTTTCTTTTTTTCTGCAATGGGTTTGAGTAGTAGACCTCAAAAGCCTGTCAATGGAGTTCCTACTAAATGGGTTTCTCTCTTTTGCATTGCCAGTTTCTTCTCAGGTGTACTTGTTGTCAACAGGTTGGTTTCCTCCCCTTTTCTAAGTGGATTTTGAAATGATCAAGATCATGTTTTGAATTGCCATGGGTTTCTTTTTATGATTTAGAAGCTTTAAACATTGCTGCAGAATCATAAAGCAAAATGGCTCTCTAGGGGTTGATTTGGCTCTTATGTTCATAGATTTATGGTTCCAATTGTTGAAATCAGTGTCCAGAAATGTGCTTTTTTGTTCTCATCTATTGTATTGTATCTGCAATTCTTGATTCAGTATGTTGTTGCATTGACTAGGGGTGTATGGCATTGTTTACAGATTTTGGGGTATTTCGGATCCGGTTAGAATGGATGAGGAGGCTTCTTCTGTGCGGGAACATCGAAGAAACGAAGTTCATCCGATGGTTAATTGTGATAAGGCGAGTTTACAGTACAATGTTGTCATGGGTTACATTGCTTGCCTGTTGCCTAGCTTCCTCATGGGGTTTATGTATGTTAAAACAGGATGCTTCCTTTCCAACAGCCTATATTCTTTCCCGAGTTTCACAAACCCGCGATGTAATTAAGTAAGTTTCTTCTCCTAGTCTCGGTTTTATCCTTCAACGGAAGGCTTTAGCACGTCTTCGTCCGCATTATATGTACTTTCAGGGCATTAGACAAAACAATCTCCTCATTGGAGATGCAGCTAGCTGCAGCTAGAGCTGCCAAAGCAGATAGTAAGGAAGGATCTCTGATGGTTACAAAATCGGGAACTGCAGGCTCGAATGGACGCAGGAAAGTATTCTTTGTTATGGGAATTATTACCGCATTGAACAGTAGAAAAAGAAGGGATTCAATCAGGGAAACTTGGATGCCTCAAGGTTTGATTCAATACTCTTTTGGCATTCTACCAGGGAAGAGGTCTAGTCGAGTATTTATACTTCCAGGTTATTGTTCTTAGGGGAGGAATTAAAGAGGTTGGAGAAAGAGAAGGGAATTGTAATTCGATTCGTCATAGGACACAGGTAAATTCAATTGAAAGTTCCAAGTGTTTACCTTTGACATTGCAGTTTGCTTTCTTAAAACGGTAATGTATCCGTGGTCATCAGTTCAACCCCGGGTGGTTCTTTGGATCGTGCTATCAATGCAGAAGAAGAGCAACACAAGGACTTTTTGCACCTGGTATGCTATCACTCCCGGCCTGGACCCGATTTAGAAACTCGAAATTTCTACCTATTTCTTTCTTGTTCATTGATTGTGAAATATTTGTTGTTCCAAAAACCATCTTGAGGAGCACTTCGACCGAAACTAGTACTCTATTGGCAAGAACTTTGGTAAGTGAAGCTTATGTTTCTGTTTTGTTTGGCAGAATCATATCGAAGGTTACCACGAACTGTCATTGAAAACTCAAATATACTTTTCGGCAGCGGTTGCAAAGTGGGATGCCGAATTCTATCTTAAAATTGATGATGATGTACATGTAAATCTAGGTTAGTATTGCCACATTAAGTTTCTCAATACTTTCATTTCATCTCAAACCGATCTCGGTGACTAACTCATTGAATTATTCTATAGGTATGGTCAGTTCTACACTAGCCCATCACAGATCAAAGCCCCGTGTTTATATCGGTTGCATGAAGTCCGGATCTGTTCTGGCACAGAAGTAAGGAGGAACTTTTTTTGAGTATCATCTGTGTCTTCCTTTCCCCACGTAGTCACCTCTTTCTTTCTGTCTGCAGAGGTGTTAAGTACCGCGAGCCGGAACATTGGAAATTCGGTGAGGTGGGAAACAAGTATTTTCGGCATGCAGCCGGACAAATATATGCAATCTCCAAAGACTTGGCCACCTATATCTTAGTCAATCGGTACACTTTTTCGGTAATATCTTTTCAATCATGATCCGATCGGTTATCTGTTTGTTTTCTGTCCAGGCACATACTTCATAGGTATGCGAATGAAGATGTTTCCTTGGGTTCCTGGTTTATCGGTCTTGATGTCGAGCATATAGATGATAGAAGTCTATGCTGTAGTACCACTCCCCCCGGTAAGACGGTAACCATTATGCTTCACTTATATGCAGCTCGGCGATTTTCGTGATTCATTAGCTTTCTATAGTTGCTGTTCCGATCCAAAAGTATTAGTAATGCATTGCCGAATCTCCGGTTTCTACTTATTATAAAGTCCATGCATTTCCCCCATCAAGAGTGCACGAAAACAATCTGTCAATGACGATGTTTAAATTTCTTAAAACAGATTGCGAGTGGAAAGCTCAAGCAGGGAATCCGTGTGGCGCATCATTCGATTGGAGCTGCAGTGGCATTTGCAACTCCACGGAGAGAATGGAGGAGGTGCACCGGCGTTGTGGGGAGGGCAACCGAGCCATCTGGGATACTGATTTCTGAAAGCATATCAAATGTTATGTATCAAACAACGCCGTTTGCCCCCAGCTTTTTCTCCGTTCGATGTTTCGGGACAATCGGTACTGGATTAAACTGATCACTGCATGTATTCTCATTTCCAGAAAATGAAAATGAAGATCTTTTAGTTGTAAAGTGCCATTCACTTCAATTGCATTTTGTTTTGTTCTTAATTACAAACAATTATAACTTCCTAAACATATTTAGATAACTAATTATGCACCCAATTCCTACAATTCTCGGTCCTCCCCTAAGAATTGTATTCCAATTACACCCACTTCAATAAAATCCACTAATTATAATGATTGTTCACACCAATGTAATTACGAACAATTACATCAAAATCGAATTATTGATGGTTCATTACATTCAATTTAATACAACACATTAATTATACTAGTTACTCTAGCATATCATAGTTATGACTTTTCTAACACGTCATTGTTTTCCAATCACAGCCTCTTTATTAAGATAGAGATTAATTGAATATAATTCGATTGGTACTATAACTGATACTATATATAAGAGGATGTGAGATCGAATATGTTTAAACGTTCAATATCCTTTTATTTGTAGGTGCGAAAGAGTCTAAAAATATATATAATACACTGGATATTAAAAATAAATAAATGTTTAAAACATTGGTGTATTGGAGGGTTTTATCAACAAAACAAAAAAAAAACCTTAGTTGGAGGGTCAAGCTTTGAAAATGAGTGTGTGCGGCTGTTCATATACTAAACTTCATATTTCCACCATTTATTTTTGAAAAGAAATAAACTACCCCAAGTCGGCCCCTTTAACCAGTGACAGAACCGTGTGTGGCGTGGGAGAGGCTTTGACTTCTTAAAGTTTTGGGTCCAATTGTTTTTAGATTTTAAAATTAAGAAAAATAACTAACCCTAGTATTTTTTTTTTCTGAAAATTAGAGAGCGCTGCAGTTTTTTTTAATGTTTGTCTCCTTATCAGGTGGTTAGTTATTATTTTAGTATTAATTGTCGACTACCAAATTTAATATTTTTTAGTTTTTTTATATATATTTTTATTTTTAATAAGAATCTCTGCCTTTGTGACACAATTTTTTCTCTACATTTGTGAAACGCTTTTCTTTATTTTTGTGGTTTCGTTTCATCTGTCGTTTTAGACATGATTTTAGCATACCGTGGCGGTTGTTTGGTGCTCGCACAAAGATTTTAACGGCGCTAGTTTCTGATTATGATTATGTCGGTGGTCATAGAAAGTTAAATTCTCACTCGAATGATGGTTGTTTGCCGATATAATCAGTTATGGGTAGCAGAACATTCTGCCTGATAATTTGGGTCACTCATCACTCCTTCACCCCGTTATATATATTCTTAGCCATTTGACAATGTACATACACCTGCAAACAAAGTAATTTGAACCAAGATCTTCTAAGATGAATTTTACGAACACTTATTGAGTTATTAATTTCTTTTATTTTTATTTTAAATATAAAAAATACATTTTAAAAGGTAAAATTGTATGATTTTATATGAGAATTAGGGATGTAAAAACAGGTCAACAGTTGGGTTTCAGGTCGGGCTCTGTCAGGTCGGGTCAAATCGGTTACAGGTCATTTCGGGTCACTTTTTGTTTTGACTCGATTCGGTTCGGGTTCGGGTTCATTTCGGGTCGGGTTCATTTCAGGTCGGGTTCATTTCGGGTCGGGTTCATTTCGGGTCGGGTTCATTTCAGGTCGGGTTCATTTCAGGTCGGTTCATTTCAGGTCGGGTCAAAACGGTTAATTGACAGGCTGATTTCAGGTCGGTTTCGTTTCAAGTCGGGTTCATTTCAGGTCGGTTTCGTTTCAGGTCGGGTTCATTTCAGGTCGGTTTCGTTTCAGGTCGGGTTCATTTCAGGTCGGTTTCGTTTCAGGTCGGGTTCGTTTCAGGTCGGTTTCGTTTCAGGTCGGTTTCGTTTCAGGTCGGGTTCGTTTCAGGTCGGTTTTGTTTCAGGTCGGGTTTATTTCAGGTCGGTTTCGTTTCAGGTCGGGTTCATTTCAGGTCGGGTTCCTTCGGATTTATGGTTTATTGTGTTATGTGTATTATATATATTAATGGATTATGATTTTTATTTTTACGGTTTAGGGTTTAGAGTTTAGGGATTACGTATATGTGATATATATATAGTTGGTACTATTGGATTTATTTTTAGGGTTTAGGGTTTAGGGTTTGGGGTTTGGGGTTTAGGGATCTTAAATTAATACAAACATACCTACATTAATTATATATATTGATGGATTATGGTTTTCAGGGTTTAGGGTTTAGGGTTTACTGATCTTAAATTAATACAAACATGTCTACATTAATTATATATATATTGATGGATTATGGTTTTTAGGGTTTGTGGTTTAGGGTTTAATGTTTAGGGTTTACTGATCTTAAATTAATACAAACATGCCTACATTAATTATATATATATTGATGGATTATGGTTTTTAGGGTTTAGGGGTTATGGTTTAAGGTTTAGGGTTTAGGGTTTAATGATCTTAAATTAAAACAAACATGCCTACATTAATTATATATATATTGATGGATTATGGTTTTTAGGGTTTAGGGTTTAGGGTTTAAGGGTTTAGGGTTTAGGGTTTAGTAATCTTAAATTAATGCAAACATGCCTACATTAATTATATATATTGATGGATTATGGTTTTTAGGGTTTAGGGTTTAGGGTTTAAGGTTTAATGATCTTAAATTAATACAAACATGCCTACATTAATTATATATATATATTGATGGATTATGGTTTTTAGGGCTTAGGGTTTATGGTTTAAGGGTTTAGTGTTTAGGGTTTAGTGATCTTAAATTAATACAAACATGCCTACATTAATTATATATATATTGATGGATTGTGGTTTTAGGGTTTAGGGTTTAGGGTTTATTGATCTTAAATTAATACAAACATACCTACATGTATTATATATATATTGATGGATTATGGTTTTTAGGGTTTAGGGTTTAATGATCTTAAATTAATACAAACATGCCTACATTAATTATATATATATATATATTGATGGATTATGGTTTTTAGGGTTTAGGGTTTAGGGTTTAAGGGTTTAGTGTTTAGGGTTTAGTGATCTTAAATTAATACAAACATGCCTACATTAATTATATATATATTGATGGATTATGGTTTTTAGGGTTTAGGGTTTAGGGTTTATTGATCTTAAATTAATACAAACATACCTACATGTATTATATATATATATATTGATAGATTATGGTTTTTAGGGTTTAGGGTTTAGGGTTTGGGGTTTACTGTTCATAAAATGATACGTACATACGTACATGTAATATATATATTGATAGATTAATGGTTTTTGTTTTTAGCGTTTAGGTTTTAGGGTTTAGTTGTTAGGGTTTAGGGTTTATTATTATTATTATTATTATTATTATTATTATTATTATTATTATTATTATTATTATTATATACTTAAATACAATTATTATTATTATTATTATATATTTACTATGCTTATTATTATTATTAGTTTTTATTATTATTATTATTAGTTATTATTATTATTATTATTACTATTATTATTATTATTATTATTATATACTTAAATACAATTATTATTATTATTATATATTTACTATGCTTATTATTATTATTAGTTTTATTATTATTATTATTATTATTATTTGTAATTAAATGTATAGAGTTTAGGGTTTAGGATTATGGACTATGGTTCATTGATTAAATATTAGGGTTTAGGGTTTAAACCCCTAATGTCTAATTCTAAACCCTAAGCATTAAACCCTAAAGCATAAGTAATTAACCCTAACCACTAAACCCTCAATCTAGGATTACGAACTATGAGCTATAGATTAAATATTAGGGTTTTATGGTTTAGAGGGTAGTGGTTATTGTTTAGGGTTTAGGGTTAGGGACTATGGTTCATTGATTAAATATTAGGGTTTAATGTTTAAACCCCTAATGTCTAATTCTAAACCCTAAGCATTAAACCCTAAAGCATGAGTAATTAACCCTAACCACTAAACCCTCGATCTAGGATTACGGACTATGAGCTATAGATTAAATATTAGGGTTTTATGGTTTAGAGGGTAGTGGTTATTGTTTAGGGTTTAGGGTTAGGGACTATGGTTCATTGATTAAATATTAGGGTTTAAGGTTTAAACCCCTAATGTCTAATTCTAAACCCTAAGCATTAAACCCTAAAGCATGAGTAATTAACCCTAACCACTAAACCCTCGATCTAGGATTACCCTAAACCTAAAGGCTTCATAAACCCTAAACCCTAATACCCTAAACCCTAAACATTTAACCTAAACCCTAAACCACAAATTAAGTTCCTAATGATTATTCCCGCCCAAATTTGGTAAAAAATAGCCCAACAAACACAACTAAAGCTGAAAACCCATTTTTCCCGCTCAAATATGACAGGTGGCGCTCATTCATTGGTCCGTAAGCTTTGCCACAAATTATGTTCTTCTTCTCCCCATTAGCTGGATCCAGTTGGCACACTGATGTCAGCTCTACATCATCTCAGTCAACTACTATAAATAGGAGAGAGAGTATTGTCAGATTTTAATGACCATATTAATAATTTACCATAAATATTAATAATAAAATAAGTAATAAATAACAAGATAGAGAGAAAAAATGTATTTTGGGAATTTTACCGGCCATGTGAATTGCCCGGGCACCGAACCGACATTGTTGTAGAGTCAGAATGTATAAAAAATAATTATTTAGCATTAATTTATTCCTATAATAAAAAATTTAAGTCATCTTATTTTAATTAAGAATATATATTTAATTTAATAATTTTTATTCATTTAACTTAATTTTATTAAGTATAAAATTTTAAATTAATAATGGTTATTCATTCCACTTAAGTTAATTAAGTATAATAGTTTATCTTTGAAGTTATTTTAAAATAACAGTCAAGTTAATTAGAAATACAATTTATTAATACTTAAAATTATTATTAATTCAATTTATCTTTTAATTGAAGTTAAGTTAATTAATTTATTAATACTTGAAATTATTATTAATTTTAAAATTTTTCAATACTTGACATTATTTTATATTCATTAAATATAACTTTTTTAAATGTCAGATAATTATCATTATTAGCAAATCAAATAATAGTATTAGTTCAGGTTAATATCAGTTCAGGCCAATATCAGTTCAGGTCAAGAACAGTTCAGGTCAATAACAGTTCAGGTCAATAACAGTTCAGGTCAATATCAGTTCAGGTCAAGAACAGTTCAGGTTCAAAACAGGTCGGGTTCAAAACAGGTCGGGTTCATTTCAGGTCGGGTCCAAACAGGTCGGGTTAAATCGGTTATCTGGCAGGTTAGTCTCGGGTTCGGGTTCGTTTCGGTCGGGTGCAGGTCGGGTTCGGTTACTACAGTAACAGGTCAAATTCGGGTTCGGGTTCACTTCGGTCGGGTGCAGTTCGGGTTCGGTTTCTACAGTTACAGGTCAAATTCGGGTTCGGGTTCGTTTCGGTCAGGTGCAGGTCGGGTTCGGTCTTTGAATTCTCGGGTTAAACCAGGTTCTGACTCGATCGGGTTTCAGGCAGGTTACCAGGTCGGGTCAGTTTTTCACACCCCTAATGAGAATCATACAATACAAGAGAAAAACACGTGCCCTGTTAAAAAGAATGCACCGTATGATGTGATTACAATAAAGCACCTATCGTACCGGTAGCATAACATACAAAAGACTTTCCCCAAATGCATGGCCAAGCATGGCCATGGGGGAGCAGAAACTTTAACCCCACAGCAAGTCAGCAACAGTGGGAGTAGCAATGGCATACCATAACTCCCCAATAATGACAAATCCGGCCAAGAAGCACGCATAGCAAGCTTACTCAATATAGTCTAGCTGCAATCAGCAAACACAATTCCTTTGAGGAGTAGCAACCGGTTGACGCTTTCACCCATCTAAGGTTGTCCGAAGGAAATGCCTCAATCTAAATTTCTTTAGTGTCTCCACTAATTCCCAATCAAAGAGAGGTCGGCGTAGAGGTAGCCTACCCAACAACCAAATTCAACAATTTCCCCAACCTTTTTAGCTGCAAGTGCAAAGGTTCTCGAAAAACGGTCTCTAAGACATGAGTTGTACACCCACTTGGCTGTCCAAAACTCCAAAGCTTTTCCATCTCCAACTTGCAATTGAATGTTAGAAATAAAGGGGTCATTATGTGCATTTAAAGGAACCAAAGGACTAACAATATCCCTCCAAATTCAAGATAAGTTTCGACTAGAAAGTATATTATTTGCTCCTCGTTCATATTTTGCGTTCATTACTCATCGCCACATGTTGTCACGTTCCGAACCATAACGTCATAGCCACTAGTAGAGGATTGCTCTATCTTTTATATTGAAATCAACTAACCCTAAGTCTCCATATTACTTAAGCAAGCACAAGACTTCCCAACATACCTAATAGATTTTTCTATCATCCAAAGATCCCCATATAAATCTAAAAATATTTCTCTTGAGGTCCAAAGAGATAGATGCTGGCATTTTGAACAATGACAGAGAAAAAAATGGTAAGTTCGCCGAAACAGATTTAGCCAATGTGACTCTATCCTGAAGGACAACAATTTTGCTTTCCAAGAGCCCAAAGTATTTTGGATCTTCTCCACCAAAAGCTTCCATAGTGCAGAAGAATTTTTTGGGCATCCCAGTGGTAAACTCAAGTAAACCGAGGACAATTTTCCTGTTGCGCACCGAAGATTCTCCTCCCTTGAAACCACCAAGGGTTCTTCAATATTAATTTCAAATACCGCTAATTTTTTCATGTTCAATTTCAGGCCTGAAGTTAGTTCGAAGTATCTAAAAAATCTCTTAACATTGCACACTTGAGAAACATCGTTACCACAGAATACTATTAAATCATCCGCAAATTGGAGATGTGAAATCTTAACGTTCTCTATGACAACCCTAATACCTTCATACAAACCCATATCCAACGCCTTGACAAGTATAGTACTCAACCTTTCCGCCACTATATTAAAAAGGAGAGATACACCCTGCCTCAAGCCCCTTTTGATTGAGAATTTGCTCGTTGGGGATCTGTTAACAAGTACGGGTATAGAACCTGGTGAGATGCATGAACGTATCCACCCTCGCCACTTCTCGCCAAAACCTATTTTCCTTAGCATGAGATCGAGAAATGCCTAATTAACCGTGTCATACGCCTTACGAAAATCAGCTTTAAAAACAATCCCAACTACTTTGATTTACAAAGTTTACACAAATCTTTTAATTTTATGGTTTATGGGTTTATGTTATAGTGTTTATAATTTAGGGCTTAATGTTAGAGTTTAGGGTTTAGGGTTTTAGGTTTTATAGTTTAAATATAATAGTTGTGTAATTTTTTAACACAACTTGTGTATCAAAATACAATCCTTTAAATATTTACGTAAAATATACATGTTAGTAAATTAATTCAAAATATTATTTTGATTATTAAACTTTCAAAAAATATAAAGTGTGCATTAAAGTTTGGGTTTTGTTATAAAATAGGCACCGAGTTGTTAGAACTTAGATGTTCCTAAAAGCCTAAAGACGAGTAATTGAACAATTAAAGTAATATATTAGTATTTTCACAAAATATCATTGAACTATTTAATTGTTACAGAATTATAAATTTACTATTTAACTGTTCTAAAATAGTTGGTTATTATAAGTTATACTACAATTTTTTTACTATTAATTTCAATAGACTTTATTTGCAGAAATATTTGAATTCAAGGGTTCTTTGGTTTCCATGAACTTTTATATACGAAAAATCTTATAAATCCTTTAATTTAAAAGATTTTTCGAAACAAAAAGTTATCAGTTACTTTGTTTAAATCGTTTTTAGTATAAAAAAACTTTCATTCTTTATTTAAAACGTTTATAAAAAATCTCTTGAATTTTTTTACAAAAAAATTTGAAGTATAATTTGTAATAACCAACTATTTTGTAACAATTAAATAGTTCAATGATTAGTTTGTAACAATTAAATAATGAATTTACCATTTTGTAATAATTAAATAATTTAATAATCATTATGTAACTTTTACAAAGTTCAGCGACCACTAATATATTACTTTAATTGTCCAATCAATATGTCGTTAAGTTGCTAATGACATCTAACGGTTCAGTGTCTATTTTATAACAAATTCAAAGTTTGATGTTCATTTTATAACTTTTAATGCTCAATTACCAAAATAATTATTTTGAGATAATTTAATGACCATTTGTAAATTTTATCCTAAATATTTTTAAGTTCGTGTTAATTTAAAATTAGATAAATTAAACTCACCTCCATTTTTTTCATTAAATACTTTTAAGTTCTTATTAATTTTAAAATTAGTCAAATTGTATCTTAATATTCCAATATTTAAATTTTTAAGTGATAATTTAATCATTAAACTTTAACTCTCATTTGATTACTATTTGAATTAAATTAACTCTTTCTAATGTTTTATCATGGTCCCGTCTCTACCTTTAGCACCAAATATGAATGTAGGGGACATTGCCAAACTCCATTAATATTCCGTCCCAAGTTCAATGGGAAGTATATACAATTTCGCATGCCAAAAGTATGGTTGTTCTTTTTTATTAGTGTTCCAAGTAACCGACATTGTTAAATAATTACAGACGGTAATATATTTTTGTTAAAATTATATTGTCTCGAACTTGTAAAACGGTTTTAGTAATAAAGAATGGCGTGTTCCATCCAAGTGACTCGGGTTTGAGTACTATGTGTGCACTGTATACATACGTTATTATAAGACTAAAAAAACTGACCAGATATTATCATGTAATTATATTTACGCATTAAAAAGTTTATATTCTCACATAATTTAAATCTCGAGTTATATTTATGACATTTATTTGGAGGTGTATTTAACTTATAAGAAGCTAATAGTTAGCATGCATGCATTAAACGTGTGAGATCTTAGAAGCACCACACGAATATTCATTCTGTCTTAGTTAGACACGGAATCTTAATGAATCTGAATTTCTAAGCAACTTGCAACGTCTTTACTTGTGCCAAAAATCTGGGAGATGTAAGCCTTGTTTGATGAAGAGAACTTCAAGTTAAATTTGATAGTTTTAAGTTATTTTTAGAGAATTGATTAGTTATTTTAACAATTTCTATTTAGAGGAAGAAGAAAAGAGAATTTGCTCTCAATGGGTTTTAAACCCACAACCTAAGGGAGAGAGGAGGGTGTCAAATGAAAACTTTAACCATTTGCTCTAGAGATTATTGACAAGAATTGATCAGTTAAATCACTTGATTTAGATATTTGATAAATAGAGGATTGAATATATTTTGTTCTTTACAATTACAAAGATGATTCTCCAAATAACTTTGAAACATATCCACATATATAATTTAAATAATTGTTTTCTCTTCAAATAGTTGAGATTAATACATATGCTTCAAAATCATTTAAATTTAATTAATAAAATTGTACCGGAGAGATAATTATATAAATAAGAAATTAATATGTATATCCTTCAAATGTGTTATTGATGCTACATTAAAAAACCAATAAACTAATAATAAGTATTTGTTGTTAATAAAATAACGAAGAACAACAAACAAGAATAAAAGAGCAAAGAGATGAGAGAAAGAATGAGATTTGTATTATTCTCAAATATAGAATTGTATATGCAATGCCTTCAGTAAATCATCTATTTATAGGCATAAGAAGTAAATAATACAATAAACTCCAATTAATGTAGATAACATTCCTAATGATAAAGTAAGTCAAATCTCTATGATAAAGTTATTATCATGATAGACATCCACATAGATAAATATTCATAACACTCCCCATTAGATGTCTATGAAGATAATGTGACTCGTTAAAACCTTACTAAGATAAAAACCAGTGGGAAAATTTTTTCTTTAGTGAAGGAAAAAGAGTAAACACATCTTTGATATGCATAACATGTTACCTCATTAAAAACATTACCAGGAAAACTCATTGGAACAAAACCTCGGTTAAGGAGAAAAGAGTGCAACGCATATTTACTCCCCTCATGAAAACATCACATAAGATCTTTGAATCTTCATAATTCAATCTTGAATACTATTTTTCTAAAGATCATGAGTGATGAAACTTTGGAGTAATATGTTCCATGATGTATCCACCTTTCGATTGAGATATACATCTTGCATTATCTCTACACAAGATAGCTTTGTGAAAGTAAATCACATATCTTCTGGATGTGTTGGGTCAATGGTCTTAGCCAAACTCATTTTTTGTTTGACTCGTTCATAATTATTTCTTCAAGATTTGAGGAGGCGTCGACGAATATTTGAAGATCTAAAGGTAATGATCTTTGTATATCTATAGATATTTCTTGACCAACTAATATATGGTGCTTCAAGACCAAGAAAAGATATTATTATCTTTATTCACATCCAACAACCTTACAATTATTGGGATACTCAATAGATATGCTTTATCCATATTGAATCTTTTTTAAGATTCTTTCAGCTTATGTCCATTCATAGAAAGAAAAATGCATATTTAAGTACTCGATCTTTAGGTCGAGACAAAACCACATCTCAAGATTCTTTTTTCTTAAATACTTTTATCAAATGCTTTGAAAGTTCTTCATGAGTTTCTATTCAAAAGTTCTAATGATGTTCAAATTATCATAATGAATCTTGATCCAAACTCCTTTATAAAATACATAAGGAAATTTGATCATTCTTATAGTATTTCCTCAATTAGTACTCACTAATGCGATAATATCAAATGCGCCAAAATATTCAATTAGACATGTCTAAATAAATTTTCT
Source organism: Hibiscus tridactylites (assembly GCA_958450335.1). Classification (NCBI taxonomy): domain Eukaryota; kingdom Viridiplantae; phylum Streptophyta; class Magnoliopsida; order Malvales; family Malvaceae; genus Hibiscus; species Hibiscus tridactylites. The sequence goes on along the minus strand of OY288274.1, from coordinate 33,057,488 downwards.
TGGAAATTTCCAAATGCTTCTAGTATTTTAAATTCTTCAAGGATAAATAAGGATCCACAAAATAATTAGACGCATATAAAATATTTCATAACCGTCAAAGTAATTGCATCCACCATGAAGTAATAAAAACTATTCATAAATCATAATTCAAGTCGTTTTTATGACTACTTATTTGTGGCTCACTTGTATTACACATTTAGGTGTTTGGATTGCTGGTCCAAATACTTCTCTTTTAGAAGTTCAAAGCGTCTTTCTACATTGGCCAATTCAATATCTATACTTCTGAATATATTTATATACAAGATCCTCATTTTCTTTCTTTACATCTATAGAAGTATTCTATGTAAAATTGTTTGCAAAACCGTTGTCGACAACTTTTTAATTTTCTAGTTTCGTTCTCGTAGTGACATAACTCATCGAGATCTCTTCAAGATTTCAATATTTATTTCAGGTACCTGAAACTCTTCAAGAGTTTTATTATTAGTTATGCCTTGGGTCTCTTCAGGAGCACCTGCCTCCAATATATGATCATCTCATATTACTTTCCATTTACGAGAATTTTGATCATTGGAACCATTTCAACTATCATGCTTCAGGCATGATTTACATCCTCTTGCTCTAAAATGTAATTTAAACTTAGAGCATTTCAGCTGGTATATGAGACTTAATTACTCTCATTAGGTCAATAAATATGTCTGGCAGTTGACATACAATAACTTGATGTTGAAAAAAATCATCTCATAAATGATTCTCCAATTAATGTTTAAGAGTTTAAACATAAAAGGAGGCTCGTACTCAATATATATTCTCAACCCTTTTTATTTACCCATTTTGTGCGTTGTGGTAGAGCAATTAATATCGCACATTCAAAAATTATAAAATGAGAAATGTATGACTTATGATCAAAATCAATCATAACGGGGAGTTTATTATAACTCGTTGGCTTGATGCGTATAAGTGTTGCTATATGGAAACATCATATAAATAATAACTCTTTTGTTCTCATAGTCTAGCTATTAAAGAGGAGGCATCCAATTGAAATTTTGCTAAACTGTATTTTTCATAATTAATAGGGTTTGTAACAACTAATATGGCCTAAAATATAAACCAACTAGCTTTTCAAGACGAATAGTTTAACTGCATAATCTGAATCTTTTTATAATCAATCTCACAAACTTCTGATTGTAAGTTGATAAAACAATGTAGATGCATTTACTAAATTCATATAAAACTTTCCACATTTGTGGATATATGTGCTTATATTTCATTTAGATATGCAAGACATGCAGTCTCAATTTTAGTACAAGAACTTCATGTTCTTTTGATAAGTGAGATCTTAATCATTTTCTTTGAGAACAAGCAACACAAGAAATTCGTGTTCTTTCAAAAAGTAGAATTTAGTTAATTCCTTTGAGAACAAGCACCACAAAAACTTCAGATTCTTTTAATAAATGTGGATATAAATCTCAATAGCTTTCGTGTCATTATTGATCAAAATGGTCTAACCGATCATGCCAACTATATACAAGTGTGTATATACATTTTGAATTTGGTAAGCTTTTAGTTTACCATAACATGTGATTCAATCTCACCCATACATGTGTAGTACGACCATCGAAATTGTTCCTTTGAATAGGAATATATTTAGCTCTTTCGGAGCTTTCAATAAAAATTATCTTTTGGTAGTAATATATAGCTCTTCTAGAGCTTTCAACTGGCTTTTTGCTACCGGAACTTATATCCACATTGGCTTATTTCAAATGTCAATTGATAACATATGTTATCTATAATTCCCAAAGGGATGTTTTGCGAACTCATATTGCTCTCTTAAAATTTTCACTTCAAGTAGTGACGATATTATTACCATTAGCGGTAATTATTGTAATATTTGCAATTATGCACTTTTTATAATGTGTTTTCTCTCAAGAATTTATTGCTCTTCTAGAGCATCAATATTTTCAGTACTTTGAGATATAGTACTCCCATTATTCCCTTGCATTTAAATGGGAAAATATATCTTATGCTTATGTTGAGCATGAATCGTCACCATAGATTGTATTTGACAAGTAATCGCGTTAAACAAAATAAATAAATATCATATATAAATATAAATATAAATATAAATATAAAACGTAAATAATTAATGTGTTTAAAGTAAATACACATAAAGAAAAATAATTAGAAAGATAAATAATTCTCTTCAAAGTTATGAGAATAATTAGAAGATGATTTATTCCCTTCGAGGGTTATAAGAAAATTAACAACGTCCATATGAGTTGGACCAACAATGTCCAAATAAAGTTGGACCGATATCATCTTCGTCATTTTTCGCAAACAAAATTTGTTTCTATTTTCTTCCCTTTATCATTCAATGATTGTTGATTTTTCAACGTACAACAAGTACGAGACCAATGATTTATAACATCGCATTGGTAATAAAAAGAATTTTATTTCATTAGAATGATCTTTATCACTCTTGTCATCCTTATAACCTCACTACCGGTGGGTAGAAGTATTCATAAAATGATCATAATGTCTATGTACATGGCCTCGACCATGACCACAACTACTAATGTGGCATTTATTCTTTACATTTTAAAATCTCACATTCACTCCAGGGAATGGAGTAGTGCCAGTGGGCCTTTAAAATCTTTTTCACAATATTGTGTCTGAGGACAACATTATTTGTCGTGAAAAGTGAAGTATGATTTTATTAACATATTCTCATCATAGAGAATAAAAATTTAATCATCGTACGCAACATTGTTAAACTAGTTCACAAGGTCTTTTAAAAACCTCCTTAGAGACCAGTATCCTCACAGAATGGGATGTCCAGCCAATATACTTGGATTATATCGAAGTTATGTCTCTAATTGAATAATGATTTACCATGTTTGCATTCACTTCAGGGAATGAAACAGATCCAATAATTGCATGAAATAAACATCATGCTTGCATCTACTTCAGGGAATGCCTCCCATAAAACCTTTTGGATCAAGACGAATTTTCGTAACTTGAACTTGGGAGAAGTCAATAGTCGAGTTTTTCAATGTAGAAAAATTATTGCTTTCGAGCAAATATAGACTTTATAACAATCTTCTTGTAGATTCAAAATCATAATGATTTACCGAACTTTAAAATTGTAGTTTAAAGAATAAAAATAAAAGTAGAGTTTACCAATAATGATTTTCCTCTCGAGGACGATGGAGACATAACAAATGACCAAACAACTTCTCATAATTTCTTTATGTATCGTCTCTTTCCAAGTCATTCAAAGATACAATGTAAAACTAAAAAAACAAGGTTAAAAGCATCAACTATCAAAAATAGAATAACATAAACAAATATTATTCTTTAATTATGGACTAAAACATTGAAACAGATGATGACCGAACATGCCATGTCACTTTTTTTAAAAAAAATCATGGCTTCAATAATAATTAAAACATATCATAATGCATTAACCAATTTATAAACTAATTAATAAACATATCATAATGACATATCACCTTTTGTGCGCACATCACCTTTTTGTTTATTTAATTTCCTTTTAATTATTTTCAATTTTTTAAGAACGTAAATATCTCTAATATTAGTTTCTCATGCATTGACTTTCATTATTTAGTTAGCATTGATGGCGCAGAAAAATCAACAAAAAAGGATTTATGATAAGGAGGAACATATCGTGGATACATAACGAATAATTATGCATGTACTATCGACTTGGGTGTGTGGTATGAGTTATGATAAATAAATCTTGTATTATGAATCACCAAAAAGAACCATGACAATTGGTTAGAGCTCGTGCTGATAATGTGTTGTGAATAAAATAACGAAGAACAACGGACAAGAATAAAAGAGCAAAGAGATGAGAGAAAGAGGGAGATTTGTATTATTCTCAAATATAGAATTGTATATACAATGCATTCAGTAAATAATCTATTTATAGGCATAAGAAGTACATAATACATTAAACTCTAATTAATGTAGATAATATTCCTAATGATAAAGTAAGTTAAATCTCCATGATAAAGTTCTTATCATGATAGACATCCACATAGATAAATATTCATAACAGTATTAAATATAATCATGTCATTGTATGTCATTTGTTTGTTCAAATAAGCAAACAACTATAAACTATCAATTAATTTTACAAAACGCTTTTATACAACCAGCTTATGCATTCAACTAGTCAAATCAACTAATATTATTCACTATCTTATTTCAAAAAAAATTATTGACTATCAACTAATATAATATGTTATCAATTATCAACTATCCATCATCCACTTTGTCAAACAAGACAGTAAGAAATTGAAGATTACAAGGATTAAACTAAGAAAATGGAGCAAGACCAAGTACAACAAGAATCGACAAACAATTGAGGGTATAAAAAATAGCTCTTAACCTTATAAAACTCTCCTCTTACTGCTCAGTCTATAGAGGAAATAACGGCCCTTAAATACGAGCTCCAAAAACTATGGGAAAGTGAGGAACGTCATTGACACCAAAGGGCTAAAGTGAATTGGATTAAACATAGGGATAAGATTACTAAGTTCTTCCATAGAAAGATAAAGACAAAATGTTATTGTCAAGCTTAAGGATGAATCAGGTAACTGGATTGAGGATGAATAGTCAGTTTCTTCCTACATCCTTAGTCATTTCAAAAAAAATATATCAAGGATGAATCGGTCGATCTTAACATCATATGAGACTTAATTCATTCTTCTATCAGAGAAAGAATCAACTTTTATTTGTGTGAAGAGGTGACAGAAGAGGAAATTAGAAAAGCTGTTTTTGATATGAGAGTCTTAAAATTCCCGGGACGGGATGGCTTTTCAGGAATCTTTTATCAATCTTTTTAGGAGACTGTCAAAACTGAGATTATCTCTTTGGTCTCAGATTTCTTTCGTACGGGGGAATTGGACCGATCCTTAAACAAAACAAACATTGTGTTCATTCCAAAGAAGAAAAATCCTTCAGAAGTGAATCATTTTTAGCCTATTAGCCTATGCAATTTTCCCTCAAGCTGATTATGAAAATTTTAGCTTCTCGGCTTAAAGTTTTTCTTTCAAAGATTATTCCATCTTCCTAGTTTGCCTTTGTTAATGGTAGGTTAATCAATGACAAAATTATCTTAGCTCATGAGGCTTTTCATGCGATGAAGAAAAAAGGAAAGGATCATAAGGAACTATGACTCTTAAAATTAATCCTGAAAAGGCCTATGACAAAGTGGATTGGTAGGTGCTCCATCTTATTATGAGCAAAGTGGGCTTCTGTGATTGGCGGACTAGTAGAGTCATGACAAGTGTTTCCTCAATCTCCTTCTCTTTGGTTCTAATTGGTGAGAGCCAAGAGGAATTTTTCCCAAGCCGTGGTTTAAGGCAAGGAGACCCCCTATCTCCATTCATTTTTATTCTTGTTTCCAATGTTTTTTCTTGGATTATTAAGAAAGAATTAATCAATGGTGATCTTATGGATTCAGAATCAGTCGTCGATGCCCTATCATTAGCCATTTTTTGTTCGCGAATGATTGCTTTCTTTTCACCCGAGAAAATGAGGAGAATTGTATCTCATTCACAGCTTGCTCATAACTGTTGATAGGGGAGAGACGATGTCCTTCACAGCTTGCTCTGCCTCTGCCGCCAAAGCTTCATTTGTTTGTTTGGGCATCGTTACTACGGTGAACGCTAGATGAGATAGGGTCATCCTGGAATCTGATAACAAAGGTGTTATCTCTCGTATTAACTCCAAACTCTTAATGTGCGAGAGTCAGCTGCAGTGGAAGAGTATATTTTGGCCTTAGTTGTGCCTTTTCCCCTTTCTCGTTTTGTTTTGTGAAATGTTGTTGTAATAAGGTTGCGAAAGCTAGTCTTAAGGGATTGTGTCTCTATGACTGGTGCTCTTGCCCTCCAAACGATCTTAAAGCCCTGCTATAATTGTTCTTTTTTTATGAAAGTTTCCTTTAAAAAAACAAGACCGTAGTGACTCAAGATGGCATAAGTGCAGGGTCACGTGACACATTGTGAGGAATAGTTTGAACCCATATTGAAGAATCTTAAACATCGTAATTTAACCAAGATTCTTCTAATGATGCGATTTTAAACTATTTAATTTTCAAAAATTATCAAAAAATAATAAGAAGACAACAAATATCATTATGATAAAAAAATATTTTAAAATTTTATTTTCGAATTAATGTCATACTAATATTTGATAAGTATCCAATTACGAATTTTATAAATAATAGTTTAAGACAATGAAAACGAGTTAAATTTTTATGATGCAAAGTTTTATGCACAATAAATTCAAATCCAATATTGATATAAAAATTTAACACAAATACATCAACAACTAATAAATAATTGTATTTTTTTTACTTTAGTTTATTACAAACTTATCGTCAATAGAATTTAATAGTTATAAGAATAAATTTAACTCTTAATATTTATATTTTTGTTCTTTTGATTATTTTTTAAAATATATCTATAATTTTTCAAGAAGAGATTATATACTTATTAAAAAGTTAAAATTATTATTTTTGAAAGTTAAAATTATTATTTTTGAAAGTTAAAAAGTTTAAATTATAATGCCATTAATATGAAATTCCACGTTAAAGTTCATGTATTATACTTCATGATTTTTTAATGTTTTAATATGTTTGATGGATTATATATAGTATTAATTTAAAACTTTAAAATAGTTATTGGCATAACGTATACGATAAATAGTTCTATGTTAGCATAAAGTATGTATAAACTAACACGTAGATTATCACTTTAAGTTCGTTAAAAATTTAACATTTTAGTCAACATTTCAATCAAAACATTAACTTTTTTTTAATATTAAGGTAAAAATTAGATAGAAAAGACTAAATGGATAAAAAAAACCATTAATGGCTAAATTTGCCGAAATTCCTTTTCTCTTACTCTTGATTTCACTTGCCACAACTCTAGTAGCTAGGTCGGATGTCGTTCGCCGATCACCTCGTCTCCTCTTTCTTTTGTTTTTTTTTGTTGTCTTTTTATTTTTTTTTTCTTAATCAAAAAAATGTATGATTTTATTCAAAGTCCAAATTATTAACCATTCCTCATTAAAAATCTTCATAATCCTAATTAGAGGAAAAGAGTACCCTTATTAATAATGGGAAAGAGGAAAAAAAACACCAACTAAAACAGGAACCCTACCCCATAGACCACCCATCAAAAAACTCACACCTAGCCCAACAAACACAACTAAAGCACAAGGACTAATCAACATCTTCCACTGAAACTGCAACACACATTCAACCTACATAGCTGCGACCAAAGCACATTCCAAACTCGAACATTACCCTTATTGCCAAACCTAAAACCAAGTCGATCTCTCCACACCCCTCTTCACTAGAGTGTTCGCCAAACCATTCGTCTTGATGTGAATATTTGAGAAGCAAACACAAGGTAACGCCTCACAAGCTTGCTCAATGTCTTGAAAGTACTACCAAAAATGCCACAACCTTTTTTCTTTATGCAAGATCCAAGAAATCACCACACAAATATTCAGATTCAAAGATAATAGACCATCCTTCATGCCAGTTCGATTTGGTCAATCCCTCCACTGCCATTGTAACGCCCTGGGTTTAGGGGTCGGATGTTACTCGGGTAAATCAGGTTTGAGTCGTGGGTTTGTTTTAAAATTTTAATTAAGCTTTGGTTTAAATTAAAAATGTTTGGTTTTCATTAATGACAAACTTGTAATTTTTTAAAACAAGGGAAAAGATGAGAAAAAGAGCCTTTTGAAACATTTCACCATCTTCTTCCTTAGCTATTTCATTTTAACGTTAAAACCTCCCTAAAACCCCAATCACTATTCCATCAAATCCCTCCACCAATTCAAGTGCTTTCTACAAGGTAAATGTATTTTTGATTTCTCCTCGTCATTTCCAACATGTCTATAGCTTTAGTTTTTCATAGTAATCTCTTTTAAAGTTTTTGAAGTTTTCAAGTTTTGAAGTAAAAGTAGGAAACTTTAATGGGTTTTTGATGGAGTCTTGATTTGTAAAACTAATTTATTTTTAGTATTGCCCTTAGATGTAATATATCTCAATTTGGTTGTTTTTTTATTAAGAATCCTGAAATGGGTATTCATGGGTATTTTTAAAGGGTCAAAACTTGTGTTTTGGTGTGGTTTTGTGAAAGGGAGTTGGGTTGGTGTTATAGTGATACTAGAAGGTTGGTTTGAAGGTGTTTAAAGGTGTTTTGGGTGTTGGAATCAAAGGCTTTCTGCTGGGTTGTTGGGGAGTACGAAAATAGAAATTTTGGGTATTGGCTTTGGTTTGAAATTGTAAGATTTTGGCTTGTGGTAGTAGCTTGTGGTTGTGATAGTGTTTGCGATGATTCAGTTGAGTAATGTATTGTTTTTGATTGACTAGAATCAAGGGAAGCCATCGGAGAAGCTTCGGGCACTATTTCGGGGAATTTGGAGACTTAAGTTTGGTGTTTCGGCTTCTAGTTGGTCTTCATTGGTGAGTGAAAATGTTTTGAACTTAATTTGATTTCAAAAGGGATTCTTGGGGGGTTTGGGTGGAGCCTAGAGGGCTAACCTAAACCCAAGTGTAAGTTCACTAACTTTGCCTTGATTGTTAAGTGTTGGTGCATGATCAATTGTTGAGATTTTGTGTGTGGTTTGTGGATTTTCTTTACTTCCGTTGATGTTGTTGTGTAGTTGTTGTTGGTGTTGAGCCTCACTTGATGGTTTTCGTAACAACGGTGATGTGTGGTCCCACCGATAGTGACTAGTAGAAGAGTAAGGTGATGTGTGGTCCCATCGGAAAACTACTAGTCGAACGGTGATGTGTGGTCCCACCGTGTGTTTTGGTTGTGCATGTGCAAACCATGTAGTTGTGTTGTTGTGTTACTTTCCGTGCATTCAAATGGTTTACTTATCATTTAAGAAATGTGTTTTGAAAACTGCATGATTGATGAGTTTTTAGAGCTTCGCTCACTAAGCTTCCAAGCTTACACTCTCCTTTTTTCCAACATACAGATCGTTATAGTTACGAAAAGCAAGTGGGCAAGGGAGGAGCTTTTCGGAGTTCTCAAGTAGCTCAAGTATGGTTTAAGTCCTTGTAATAATGCCTAGACAATTGGGGTACTAGACTTGTATGGAGTTGGTTCCAAACTCCTTAGTTTGATTTTGTTGATGTTTTAGCATGTTGAGTGATGTTGCATTGTTAAATATGTTTATGCTTCTATGTCGTGGATTGTAAACCATGTTTATATTGTTGCTTAAGTGCTTTGTGTTTGAAGACTTAGGACCATATTCCATGAATGCTATGTGTGTTTGTTTAAAGGCATGTAGACTTGATATGTAATGTATTTTGGTGAATGCTTGAATTCCTTTATGGATGGTTTTTTATGTATGATGAGTGTTCGGACATGCTTGAAGTATGGTGTATGCCTCTAGAGTGTGTATATGCGCATTGTATCTTGATTCTTGATGTTTGAGGCATGTTGGGGACGTTTGGAGATGCTTAGAACTGATTTTAGAAACACACATACTGCAGGAGTTTCGGAACGAGTAAGGTTGTTTTGGAACGGGTGTGGTTCCAGGGATACTCGTATCGAAACGCGTTCCGGTATGGTTTGGCTACTGTGAACCCCTGTTCCGATACGCGTATCGAAACAGTTTGGCTACTGTGAAAGCCTGTTCCAGAATGTGTTTCGAAACGTCTAGGCGAAAAAGGACCCTGTACCGAAACGAGGTGGGCCGTATCGGTACGGGTAGTCTGGCTTTTAAAATTGGGGCATGTGTATCGAAACGGGCAAGCCTGTTTCGAAACACAACCCTGTAATTTGGGCTTTGGGCATCTTTGAAGGTCCTCAAGTGTTGGGCTTGGGTCCGGGTTGTTGTATGCTCTCTTGTGAGCCTTGTTTGTAGTCGTTAATGTTTGGTTTGGGCGCGTATGTAAGAAAACGAACTAACTTGAATACATGGAAAATTTGCATCAACTCACGTTTCGTCTGCAAAGTCTTGTCATGTTTATCCGATGTCGTTTCACACATAGGATTTAATGATCCATCTAGACAAGATAATTGAAGAAAATTTCCTAGGGTTGCTAACCGAGGCAGGACCTTAACGGGTTTCACTTCGGTTTTCCCCGTGTGACCTGCTCAGACTGGTTTGTCGTCCAAACCAGGACGAGGGGGTTACAACCATAAGAATAGCTCTCAATTCGGCCTCGTTCGACTCCATCACTCCTAGAGGACCCGAAAATAACGCTAACACACAACCCTACACATCACGAAGAACCCCTCTACACCTTGTTGGTCCCGGTTTCCCTTTCGTCACACCATTAACATTAAATTTCAACGTACCACTCAACGAAGGTGTCCAAACAACACCCTGTCTCACCCCACTAGAACTCGGCGAGCTAAAGGACCCTAAAGGGTTATGCCACCATGGTGCCTCATCAATTATAATCCCCCGACAACACATTCACCCAATAAAACATTCTCAATTTAATCAAGAACATAATCCTTTTCACTTTCAACTTCTTCTTTTGAAACAATAACTCATTCCTCGCCAACAACAAAGACCAAAACACATCCACACAACTTGTTAGCCAACCACTGCACACCAAACCAACAAACAAACCACCTTTCTCTTGAATTAAGAAAAAACTAAAGATTTTGGCAACACTAATTCAACGCCCCACCATCGGAAAAAGAAGGACCAAACTTGACTCGCAAACTTACACGCATAGAGAATATGATCCGTCATTTCAACACCCACCCCACACCATGCACAACAGTCAAAACCGCCACTCAAAGGTACCCTACGATCCAAAAAAAAGTGGTTGTGTGGGAAGCCTCTTGAGGGATGCAAACCATACAAAACATTGCACTTTAGGTGGAACCTCTAACTGCCAAGTTGAAAAAACAATAAAATCATCTTCCGCTAAGCCGGAAGAACTCTTATATTTCATTAATTCACTAATAAAAAACTTGCCATGCATATTTAGACAACATACCAATTGATCCTTAACATCATGTAACTGAATACAAGCCACCAAGTGTTTAAGATCCTCTAAAAGTCTCACTTCAAATGACCGAAGCTCTCGCACAAAGAAATTTGACCAACTTTCATGCTCAAAGGAGCCTTCCTCCGCATAAGCTTTAACCAACATAATTTCATTCCTTTCAATCCAAAATAGACGTGGAAAATAATCCTTAGTGGCTCTATAGAACACCATACATCATGCCAAAATAGCATATTTGCACCAGCCCCTACAATCCAATAAAATGAACGCACTCCTATAAAGCGCTACACTCTTTCATATTCTTGTACCTCAAAAAAATACCTCGAGGTATGTGACATCTTGCCATTTCGCACAGAATTAAAACACCAAGTTAACATTGTCTTGCCATATTTAACTACCACTAACTTTTTTCCATAACGAATCATCATTCGTAGCAAAACGTTGTGCCCACTTTTCTAGAAAGGTGTTGCGTGTAAAAGAGTCAATCGAAATGTAGTGCAAGTGTACACGTCGCAAGTAATAAAGTGATACGGAGTATCGGATATCGTCTCCACAGGGACTGGAAATAACTCTATCCTTAGATTGCTGCACAAGAAAAGAAATAAATTTAAATAATTGTTTGGAGATCAGGTTGAGAGAATAGGCCGGTATTGATTTGCTCAGCAGTGCAGGTGTTGCACTGTTCAGAGGAACTTCTATTGCTTTTGTCGACGTGCCTATCGCGGCAGCACCTGTCACGGTAGAGGTTTGTCGATGTCGCGGCAGTGATCAACAACTCTGTACTTCAAGTTTGGCAAGAATCCCTGTTGTGACTTGTCCTATTCCTAGGCTCAAGTTCTGTTGATGAACACGTCTTGGATAATACCTCCCAGCGTAAATCAAAGAATGAACATCAATGTTTGTGAATTCTTCTTTATCCACTTAACCTTGTACTTATCCTTAAGCCAAGATGGTTTAACCATAAACTGGAAAACACGTATTTACTCCTTTTGTATGCTTAACTCTCTCGATATTAAGCAAATAGATAACCTCACAATGCTCTCCCGATGCTCTTATGAGATGTTGAAAACCAGAGTAAATAAACTTGAAGTTTTTATTAATTAAACAGAAAAACCTAAGAACAATACAATCCTTACAACTACTTTACAAGATCAACCCTTAGCCCTTGGGGAAGTTTAGAACATGATGGTGAGAGAGAAACGACTAGGGTTTTGAGGGAAGACGGCTAGGAGCTAAATATCCTCTTCTAGGTCGAATTACATGCCTTTATATAGGTCTTAGGTCCAAGTTTTCTAATATGGCAAGAATATAACTTTAAATTAAAGTACAACTCTATTAAAGACTAAATCTTCTGAGTAGATGTCTTTAATTCATCCTCTTTTCCTGCTTTGACTTTCTTCCTTGAACTTTGGACCCGACCTTCCTTCTACTTCAGGGCTCAGAAAAATATGGGAGTGATCCACGACAGATCGGCTTACAATTCTCTATCTATCGGGCCTCACTTTGCTTTTCCACCTCAGTGTCTCTCTGTTGTCATCGCTGCCACGGTAGATGTCACGACAGGCGGTGTTCTCTGTCCTTCAACTCCAGCTCCGCAACTCGCCTATGCTCCTTTGCTGCCGCAGTAGATACCTGCAAAAGTTACCAAATTCAGTAGCATCTGTGCAGTTTTATCTAATTGTGATGTGTATGCAAAAATCTATCCTAAATGCAATTAATCATGCTTGATTGCAGCAAAAATATGGGTAAATGAGGGGTAAATTATAGAAATTTTATGCACTCAACACACCCCCAAACTCAAGTTGATGCTTGTTCTCAAGCAGATGCAACCTAACTAAGAATTAAACTTTTTGGCTTGGATTAATTCAGTGAACTACCATTACCTACAACCCCTTCACTATCAAGAGCAGTACTTTTTCGGTTCTTTATGGATTTATCCGGAACAATGCTATAATTTTTGTGCAAGTGTGTGCAGGTTTTGTGAACAAATATGTGCCTAGACTCTTTTAGCAACTAGAATAGTTATGCTACTCACTTGATTTATGCCAAACTAATTTTTTTCATAGAGGCAATTCTTGGGCTCTTTTAGTTTTTCCGAATTTAGACTCAAGTTTTTCTTATTTTGTTTTTACTAGAGCCTGTTTTGGGCACCTCTAGCTATCTTCCTAGAGCCGGTGTTAAGCACTTCTAGGGCCAACTAAGTCTATGTTTTTCTTTTCTTTTATTCTTTTCCTAGAGCCAGTGTTAGGCACCTCTAGGGGCAACTCAAGTGATTAAGTTTTTCTACTATAGTTTACTAACAGTAGTCTAGACAGCATATAAGTCACAAAAGTATTTTTGGAATTTAGAACTATAGCAAGGCTCTAAATAATTCCTAAAACATCCTAAAGGCACTGTCACGACAGAGTATATCGCGGCAGGTAAGTGCCTCTCGAGGTGGTTGAACTCGAGTAGGTGAGATCTTTGGGGCCTTGTCCAGGACCTCGAGGTCGTCGTCACTACTGCTGCTACTGCCGTCCGATCTGTCGTGATAGGGTCCCTTAACAGTTTCATTCAGCTTCTTCTTCTTCATTGGAGGGAAGTCTTTGGCTAATTCCCAGACGACGGATGGCTTTGAGACAGAGTCATCATGCCATACTGAGGATGAGGAGAACCCTTCAAAGTACTTCGAATCGATCTCTGGTAGTGGTTCCTTTCGTTTTTCTCCTCAGGGAGTGGCAGATCGCCTGTCGCCATCTCCGATCGTGGCAGGTGTGGTGGTGGAGGTAGCAGTTGGTGTGGGCGTTCTAGGGCTAGCAACGGGTGTAGGGGTGGCAAAAAGATTTTCTGGGAAAGAGGGAAACTGCATGTTGGGATAATTTAAATCAACTTTAATGAAGTTTACCATGGCAGTAGTGAAATCCCTCATGAATCCCATGAAGCCCAGCTGTCGTTGTTCCATCTTCTTCAGCATGTGCATGATTTGGTTGGAGGTATCTGTCGGTTGTGCGGCCTCGGTCTGCTCAGGTTCTGCCGCGACAGGCTATATGGAATTAGGCTCTGTTGTTGGTTCTGTCACGGCAGATGGATCCACATAGGCCAAGGTGGTTGCTGGCTTCAGCTCCATAAGGATGTATATGTTCTGTTGCGTCCATCCCTTGCCTTGGACTCTTACGTCTTCATCGATTCTGGCACTTTATTGGCCCGACAGAGAGAGGTGATGAGGTAGGGGAAGAAAAAGGGGGCCCATTGGTCTGAGTGCACACTCGAAAATGTCGTCGAGGATATATCTGCCAACGTTGATCTACCGCTGGTTGATTATCGAATGCACGAGAGCAAGTCTTTGCCGGTCCACCATTGTGTTGTGTGATGTTGGCATAAGGCGTTTCTTCACAAAATGGTTCCAGAGTTTTGTTGCCGGTGTGAGCTGAGTCCTTCGCACTGTCCATCTGTGCTTGGGTTCATCGTTCCATTGGGTGCCTGCTTACGTCAAGTCTGCCATGATACCATCGTAATCTGTCGGGGATAGACTGTTGACAAACCTCATATGTGCATCTTCCTTTATGCCCACATAAATACCATACAATGTGTTGATGTAGGTTGGTTCAAGGGAGATTTCCTTACCCCTGACAGTCATTGTCGTGGCATCTTTGGAGGGGATGACAACATAAAATTCTCTGACCAAGGTGACGTTCATTTCCTCCGGTTGGACGACAAACATCTGTCATTTGAGGGCAATAATTCTCTTGGAGATAAACCCTTCGAGCTCTAGGTCTCCCGTCTTTTTTGTGTATGTGAAGCCTCTCTCCTTCCACATCTCTCGTTTCTGGAAAGAGCCGTAGTATCTCTTCTCTGAGTCTGCCGATGTGAACTTACTGGGATTCTGTTGTGGCTTGGTGTAGAAGCTGTCGTGGCATAGGTGGAGGCAGCACTTCTTCGGGTTGATCAAGTAGTCATTGTGAGGAAACTATGGAAAAATAAAGGAAAATTTTCTAAGAGCTAAAATTCTTGAAAGCAAAGTAGAGATAATGAGAATGAGGTGAAAATGAAATGGAAGTAGAGGTTTATATAGAACGGGATTTTCAGCCCGTTGGAACTGTAACGGGTGGCATGAATAACGGGGCCAGCTGCCACGCGTTTGTCACGCATTTCCGTGTCTATTGCACGTTTGTTACGCGTTTCCATGTCTGTCGCGACAGCTTCGTGACAGGCTGTATTTTCCGCGTCTACCGCGACAACTAGTAACAAGCTATCACGACAGGTTTGTTCCATTGGGCTTCATGGGCTGTTGTGAATGTGGTGGGTTGGTTCATTCCTCCTCTTTGCTTTGCTTACTTTATTTACCTGAAAACTAAAATAAACAATATATTAAAATCTTATTTCCTAAAACAATAAAAATAAATAAACTAAGATAAATAAAAGTAAAAATAAAACTAAGTTAAATTAGGGATGCCTTGAGGTGCATCTCCTAAAGTAACTACTTCCTGCACCCTTGGGGCTGCAGTCCCCTGATAGTGCTTTAGCCTTTGTCTATTGACTTTGAATTGGTTCCCATCCTTGATTGATCCGATTGTAATGGCACCATGGGGAAATACTTGGACTACTTGGAAAGGGCCAGACCACGTAGATTTAAGCTTTCATGGAAAGAGCTTCAACCTAGAGTTGAACAACAACACCTTCTACTTTGGGCAGAACTGTCGTGGCAGCAGTTTTCTATCGTGCCACTTCTTTGTTTTGTCCTTGTAGATTTTGGCATTGTCGTAGGCCATGGCTCGAATTTCTTCAATTTCATTTAAGTCCAGTAGCCTTTTCTGCCCTACCTTGTTCCAGTCCATGTTAACTGTCTTGATAGCCCAGTATGCTTTATGTTCTATCTCGATAGGGAAATGGAAAGTTTTTCCGTAGATGAGGCAATAGGGTGACATTCCCAATGGTGTTTTAAATGCAGTCATGTAGGCCCAAAGTGCATCATTTAGGTGAAGAGACCAGTCCTTTCGAGTTGGTTTTACCATCTTTTCTAGGATTTTCTTCACTTTTCTATTTGAGATTTCGTCCTGCCCATTGGTTTGAGGGTGATATGTTGTTGTGATTCTGTGCTTTACTTCGTATTTCTTCATTGCACTAGCAATTACCCTGTTGTCAAAGTGTCTACCCTCATCACTAATGATCACCCTTGGAATGTCAAACCTTGAGAAGATATGCTTGTGGAGAAATCTTTGCACGGTCTTGGCATCGTTCTTTAGAGTGACGATAGCTTCTACCCACTTAGACACATAGTCTACTGCGAACAGGATGTATAGATTCCCACAGGAGGCCGGGAATGGTCCCATGAAGTCGATTCCCCAAACATCAAAAAGTTCAACTTCAAGAATGTTCTGTAGTGGCATCTCATGCCTTCTAGATATGTTTCCAATCCTTTGGCATTTATCACAGCTCTTGTAAAAAACTTGTGCATCCTTGAACAGTGTAGGCCAATAGAAACCAGATTGCGGAACCTTGGCAGCAGTTTCATTTCCTCCCAAGTGTCCTCTATAAGGGGCAGCATGGCAGTGGTGAAGCACTTCTTTCTGTTCCTCTTGTGGTATACATCTCTTGATTATCTGATCTGCACAATGCTTAAAAAGAAGAGGTCAATCCCAATAATAATGTTTTGCATCATTTTAGAACCTCTTCCTAGCTTGATAATTAAGTTCAGATGGTAATAAACCACTTAAAATGTAATTGACAATGTCAGCTTACCAAGGGGTTTCATGAAGCTTACCTGCCGCCATGGCTGTCGCGGAAATGCTGGTGGCAGTGAATAACTACTCGTCTGGGAAAGTTAGCAATATGTTAGTCTTGTCTTTCACTTGATTATTTCCCATCTCCAGCCTTGACAAGTGATTCGCTACTTGGTTTTCTGTCCTTTTTTGTCTTTGATGTCAATATCGAATTCTTGCAGTAGTAGAATCCAACGTATCAATCTTGGCTTGGCATCCTTCTTGGTGAACAAATATTTGAGTGCTGAGTGATTTGTATGGACCACCACTTTTGTTCCAAGCATATATGGTCGGAACTTGTCAATTGCAAACACCACTGCTAGTAACTCCTTCTCTGCTGTGGTGTAATTCATATGGGCATCATTTAGAGTTTTGTTGGCATAGTAGATCACATGGAAGAGTTTCTCCTTCCTCTTCCCTAGTGCTGCTCCGACAGCATAATCACTGGCATCACACATTATCTCGAATGGTAAGCTCCAGTCTGGTGGCTGCACTATTGGGGCTGTTACAAGCTTTTCCTTCAGTATCCTGAATGCTTCAATACATTCAGTGTTAAAGTCAAAGGCACGATTATGTTCCAAAAGGAGACATAGGGTTTAGTAATTTTCGAGAAATTGGCAATGAATCTTCGATAAAACCCTACATGCCCTAAGAAACTTCTTATTCCCTTAACTGTGGTGGGTGGCGGCAGTTTTTCAATAACTTCAATTTTTGCTCTGTCGACCTCTATGACGCGGCAGCTGACCTTGTGTCCCAACACTATGCTCTCATCCACCATGAAGTGGCATTTTTCCCAGTTTAATACGACGTTTGCCTCTTCACATCTTTCAAGCACCTTCTTCAAATTGCCTAGGCAATAATCAAAATTGTCCCCAAAGACGGAAAAGTCGTCTATGAATATTTCCAGGAAATCTTCCACCATGTCCGAAAATATTGCCATCATACATTGTTGGAATGTTGTTGGAGCATTGCATAGTCCAAATGGCATTCTTCGAAAAGCGTATGTTCCGTATGGGCATGTGAAGGTTGTTTTCTCCTGATCCTCTGGTGCGATTGCAATTTGGTTATAACCTAAGTAGCCATCAAGGAAACAATAGTAAGGCTTCCCCACTAATCTATCTAACATTTGGTCAATAAAGGGTAAGGGGAAGTGGTCCTTTCGAATAGCCTTATTAAGCTTTCGATAGTCCATACAAACCCTTCAACCGATCACAGTCCTGGTTGGGATTAGCTCGTTGTCCTTGTTTGTTACCACGGTTATGCCTCCCTTTTTGGGTACACATTGCACCGGGCTCACCCACTTGCTATCCAACATGGCATAAATTATTCCAGCATCAAGCCACTTGATGATTTCTTTTCGTACCACCTCTCGCATAGCTTCATTCAGTCGTATTTGGGCACCAATTGTCGGCTTATGGTCATCCTCCAAGAGGATCTTATGCATGCACAATGTCGGGTTGATACCTTGGATATCGGCAATGGTCCATCCAATCGCCTTCTTATGCTGTTGTAGCATTCTGATCAACTGATGTTCATGTTCCTGCTTCAACTTAGAAGATATGATTACGGGCAACGTGTCTTTAAGACCAAGAAAAACATATTTAAGTTGCCCTGGCAGGGGTTTAAGATATAAGACAGGTGGTTGCTCAATGGAAGGCTTTTGGATTACATGTTCATTCGATGTATAATTTAAGGGCTCAAAGAACTTACATGGACGCGTGCCTATCCAATTTACCTCCTCAGGACCTTCAGTGTCAAATGCTTCGTTGTCTGAGGAGTCACTATCGTCAAGGCTGTCGTAGCAGTCCTTAAGGTGACTGCGGTGGCAGTGGCCAAATTTCCTGTCATGACATCTTGATCTGATGCAACGTTGGTCTAGGATGACTTCTGATATTGCCTTACATTCTTCCTCTGCATCAGCTTGCTTAATAGCTTGGAGAAAATTGAGCTTTATTTGCTGGTCATTGACTCTCATGGCTAGTTCTCCTTTTTCTACATCGATCATTGTCCTACATGTGGCTAGGAAGGGTTGCCCTAGGATAATCGGTGCATTCTCATCTGCTTCACAATCTAAAACAAGAAAGTCAGCAGAAAAAATAAACTTATCCACTTTTACCAAAATGTCTTCAATCTTCTCTTCCGGTTGTACGTAAGAGCGGTCTGCCAGTTGCAGCATGACTGTCGTGGGTCTTGCTTGTCCAATACCTAGCTTCTGAAATACAAATTTGGGCATTAGATTAATGCTAGCACCAGGATCACAAAGTGCCTTACCCACAAACTTGTCACCAATTATGCATGGTATGATGAAGTTTCCAATATCCTTCTTCTTTGGGGGTGGACTCTTATGTAGGATTTCCATGCATCCTTCTTTCATCATCATTGTTTCAAATTCCCCAAGGTTTGGACCTCCTGGACATCGCATCCTTAAGAAACTTTGCATAACCAGGCATCTGCTTAATGGCTTCTAACAGCGAAATGTTGATGTGTACTTGCTTAAAGACATCATAGATTTTCTTAAGCTAGTACTCTTGTTTCTGTTTCTGTTTCTTTAACCGCTGTGGAAAAGGGGGTGGATGACTGTAATCTTCAAGGCGTCCTTCACATGGAAGTCGGATTTGAGGAGGGTCAAGATCTTCAGCTTCTTCTGTCTGCTCCTTTGTTCCTTCTGTTGTTGCGGCAAGTGTGATGACAGCAGATTGTTTCTCTTCTGTCGAGGTAGTGTTCACGGCATGTGTCTGTAAGGTCAGTTCCTTACTTGGTGTTTCTTTTATTGTTGGCCCTTGTAGTTGCTTCCCACTCCTCGTTGTGATAGCTTTGCACTGCTCATATGTGGGGTTTCTAGTGACCTCAGTATCACTAGGGAATCCTTAATTCTGCCTTATGTTTATGAACTGTGAAACCTGGCCCATATGTGTCTCTAGGGATTTTAGGGTAGCCTCATGGTTTGTCATTCTCATCTCTGTCTTACCCATGAAAGATTCAATTTTCTTGACAAAGTAATCTATGTTTGCCATATATGCTCCTATTTGAGACATGAAAGTTGCCAGGTTCTGTTCTAGTATGCTCGTTGTGGCTGCTTGTTGATGTTGTGGTTGCTGATGTGGTTGCTGTCGTGACAGAATCCTAGAACCTCCTTGGTTTTGGTTATTCTGGACTGGAGGGTTCAATGCGTTGTTTGGGTTACTCTAGGAAAATTTGGGGTCCTTCCTCCAGTTTGGATTATAGTTGTTGGAGTCATAAGTTTTACTCCTGTTATAGTTTCCAACATACATTTCTTCTTCCAGCTGTAAAGGACACTCATCTGTATTGTGGTTTCCGCTACAGGTTTCACACACCTCTTCGGTAGAAAATGTAGCTTTAGGATCCTTTCGTTGCAGGTTTTCAACTATCTTAGTGAGGTATGCAATCTTTAACCGAGTTGTCAGCTTCGTATTCCTTTGCAGATGCTACTCGTCTACCTTCTTTTCGAGTTGTAGGAAATTGTTCATCGTTTTTAGCTAACTTTTTTCAATACCGGCATTGCATCTTCTGGTTCCTTGTCCAATAACAAGCCGTTTGCTGCTGAATCAATCCTCATCTTAGTGTGTGCATTGGCAACTTTATAGAATTTGACAACTTGATTCCATACGGGGAATCCATGCATCGGGCAGTTTCATAAGAGAGTGGTAAATCGGTCTCATGCCTCGTGCATTGGCTCGTCATCTTCTTGTTGGAAAGTAGTAATCTCGTTACACAGGCTTTCAGATAAAAGAGAAGGATTAAAACGAGAAAGAAATTCACAACAGAGATCCGCCCAAGTTCGTATTGAACCCGGCGTTAACTTGTTCCACCAGGTTTTCGCTCTATCTCTCAATGAATGAGGAAATAACCAGAGCCTCAGTACTTCCGGACTTATTCCTAGCTGTCTGAATGATCCACATATCTCCTGGAAAGTTTTCAGATGTTCACATGCGTCCTCAGTAGCAGAACCACCAAATTGACCAGCAGAATTTATCATGCTGAGGTTTCAGCTTCCACATCTGGCAACGTAGTTTCTAGTTCAACATGGTCGTTATCCATGTACTCTTGACAAGTTTGTCGTGCTGCTGGGGCAGCAGCCGGCGGTAGATCATTTCGGGCATCATTAGGAGGATCTACATTACCCCTGGGGTTGTTGTTGTTGTTGTTATCTTCCCTATTGCCTTGCCTTCCGTTCACCATTGCTTCCAGTCTTTCCTCAAGATAGTTATTTCTTTCTACCAAGAGTCTGGCTTGGTTCCTGAGTTGATATGTGCGTTCTATTTCTGGGTCTAATTCGTACTCAGGTTCCTTACCACGTCTCGATCTGCGCATAAGCAATAAGAGAACCTTGTGAAAAGCACAGGGAAAATAAATAACTAAAAACAAAACAAAAATAAAAATAAAAACAAAGTGCAGTAATAAAAAGGTAAAGGTATGTTGCCAGTCCCCAGCAACGGCACCAAAAACTTGTTGCATGTAAAAGAGTCTATCGCAATATAGTGCAAGTGTACACGTCGCAAGTAATAAAGTGATACAGAGTATCGAATATCGTCTCCACAAGGACTGGAAATAAATCTATCCTTAGATTGATGCACAAGAAAAGAAATAAGTTTAAATAATTGTTTGGAGAAATCTTGAGTAATAACTAAAGTAAAAGATAAAGTAATCAGGTTGAGAGAATAGGCCGGTATTGATTTGCTTAGCAGTGCAGGTGTTGCACTGTTCAGAGGAACTTCCATTGCTTTTGTCGTCGTGCCTATCGCGGCAGAGGTCTGTCGATGTCGCGGCAGTGATCAACAACTTTGCACTTCAAGTTTGGCAAGAATCCCAGTTGTGACTTGTCATATCCCTGGGCCCAAGTTCTATTGATGAACACGTCTTGGATAATACCTCCCGGCGTAAATCAAAGGATGAACATCAATGTTTGTGAATTCTTCTTTAGCCACTTAACCTTGTATTTATCCCTAATCCAAGATGGTTTAACCATAAACTAGAAAACACGTATTTACTCCTTTCGTATGCTTAACTCTCCCCATATTAAGCAAATAGATAACCTCACAATGCTCTCCCGGTTCTCTTATGATATGTTGAAAACCAGAGTAAATAAACTTGAAGTTTTTATTAATTGAACGGAAAAACCTAAGAACAATACAATCCTTACAACTACTTTACAAAATCAACCCTTAGCCCTTGGGGAAGTTTAGAACATGATTGAGAGAGAGAAACAACTAGGGTTTTGGGGGAAGACGACTAGGAGCTAGATATCCTCTTCTAGGTCGAATTACATGCCTTTATATAGGCCTTGGGTCCAAGTTTTCTAATATGGCAAGAAAATAAGTTTATATTAAAGTACAACTCTATTAAAGACTAAATCTTTTGAGTAGATGTCTTTAATTCGTCTTATTTTCCTGCTTTGACTTTCTTCCTTGAACTTTGGACCCGACCTTCCTTCTGCTTCAGGGCTTAGAAAAATATGGGAGTGATCCACGACAGACCGGCTTACATTTCTCTATCTATCGGACCCCACTTTGCTTTTCCACCTCAGTGTCTTTCTGTCATCATTGCTGCCACAGCAGATGTCACGACAGGCGGTGTTCTCTGTCCTTCAACTCCAGCTCCACAACTCGCCTCTGCTCCTTTGCTGCCTTGGATGCTACCGCAGCAGATACCTGCAAAAGTGACCAAATTCAACAACATCTGTGCAGTTTTATCTAATTGTGATGTGTATGGAAAAATCTATCCTAAATGCAAATAATCATGCTTGAGTGCATCAAAAATATGGGTAAATGAGGGGTAAATTATAGAACTTTTATGCACTCAACAAAAGGCAAAGTTTCTTAGCCTTAAATATACAACACCTAATCAACCAAGATATTTTAGTTTACACACAATCTCTCACGCTACTCGACTCAATTTTTTCCTCCCATTCTTATCTCCCTATAAATACAACCGACACAATTTGTCAATTTTTGTAATGACACCCTTTGGCAACTCAAAATTGGCCATGTAATACAATGAGAGAGCTGATAACACCGCATTTACAAGGGTTAATCGCACTACAAATGATAACGACTTTCTCTTCCACCTTGCCAACTTTGCTTGATCCCTCTAAATCAAAGGATCCCAAGCTGCAACACTCCTCAGATTAATTCTAATAGGCATACTCAAATATTTAAATGGAAGATCCCCATTAAACATCCAATTTCAGATGCCATTTCCGAAGTAATATCATCATCAACTACAATTACATATAAGCATTTCACGAAATTAATTTGTTGGCATGTACAATATTAAAAGCAGATATGAATTCTTTTTAAAGATCTTAATAATTCAACCTTACATGGTAGGAAAATAATAGTATTGTCTGCAAATTGGTGGTGAGAAATGCGAAACTCTGTTGTCACATAAACACCTTCTAACAAATTATGACGCTATGTATTGTGCATGAATTGATGCAAGGCTTCTACTATCACAACAAAAAGTAAAGTTCAAAGCGGATCACCTTGTCTCAAGCCTCACTCCATCCTAAACTCCTTTGTCTCACTCTTATTTACCAAGACGGACAGCTTAACTGAACCCACACAAGCACTAATCCACTTCCTCCATTAATCACCACACCCCATATGATCCTCCAATGACTAAACCATTTCTACAATCACTTGATTATGAAATAGGTTTTAAATTAATAAATTAAAATTAAGCATAAAACCCTCCAATTGAATGATGACACATGTCATGATCTATTTGGATAATTAAGTTTATTGAATTAAATTAAAATGACTAAATTGATTAAAAAATGTGTAAAAAATGAGGATCAAATGTGTAATTGTAGAAATTTGTTTAATTCTCATATCAAAATTTTTGTTAACTTTTTTTGTTTCCTAAAGTATCAACTTGAGCGACTTTAGTGACTAATCATTCGTGTTCTATTGGCATATATCGGGTATAACATTTCTTTTAAATTTGAATGATTAATGTCTTGACTGATATCATTTAAATAATTAATTGGCCTATATCGGGTATAACATTTTAAAACTTGCAGGTAAAATTTTGAGTTGGCTCCATGAAACAGAAAGTAAGGGCTCACCACTGTTTAGGATTCTTAATCTTTGTCGACAATGTTAGCAAGAGAATTCATCAGTCGGTACTCCGGGAAGCTTTCCAGGGATATGGATATGTAATGGATGTTTTCATTGCCCATAGTAATCTGAAAAAGGCAGGGCAAGCCAACCAATTTAACATTTGTAAGGTTTAGTGGTTTAGTGGAAGCCAATGATGTGATCGACAAAGCGAATGAGAGGATGGTGGATGGGTTTCGCATTAAGGTCTTTGCAGTGAAATAGATGCCCTTTAAGTCGGTCGTTGGAAATGGAAAATGGATTGTTCCGTTATTAGTTGCTGGAAGCTAAAGGATTATAGATCGTTCAAAGATGCACTGTTGGGAAAGGGTAGATCAGCCCCAGAGTCTCTAAAGTCTAGTGTGCGTGGAAAGGGTTATAGGGAGTTGAGGACCCTCTACCTATAACTAATGAAATAGTGGTTAGGGTTGAGAATCTCATGTCTAGGGTTTGACAAGATACTGTTATTGGAGATTCGAAGACTATATCCTTTCCAAACTCTACCATGGAATGGTGGAGCAGTTGTTTAATAGGCTACATTAAGACAATGTATAACTATAACATTTTTCAGGATGCATTATCCTCTGATGGATTCCAAGCTACTATTTTTCCATGGTCTAGGCTCATAGTTATTATACGGTTCCCTAGTAGAGAAGAAAGAGCTCGATGTTGGGAATTGAAAAGTGAGCTTCTAAATATTTAGTTTAAAAATCTTAAGTTCCTGGAAGGGTTTGATGGTAAAATAAGGGTGAAGACGTGGGTTAACATTTACGATGTGCCTTTAAAAGTATGGAATGTACATTTCTTCAGGGTCTCGGAAGCAGATGGGGTACCGTTTTGGAAGTAGATGATGACACCAAGAACCTGAAATGTTTTGATGTGGTGATATTAGTAGTTCAATCCCATAAGGTATTAGTAATCCTAGATAGAATCTCCATAGTCGCTAATGGTGTTATGCATCAAATCAAGGTGTCTACGGAGGTTTTTGAGGAAGAACGTTAGTTTATCGATGGTGTATCTCCTTTTAGTCAGCCCATGGAGGAGGACAGTGTCGCTTCAGATTTTGGTTCTATCTTTAACGTCGACATTATTGAGGGTTTAGGTCCCAAGAGCAATTCCATACAAAAGACGTTATTGCTAGAGTTGATAGGATTATCCATATGGGTTCAAACTGTATTTCTTCAAGACACATGGATTTGAGTAATAATAATAATGGTTTATTCGGTTCTAGCGATAACAGACTTCATGAGGTAACGGTTGTTTCAGTGGGCTCTCCTGAGTTTGGGGCAACTATTAGGCCTAGTAAAGATGGTGGGCATGTGAGATTTGCAACCGAGGTTACCTCAGAGTCCATTTCTAATGGATCAAGGTTGTATGATGTTCATGTAGGGGTTCTAGATGTGTCATCTTTGTTGGTGCAAGGCTCAATCGATGGCTCTGAAGGAAGGGCAAAGTCAAGGGTGAGAAGTGAAGGTCTCAACAGGGTTAGAAGCTACGGGCCATTGGGATTGATAGCAGGCCTAGAAAAATTCAATCGGTGGGTAGCACGTTCAAGTGGGAAATCCAGATCGAGGAAATTAGATACTAGAGGAGTGCGCAAATCGTCTTTGATTCCTAGTTTGGTATCCAACCCTATCATGGGAAACATTGCCCAAGTTCAAGTACTAAATTCGCCTAATCCCCAAGATAATATTGTAGAAGTTGAAGCTGCTAAAGCTTTTGAGGTTGGGAAAAACCTTGTGGTTGATTTTGCTGCTCCAGATACGATTGTGGTGGCTCGTCTTATGGAATTGGAGGAGAGTTCGGTTGCTGTTTAAGTAGGTTAGCCTTATGGTCTCTATCAGGTTTTTTGTTCTTTTTTACTCGTGAGTTGTTTGTTCTTAACGTGGAATGTAAGAGGGTTGGGTAGATCCGAGAAGTTACGTGTGGTAGCGAAAGTCATCAACAACTTGAAGGCCATAGTCGTTTTCATCCAAGAGTCGAAGCTTAAAATTATGGAAATGTGGGTTTTGAATAGGCTCAAAGGAAGGAATTTTTGGGGTTTAGAGGTCTCTCCTTATAAAAGTGCTTCTGGAACAAAAATTGGGTCAGTATAAGGAGATTATATTGATTGTTAAATTTGGGCAGTTTGATTTGAAATGTGGGTTGATAAATGTATACATGCCTAACGATCCATCGGAAATGAAGTTGTTTTTCGATTCTCTTTCAGATTGTGTTGAGTCCTTGGAGCTCCTTGTAGTTTTTGGGGTGATTTTAATATAGTAAAAATGAGGATGAGAAAATGGGAGTTGTTATAGATGTTGGGTCTATGAATTGTTATGCTGATTTCATTCAAAGGAATAATTTGATTGGCCTACTGTTATTAGGAAGTTCGTTCACCTGGTTTAGGGGAGGAGCGATGGTAGCTACGAGTAGATTGGATCATTTTCTAGTTTCGCTAGAAGTTTTTGGTTGTTTTCCTAATGTTTTGCAAAATTCGGTTCCTAGAGGACTGTCGGATTATAGACCAGTCATTTTGAAGGAAGATAAGGATCAGGGTGGTCCTAAACCTTTCAAGTGGTTTTAGCATTGGTCCAACGAGCCCAATCTGGTGGAGTCAGTTGTAAAGTCGGTAAACAATTCTGGCAAGAAAGATGCAGGACATACTTTAAAAGATAGTAAAGTGGTGGTGAAGGGTTGGGTTAAAGATTTTAGAGCCTCAAAGTCTAACTCTATAGAAGCCTTAGAGAAGAAGAACGCCATCTTGGAAGACAGATTGTGTTTTGTGAGCTATAATTCATAATTAATTTTAGAAATCTAAGGCCTACAGTTGAAGTTATGAGCTAGGTATAGGAGGGAGGAGCGAGAGCGGATTCAAAAATCTAGATTTAAGTGGTTTTGTGAGGGTGAGAGAAATACAAGGTTTTTTCATTTGTCTGCTTTAGCAAGAAGGAACTGTAACAAGATTGCTTCTTTAATGGTTGGTAATTGCGTCTTGGAGGATCCTAATCTTATCAGCAAAGCTTTTGAAGATCCTTTCCGTCAAAGTTACAACAGTTCATTTACCTTGCCTGTTGAAAGGTTTAGGGGTGTTTTCAAGAAGTTGGATATTGGTTCAGCTAATGCTCTTGAAAGGCCTTTTATTGTCGAAGAAATTTGGAGTGCAATTCAGAATGCCTATGGGAACAAAGCGCCAGGACCTGACGGCTTTAACTTAGATTTTTATAAGAATTTCTGGCCATATTTAAAGAATAAAGTGCTGAAATTCTTTGAGAATTTTTACCAAGGGAGAATGAAGGATAAATCCATTAATCACTCATTCATCACCCTTATCCCAAAGGTATCCATTTCTAAATTCATTAAAGATTATAGGCCCATATCTTTGGTTTGCAGTTTATACAAGATTTTAGCAAGGGTTCTTTCTCGAAGATTTTCGTTATGCATTAATAATGTTGTGGGTGATACTCAATTCGCGTTTATTGCTGGGAAACAAATATTTAATTGTTCAACGATTGCATACAAGGTTATCGACGACCTTAGGCAAAATAAGAGAGAGGCTTTTGTTTTTAAAGTGGATTTCAAAAAATGTACGATATGGTGCACTAGGCATTTCTGAACTTTTGTATGGACCGTATGGGATTTAGTTTGAGATGGAAGTAGTGGATTAGAGTTTGCTTGGAGTCGATTTCTATTTCAGTGTTGCTTAATGGTGTATCGATCAGTAGGTTCTATATTAGTCGAGGGCTTAGGCAAGGGTGCCTTTTGTTTCCAATGTTGTTTAATATTGTTAGGGAGGCACTGAATGTGTTAATCCATAATGCTATTGTGTAGAACTAATATTTTGATATAATATTTGAAAATGTTTTGGACTGATTTAAAAAGAATTCAAAACTATTTCCAAAGTCTAAATAACTTGAAACTATGTTTAGGGACGTTTTTAAAAGGGATTAACATGTTTTTCAAAGCCAAACTTCACAAAACCTTTCAGGCGTTTCGAAACACCCTTACGTGTTTCGATACGGTGTCTTCCAGTAGCAAAAATGTTTCGATACGGGTATCAAAACATTTCTGGATGAGGTTTTTGCCCAGCGTTTTGATACGAGCTATGTCGTTTCGATACGCCTACGTGGCATCGACCACAACGGTCATAAACCCCAACGGCTATTTTCCAACTAACATTTAAATGCAGAGTGTTTCGATACGGCCCATGGCGTTTCGATACGGATGCTCATCAGACTGCAACGGCTCTTTCTACTTAAAGAGCGTATCGAAACGGGTTCAAGTGTTTCGATACAGGCAGCAGCAGAACTGCATTTATGGTGGGAAATAAAGTTCTCAACGGCTCAAATTCAACCCCAACGGCTAGTAACGGCTACAAACTCATTAAGGAGTATAAAAGAGACCTCCAAGCATCAAGATATGGTAAATGCTTCAATTGTCAATCAACAAATGATCAAAAAGTGTCTTTGTACTTAAATTGTCAATTCTTGTATAGACAAACACTAGTGAGCCAAAATTGTCAAATTTGCTCAAGTGTTTTAGGTTTTGGGTGAGTGCATTATTGAGCAAACAAATATCTATTAGAGGGATTTAAGTTTGCATATTTCCTTTCTCTTGTAAAGAGGGTTTGATCCAGGCTTTGGGTAGAAAGCTTGATCGGTGTATAAGAGTTTCCTCCTAAGCCTAGAAAAGGGGACGAGTCAATAGTGGATTGATTGGAAATCCTTAGTGGGAAGCTAAGGTAGTGGATGTAGACCTTGGTTAGAAGGTTGAACCACTCTAAAATCATTGTGTCATTTATATTTTAGCTTCCACACCACATCCACCTAAAATTCCACCTCTCCACCTCTTGGTGAGCAAGATCGGTTGAAGGAATCGAGCACCTTATAACTCAACATATTGATTTAGAGCTGAACAAGTGAGTGGAAGTATGTAATAATGGCTTAACTATTTCGCATTTACAGTTCGTCGATGACTTAATTATGTTCGGCAAGGCGAATTTGGATAATGTGCTCAATATCAAAAGTCTCTTTAGACTTTTTGAGGTGGCATCAGGATTACAGCTCAATTTATCAAAAACTAAGCTATACAACATCAATGTGGATGATGAGGTAACTAAGCTTTGGGAGTTAGGATTAACTATAGTGCGAACTCACTCCTTTCGACTTATCTAGGATTGCCTTTGGGATATTCCAGGAATTCCTTGGCTTTATGGAATCTAATTATAGAGAAGTTTCACTCAAGGTACGAAGGGTGGAAGGGTAAATTCTTATCTTTTGCTGGTTGTATTACCATGTTTAAGTCGATGCTCAGTAATCTTCATGTTTATATATGTCTCTGTTTCAAATGCCTAGTGAAGTTGTTAATATTTTGAATAATTTTATTGCAAATTTTGCTTAGGGGCCCAATTCTTCTCGACCAATTCATTGGGTGAAATGGAAGAACATTTGCAGGCCTAAGAAATTTGGTGGTTTAAGCTTTTTCTATATGAAAGTGAAAAATCGATCTCTTCTTAACAAATAGTTGTGGAGATTTAGTAGCGAGCCTAATGTTTTGTGACAAAAAGTGATTGAAAATAAATATGGGATCGATCATAGCAATTTGATCCCTCACTGTATGCCAAGGACAAAAATGTCATAGGTTTGGAGGAATATTACTAAGCCTTTGGAGAAGTCAGAGAATTTGTTTACACAAAATATTAGATTTGTGTTGGGGGACGATAAGTGTATTAATTTTTGGAAGATCAATGGACCGAAATTCCCTCGCTTAAAACTGTGTTTATTAGATTATACGTTGTTGCCATCAAAAGAAGTAGTAAGGTGAAGATTTCGTGTGTATGGACTTGGAATGTTGAGCTAAATCGTGCATTGTTTGATTGGGGATTAGAGTTGTGGGAAGCCTTTATTAATATTTTTGATTGAACTGCTTTGGGATCCAGTTCGAGTGATTGTTTGAAATGGTGTGCAGATTCGAGTGGTTTGTATAAACTAAAATCTGTGTTCTTTAGCATCATCTTGTGGAGCAAATGTGAATTTAGTGTGGAATTTGATATGGCCAAATGTAGCTCCTCGTAAAATAGAGGCATTTCTTTGAAAAGCAGTTCAATGTATAACTCTAACTTTTTTAGGGCTGGTAAAATGTGAAGTTACTCTTTCTAGTTTTGGTAAGTGTGTTCTTTGCTCCTTGATTCTAGAAACATTTAATCACTTATTTTGTCATTGTGTTATTGCTCGGAGAGTGTGGCAAAGATGGTGTAGCCTCTGAAACATTTATATAATTATGTATGTTGATCTTAAGTTTTTTTTAATGGTATGAGAATCTCAATCTTTTGATTCGATGCTAAAACTTGTTTGGAGAATAGCTTTTTTTTAGATTATTTGGACTTTATAATTTTGCAGGAATAAGTTTATTTTTAACACGAAATATTTTAATGTTGATTCGATTTTTGATTTGGATGTGATGAGGATTGGTTTAAAAATTATATAAACATTTATATAATTTTGCAGGAATAAGTCGCTATGTCTCGCTATATGAGTTCGAATCCAACCTCCATTTCGTCGAAAAGTACCACGAAGTTCATAAATCGAGCAAAAAACTTTTTTATTTCTTTCTTTTTGATCTCTCTTTTCCGTCGTCGAATGAAGTCCGGTTTTTAGTATATTGCCTCATCTATGGCAATAAAAAATTGGCTTAAACGTCAAATAGGTGCCCAAACTATACCCTTTTTTCCAGTTAGGTGCCTAACGTTTGTTTCGGGCCACCTAGGTGCCTAACGTTTCATTCCGTAACCCATTTAAGGTTTTAGCCGTGACGGACGTTAAAATTTTCCGTTATCCAATCATAAAGCGACACGTGGCACAATTTTAATTTTTCTGATATTAACTAAAATAAGAAAAATAAAATAAATTAATTAAAAATAAAAATAACCATGGTTAAATCCCCTTAAACCCATAAACCCATGTTCTTTCTTTTCCCTCTTCCCCGTCAAACAGTCCCCCCCCCCCTTCGGTTTAAACTGAGTTTCCGACTGAGTTCTTGAGCATCGAAAGGCTTGACTCTCCGGCGGTGTTGTTGAAAGAAGACAGAGTCGTCGGGGGACCAGTAAAGGGATTATTGGCCATTACGGTCCTCTTTTGGGGCGTCGAAAAATGGGTATTGGAGTTGGAGAAAGATGGTTCAATGGGCGTTTCCGGGATTTGGATGGTGAGATGATGCTCGTTTCCATTGAATCGATGGTGGTCAAAGGAAGAGATTAGCGGCGGAGGAGTGGTTGTTTGGTCGGAATCGGAAGAGATGCAATCGCCGCTTGCTTTTCCGATCGCTTGATGTTTCCGGACTTTTTTTTCCAGAAATTTCACATCTCTCCGTTAATCAGCACCCACAAAAATTTGGGTTTCACACTCTACTCTACCCTGCAAGAATTAAGTGTAGAAGCAGAAACAAAGAAAATCCAGAAACCAAATGTGAAAAGGAAGCTACCATGTTAACTCGGTTCATCATCTTCAAGATCCCGTTACTTTCCCTTTCAAGTGGTCATGGCGCGATGTATCTATTAAGGTTCAAAACACGAGGCACCAATATTTAGGGGTGAAGCATAAGATTAGGATTTTCAAAGATGAGTTCAATTGGAAAGAAGGTGAGAATCACTGGAAAATTTCTTGAAGTACAAAGAGATTTTTGGTGATATGCAACTTGAAGTTAAAGGGAAGAAAGGCAGTGAAAGCAATGATAATAGCACTGATTTGTTTGAGGATTATTGTGACTTGGGGTTTGCAATTGATAGTGAGGATTTTGAGGAGGAAGAGGAAGATGACGGTGTCGATGGGGGGCGGTTTGATGGGGGAAGAAGATGGGTTAATTTAACCCAGGGTTATTTTCATTTTTAATTAATTAAATTTTTTTATTTTGGTTAATATCAGAAAATTAAAATTGTGCCACGTGTCGCTTTATGATTGGATAACGGAAAATTTTAACGTCCGTCACGGCTAAAACCTTAAATGGGTTACGGAATGAAACGTTAGGCACCTAGGTGGCCCGAAACAAACGTTAGGCACCTAACTGGAAAAAAGGGTATAGTTTGGGCACCTATTTGACGTTTAAGCCTAAAAAATTTTATCGTTTGAATATTGGAGAAGTTCATTCGTTCGCCGGTAAATAGGCGTAGTAAAAATATTAACAAAAAAATGATAATATTTAATGGATAAATTAATCGTTTTAAAACTTTAATAATCAAAATAATTTTGAGAATAAAGTCTAATAATAATTTACGTAACTTATACATAATCTTAAAATAAAACAAACAAACAAAATAGAGGAATTTGAATGTGATACGGGAAGCAAGGCAACGCGGCGACCACAAATTCAAGTGGGAAGCGTATCAAAATGAAAGACAAAAGTTGGGAGAGGGACAAAGAAATTAATTTGTGTTGTGAGTTGCAAGCCTATAAAATACTCCGTCACCCACACCAACTCAATACGCCCGCAATGTACATTAACCAAAACTATAAAATATATAATACGTTAAAACAATATAAATATTAATTTAATACCATAAATACCTAAGCCTTTTTTCACATTTTTATATAATTTATGAATACAAAAATTACAAATTGTATCTTCAAAAAAATTATAAAATATAAAATATTTTTAACATTATTGTAATATAATAAAACATATAAATATAAGTCTATTAATTATTCAACCATCCGACTTTAATTTTTTAAAAGAAAAAAGGAGAAGATTCCAGTGTAATGTTTATCCAGTTTTGTCCATTTATTACCAAACAGTTGGCAATGTCTGGATTTTTCGTCAGCCAAATGCCTAAATCCTGATCCCTTAGCGGTAAAAAAACACAAGATAAACATGAAGGACTGTAACTGTAAAAAATTAACTCCAGATTCTTTTTATGCGGATATTCTAAAACTCATTATACGATTGAAAATAGAAAATAAATGTTAAATTAATAGAAAAAAAAAGAATTTATTTATTTTTATCAATTTTTATTTCGTTTACACATAATAAAACCTTTTTATTATCAAATAATTCTTTAATTTAGAAGAATGGTTCACAAAGATTAGTGTTCTTTGAGTATAAATTTAATGTTGAGGGTTTATTAAAGTATAAATCAGAGTATGAGTTTATCACGTGCGACAAACACCGTTGAACACTACTAACGTTGAACACTGCTGAACACTATTAAATTGATGAGAATTTTAGTGGAAGATGAGAATTTTCCCGATGGCCTGGACTGATTTTTGGTCGAAAGCACAATAGTTTTTAATAACAATAATAACAAGATAAAATATTTTATATACCGACAATGACCTTGTTTGGTAAAGAGAAGTTTTGGCAAAAATTAGAGGTTTGAGGCATAATTAGAGGTTTGATCGGTCAAATCTGCTAATATTATTGTTTGGTAAATAGCGGATTGAAAGAGCGGATTGGGGTGAAACCGCTAATTTTGAAAAAGCTCATAATATGAGCCTTTTGAGATTAGAGATTTGATATTATAGTTGTAAAGACTCTTTTACCCTTACCAGTTACCAAAAATCTCAAAATAATCTAAATTAAATATTTTCTCACTCTATTTATAAGCTAATCCTATTTTTTTTCTTTTTATTATCACATATTTATATGTGTATTTAAATTTATCAATTAATTAAATTATATTAAAATAATTATATAAATAATAAATTAATATATAAATCATTTGAATATGTTTAGAAAAATTATATTAAAAATAATTTTATAGATCTAATTAATAATAATTAGATACAAAATATTGATAACTAATAAACTATTTAACAAGTATTGAATATATTCATGTCCTTATATATCATTTTGCTTGTTTAAATAATCTAACAGTTATCGGTTAACTTTATCAAATACTTTTATACAATCAGCTAATACAATTCGCTAGTCAAAACAACTATCAGCTATCAGCTATTAGCTAATGTAATCCGCTATCAGCTATCCGCTAATTGCCAAACAAGGTCAATACAATTTTTTTTTCACAAGTGGTTCAAATATAAGAATTAGGGGTTTATCTTTTTAGTGTTTTGAATTTAAGATTTAAAATTATAATTTAAAGTTTAGATTTAAGATTTTTGAGTCACTCGCGTATTTAAGATTTTTATATAGTAGGGTCATAGTGGACTATAACTTTCGAGGATTCTCATACCATTACAATAAGTATTATTGACCTCGTACTTAATTCTAATATTTCTTATAATTTTTTTTATATTAACTCCTTACAAACCTCATTTAAACTCATTGATAACCCCATAACTAATAGATCAAATGAGATCAATTCTAATATTTCCTATGAAAATTTTTATATTAGCTCTCTAACCCCTCAACTCTGTGAAAACTTCATACCCTAATAAATCAAGTGGGGTCAATTAACACCAAAATTTAAATGTGGCTCTACCACAGTTTAGGGTTAGAGATTATATTTTAAATTTTAAAACTTAAATAGATATGATTGTGAAAAAAATCATTGTATGTGCGTCAAATATAAACTCTAATAATAATATTTGACTCACTAATGACTTGTTAGGTGGTTACAAGTTAATATCTGTTT
This sequence comes from Hibiscus tridactylites, assembly GCA_958450335.1. Taxonomy (NCBI): domain Eukaryota; kingdom Viridiplantae; phylum Streptophyta; class Magnoliopsida; order Malvales; family Malvaceae; genus Hibiscus; species Hibiscus tridactylites. The sequence continues at coordinate 33,023,048 of OY288274.1, read as the reverse complement.
ATACATATTTTTAATATTTTGACAATGTTCACATATTTTACAAATAAAATGATTATACTTGTGTTTTCTAAAATGAACATCATTCGATTTTTTACTGAAATCACTTGTTGAGATGTTATATACGTGTGTGTAAATATATGTGTGTGAATGTGTGTACATATATACATATATTTATGTGTACAAAAATAGAGTAGAAGTGTGTATATGAATGTGATGGGCCTACGGTAATCCAGGGAAGACGAGCCTCCACCGCTTATCACCAAATCCTTATCCTTAATCCCTCCTCTCATCACTCCCTTGTCTTCTTTCTCTGCACGACAATTCCCATATCTTTTCACCTCCTTCACTCGTCCAATAATTTCCTTTCCTCTTTTAAAACCCTCCATCCCCCCCTTTTCCCACTCTCTTTCAGCTTCAATTCTGGTGGTTCCTTTTGCTCCACTCCATCTCGAGAGAAATCTCCGCGCTTAACGCTCCACTTTTGGATTCATTCGAGGGATGGGTTTGGTTTCAGTTTTCTTGGAGATTTTGAGGAAACCCACGATTGGGGATGCGTTGAGTGAGCTACTACTTTTCGTAGCTCCTTTGTGGGCTGCTGTGATTCTTGGGGTTTTAGTTGGCTGGGCTTGGAAGCCGAAATGGGCGAATTTAGGCAGAGAAATGCCCATCGATTGTTCTGATTCTAAGGATTCAACTGCTTCGTCTTCAGAGTCTGTTCCTACGCGTTTTGGTTCGCTTCCGAGCTTGAATTTGATGAAGTTTCAGTTGCCCAGCTGTATTCCTTGGAGTTCAGATGATGGAGATGAAAAAGATTCTTTCCCTTTGTCTCCTATTCATTCCAATTGCAGGTTTTCTAATTCAAAATTTGCTTTTTAATAGGCTAAGAACTGGGATTGTAATATGTATTTGAACTTTCCAACAGCTGATGTTTTTGTAATTGTGCAGTTCTTCAGAGGGCGGGAAGGAAAATCTGGGTTTTCTAACAGATGAGGATTTAGGGTATTTGTTTAAATTAACTGAGGAAAAAGATGGAGGTCCTGCTTGGATTCATATGATGGATAAGTCGACACCGACTATGGCTTATCAGGCTTGGCAAAGAGATCTTGAGGTATAGACATATGTTCCTTTTCTATGTTTAATTTATCAGAACCGGTCATATTCGAAGCCATGATTGTGCTTAGTTGTTTTGGGATTCGTTTGGTGTGTGTTGAAGTACATGCTTTTATTGTTTGTTAGATTGGTCCGACGCAATACCGTAGCCGGACTGTTTTCGATGGTGCTACTCCTGAGATGGTGAGGGATTTCTTTTGGGATGATGAGTTCCGGGCGAAATCGAAGTGGGATGAAATGCTTCTTAGTGCTGAAACTCTGGAGTCCTCTCGCACTGATGGGACTATGGTGGTCAAGTGGGTTCGCAAGGTTGAAAAGCTTTCTTATCATTTCTTGGTTGGTTTTTCATTGTTTGTAACATTGTTTTATAACCTGTTCTTTGGTTTGCAGTTTCCCTTCTTCTGTAGCGACAGAGAATACCTGATAGGTCGACGGATTTGGGCGTCTGGGCGAACATATTACTGTGTTACAAAGGTAAACATCCTATTCCATTCTCGGGTTCTCAGCTTTAGAAGTCTGGAAGTCAACAAGTATCTCCTACTTTTCCCTATATTATTATTCTCTTTCCCTATGAACTTTTTGGTTCATTTCACTCGAGTCTTATTGCCTGTTGCCTGAAAACAGGCCAGTTGATGACTATAAGTCTATAATACTTCATGCCATGGCAGTATTGTTTTGGCCAATTTGTTTTGTCTAGTTTTTGAAGTGCATAAGCTAACTTCTTAGCATGTTTTGCCCCATTTCAGGGAGTACCATATCCCTCTGTTCCTAGAAAAAATAAACCTAGGCGCGTTGATTTGTACTTTTCAAGTTGGCGCATTCGTGCAGGTAATGGACAATTCGCCCCGACTTTTTGTTTGAAATTGTTTTTCATTTTTTTCCTGTGTTAGAAGGTTTGAGACATTTATTTTCTGAGAACATCGGAGAATTGGTTTTGGTACAAACCATAAAGAGAACGGAGAATGTCTAAATCTTCCTTTGGATGAATTTCCTAGGCATATTGTGTTTGAGTTAATATAAACCTGTAAATAATTTGTACATGCTATGTTTCAGTTGAATCAAGGAACGGGGACGGTCAACTGAGTGCATGCGAGGTCTTACTTTTTCACCATGAAAATATGGGTATACCATGGGAAATTGCAAAGCTCGGAGTCAAGCTAGGCATGTGGGGAACTGTCAGGAGAATCGACCCTGGCTTACGTGAATATCAGAAGGAAAGAGCATCCGGAGCACCCCTCTCCCATTGTGCTTCCATGGCTCATATAAACTCTGAAGTAACCACAGGCTACCTCAGATCCTTGGAAAGCCACGATAACGATTCATCAGAGCTCGAAATGCATAATTCATCAGAGAAACCTTCGGAGAAGAACAACATTCCCAAACTTGTAATTGTTGGTGGAGCCATTGCCGTGGCCTGTATTCTTGATCGAGGGCTCTTGACCAAAGCTGTTATATTTGGAGTAGCCCGAAGGTTCGCAAAGATCGGAAGAAGGTTATAGTCCCAAATAGTTTTTTGTCCATCATCCCAAGGACACCCTACCACCAGCAAAAGCAGATTGCCATTGCAATGAAGTGAGATGTTGGCCATGGATGAATCTTCTCACTTTCCTCCTTTTACAGGGATCGAAGTCCGAAGATTATATTAGTTTTTCGTAATACTTGAGCCATACAGGAGATTTGGAATCCGGTAAAATAGAATCGAACAGATACCGTGTTTGAGGAACGATCTCATAATCGAATATCGAGTTTCCTTTTAGCTCATCTATTGCATCATATATATGTTCCCTTTTCTTTTCTCCTTGATTATGCTCTTCAAATGCTACATGAATGACTACATTTTGTTATATAACCAACCGGTGATGATGGCTTTTAAACACTATAAACATATTATTTGTATTTATATTTATATTGACGAACGAGTATATAAAAGCATTTATCAAATTATTAAATAACATATTTTTAATTGAATCAAGACGGAATTAATGTGTACTTAAGTGTGTTTGCTTGTAATTTTATGTGTTTTACTTTTTGGAATTAAAAAATCACTAATAAGTAGGTTTTCCTAAATAAGTGTAATTGATCATTTTTAAAATTTTATAACAGCTGAGATCATACGGATGGTCGGGTCTGATTGATTTTGATCGACATTTAATTTTGACAAGATTCGAGATAAATATAATTTTTATATATAACTTATTTGATAAAATAAGAAACTAATTGAAAAAATATGGAAGACTAACAATATAGTATTTATCCTGGAATATATAGAAGAGAATGAATCTAATGAGTAGTTCCAGTAAAAAGATGATCATTTTAGGAGGCTCAGATTCTAACAGCTTTGTCTGCAATATATATATGTCTAATTAAAAAATTAAGAAAAAAATATAAACATATATTACCTATTTACCTTGTAATCACTTAAGACTATTAAAAAGTAAAGAAGAAAATGACAAGCAAAAAGATAATTATAAAAAATATAAAAAAAGAATGACATTATAACAATCATCCCAAAATATATGAATGAAAATTACACTATCTCCTCTCACTAGGTCGAATATTTGTTATTATAATTTTTAACTTAATGTATTTCTAAAATTAAAATTTTGTGATATCTACACTTTTTATTCTATTCATTGAAATTTATTTATATATCTATTAGAAAAATCTGACATAAACAAAATATATTATAATTAAAAAACAGTTAAAAATGCAAACTATTTATAGTAAGATTAATTAAAGAATTATTAAAATAAGCATTGTTTAATTATAATAAGAGTAAACTACTTCATTGACCACCATACTATTGGAAAAGTTACGATTTGATCACATTAATTTTTTTCGAAGCAATTAAATAACCAAACTATTTAAATGGTAATGTGACCACTAACCATTAAAAACAACATAAAAGTTGACGGGATTGTTAAATAAAATTAGTATAATTACCCATTTGGTCCCTTATATTTAAAAAATCTATCAATTTGGTCTTAATACTCTTAAAGGTGATGGTCAAGTGTGCTTACGGCTAAACCAAGCAAATTTTTGTGATATAAGTTACAACATTTAATATATGTTTTAAACACTTGTTAATGCTCGGAAAAATAAAAACAAAAAAAATGGCCTTAGGTGGATTCAAACCAGTGCCCTTAGAGTAAAAGTAAAGAGTAATTGCCACTAAGCAAAGCATATTTTTAAGATATGAGATACACCATTTAATATACGTCTTAAATAATTGTTAATGCCCAGAAAAATAGAAGGAAAGAAAATGTGGTTTTAGGAAAATCGAACATAAAATATTTAACTCAATATAATTTTGATTTATTTAATTAAACTTTGATTTATTTAATTGGGTTAAATATTTAACCCAATATAATTTTGATTTATTTAAAACATATATTTTTTAGGAAAAATAAAAGGAAAGAAAATGTGGTTTAAATATTGGGTTAAATCGAACATAAAATATTTAACCTAATTAAATAAATTAAAATTTAATTAAATAAATCAAAATTATATTGCGTTAAATATTTTATGTTCGATTTTTCTAAAACCATATTTTTTTTCTTTTATTTTTTCGGGCATTAACAATTATTTAAGACATATATTAAATGTTGTACCTCAAAGCTTAAAAATATGTTTGGCCTAGTGGCAAGCACACTTTATTTTTACTCTAAGGGCACTGGTTTAAATCCACCCAAAGTTATTTTCTTTGTTTCTATTTTTTCGGGCATTAACAAATATTTAAAACATGTATTGAATGTTGTAACTTATACCACAAAAATGTGCTTGGCCTAGTGGCAAGCACACTTGACCATCACCCTTAATTGTAAGGGCGCTGCTTCAATTCCTGTCGGGGAATTTTCATTGTTTTCATTTTTCTCTAATCAGGTAACACATGTCACCACCATTAATTAATTTATTTTATTAGATTAAAATTAAGACTAAAATAATAAAATTTTAAATATAGGAGACAAAATGTGCAATTATACCAATTTTATTTACTGGCCCCGTCAATTTTTATGTTATATTTAACGGTTGGTAGTTTAATTGCTTCGACAAAAAGTAATATGGTCAAATTGCAACTTTTTTAATTGTATGGGGGTCAATGAAGTAGTTTACCCTTATAATAAATAATTGATTTTTCAAAGAGGCTTAGGTACACGTGGTCTTATCGTAGTGGCTAAAGAGAGTTGGGGATACCCTAGACTCGACGTGGCAGAAATGGCAAACACAAATTATATGAGGAATCCAGCATCCAGGGCAAATTAGTATAAAAAGGCCAAGGGAAGATAAAATACGCAGAACGGGAGAGTTGACGGAAAACCGAGAGGACTGGTGGTAGAGATCCGGCAAAATTTCGTCGGATTTCGTCCATTTGTCGTCGGAATTTCGGAAGCTCTCTCTCTCTCCCTCTAGATCTTTAATCGCCGGAATAGAAAGGAATACCGGAAAAATGAAGGGATCTGGACCTCTTGTTGCGGCTTTGCTCGCTGCTTCCACCGCTGCTCTCTCGTCATCTTCCTCTGCCGGAATCCGAAATGCTTCGTTTCCTCTCACCTCTTCCAATCAGGTACTATTCGTTTTCATTAAAAGAAAAAAGAAAGAAAATCTCATTCAATGTTCAATATATTTCAATCTGAATGTTTCAGTTTCTAGATCTGAAATTTTCTTCTCTTTTTTTTCCTGTTAGTTTCTATTGATTCAGGATCTATTTATCGCAGCTTTTAATTTGTTAATTTTTCTGTTTTGTATAAGCTGTGGATTAATATTTAAAAAAATCAACGAATTCAATAGATCTGCTATGAATTTTTTAGATCTTGAGATTGTACATCGATTATGTAGGGGAGAATGAGTAATTTGACCGCGTCGGAAGGGGAGAAATTCGCACCACGATTTGATGGGTTGAGATTCATAGAGACATTGATCACAGCTCACAGATAGGGAAAAAAACGCCGTCCTTTTACTTTTCTTTTCATTAATTTTTGAAGGTTTCATTTTTGTAGCCCAAAGGCATTGGTTAAACAAAGTTTAATTTGTTTCATCGTGAATGAGATTTGGAATTCCGGAGTAGCGTTTTCCGGCTTGTTTAATAAGTCCATTCGTTTTCCTTCCGCTTATCGTTGCTATTTCCATTGATTGGTTTTGATGGTGAAATTTAGAACAATTTCCTTTAAGTTTAGTTGACGTGAAAATAATAAATTACGAGTGAAAAATGACGATTGAATTGTGTCCATAGATCGAATGATATCTGCTCTACACACCAAATTTCCAACCATTCATTTCACTCCACAGGCCGCGGTAGGATGTTGTAACGCTACATAAAATTTAGGGTAAATTATATAATTCGTCTCTTTTGTTTTTAAATTTTAATAGAGCAAGAGCAAGTCATCATTCCAAAACAAATACGACAATCATATTCATGGCTGCATTTTTGTTAACGGGTGATGAAGATTGTAAGTGAAAGAAAGTTGATTGAATTGTATCCTTAAATCGGATGGCAGCAAACCCTAAATATCTGCTCTTCACACCAAATTTCCAACCGCTCATCTCAACTGTTCAATGCCGTTTCACAAACATCTTTCTAAACCAAACAAATATGTGTACTGAAAAACCTATATTTTCTTTGAATATTCTATTGAATTTATTAAATGATGTTCGCTTCCTATTTTTTTAATTTTAAAATGTTAAAAATTACAAAAATAAAACATCATTTTCTTAGTTTTAGGGTTGGTAAATTAATCTACCTGCATAGTTCTTTTAAGTATAGGTTAATATTAAGTTTTAATATCAAACTCATTCAGCCCTTATCTCTTAAATGGAAATGATATAATAAAATATAAAGTAAGATAACTCTATAAATTAATGAAAAAAAATCTCATGAAAGTTTATAATCTTGACATATGGTCCTCCCGATACTAATTATGAGACTACTCTCTCAACTTAAAATGTTTTATTTACAATGTTAGGATTTAAATTTTTATTCTTATTTAAAAGATTTAATGTCTCATATTCTCATTTCACCAAACTAACTTATTGATGATAATTCCATTGATTGATATATTAAGTGAAAAGATACATATGTTTAATATTTTTGTCTTAAAATTGTTATGTACTATATGCAAAAATGGTTTTGATAAAAAAATATAAATTATATATATAGTTAGATCAACTTATATTGTGTAAAACTCAAATACTTTTACAAAGTTTTTAGACCGTTAGATGATGGTAATTAATGGCTCAAATTATTTCCTTATCTTTTTTTCCAAGTGATAATCTTCACATTTTTTACTGTTAATCTCATCCATCATTTCACTAATCCAATGGTCCTAGATTAGTGTAAAACTAAATGAGTTTTACACCATGTAACTTGATCCCATCCCATATATATATATATGTCTTGTTTGATAAATAGCGGTTTGAGCCAAAATTAGAGGTTTGAGTTAATATTAAATGTTTGACCAGTCAAATATGCTCATTTGGTGAATAACAGATTGAGTGAAATCTCTAATTTTGAAAAAGTTGCTAATAGGAAATTTTTAAAATTAGAAGTTTTACATAAGAGTTATAAATATCATTTTATCCTTAATAATTATAAAAACACTCTAAATAACCCATATTTTAATCTTTTATATTTTAACTCTTCACCATCATGTATACACTCTAACATTTGTAAACTAATATTTTTTAATTTTTATTCTTACATATTTATATTTGTATTTAAATTTAATAATTGATTGTTTTCAAAAAATAATAGTTAATTAAATTGTATTTAAAATAATTATATAAATAATAAATTAATATATATATCCTTCAAATATGGTTAGTAATGTTATATTAAAAATTTATAATCAAATTAATTATACAAGTATGGAATATAATCATGTCTCTATATGTCATTTTTCTTGTTTAAATAATCAAACAACTATCAACAATCAATTAATTTTACCAAACAATTTTATACAATCAGTTAATACAAATTGCTAGTTAAATCAACTAATACAATTAACTATCCGCTAATATAATCCGTTATTAACTATCCGTTAATTGCCAAATATAGCCAATTAAAAATTTGAAGCGAGATATAATGAAGTAAGAATTTTGTTTATTTTGGAAATTGAAACTAAAATATTAAAGAAAATCATGAAAAAGATGAAATTAAACACAAAAATAGGTTCAAAATGTGGTCCAAATCCAATCAGTCGGATTCGGGGCAAGATAACTATCTATATACAGTATCGTTCCCACCTCACTAAAAAACTTGAAAAAGTAAAAGAAAAAAAAGTAATATACATTTTGAAACCTGAATTTAGCTTTAAAGTTTAATTTGATTCATGTTTTTTTTTGTCTAATTAAGTACCTGATTTTTGATTTTATTACAAAAGTTACCCAAAACTTAACTCCATTAAAATTATTAAGGGTTAACCGGTTAAGTTTCAAACTACTACTTATTCTTGATTTATGGTACTTGAACTTAGTTCTCTCGATCAAATTGGTTAATAAAATTTTAATTGAATTTCACTTTGGGGTAACTTGTAGGGGTTATAATGAGATTGACCAGCTCGCGAGTTACTCGGGTTCAGCTCGGTTCGAGTAAACTCGACTCGGGTTCAGCTCGTAACCTTAACAAGCCGAGCCGAGCCTACTCAGACTCGGCTTGAAAAGCTCGTGAACGGGCTCAGAATCTACATATGCACTAAAATAAATTATGTGTTTGTATTTTCTTTCATTAGTTGGTTGTTGTTTGATTTTGTATTTTCTTTAATTATGTGTTTGTATTATAAAAATATTTATTGATTATTTGATTTAATCTAATTTTTGGCATTTTCCCTTTCCGGTCATTGAATTTCGTTTTAGTGTTGGTTATGAAAGGGATTTTTAACGATTTTTTAATAAAAAAACTATAGCAAAATTTTTCATTTCGAGCCGAGCTCGGCGAGCCTCGAGCCCGAACCGAGCCCAATTACACTGTTTTTGAGCCGAACCGAGCCGAGCCTGGCCAGGCTCGGGCTCAGCTCAGCTCGTTATCACCCCTAGTAACTTGTATAACTAAATCCAAGTTTAGGAATTCAACAAAAGAAAACTCAGGTACCAAAACAAATGTTAAAGATACATGTATATAAATTTTGAAAGTTTTATATCTTTATTGGACCGTTGGGTGAATATAAATGGATGAATAAGAATAATAATAAAAAAATGCGAAAATTATCACTTGGAAAAAAAATAAGGAAATAATCTTAGCTATTCATTATCATCATTCAACGTTTTTTATCGTTGGATGTGTGAAATGGATAAATGACATTAACATTATGTTATGTGAAGACTATCACTTGAAAAAAAATGAGTTAATCTCAACCATTCATCTTACTGTTAATGCTAGACATTCGTTTTACCCATCCAACGATCCAAGAAACGTGAATGCTAGACATTCGTTTTACCCATCCAACGATCCAAGAAACGTGTAAAACTTAAAAATTCTTACACTGTGTAAACGAATGAATGAGTGAAACGAATATGAGATTAACAATAAATATGTAAAGATTATCACTTGAAAAAAGAGAGTAAGTGTAACCCCCTAGCCCCGCCTATGCGTTACCACGGGTCCTAAGGGGTCACATTAGGGTCACAAGAGCGACCCACAATACAAATCCACATTTAAAATGTTTTCCCTTAAATGCATTAGAAATTTTAATACGAACCTTTCTAGAACTTATTTAGCATGTGATGGAAACTCAGAAACATTTTACATACTCGGACATAAAACAATACACGACATACCTGCCAGTTAACTTTACTAATATTGTATTTCAAAAGAAAAGTCGAGAGAACTCCAACCACAGATGTCGATCACTATACCATGATGGATTTCTTCTAACTCACGATAGAAAAACAACGTGAGCTTTGTAAATCTCAGTAATACAATACTACCAAATGATGTTGTAAGGACATGCAGGCATACCACTGTCATGATGTTTCAAAAAGTAACAAGTTCTAAAATTGACGGTTCATTAATTGATCACCGAGTATCAAGCAACAAGCCTATAAATCAATTGATCAGGAGAGTGAATGATTATATTAAATTTGAAAGTTTAGTGTGTCCCAATAGCGCTAACTATATCAATGTGGTAACATTTTATTTCACAGACACATAATTCAAGCAATAATAGTGTTTATTTTTCATTCTCTTTCTTTCTTATCTACATGTTCAAATCTGGTATGTAATTTTCTAAAATTATATCTATAACGGCCATAAAATATACGGTATCAATTAAGAGGTTCGTGCTATCATATGAAAGCCAACAGTTTGAGCAATAGAAACGTTTTAACAAAATAATATATATAATGCATGTGTTGATCCTCCATCCGTACACCAAATGGTATAAGGCAAGGCATAAATTGCAATATCAATTATGGTTTAACAAATTTTAAACTTCTAAATATCAGTCAAGCATTTGTAGAATTTCCTCAAGGTTATCAAGAGAGACGATAAATTTGGTGTTATTTTAACTGTTCTCTGGTTAAACTCCGAAAATATTATTTCACGAGATTGGTACGATACACGTGTTGACCTAATCCCAATGGATGTAGGTACCATCCCGAAGAAATACTTCAGGTCTGAGCGGAATTACCCTCGCCGAAAAAGAGAAACCTATAACGATGACAGTAAGAAATTACCCTCGCCAAAGATTAGGAACCTGTAACAATAACGGTAAGGAATTACCATCGCCGAAGTTGAGAAACCTATAACGATAACAATAAGGGATTACCCTCGCCAAAGCTGAGGAACCTGTAACAATAACAGTAAGGAATTACCCTCGCCGAAGATGAGGAACCTGTAACGATAACGGTAAGGAATTACCCTCGCCGAAGATGAGGAACCTGTAACGATAACGGTAAGAAATTACCCTCGCCGAAGATGAGGAACCTGTAACGATAACGGTAAGGAATTACCCTCGCCGAAGCTGAGGAACCTGTAACGATAACAGTAAGGGATTACCCTCGCCGAAGCTGAGGAACCTGTAACGATAATAGTAAGGGATTACTCTCGCCGAAGCTGAGGAACCTGTAACGATAATAGTAAGGGATTACCCTCGCCGAAGCTGAGGAACCTGTAACGATAACAGTAAGGGATTACCCTCGCCGAAGCTGAGGAACCTGTAACGATAACAGTAAGGGATTACCCTCGCCGAAGCTGAGGAACCTGTAACGATAACGGTAAGGGATTACCCTTGCCAAAGCTGAGGAACCTGTAACGATAACGGTAAGGGATTACCCTCGCCGAAGCTGAGGAACCTGTAACGATAACGGTAAGGGATTACCCTCGCCGAAGCTGAGGAACCTGCGGTATCTTCTTAACCTATCCCAAGCACCCAATAACCGTTGATGTCGTAATTTCAAAATTTAGAAGAAGCAGTAATTACGGTAAACATAAAATAATAATTTTTTTCGGTAAATAGTAATCTGATAGCATGCTATTAATCAGGTAACACAAAAATCAAAGATCATGTTGCTCAATCAAGTACTTAAGCATAATTCAGTTGGATAGGACTATCATACTTAAAAAAAAATCAGAAACATGTTACGTTTTCCAGAATCAGAAGTTATCAGTCATGTGCACATGTTTAGCTCGATCATGACATTTAAAGTATGTATATAACGCTCGAGGAACATCAGTCATATGCTCATAATCAATTTAGTCGAAACATTTCAAATATATATATATATATTTATATATATACATAATACATATTTTTAGTGTAACGGTAGCCAGGGAGTACACCTTCAGATCAAGCACAAGAGCATGTTTTTGGACAGATCGACGTCACTCATTAGATCAAATAGTCGATCATAGTTCATTTTTTCAGATTTACTTGATAGTTACTGAAAGAAAATACGCATATTTTCCAGCCATCGAATTCACTCTTAAATTGAGCCCCTTATGAAAATGGTTTCATTATCTGAGGTTTTAACATGTGTATCGAGATAGCCAAGTTTTCAATTAATTTACAGTTCTTAAGAAGTTATACGTGTCATATAATTCATAATTTTGACACGAGGGTCATTATCAGTATTCTTGTGTTGTATTATACTTCATTTGATATCTCATGCATTAAATATTAGTTAACAAGTTCATTATAGTACACAAGAAGTAGTGGGCATTACCTCGACTCCGAGCTACACCGGTCGGACCCTTGAAGCCCCAATCGATCGCTCTCGAGCCCGAATTAGACGTCTCTCGTTACCCCAGATACATGTTAAAACAATTTACATCAGAAGCAGAATTTAAACACAGAAATCAAATTTAACTAGAATTTCAAATGCTGATTAACAGCTTATCGGGTATGAATTTGACGAAACAAACTTCAAAAACGGACTCAGGACGTCGAAAAACATAAAATATAATTTTTCAGAAAAAGTTAACTTTTTGGTCAAAGTCAACGCTGATGTCAGCAATTAACAGTCAAAGTCAACACTAGCGTCATGCTGACGTCAACAGTTAAGGGTCAAAGTCCACTGAGTTGACTCGGTCGGGTTAATTCTGTTGACTCGGTCGAGTTGACTCAGTCAACGGGTCGAGTCAGACACGGGTTTGGGCTTGACCCAAGCTCATTGGGCCTTAACAGGCCGGTTCAGATTCAAGTAAACCATTTTGGTCAGACTAGGTTTGAGCCCACCGGCTCGGTTCAAGGTTGGACCGGTTCAACTGGTTGGGCCGGTATAAATCGGTAACGTCGCTGTGGCCGCCGACAGTCGCTTTAGACGGCGCGTGAAGGTTACGCGCGACCTATTTGGTCGAAAACACCTCCGGTCAAGCCAAAAATTTCAGTTTCTTAACCAATAACTCAAACAACCCAGATTTGAAGCAAAACTCTTACCGAACTTACCCTTTCGGATGAACGCCGGCAACCTCGAATCGTACTGAAACGAAGAGGAAAGTTAGAGGTCTTACTCCTCCTGAAACGGGAGTTCAACCACCTCGATCTCGCCTCGAACGGACGACGGACGGAGTGGTAATCGGTGAAAAGCGGAGCAACACTTGGGTTTTTCCGCCGAACCTTCAAAAGGGTCTCTACGGTGAACGGCGCACAACGACCGCGAGTGGAGAGCATGAGGGTGGTCGGGGTGAGACGGCGGTTCAACAACGGTGGACGGTGCACGCCACGGGCAGGCGGTGGCGGAAATCCGGCGTAACAAAAGCCCTTGATTTCCCTTTTTGGCCGATTATTCAACAGAGATTTCACGGCACTCGATGAAGCCGTTGCGCGAGTGGTGGCCGGGGATCCGATCGGGGTACGACGCCACTCCGTTTGCTGCCGGCGGTGACGTACACGGTGCCGGGATGAGTGAGATCGGACGGTGGTTGGAAGAAGTGGGGGTTAGAACCTTCTCGATTATCTAAACTCTCAACAGACAACAATAATTAGGGGTAGTTGAGGAGTCCAATGAAAAATCTATATTATTCTTTTGAATATACTCAATAAGTATAATTTAAAATCAACCCGAGCCAAACTTAAACCAAGATCATTCTTGGTTTAAATGGCTAAGACCTTTATCCACATTACTATAGGATAGGGGTTCAAACCTCCACAACTTAAAATCTTTCTCTTCTATTTTTTAGGGTGTTACAGTAAGGAGTTAATCTGAGACATCCATTCTCCATTTAACGATCCAAAAAACATGTAAAATTTAAAAAAAATTACATTGTGTAAATCGATCATAACTCACATATATATATATATATATATAATAAAATGCACGTAGATAAAAAAAAATGCATGTACTTTATTTAAGCTCACATTTGAAACACGGAAATGGCCGCGAGAAGATAAAGATCGCTCGTTTCAGGCAAATTCTTGATTCTTAGTACTGTGCTACGGGCCCTACTTTACACGTGCGAAATACCATCTTGAGGCTCATAGACAATAGGAGGATACTTAACCATTTTCGTGAGGCCACGTGTAATTGCATGTCAGCCATGGCTTCTCTACAAATTAGCGGCACCCTGGCCTGGGCGAATTCGTTTGACCAACTTCAACGTCTCTATTTTTCTAATTTCAGACATCTTTCAGTTTCTGTCATGTTTTTTATAAATTCAATGGTTTTGGAACTTGGGTTTGAATCATTCCGTTGATTCTCAGAGCTTGAAGAACACCCAAAGCAATGGCGACAGTGACGGCTTCTCACTTTGTTTCGACAACTTCCCATGGAGCAGAAACCAAGGCCAATCTGGGTCGGATTGGGTTGAGGAATCAACAACCCATGACTCACAATGGTTTGAAATCTTTGAACAAACTAGACAGGTTGAAGATGAGGACCAATGCAACGAAAGAAGCTCACCCAACTGCAAGCAACAAGCTTTCTGGGAAAATCGTTTGTGGAACAGGGATGAATATTGTCTTTGTCGGAGCTGAGGTTGGTCCTTGGAGCAAAACTGGTGGACTTGGTGATGTTCTCGGTGGACTTCCTCCTGCAATGGCTGTAAGTATCGGATTTACAATCTTTGGTTTCGTTTTGCTTGTTAAGTGTTTGATGTTATCCCCCTTTGATTAGGCCAAAGGACATCGTGTTATGACGGTGTCGCCTCGGTACGACCAGTACAAGGATGCTTGGGACACCTCCGACTTAGTGGAGGTAAGGTTTCCTAAATCCTGTTTTGTTCTTTTTTTTATAAGTTCAGATTAAATTTGACGGATTGCATTCTTAAACATCAGTTCCTGATATGCAGCTGAAAGTTGGGGACACAACCGAGACTGTTCGATTCTTCCACTGCTCCAAACGTGGAGTCGACCGTGTCTTTGTCGATCATCCTTTGTTCCTCGAGAAGGTTTCACACTGTCATTTGTTTATCAAAAGATTGAATTAGTTATGTTGCTTCCAATAATTATGCTTCTTTTTTTTATGATTCAGGTATGGGGCAAAACAGGATCCAAAATCTATGGCCCTAAGGCTGGTACAGACTACAAGGACAATCAATTGAGATTCAGCTTGTTGTGTCTGGTAAAATTTCCTAAGTTCAATATTGTCTCCTTCAAATTCTAATCATTGCATGAACCCGATGCTCAGCTAAAGTAGTTTAAACAGTGGCCTTTGCGGTTCGAATCTGACCGTTTCTAAACATCTTTCCTTAACCACAGGCTGAGGCCTCCTCAATTTGTATAAATTTCATCATTTGCAGGCTGCTTTGGAGGCACCAAGAGTTCTGAATTTAAATAGCAACAAATATTTCTCAGGACCGTACGGTGCGGGATCTTCTTCTTCAAGACTTGACCTTTAAAACTAACACTACTTTCGTGAAATAATGGTTCGCCATCTTCTGCAGGCGATAATGTTGTCTTCATTGCCAATGATTGGCACACCGCTCTTCTTCCATGCTATTTGAAAAGCATGTATCAATCAAGGGGAATCTATATGCATGCCAAGGTATTACGACCTCTTTTCAAATTTGGACATGCTGAAGCTTAAAACCTAACAGTGTTTATGAAAAATGAATTTTGCAGGTTGCCTTTTGCATCCACAATATAGCCTATCAGGGAAGATTTGCCTTTGCTGATTTCGCACTTCTCAATTTGCCTGAACAATTCAGGAGTTCATTTGACTTCATTGATGGGTATGAATAATAACAATATTTTCTTCTCTCGATATTTGTGGTCCATATACTTTCGTCCAAATATATTTCATCCTGACAGACTTCAAACGGTTTCGACTTTCGATTGCCAGGTACGCTATTCCTGTCAAGGGAAGGAAAATCAATTGGATGAAGGCTGGAATTTTGGAATCAGACAAGGTCTTGACTGTAAGTCCATACTATGCCCAGGAGCTTGTTTCTGGTGAAGATAAAGGTGTCGAACTCGATGGCATCATTCGTAAAACCGGCATCACCGGAATCGTGAATGGCATGGACATTCAAGAATGGGACCCTGCCACTGACAAATACATCAGTGTCAAATATGATGCTACAACTGTAAGTGTGCTTACTATAACTTTCAATTTCTGGGTTCCTTTTGTGGTATTAGAAAGGCACATTTTTTAATATTGATAAGCGTGGTTGCAGGTAACGTCTGCAAAGGCATTATTAAAAGAAGCTCTTCAAGCAGAACTTGGGTTGCCTATCGATAGGGATATTCCATTGATTGGCTTCATTGGTAGGCTTGAAGAGCAGAAAGGTTCAGACATTTTGGTAGCAGCTCTTCCAAAATTCATTGGAGAAAATTGCCAGATTGTTGTCCTTGTTAGTATCAAATTCCAATATGGTTCCTCTTTACCTATGTTTACCCGGATCCTCATTTTTCTTTATCAGTGTCCGACGCATTCTGATGTTGGTACGGAACAATGCCTCTCCAAATACATGGAAAAAAAACTAAACATACCTGTGCTGTATGCATACTTGTATCTGGCCGCCACACCCAAATCTGAGTAACGCAGGTTGTTACTGCTTCTTCAATGAGCACAGCATTTTAATAATGGAACTATTTTTGTTTTCAGGGAACTGGTAAAAAGGCAATGGAGGAGCAGCTTGAACAGCTAGAGATCCTATATCCCGGAAAAGCTATTGGAGTTGCCAAATTCAATGTCCCATTGGCCCATATGATTTTCGCCAGTGCTGATTACCTTTTGGTCCCAAGTAGATTTGAACCCTGTGGTCTCATTCAGCTGCAAGCCATGCGATACGGAACGGTAAATCCTTTTAGTCATAACCTTTTTATGCAACCAACTGATTCGACTTCACTCATGAATTTCCATAACCGGTTTCCTTTTGTGTTACAGCTGCCAATAGTGGCCTCTACCGGTGGACTTGTTGACACGGTCAAGGAAGGATTCACAGGGTTTCATATGGGAGCCTTCAACGTCGAAGTAAGTAGTAAGAAATGGAGTATCTTTGTATAAAGTGCAAATTTAGATTTAGACCATTCATCTCTATGGAATATGTTTTTGCAGTGTGAAACAGTGGATCCAAGTGATGTTGATAAGGTGGCAAAAGGTGTCAAGAGAGCTCTTGCAGTATTCGACACCGGAGCCATGAGAGAAATGATCCAGAATTGTATGGCACAGGATCTTTCATGGAAGGTTCGTTCCTATATTACTCCAACTCTTCATTTGATCAGAAGTAGTTCTCGTGTCTAACACTTATGTCCTGCATGTGTTCGTACCTGTCACTTAACTTGAGTTCGAGTAAAATTGGATTTTAAATCGAGACATGTTTGATTTACGCAGGGACCATCGAAGTTGTGGGAGGAGATGTTGTTGAGCTTAGAGGTTGCCGGGAGTGAGCCGGGTATCGAAGGAGATGAGATTGCTCCACTTGCTAAGGAAAATATTGCCACTCCCTGAGGCTGAGCATGGGTGGAATCCAAAGTTTTGTGAGTTCCATAATCGACGTCTGCAAGCAAAACTGAATAGCATCGTCTGTCGACTGTCGACGGCCATTAGCTGCAGAGGTGGAACCAACTCCCCTGCAGTAAAATGCTATTTTTGAGGTTGAAAACTTGAAATGTTAAAAGGAATTGTATAGGAATTGTATCTTCAAGACTGAAAGAATCAATTCTGCTGCATATAGCCTTTTATCTATGTAGTTTTGTGAAGTAAATAAACGATTTCAGCTTCTGATTCAGGTGCTTTTCTTTTTTCTTTAATCGATTCTTTATTCTTAATACAAATATCGAGATTCAAATCCACACAAAATAAAAAAAAAACGGAAAACATTCTCAATCATTCGTTCAATTAAAATATCTCTCAAGTGCTCTTGCTTTATGTTATCTTTGATAGAAATAATGTTTATTATTCATGTTTGAATAAATTTTAGTACATGAGTTAAAGCAATAAATTAATTTCACCTTGCGACTTTTTAACGTTTTACATGACATATTTTAGACAAAGTAAACGAATAATTGTTTTATTTTGAATAAAATATTATTTTTACTCTTCCCAAATATCAAGTTTAAAATTGTATAATTTAAAAAAAAAATTAAAATTGTACTTACTCTTCTTTATGCTTTTCACAAATCCTTTTCAAACTCATGTAATAAGTTATGTTGGACGTAGGGGTGGGAATTAGGCGAGGAATATCCGAAAAATCTTTACTTATGGGGACAAGAACGGAGAAAGTTTTATCACCGAAGCTCAAATGGGGACGGAGACAAGAATTGCTATATCCAAATCGTGGAAATAACCGAACCGTAACCGTATGAATAACTGTGCGAAACACGAAAAATATTCGCAAGGCTCCCGATATTTTACGTTTTTTAAATATATATATAATTAATTAATTAACTCTCATTTACTTCTATACATACCTACCATATTATCAATATTTTAGTCTATCAAAATATTTGTGTTTTTATTTAAATCTTATTAAGTTTGGGTGACCTCTCTAGTAATTTACTCTTTTTTTATAATTAAGAGCATATAATTTATTTATATATGTCGTTCATGTTGCGCAAAAACTTTGTTGCCCTTCAACCATATGTTTAAGTGTATTGAGTATATGACTTGTAAATTGAAATCGACCATATATTTTGGTTAGTAAAATAATAAGTTTTATTTAATTTTTCGATGATGGAGACAAAAAACCACTAAAACGTGTAATAGAAATTATTCAAAATCTTACTCGCAAGTGTTGAGAATGGTATGAAAAATACAAAATCGTCCTCCCACCCCTAGTTGGAAGGGAGTGATCATGAATCCTAAACAATAAAACTAACATAAATCATACTAAAAGAAATTATACCAACTTGTGTAATAATTATATCATGACATGGGATCCAAATATAGCATCATTGTGTGCATCATATGCTCATAGCCAGACCGAGACTGATGTAATTGAATCAATGATTCTCTATCCACCAAAAAACTGTTTATATTTCGGATTTTTCAGAAACATATTTTTCTACGTTTATTCTCTATCAGAAAAAACAAATATATCGAATGATTTTGTTTGTATTGATAATCAAGATTAATCAGCTTAAAGACTTTATCTCAACATATTCAGCTGATCTTTCTTTTTCTACCATTTTGGGATTTCTATTTACTAGTTGCATCATCATAGGATTTTAATTAGGAATTTATCTCTAATCAAACGCCTGATTTACCAAATAAATGGCGTTCACTGTTGAGTGAGTCAAACCAGCTGATTTACCAAAATTTCCTTCAAAATGAATAATATAATTGGAACTAATACTTCCCCCCTACCCTGAATTTCACCATCGAGTCTATCCCATAGTGGTGCCCCGTCTATCGGGACCGGCGGTCGGCTTGCTCAGTCAAGTACTGTCCGCAGCATGACCTCGGATGGAAGTAGCTCCGGAAAAGCAAAATAGTATTGCAGAATGCGCTCCCAACTAGGTAATTAAGAGACGGAATGACTATGCGATGACTCTTCTGTCTCCATCTCGGTTTCACTTCTAACTCTCTTATAGAACAACAGATAAGCAGCTGAAGTCTTGATGTCGGATTCGTTGACAGGAGAAACATGACTATCATCAAAATGATACCAAATGTTTTCTTCAACCAACTGCAAAAGTGGAACATTAAAAAGACGCTTTTTAGGTATTATTCGAATTATAACTCGTATGAAAGCCAATCCTAAGTACCATTAAATCATCCATGATATAGAGACAGTATTATCCACAGGAGATAACTTTACCTTAGCATATGCAGTGTAGTGGCCACCACCTAGTCCACCATAATGGTTGCTGATGGCATATAGCTCGTATATATAAGGCTGTCCATCTTTGTTCAACACATATTTACTCAAATCAAGATTGTGTGCAGGGAAATTCACAAAAGTGTCAATCTTGTTCTTTAGGTATCGGCCATAAGTGAAGCGTTTCAAGTGGAAAACAATAATCTCCGGTAGCTTCCACAAGTCTAGCTTCTTTATAGCTTGCCTATGTTCCTTGCAACGAGGACAATACCTGCATTCATCATTTTGGTCACACCAGCAAAGGCATCAATACTGTTTACGAGGAGACAATCCACAACTTTATCATATCAAATCCATTTAAACATGTTTGAAGCACTCACCACATGTCATCAGGCCCGAGTGGTTCTTCCACCAAGAAAGCATCTAAACATGAAGATAGAGAGATGGCTTCCTGCCGGGTCTTTTTAGCCGCAAACCCTGCTTTATGAACTTCAGGGAGGTCTTTCAAGTAGTTGGCATCATATAGCTTCTGTTCTTTGTCAGTCCAATCCAGCACAACCCTTAAGATTTTCCCAAAGATTTTCCCAGATTCAAAGAGGGTATCCTTCTTAAGAGGCTTGAAGGTCATTACCCTGTCATCTGTCAAATGGAGCCGGAGTGATAAGTCCGTGCTCAATGTACCCTCAAATTCTGCATTTTCAACTGAGGGAGCATCAGAACTGCTGCATGGTTCATTGAGACCATCTGAGGGGAAGTCATTCTCTTTGCCAATATGAGACTTAGCTGAAGAATACTTCCTTTTGAAAGGTGACAATACTTTAAAAACAGCGGTTTCAATATCAGCTCCACTTATTTGGTCTCCTTCCAAATAAGTAATCAGTGGAGTTCCAAAAAGCTCCTTTCCACTTTTAAGATAATCTGGTGTTGATCTGGAAAGCCCAATATTTTAGTTCAAAATCTTAATAAAAGAAGAAGAAAACAGCTTATTTATCAAATAAGCTCATCGCTCTCCCCCCAGCTTAGGAAATAGGTACGGTCAATGGATGAACTGCATGACACAGATAACAATAACCAGACAACAGCAATGATAGATGAAACTATGGATCCCTAAGTTCCCAAAATACCAAAATGCCTACAGATGGTAAATCAAATTAAAACAACATAATTTGCCTGAAAGAATCCAATAGCTAGAGAGAAGCGAACTTACTTTTCCTGCCATCGATGAAAAATTACTAGCTTCGTTTTCTCCATCCCCTTTTTCTGATATCGGAAGGCCACAATATGTTCGTCGTCCTTTATTGAACCCAATGGCTCCAAGGGAACCTCCAAATATCGGTAAATCTTGTTTTCGTAGACCTGAGATAGAATATTGAATACATCCGAAAATCAAGGTAACTTATAACTGAAACGGCTAAAAATGAAATTAAGAATCAAATCAAGAAATGTTTACCTCCGCAAGCAGAAGGTTCTCATCAGTCTTCAAGCAACAAGCACTACGCAAAGCCAGAAGTAGATCTTTGCAGAAACCATTTTTCAGCACAGAGACAGTATATGGCATTGGGAGACAACTTCCATTACCATAAAACACTGACACTGTCATTGTCCTAGTGATAGTGGAAGGTAGTGGCAATGACAGATACATGAAGGGGTCAAAAGTAATTGAAATTTTGCTGCAAACTGGGCAAACCAATGTTGACTTATATTGGCCCTGAGAAGCAAGAGCATTATAAAAAATATTCCAATTGTTAGTAGCATGAGAGAAAACTGTCTTACATTTCCATGCTCAGAAACTTGAAGCAGTGTATACTGACATGAAAGATGAGCAAAAACAAATAGATAAGGAAGTACTGCAAAAGCCCTAGGCACCTATAGACTGAAACCAAATCTTAAAGAATGTAAACAAAAGCCAATCCTAATAATGCTAAAAAAATGGAATCAGTTATCAATCTGCTTAAAGTGGCACTGACAACAAATCTTATACGAGTAATTGTTTTTGCCAGGTAATAAAACCCTGATGGGACTCTCAACTTTCTGACATAACTTTAAGATTGACTACAATATGCAGCTCTAAATCAAAACATGCAGATCAATAAGAAAATATCTCACTTGACAAACATCCACGATAACCGAGTCATTTCGGGCCTTGTGATTTTTCCAAGACTCGGCTGCAACTTCCTCATCAGGACGGCCGTCAGCATCCTTCATTTCAATATAAGGTTTCTGTTTGACACGATTCAAGTCTTCATGCAGCCCATCCAGTAAGAAAGCCAAAAGTTCCTAAAGAAAAGATACTCCATCATTTAGAGAAAAGCATAAATCTCATCAAGATAGTAGATGTACCCCTTAAAAGTGATAACTATTATACCATTTAAACAACATTTGAAGTCATTCCTAAGTTGCTTTAGAAGTATAATGCAAAAGGTTTGTACCAAGCCTTTAGAATAAAAAACCATGTCAAACTAAAGCTTAGGATGCATTACCCTACTGTAAAAGTATGAAGGCTAAAATATCTCTTGTCCTGCATGCTGTACCATCGCAAGAAATTTAACATACAACATTTTGCTAAACAATAATACAATCATTGACTAACAGGCCTTCCCAGAGGGTACTTTGAAAGTACCAAAATTATAATTGTAAGTCAACTAAGCATCCATTTTTTTATTTTTCAAAAATATTTAAGATCCATCACTTCCTCTTGAACTAAATATTGTTGCGGTAAATATAATCGAGTAACATAATGTCCACTGATTTATACAAGTTACCAGTTGCTCATGTTGCAGAAGTTCATATATTAAAAAAGAAAATGGAACTTACTTGAGAATCATGCTGGTTATAACCACTAAACTGCGGTGCAAATCGAGCAAGTTTTCCCTTAAATACACGTGGAGCAATTGCTGTTTGCCCTGAGGACCATAATTTTCGTAATAACTCACCAAAAGCAAGTGCCAGCTCCCCCTGCACAGGTACAATTTAGGTTAGAGATAGTGAAGTGCTCAAGAAAAGGTGCCAAAATTGTCTAAATTGATAATTCACAGTAAACCACAAAAACAAAATGGTTGATAGCACCACAGCTTACATGCATTCCCAAGGGATTTTGCGTGTTGATCTCTTCACTGTAATCTTTCAAGAAATACTCAACAAGAGGCGGTGTGTGCACTAAACATTGAAGAGCGCTATTCATGAAACAAGTATTTCCTAGGTTCTGCAACCCAGTCAAACCCCTCGTCTCTCCTTTCCTAACAGAGTTATGGGCATCAAAACTATCACCTATATCTGTTAATCCTGAGCCTTTGGAGCTTCCTGGATACAGATCTGATTTGTAACCAGAGGAGTGACCATTAGACAAGGCTGGCCCTCCAGCAATTGTGAAGGATGATCTTGAAGGTTCCATGGAAACCAAAGCTAGTTCATTTCCTGTAGAATCCATCCCAAATCTTGCAGACTGATGTCCATCAACTTGCTCCAAAAGAATCTGAAGTTTCATCAAACATGCAGATAAATCAAAACCAAATAGTTATAGAACTGGAAATGGTGAAGAGAAAACAAAAAAGGTACTCACATCTTGATCCATCTGCAAGTTTGATTCCTCTAGGCTTTTGTTCGAAGCAAACAACTGTGCGTGCTTTCTCTTGTTAAAGTAATCCCAGATGCGAACCTAGCAATGTAATGAACCGAAACATGTAATTGAAGTTGACTTAAAGCATATATATATATATATATATATATATATATATATATATATATTCTTCCAAACTAATTATATTTAAGTATACATGTCTAAAAGGAAAAAGAAACAGATATTCTCACCTTATCCTGCTCTACTCCTCTAAGTGCACAAACCCTCTGGAAAAGCTCAGATACCGAAGCCTGAACATGTAATCCAACAAAAAGAACAGAAGTCAGGGAAAAGGAAAGTTAGAACATAGATCCGGCATGGTCTACAACAAAAATGAAAAATTTTAAGGACGTAAAAAAAACTAGAAAGCTAAAATCAGAAACCAAAAGGAAATGGCAAATCACTTTAAAAATTGGATGCAATTGGAATGATTTCCAGTTTCATCATAGATTTCAAAACTTAAAATGAACACACGTCAATACTTGTCCTTGAAGCCTGAGTTAGCTAAATTTTTTTGTCACTGTCACTTTACATTTCACTGAACAGGATATTTTCTAATAATTGACAATACCTCAACTTGGGTAGATAAAAAGCTATACCTTTCTGCTTAACCATATAGCTGACTGGCTTTCATCCCTGGAATCTATCAAGTTAAGACAAAGTGGGTAAACCTCCACATCAAAACTTCTGTGATAAACACCCTGCAAAATCATCTTTCTCGGCAATGATGGCCCGCCTTTATACCTAAAATGATATTACAAGACAAATGAAAAACAGAAACAAAATTTACCTGCTGTCTTACTGTACAACAGGAGGTCATAAAATCGAGTTGCTTATGTTAATCGCTTTAACCAGGAAGGAAATATCAATAAATATTCTGAGCAAAAAATGTGTCTGCATATTATTTCTAATAATCTGTTTTATTAACATAAACTACTAAATCACAATTAACATTGAATAAATACCAAATGGCTTACACACTTTTAGAGAACTACATCAATGGATCTTCAAGTTGTTTAAACTCGGCAACCATCTAATTGACCAAAGCATATACAATATACATTCTATTTATCAATGCGATAATAGCCAGAGGTGAAGCATTACCATTCATGAAGCTTTTCCCAAACTTTTTGAGGCACCAAAACATAATCCTGCCTTTCCATCAACATTCTGCGGAGCTGTATCTCATCTTCCTTGCAATCGCCATCACTCTCGTTTTGAACAATATCAGAGTTATCAATAGGGCCAGGCATTTCTGCCACCATCGAAGAAGCCACATTCGAATGTAGAGAATCAGAAGACTGATTCAAATTTCTATCAGCATCTATCCCAACATACCTCTCCCAGCTTCGAAACCAGCTGCAAAGAAAAAAACAAACCTAGGTGATTTAAGCCTAATTTTAATTGAATATTGACAAAGAATTTACATATTCCAAAATAAAACAAATTTTCCTCATAGATTTTCCAACGAACAGCAAGAAAATTGAAATAATTTTAAAAACGGACCTACTGGAAATAACGAAATACAAGTTGCCTTCCTTCAAATTACGCTCGGATTCGTTTTTCAATTCAGTAACGATCCTCTTTTGCTCCTCGGGCGTGCACGGCAAACAACTTACGCCGTCCTCCATCATGAATCCGGAATCCTGAATCGTCATGATCGATAAAATTTCCCGTTCTTCAAATTTCAGACGGATTTGGATCGGAAACGGAGCCGGTAATAGACTGTTGTGGCCGATGAGAGAATGTAGGGGAAATCGGAAGGGACGATTACAACGTTAATTGGAAATATTCGACGGAACCCTAAGCAAACAGATCGGGTGAAAAGGGACGACTGGGGAGAGAGAAAGAGGAACTCAATATAAATTAAAATTACCCGTTTTGAAAAGGAAAAAAAAAAAACCAACGAACTTGTCTTGTCCTCACCATTTTATAGCCGCCCCGCCTAATAATTCCCCTACACAATTTGTTGCCTCATAAAATAATTTATATTTTCCAAGTATTTTATATTTATTCATTCCCAGGAAAATGAAATATGTTTATTATCCATTTTATACGAGTAATTATTTTAAGGATTAATATCTTATACACTGGCGGTGAAAACTGAAAGTTTCCACAAGCGCCTTAGTTTTAGGGTATAGGGAGTTAATTTAAGGTATAGAGTTTAGGGGTTTAGAATATAAATGTATATTGTTTGAGAAAAATTACTCTATCCTGCATATTTGTTCTTTAAAAATATAAATCTAATAACTCGTGTCCCAGTGTTAAAGGATAATGTATTTCATTCAGGTGACTCGGGTTCGAGTATTATGTGTGCACGGTGTGTGTGTGCTTTATTAAAGAGCAAAAAAATTGAACAAATATTATCTTATAATCACACCATCATATTCAAAAAAAAATCTAAATCTTAAACTCTAACTATACACTTTAATTTCGAACCTAGAAATTAAACTCATAGACTCTAGACTAAATCGCTAACCTTTAAAATAAAAAGGTTTGTGTTAGACCGGGCAACACATATATCGAATAATTTTCATATTTATATTAGAATAATTTAAAAAACTGCTAATAGAAATCTTTTTAAAATTAGATGTTTTGATATAAAAGTTATAAAAACCTTTTTACCCTAAACAATTATAAAAAAATGTCCAAATAACATAAATTTAACCATTTCTGTTTTAACTCTTCAACCTCACGTATTTATATTGTGACATTTGTAAACTAATATTTTTTCTTTTTATTCTCACACATTTATATTTGTATTTAAATTAAATAATTAATTAATTTGTATTAAAAATAATTATATAAATAATAAATTGAAATATAGATCCTTTAAATATGCTTAGTAATATTATATTAAAAATTGTTTTTTCATAATCTAATTAATATTAATAGATGTAAAATATTGATAACTAATAAACTATTCAAATAAGTATGGAATGTAATCATGTCTTTATATCTCATTTTGTTTGTTTAAATAATCAAACAACTATCGGCTATCAGTTAATGTTATCAAACACTTTTATACAAGTTCTGTTTGGCAATTAGCAGATAGCTGATAGCGGATTACATTAGCTGATAGCTGATTGCATTAGCTGATTTGACTAGCAGATTGTATTAGCTGATTGTATAAAAGTGTTTGGTAAAATTAACTGATAGTTGATAGTTGTTAGATCATTTAAACAAGCAAAATGACATATAAGGACATGATTATATTCAATACTTGTTTAAATAGTTTATTAGTTATCAATATTTTGTATCTAATTATTATTACTTAGATCTATAAAATTATTTTTAATATAACTTTTCTAAACATATTCAAATGATTTATATATTAATTTATTATTTATATAATTATTTTAATATAATTTAATTAATTAATTTAAATACACATATAAATATGTGATACTAAAAAACGTAAATAGGATTAGCTTATAAATAGGGTGAGAAAATATTTAATTTAGGCTATTTTGAGATTTTTGGTAATTGGTAAGGGTAAAAGAGTTTTTACAACTCTAATATCAAACCTCCAATCTCAATAAGCTCCTATGAGCTTTTTCAAAATTAGAGATTTCACCCCAATTCGCTCTTTCAATCTGATATTTACGAAACAACAATATTAGCGGATTTGACTGGTCAAACCTCTAATTATGCCTCAAACCTTTAATTTTTGCTCAAACATCTCTTTACCAAACAGGGCCACAATCATCTAATATAATATGCTGGTTAAATCAGCTAATGTAATCAATTATCCGCTAATGTAATCCACTATTCGCTATCAGCTAATGTAATCCGCTATAAGCTATTAACTAATGCAATCCGCTATCAACTATCCACTAATTATTAAACAGAATCATATACTATATTTGAGGATCATATTGTCTTTGCGAGGTTAGGTTTGAATTTATTTATTACAATGACTCGTTTCAATTCAAACAATAAAAATACCCTATTCTTATCTAAATTTATGGAGCAATTCTTAAATTACACATAAATTTTAATAATGTGTAATTTTATATATTAAATTTTAGTTTGATTCAGTTTTTACAAATCACTGATATCAACGATTCAACGTCCACATGTCATCATTATGTTTACATATTGCATAAACAAATAATTATATTAATCAAATATAGAAATAAATGGGTACACTTGTTTTCGTTAGGTATGTGTAACTGAACCAAAATTATAATGTTATGTGTACATTTGAATCACAATATAATTGCGTCAGTTCAAATTTCACGTATTAAACTGTAATTTAAATTAAAGTTTGTGTCTATATTTGATAGTAAAAATATATAAATCCTAAGTAAAATTAAGACAATATTATTTTTTAGGGAAATGTTTAGAAAAATAACCCACAACTAAGATGATGCAGAAAAATATCTTTTTCAGTCTATGTAGGATGAAACTCGCGTTTAGTTAAGTGCAAGTTTAAAACTCGTTTTTGGCTAAACACAAATTTACTTTATGTGGGTTAGAAAATGTTTTTCTATATAATTGGGTTTTATTTTGATGCACAAGCTGTGTAAATTTTTTTTACACAATCCTTTTATAAAATTTAAAATCTAAATCACAAACCCTAGCAACCTAAAACCTAAACCTTAAGCCCTAAACCCTAAACTCTAAATTCTAACCATAAACCTTAAATTATATACCCTACATACTAAACCCCTAAACCCTAACCTAAAATCCTAAACCCTAAACCCTAAAATTAAAGGGCTTGTGTAAACTAAAATTTACACAAGCTTGTGCATCAAAGTATTTTTCTATATAATTTTTAATGAGAGTTATTTTTTAAAATATTTTCCTAAAAGAAAGATTGATTTAATTTAGCCTAAATCCTACCATAAAAATTACATATTATAAATATTTCATCAACAAATGATTAATGAAATGGACAAGCCGAGATGGACTCATACCCAAACTTCGAGAATCTTCTGAAACCAAATTACAGTTCGAACATGTTGTTTGGTGGAGTGGATTGTTGACTTTTCCCATGAAAGTGAAAGTCATTGTGAACCCTATATACACCGTTTTCTGTCCGGTTTAAAATAAACTAGATCTTTAAAAGTCCGTCAAATACTTGAAGTCACCATCGACCCTTTTAACTGGGTACAATTAAAAACCTGTAATATTAATCTACGTTAACACCGAGATTATTGTCGGGTTCGGGAGTCGGTTACGAGTGGGGAAGGTTATAGTACCCCCAGTTACGCCCATAAATTGGTACCTAAGGGTTTATGTTGTCTCTAAAAAAAAGAAATCTCAAAAATAGATTAATAGCACTACTAAAAAATAAAAATAATTATGCTGCGAAAAAAATAAGAGGTACTAAAAGAAATTCAAATGCATGGAAGAAAACAATTAATTAGCAAAACAATCAAAAATTAAATTTTAATCGATTCGCCAATTAAAACAAATTCAAACTTAATTTAATAAATTGATCAAGTTTAAATTATAGACCAAATTAGACTAAGCTAATTTTAATTAAAGGTCAATTCACAAATTAATCCAACATCAAAGCCAATTAATCATTAAATCTTAATTCAGGGACCCAATCAAATCAAAGAACAAATCATAAGACTTAAAAATTAATCAATTTTATGAAAGAAGACCTAACTGAATGACATGCAAACATGGCAAAATGAAAAGGATAATTACCCACCAAACATAAAAAAAAACATGCATAAATTTGCTTTCCACCAGCACTAACGTTTCACAATCATTGAGTAAAAAAGGATTTTTAACATTTTTTAAATTCATTTATTTTTTCATTTCAAATTAAACAGAGCTCTCTCATCTCTCTCAATGTATACCATTGATCATTGTGCACTGTCATCTTCGATCACCATTTCGGTCACCGTCGGTCGCCGTTAATGGTGACTCTTCAACTCTAAACTTCACCAAGAAACTCGTCTCGACGTGCTGAGCTCAGATCTGGTGATCGTTTCCTTAAAAAATGCTTTAAAGCTCACAAGTCTGGACTGAAACTCTTTGTCTCCTATAGTTCCCATCTCTTAAATTCACTGTCGGATCAGGTTACATTTTTTGTATCTTGTTACTGGTTGTCCAAGCTTCAACATCACCGTTTGGATCCACAAATGGAGGCCTCGGTCGTCGTAG
This sequence comes from Hibiscus tridactylites, assembly GCA_958450335.1. Taxonomy (NCBI): domain Eukaryota; kingdom Viridiplantae; phylum Streptophyta; class Magnoliopsida; order Malvales; family Malvaceae; genus Hibiscus; species Hibiscus tridactylites. The sequence goes on along the minus strand of OY288274.1, from coordinate 32,993,565 downwards.
ATGATTCCCGTCGAAAGAGCAAGGTCCATTTCTCTCATTTTCAATTATTATCATTTTCCATTGGCCACTAATTCGTGGTTGCTTCTCAGGTTCTTTGTGATTTTTTAATGAATTCAATGGCGAGTAATGATTTTGTTTAGGTATAAGGAAATGGACGGTGACCCAAGTGGGTATGAGTTTAGGGGCATGCTTGGTGAAACTCGGTGAAGCTTCAGGGTATTGGTTAGGGGTATTCGAATGGTGGTTTTGGTGTTGAGCCATGGTCGAAAGGCCATAGCTTTTGGTTCTCCCCTGCGGCTAATCGTTCCCCGATACTTACTCAAGTTCGCTCCAGCCAATTACCCATGTAATCTCCCCAATTCTTATGTTTATTTGTTGCCTTTTATAATTACAATGAAGATCTATACCTCAATTCATGGGATTGTGGGAAGATTTTTTGTATATGCGAGTAGTTGAGAAATTTTAGGGATTGTTAGTTGATGAAGGCTTGACCGAGAAAAGGGTTACCTTAATTTGAATCGAGTTTGGATTGATTTCAGATATGGTTAAATTAGGTATCGGTTTGGATTTGAGTTTGGGCCTAGTAGTTAGACCCGGATAAATTTGGTGCTTACAGCTGTCCCTCTTTGCTCATTCCTTGTATGAGAGGAATAGAGCAAAGACTAAAAAGCAACAAATTTATCTGATGAATATTGAACCTGCAAAGATGATGCCCCCGCTCGTCCTGAGAGCATTGAAGATCGAGAACTCACTTCTTGATATAAGATGCACCCTGCTCGTCTCAAGGGCGCTGTAAGATGTACCCCGCTCGTCTCAAGGGCACTAAGATTCGAGAATTCACTTCTCAATGTAAGATGCACCCCGTTCGTCTCAAGGGTGTTGTAAGATGTACCCCGCTCGTCTCAAGGGCACTAGAATTCAAGAACTCATTTCTCGGTGTAATTGGCAACATTCTATGTTAGAAACTTGATGACACTCAATCTCGGAGGTCATTGGTGCCACTCCATCTTGGAAGCTTGACGACACTCAATCTCAGAGGTCATTGGTGGCACTTTATCTTGGAAGCTTGATGACACTCAATCTCGGAGGTCATTGGTGGCACTCCATCTTGGAAGCTTGATGACACTCAATCTTAGAGGTCAATGGTGGCACTTCATCTTGAAGGAAATGGTGGCATTCTATCTTGGAAACTTGATGATACTCAATCTCAGAGGTCATTGGTGGCACTTAATCTTGAAGGCAAATGGTGTCACTCCATCTTAGAGGTAAATGGTGACATTTCATCTTGGAAGCTTGATGTTGGCACTCCATCTTGGAGGCAAATAATGACACTTCTTCTTGAAGGCAAATGTGGCACTCCATCTTGGAGGATTTAGGGTAGCACTTCATCTTGAAGGCAAATGGTGACACTCCCTTTTTGAGGTAAATGTTGGCACTTCATCTTGGAGGCGAAGATCTGATCATCCATGTTTGAAGCAGGATTTGATGTAGAATCGCTTACTCGTGATTAAGGCAAGGAACGATAAATGAAGACGCACTCATTTATTCTTGAGTCTGGATTGAATGTAGAATCACTCATTCGCGCTTGAGACAAGGTTCTGTTTGTACCTGTTTGATAATCAATGTGCAAAGAATGCATATGGAAACATGTATATCAATGATGTAAATGCATGCTCTCATGGTTAATGGTGATGCAAAGATATTTGGGAAGTCTTCCTTCTTAATCCAAGCTTGATCACCTCGACTTCTTTTTTCCTCCAATTGGGCGTAAATCCATCACTTCCAAATTGTGACAATTCAGTTTTGCCCCAACAAATTTGTCTCCAAACTTTCATCTTTTCTTTTCCTTGCCCTATTCTTGATTCCAGGCTCTTCAAATCTGAGTGAACCTTGTCAAAAGAATCTTTTTTATTCTCAATAGAATTTATTTTAAAATATTTTTCAAATCATAAAGAGCTTTCGAAAACATTTTTGCAAAAGGAAAATGTTCCCCACACTCAAGGCTCACAACTGAAACATTTTATAAAAAAATTAAGTTTATTGAAGATCAAACAAATCAATTACTCTTTCAATCTTTCAAAACTATAGCTCTTTGACATGTGTTAAGAGTATTGATGATTGCAAGGTATGAGTCAGTTTGGAGTACAATGTGTTTTTGGATCAGTTGTTTTGAATGAGACATGATTATTTAAATGTTCATTGATTTGTTCAGAAATGATCGAATGATCTTAGAAGCTTTGTGTGCGACTTCTGAAACTGTTCACTAACCTCAAACACTTTCTCATGATTTTAGGGTGTGTGGAACTTCATTGAACTTTTAGAGGATCATCTCCCACATGTCAGTCATGTATATTTGACTTCATATTCGAGCTGCCTTTTCAGGTTTCGACTCAAATTCACCATTGGTTCAAAATGCCCTTTGCGGGTTTTCATTTGGAACCCTTCTTTTATTTTTTCCTTTTACCTTTCTATTTTTTTGATTATTCATCATGCATTATAAGGTTTAGAAATCTTATGCAAACAAACGAGTTAACTCCAAGATGAGGTATCAATTTTAAAAATAGACTCTTCAACTCATATATTTATGTATGATCAAAATAGACTTTATAGGCATGTAACGTAGGCTATGGTTCAGGGTTATAAAAGAAAGGATACATAACCTCAAACAAGTGTTTAAGGGTCAATAACCAAGGATCAATTGTTTTCGTTAGAATCTCACTTTGCTCGACTTGAATATGCTTCCACATATTTTCTTTTTCGGATCACTCTAGACTGCCCATTTTTGAGTTTTCATCTTAGAGTTCATTTCCTTTATTTTTTATCTTCAAGGATTCATGATATTTCCACGAATGTTAGAACTAGAACTTCGAACAAAAAGTCATCTTTGATGAGGGACTTCACATGTGTGCTTTTCTTTCTTTTCTTTTCTTTCCTTTTTCCTTTCTTTCTCTTTTCCATGAATTCAAAACTTTATTTTGATTTTAGCACAAATCACCTCTTGTGGCTGAAACACGTCTTTTTGTTCTTGACCCCTGATCTATAAGGCTTCATCCTCATAATATGATCAGAATCGACAATTTATTCATGTAAGCATATATTTCTTCACCTTTTTCCCCTAGTGTGGAGGGTGATCCTTGGTTATGGTTCAAATCAAAAGAAATTATAAGGTTCAAACGGGGACAACAAATGATAATTTTCTCTTTTTGTGAAGGGGTGATGAATGAATGTCAAATGTCATTTCATACATAAATATTTTCGCAAAAGAGTTACCCTTAGAATAATAGGTATTCAGAATTAACTCATTTATTCATAGAATCATCTAAAAGCAAATAATGAAAGATAAAGTTAATCTTTCTTCTTTCTTTTTTCTTTTTCTTTTTTCCTTTTTTCTTCATACATGCTCCATCTATTTGAGCTCATTCATAAAATCAACACATGATGTCCCACCTTGTCTTCTTGTTAGAAGATTCATACACCAGTGAACATTTTGATTTTCATGTCTTTGAGGTATTGGCCAGAAAAAAAAGTTAACAGTAGGTCAAACTTTCAAAAATAAAGGTGTGACTTGGATGTCGTCTTCTTAGAAAAGCTAATATTGTAAAAAAAGAGTTAACTTTAGGACGAACTTAAAAAAAAACAACGGTGTTATTCGATGATCATCTTCCTTGGAAGGTTAACCTTGCATTATGTTTGGTCTTTCAAGTACATGTTATGAAAAAGTTGAGATGAAAAGATCAAGGAAACTTGTTTTTGATTTCAAGTGGAATATCAAAGGTTAATCTTGTCATATATCAAAGCTATATAATCTCAAAGTATTTCATTTATTTAATTTTTAAAGAACTTCAAAGTTTATAAATCTAGTTTAGTGTTCATAGCCTATTGCTTAAAAGCTCATTTTTAAAAATATCATCATTTATTCACTGCTCAAAATTTATTTATAAAGATGATTTCTTAAAACAAATTTTAATAAAAAATGACAAGTGTCTCCTCCGTGTGGGCACCGAAAAATCTTCCTCTTAATTTTTTTTATTCTTCATCACACATTACTGCTCGATCATCTACCCATATGAATTATAAATGCATGGAAATGCAATGTTAATGCTTAAATGCATGAATGCATAGAAGATGTTGATTTAGAATTGTCCTCTCATACAATAATTTTCGTAATTTTGATTACAAAAATTTTTTATTTTGAGAGGTCAATTGTATATCAACATTTCTTTATTACACATTATAAACATGATTCATGTGTGAAAAAAATAAACACAAAAACATGGTTAGGAGATCAAAAACAAATAAATATGTACAAACATAAATTTAATAAATAGTAAAAAATGTGTGAGTGTACATATGTAGGTGACCACTAACAATTCTGGTTCATCATGGCTCTAATCGGGAGGGCTCCTACGGCTCACTGCATGTGGTTCAAGGTTCTAAAAGATGGGTATCCAAACTATCCTTACTAACTTACTAAAGCTAGTAAGAACCTTGATCCTCACCCATTGTAGGCTTTTACGGACCGAGTTCAGTTTAGGGGGCTCACTCCTTTAAGTTTGTGGAGGATTGACCTCTCGAAGATAAAAAATATGTAAAACTCAGAAGTAGCAATATTCTTGTACGGAAGATTAACCTCTCGAAGGGCAGCGATTGCAACCCCTTAAGCGAGACGAAGCTCGGGTTCAGAGCTTATGATATGCTAGTGCGCAAAGGGACATTGAACACGAGGTGACCATTATTGAACAATCTCCGTAAAAATATGAAAATCTTCAATTTTTACGGTCACCAATATTTCAAATTCCTTTTTCTTTTTTTAAACAACATTTACCCTTTTGTGGCTTGACTCTTTAATGTCCCCAGCGGAGTCGCCAACCTGTTGACATCGTTTTCTGTCCGAGTCAAAATAAATTGAGCCTTTAAAAGTCCGTCAAACACTTGGAGTCACCATCGGCCGTTTTCGGTTGGATACAATCAAAAACCTGTAATAATGGTTTACGTCAACACCGAAATCATTATCGGGTTCGAGAGTCGGTTACGAGTGGGGAAGGTTATAGCACCCCACTACGCCCTTGAATTGGTACTTAAGGGTTTATGTTGTCTCTAAAATAAGAAATCTCAAAAGGGGATTAATAGCACTATTAAAAAAATAAAAATAGTTATGCTGCGAAAAAAATAAGACGTACCAAAAATAATCAAATGCATGGAAAAAAGCAATTAATTAGCAAAACAATCAAAAATTAAATTTTAATCGATTCACCAATTAAAACAAATTCAAACTTAATTTAATAAATTGATCAAGTTTAAATTATAGACCAAATTAGACTAAGTTAATTTCAATTAAAACTCAATTCACAAATTAATCCAACATCAAAGCTAATTAATCATCAAATCTTAATTCAGGGACCCAATCAAATCAAAGAACAAATAATAAAGCTTAAAAATTAATCAATTTTATAAAAGAGAACCTAATTGAATGACATACAAACATGGCGAAATGAAAAGGATAATTACCCACCAAACATAAAAAAACATGCACAAATTTGTTTTCCACCAGCACTGCCGTTTCACCTTCATTGAGTAAAAAATAATTTTTAACATTTTTTAAATTTATTTATTCTTTCATTTCAAATAAACAGAGCTCTCTCATCTTTCTCAATGCATACCATCTATCATTGTGCACTGTCATCTTTGGTCATCACTTCAGTCACTGTCGGTTACGTCAATGGTGACTGTTCAACTCTAAACTTCACCAAAGAACTTGTCTCGACGTGCCGAGCTCAGATCTGATGATCGTTTCTTTAAAAAAAATGCTTCAAAGCTCATAAGTATGGACTGAAACTCTTTGTCTCCCATAGTTTCGATCTCTTAAATTCATCGTCGGTCAAGTTACATTTTCGATATCTTGTTACTGGTTGTCCAAGCTTCAACATCACCGTTTGGATCCACAAACGAAGGCCTCCGTCGTCGTAGATGATTCCCGGCGAAAGGGCAAGGTCCATTTCTCTTATTTTTCAATTATTGTCATTTCCCATTGGCTACTAATTCGTGGTTGCTTCTCAAGTTCTTTGTAATTTTTTTTGGAATGAATTCAATGGTGAATAATGATTTGGTTTATGTATAAGGAAATGGATAGTGACTCAAGTGGGTATGAGTTTAGGGGTCTGCTTGGTGAAACTCGGTGAAGCTTCAGGGTGTTGATTAGGGGGTATTCGAATGGTGGTTTTGGTGTGGAGCCATGGCGGAGAGGCCATAGCTTTTGGTTCTCCCCTGCGGCTAATTGTTCCCCGGTACTGACTCAAGTCCGCCCCAGCCAATTACCCTTGTAATCTCCTCCTTATGTTTAGTTGTTGCCTTTTATAATCACAATGAAGATCTATACCTCAATTCATGGGATTGTGGGAAGATTTTTTTTACATACGTGAGTAGTTGAAAAATTTTAGGGATTGTTAGTTGATGGAGGCTTGACCGAGAAAAGGGGAGATTGGTTAATCGAGTTGTTACCTTAATTTGAATCGGGTTTGGATTGATTTCGGATATGGTTAAATTGGGTATCGGTTTAGATTTGAGTTTGGGCCTAGTAGTTGGGCCCGGATAAATTTGGTGCTTACAAATACGAAGAGAGATTCATTATTTCAACAGTAGTGTAATCGGTGACAGATAAAAAAATTCAAGAATAAAAATTAAAATATTATTTTTTAATCGGGTATGTATTTTTTTCCATTTTCACAGTAAATAAAATTAATATTTTTAAAAAAATTAATGCTGAATTAAACTTATATTTTCAAAAATAGGGATCCAGATACACCCTATTAGAACTGGGTGCATCTGTCTCTGCAGGCAATTCAAACTCAAAATGATTTGTATGTTATCTCAAAATCATCAGGTTCACGAGATCGAGTTGAGTGCATGAATCCTTGTTTTTTTCTTTGTTTAAGCATCGTTTTCGAATTATTAGCGACTAAATCATATCGAATTTTATACAAATTTTATATAGGGTGACTTTTTCAACCTTGCTTTCTTCATTTACAGTACTAGAAATTAAACTTATGACCTTATTTAATGACCTAACACCTCCCAATATAGATCCTTATTTTTACTTTTAGGAGCATGCATACAAATGCGTCCATTAAGAACCAGTCTGAGCTGCTAGGGGTCCTGAACTTGTCAAAACCATCATTTTGGCCCATGACAATTGATTTAAAGTTGTTATAATAGGCTTAAACTATAATATTGTTATACTATTTAGATCTGGTTTATTTATGTTTTATCCATGATGGGGAAGCCCAGTTCAACAACCCCAAACATCTCAGAACTGTGAGACTAATCTCAGCCTCAGCTGTGATGATATTTATATATATAATTTTAATAAATAAATTATTAAAATAACATTAGTTTTCAATTATTTATCGAAATAATATATTGTACGAAACTCTGAAAATGCATGAATGACAAGACACGTTTTTGCCTATGTGGACTGAAGGCAAAAGCCCGATTGATCTTTCTTATTTTTTAATAAAATCGGATAAGATTATATTGTTGAAGACCAAAAAGAAAAAAATAATGAAGAAATATTATAGGAACTTAAGAAACACGTGTTAACGCAAACATGGTCAGGCGATAGTGTGAGTGTCAATGTGTATGAAATTTGTCTTCAATCACTAAATAAAATGTATGCTTAAAAGATTGTATTTAATTCAGATTCCACATTGGGTAATTGAAGACGAGTGAAATCTCACATTAACCGGATATTAAATTTTAAGTGTTTAAATATAATCTTTTAAACGGCATTATTATATAAAAAAATTTAAATAGTTATTTATGTAAATAACCTTCATTTTTATATAATAATGCTCTTTTAAACAAGCACAAACTGCATGTGTTTATTGTGTCAACTTATTTTTTTAATAGTCTAAAAAAATTATAAGGTAGTATTTGTTCATAAATATTCTCAACTTTTTGACAATATTTTTATACCTTATAGACAAATCGATTTAAACCCATGCATGTTATGATAAACATCGTCCGTTTTTCCACTGAAATATTTGTTAGGTTCGTCAACTTATTTTAAAAATTGTTATAGTTGGACAAAAAAAACCTATTTTCAATGCTTCAACTTTGTTGAAACTATAGTTTATTTAATAGCAAGTTTTGGTCTTCCACTATCCTCACTCACTTCCTAAATTTCTGCCATTTCCCATTAAATCTGCATCGGCAAAAGTTTGGTTTTCTTAGTGGGATAGCGGCCCGAATTATTTACATACAAATGAAGGTGGCAACAATGCCAAAATCTTTGATGCATTACTGTTGTTTTCGTCGGCCACGATAATGTTATAAAAGAGAAAGTAACAAAGAAAGCTATTTGAATGGACTGCTGTTGTTCCATTGACCATGGCTTTTTTGCTTCCCCGCTCCATTTCTATTTCATATGCCAAATCTTTATTTAAGATCCTTTGAGCTACATGGTTACTTCCATCTTTTTAAAGTTTTCGTATTCTATAATTAAAATTTTTTATGCACTAACGATAGAAACAATAAATTTTCATAAATTTATTAGTTTTAAGGTTTAGGGATTTAATTTAGGATTGTGTTTAGAATTTAAGATTTTTGGTTATAATTTAAATTTTATGTTTTAAGGTAATATGTCAGGATATAAGTTTTAACCTATAAACTCTAGTTTTTGACAACAACTCTTAAATTCTAAACTCATAAACCTAAAACCCTAAATCATAAACCCTAAACAAAATCCATAAATCCTAAAACTAAAACGCTTATAAAAACCTTTTGTTTTTATTGTCATGCATGCAATAATTACCCTTTTATAATATGTTTAATCAAAATGAAATCGTAAAATTTTATCGATGACAAGAATGAAATTATTGTGGTTTATGACAGTTTACTCCTTTTCGATATGGGCATAAAAACGCAAACGTGATAACGATTACACAGAGAATGATAAAGGAAAAAGGGGTTAACAATAAAACATTGAATAGTAGTTTTGGTTTTTAAAAGTCTTCCCTTCGCTTTCCTTTTGAGGGTATTTATATGACCTTACTTATGACTCATATCAATCCTATGTTTAGTAGGTGATAATGGGTTGCAAGTAGATTCTACTGTTGAATAGTAGAGTCAACTAACAGGCCTAACATGAGTATTACTGTTTACAATGACCACATGTCAAAACCTTTTAAAGACTTTGGGTCTAATTACGGGGGGTGTAGGGTAGAGGAACTCTTGGCAGAAGACTTAAATTAAAATGGAAGGTACAAGAATTTTATATAGAAAAATTGGGATAAAAAACATCGAAGAATTTGTCCTTTTAATTTTTTGTCTGTGTTCAACATGTATTCGTATAAATATAACATAAAAGCATGCGGTATGGTTCATTGGCCATGTTACTCAAAAAAATGTTCTTTCCCTATATGAATAATTGGGCCAAACTCTCAGAAATAGGCACCTGATGTTGGCCGGTAATAAGCATGCACCATTGAAAGTGCTCTCATTTCCTTTTCTCTTTACACTTGTCTACATTTGTATTGCCATCGCTAGGGTTCTAAAGAAAATTCCCCGCCACCGACGACATGTTGTCTTTCCCCTTTCTTTAAAACTCCACCATTCTTACCATTACAGTGTTCTTGTCCATTGTGCCTTTTTAGATATGGGGAACTGCCTGTTCGGGGGATTCGGAGAAGAAGCAGATGGGCCGATCAAAGTCGTAACATCAAACGGTGGAATCATGGAGTTTTCGGCTCCGATATCGGCACAGCACATCGTGGATGAATTCCCGGGACATGCTATTTTCCGAAGCAATGATATGTTGTGGAAACCACTCTTCCACCATCAAGAACTCCTCCCCGGAGAATCATACTATTTACTTCCACTCAACAGCAACGGATGCAGTCCCGGTAACAAGATTGTTCCAGAAGGCCACGTCCGGTCCGACTCCCACAGCGGACCGTTGTCGGTCATTGCTCCGTACAGATTGTCATGTGATGTCCAGGGGACTTTAAAGAGATCCCATACTGATATTTTCTCCAGGTACAACAGCAGCAGCAATAACCACGACAACCGTGGATTTTGGAAAGTGAAGCTAGTGATCAGCCCGGAACAGCTGTTGGAAATATTGTCACAAGAAGCTCGAACTCAAGAACTGATTGAGAATGTTAGAACTGTGGCCAAATGCGGAAGTGGGGCCTCAACTGCTGTTGGATTCTCGGGTCAATGGAGCCTCTCGAGCAGTAGGAATACTTCCTCAAGCAAACATGGCTTGTTCTTGGAAATGTAATAAACTGAAATACTATGATATGAGTTATGATGTTTGGTTATCTGTTCTTTTCTTTTTCTTCTGTTTAATGTTTAAATTTGTGTACATGTAAATCCTTCGTATCAATATAAATTTAAACGCTTTGAAATCAATCTTTTGATCAAAATATCGGATAAAAATCTCATGTCACTTTCTATACCAATATTAAAAAAACACTAAAAATTAAATTTTAAGCCATAGCCCTAAATTATAAATCATAAACCACACTCTATACCCTAAAAAATAGACTCTACCCTAAATTCTTTAAACCTTAATCACAAATTCTAATATTAAATCCTAAATCTAATTTTTAGTATGCGAGCATAGAAAGAAGCACTAGAAAAGGTAGGGGATTTCTATTCCAAAAAATATTTTGATCAACAATTTTGATATATTTGATTTTTAAAAAATATCTTTGATTTTTTTCTCAATTTTGCTTTTTAAATTTGAAAATCCCAAAAAAAACATTTTTTTTAAAAGGACATACTTCTTTTTAATTTTTAAAAAATGATATACTTATTTTTATCACTCGACAATATTTGACGGTATTATGTGGTCTTCTATGAACATGAGACATCCTAATTTCTAAGTTGACGGGTAAGGTGAAAGATGAAAACAGTTATAACATTAGAAATCTATTGTTAATTAGAAATAGTTTAAAATTTCTGTTCGATAATTTGATCCTAACATAAAATAACTTTAACATTTATGGTTAATATTTTATTTTTTATATGAGTCATCGGAACGTAAAAAATTAAAAAATTAAACACTAAAAACGTTGGGTGAATACTTTAAAAACTAAGATAATACTTTTAAATATTTAAAGTTAACGTATGACATTTTTAGGGTGATTTTGGAATTAAACCTTAGTTGAATGGTAATCCGTCTTCTCTTACTCTCGTTTTTATGGAAGAAGTTAAAAGTTTTATTTTGTGAAAAACATGATGATGGTGACATAATAGAAATCTCCACGTCACTATAACCCACATTTCGTCACCATGTCGTGAATAATATATATATATATAAAGGGTAAATTACACGAAATATCACTTGACTTTAAGGTCTGATTCGATTATACCACTAAATTAAAAAATATAATAATGTACCACTAGAGTTTAGTAAAAGGTTTAATTATATCACTGGGCTGTTACCGAGTTAATGTAGATGACGAGTGAACACGTGGATTATGAACCAAAATGACATTATTTTAGTATAGTTGTTTTGGTGTTTAATATAACCCAAAACGACGTCATTTTATTATAGGAAATTCAAAAAAGAAAACATTACGCTCAAAGATGCTGGAACCAAAAACTTTTGAGATGAAATTGATTGACGCTTAACCACTAGGCTCGAACTGAGACGTCATTTTAATCTAACATCCATATGTTCATTCGCTGTCCACGTCATCACGTATTAATTCGGTAGCGGTCTAGTAGTATAATTGAACTTTTACTAAATTTCAATGGTACACTAGTATCATTTTTTTTATTTTAGTAATATAATGGAGTCATACCCTAAGATTTAATGTTATTTTTTATTTCAATGGTACACTAAATTGCAGATATGATGTTGTGGAGGCGAGGGAACATGACAATGGGGATCTTGTGTGGTGTTTCATGTTTGAGAAATCTGGTTACGCTATGCTGTCACTTGTCTCTAATGTTTGAGAAATCTGTAGTGATTCTTAACCGGTAAACGATGCTACATAAACTCGGAATTAATAATATGCCATTGGTTTCTTTTACGAAATCCTTGCTAAAAATGTCATGTTTAGAATCTAGTAACAATATATTCTGTTAGAGTATGCCCAAAGACCAATAATAAGATGATTGTAAATGATATTGTTTTAACCTTATTTATTCATAAAGAAGCATTGCAATTATTATTTTCAGTTGCAATTCTGTGTGTATAAATAAACTAAATTATAATAAAGTCGAGTATTATTCTAGGCATGAACACCAATAATGCATTAAGACTAATATGTAGTTGATTTATGACAAAGTATTGTCATTGACATGGAAATGTCAAAAATCAATACATAAGTATGTATTAGAGCACGACATACTGGACTGACCCGCTATGAGCATGTTTATTGGATTATTATGTGACAGTCACAATATTGCTCATAGTGAAAACTACATGTATGATCCTCAGACTTGAGATCATCATTATTTCAACATCGTGAGTGACATATTTTAATACGGTTAAACATGTGTCGTAACTGACTACACTATAAAGACTGATATTTGATATGTCACAATATATGTAGTGAGATATGGTTGATCAAGATAAAATTTGTCCCTCCTACATAGTAGAATAATATCGTAGGCCACTTGATTGAGTGAGACTAAAAATGCATGGCCATGCTCGAATAAGTTGATATGAGATATTATAATTATTCGTTTATAATAGTCTACTCGAGATATCAAGAAATATTAGATGGACTATACAAGTGTGATTGTTCCATGATTTGTGTCCAATTTAGATATAAAGGACAAAATGATGTAATACATAAATAGAGTTAATCACGAAAAGGTTATGTCGAATCGTAATTTCTTGTAATTTAGGTGACAATGACATATTGCTAGATGTCACTCATTGTTTGTAATATTAGAAATGTTTTAATATTTACTACTAACGTTACATGAACCTACAAGGTCACAACTACAGTTGAAATGAGCATATATTAAATGAAATATATATGTACAAATTTTTTGTACACGAATTTAGTTAAATTAATATATATTTGATATATATAATTTAACTATTGGGTAAATATTAAAAAAATAATTATAGTAATTATTTCTCTTTTAATATATAAATAATATAATTCGGTTTAAATCAATATATATATATATATATATTAAAATCCTAATTAAGTTGAATTGAGATTATATATATTTAATATATAAATAATGAAATCCTAGTTAAGTTGAATTAGGATTATATATATATATATATATATATATATATATATATAGAGAGAGAGAGAGAGAGATCCTATTTGGAATTATATATATTTAATATATATATATATATTGAGATCTTTAAGTCCAAATAACTTGAAAATAAGTTTGAGGTGTTCAAAAAGGTTTTTAGCAAAGTTTTAAACGTCTTAAAATACTCAAATCTGACTTTTCAGCACTACCGTACCGATACGGTATACCCCGTATCGATACCTTTTTACTCCAGATTTGATTCTGCCAAAACCTGTACTGATACAAGCTTGCCCATATCGATACGGAGAGGGGTCGTACCGATATGCCTTTAAAGCGTATCGATCCCTACTTTAACAACCCCAACGGTCTTTTAAAGTGCAAACCGTACCGATACGCTCCCTAAAGTATCGATACGCTTAGGCTGGCAAGAGCCCAACGGCTAGTTCTGAAGAAGGACGTACCAATACGGGTACCCATGTACCGATACGGTAGGCACCAAAACTGCAATTAATGTGGGAAATAAAGGCTTCAACGGCTCCAAAACCATCCCAACGGTCCTCAACAGCTACAAAATCATTTGAGAGTATAAAAGGGACCTCCAAGCATCAATAGAAGACTAATGCTTCAATTGTCAACAACATTATGATTAAGATTTTGTCTTAGAGCTTAATTGTCCATTTTCTTGTCTAGACAACACTAGTGAGATAAACATTGTTAAATTTGCTCAAGTGTTTAGGTTTTGGGTGAAAGCTAAACATTGTCCATTTTCTTGGATGTGAAAAGTGTATTTTTAAATGGTTTTATAAATGAGGAAGTGTATGTGGAACAATCACCGGGTTTTGATGATTCAAAATTTCCAAATCACGTTTTCAAACTAACAAAAGCACTATATGGTTTAAAACAAGCTTCTAGAACTTGGTATGAAAGACTTTCAAACTTTTTAATTGAAAAAGGTTTTGAAAAAGGTAAGGTGGACAGTACATTTTTCATAAAAATATATAAAAATGACATCTTAGTAGTGCAAAAATATGTTGATGATATCATTTTTGGATCTACTAATGAGCGTCATTGCAAAGAGTTTGCTAAGTTAATGCAAGGTGAATTCGAGATGAGCATGATGGGGGAGCTCTAATTCTTCTTGGGACTCCAAATCAAACAAAGGAAGGACGACACCTTCATAAATTAAGCAAAGTACGTGAAAGATATGCTCAAGAAGTTTGTCTTGGAGCAAGCAAAGTCTCAAGCTACACCAATGAGCTAATCTACCAAGCTTGACAAAGATGAAGAAGGTAAGTGTGTTGACTCTAAGCTTTTTCGCTCTATGATTGGATCTTTGCTTTACCTTACTACAAGTAGACCGAATATTTTGTTTAGTGTTTTCTTGTGTGTTAGGTTTCAAGCTAGTCCTAGAGAGTCTCACCTTATAGCCGTTAAAAGAATCTTTAGGTACCTTAGAGATACTCATTGTCTAGGTCTTTGGTACCCTAGAGACTCAACATTTAACCTTCATGATTCAGATGCAGATTATGAGGGATGTAAAATCGATAGGAAAAGTACTTCGGGAACTTGCCAACTCTTAGGTAGTATGCTCATATCTTGGTTCTCTAATAAACAAAATAGTGTAGATCTTTCTACCACTGAAGCCGAGTACATATCCTTAGGGAGTTGTTGTGCTCAAGTCCTTTGGATGAAGTGACAACTCTTAGATTATGGTGTTAAAGTTGAAACCATACCCCTTAAGTGTGACAACACTAGTGCTATATGCCTAACTAAAAATCACATCCAACACTCTAGAACCAAACATATAGAAATAAGGCATCATTTCATTAGAGATCATGTCCTTAAGGAATATGTTGTTATAGAGTACGTTGACACCTTGAACCAACTAGTAGAGATTTTTACTAAACCTCTAGACAAAGAGCGTTTTTGGTCTCTTAGGAAAGAGTTAGGTCTAAATAGCCTACCTTGATCATTTAGGACTTTTTTTGAGGTTAAATTTGCTTGATTTTGTGAAATTGCATGTTTATGTGTTGTTGATCTTGAAAGTAACCATGCTTATAGCTAGGGAGAGTATGCTTCTGTTAAAATATGCTTAGAATTGCTCATTCATCAATTGCATTCATTTAGGATGTGTTAAAGGCGAGCCTTTGGTTGTTCTTAAAGCCAAAAATGCATTTATGGGCATAGGGTATCGATACGGCCTTCTGCGTATCAATACGCGTACTGTCTTAGGTTACCAGACTGCATTTTGTCTAAAACGAGTATCAATACGGTTAAACCCGTTTTGATACGAGCTAGAAGTGTTTCGATATGGATAACATCCGTTTTGATATGGACCTTTGACACGTGTTTCCAGGGAATTACCATTAAACTCGATTGCGTAGACAACTTCTTAATGGCATTTAAAGAGCTTCACTTTTACCAAAATTGCAAATTTAAAACCCTAGCCATTTTTACTCTATAAAAAGACTATCAATCCCTCATATTTTCACCACACAACTCAAAATCTCTTGAGGGTTTTCAACATCAAGCCAAGCTTTTCATCAATTTGGTGCAAAGTTCTTCTCCCGTTCCTCTCTATCAATACCAAGGTATAAATCTCTTTTATCTTTTTATTTTATTTGATTTTCGTTTTAAATTTTCCTTGTTTTGTTTTGTTTTCTCAAAAACAAACTTTTTCAAACTTCTTGCTTTTGTTTTGTCTTTAAATTTTTTTTAACCTTGATCATTGATTTTCAATGGGTTGAACGAGAAAAAATAATGCATACACACTGTTTTTTTTATCTATTTCTCTAGACAATAGCACCCAAAAAGAGAGCGCGTACAAGCGAAGTCGATGAAGCTTCCAATGCCGGAGATGACACTCGCCCAAACCTCACTCTTATCTATCAAAAGTGCTTTAAGACCACCGGAGATCTCACCTATTTTCGACAATTTCAAAACTATAAAATCTGTTCGGAGAGGGTGATTTCCGTTCCTTTTCTCAACTCGGAGCGCCCTTTGCTCCAAGAATGGTAATTTATGGATTTTATTCAAATTCTTGGCTTTTTCTATAGCAATTTGGTTTTGATTTTCTATGTTAATGCCAAGTGTGTCACCAATCAAGTGGGTGTTGTTACGACCGTTAATTCTTATCTAATGGGTAAAAAGACCACCATCGATGTTCAATCTATTTGTGATGTGTTTAAGTTAGAAGATGAGGGCCTAGATGATGAGAATTCTCTTGGCCGTGTCTTGAGAGGTTCCGTGATCGCTCTTAATGCTCAAGATCGAATCCTTCACTTGATGGTTTCTTGGTGGTTTAGGCCTTCGGAAGGAAAGTATTCAACTATCCGCCAAGTTGACGATTTCTTGATTCGATGCTTCCGTCAAGGACAACAACCAAATCTTGCTCGGATTATGTTTGTAGAGATTGTCTATCTTGTGCAACATCGCCACACTACTCTTGTCACTTCCTTCACATATAGCGCGACTTTGAATTATTTCTTCACCCAAAATGAGATAGATTGCTCTCACGACTACCCGACACCCCTCATTGATCCCATTGATGAAAGATCACTTTCAAGGGGGAAGTTCATGTACTTCAATGGTAGTTGGCTTCGTCTCTCCGAGCTCTCTAGCGATGCGATTCCGGAAGAAATTGCCATTCCTCAAGCCGCTCAAGCTCCTCCTCCAGCTTCCATGGATGCCCTTATGACCTTTCTCAACGAACAATTCACGGGCTTGCGCACGGGAATTGCTTCCATGGATCAAGCGATGAATTCGGGGTTTATCGCTATTGACACACGCTTTACAAGCCTTGAAGATTGTGTGAAGAATGTGGAGACACGTCTCACTTCCCTTGAAGGCAGTCACAACTCGATGAACATATCTCTTACCGCTTTTCATGACATGCGGCGTCTATCTCCGAGGAATGATGATGCACATGAAGAGGACGATGAAGATGATGAAGATGGCGATGAAGAAAAGTAGTAGATCATCTTTGCATACCATTCATGTCATTTAGGATATCTATTTTTCACTTTGAATTATGTCTTTAGGATTAAGTTTGCATTCTAAAACCTATGCTTTGATTATTGTTATTTGGATTTTATTTTGATGTTTTCTTTATTTTGAACTTAATGCTTATCTATACTATGTTGCTTGGTTATTATTTATGCCTTTTGCCTATGTTTATCTATGTCTCTATCTTTTCTATCTAACAAAAAGAGGGAGAGGGAACAAAAGCTCACACTTAAAATTTTGAATTTTAACTTAAATTTTTACCTAGCAAATATTAAGGGGGGGGGGGTTTATTTTTGCAAAGCTTTTCAAAAGTCTTAAAATTTCAAATTTTGGTTTTGTTATATCAAAAAGGGGAGATTGTAAAACCTATGTTTGATTTTGATATAACAAAGTATGTTAAGGATTAAATTGAAAAACTTGAAAAAGATTTTTTAAGTCCCTCAAAAGATTTTAAATCAACAAGGCTTTAGTCTAGGTTGAAAAACTCAAACTCCAAAATATTTTCTAAGTGTTCCAAGGCCAAACTATTGAAAATCGTTCAGGCGTATCGATACGCTTCTAGCCGTATCGATACCTTTTTTACAAACTTGGCTACTGGAAAAACGTGTTTCGATACGCTCTCTTTGTAAAAACTGAAGGAGTTTGAATGGCGTACCAATAAAGTGTCCCCCGTATCGATATGTTTTTAATGGAATTTTAAATTCGAAAGCTTTTAATGATTTTGACCGTTGGTGTCAGTTGTTAGGCAACAAAAATTTAAAGTGTTGGTTGTCCTGAACCGATACGCTCTTTGTCGTATCGATACGGAAACTTCCAGTGAGCTTTGTGAGAAAAATGTTATCGATACGGTCTTACCCGTATCGAAACGGTCCATGTCCCGTACCGATACGCTTATACGCGTATCGATATGCCCCTCTTGTAATTGTGCAACAACTCTTTCTATTTTGAGACAGGTATCGATACAAGTCCTCGTGTACCGATACGCTAAGCTGCAAAAGTGCATTTATGGTGGAAAGAGAGGGTCCCAACGACTATATTCAATACCATAACCACCCAAACAACTAGAATTAATGGAGAAGGTATAAAATGAAGCCAATTGAAGACTAGCAACAAATATTGCATCAAAAAGAAACATCCTTACAAAAATCCAAGCTCAAAGTGCCTAATTTCATAGCTCTTGTAAAATCACAAATTGTGGTGTGTTTAATTCTGATCTTGTATTCAAATTTGGGTTGAGTGGTTGTATTTAAAGGGGCAAACTTGTATTGAGAGATATCTTTCTTGCCTTAATTTCTTTTTTGTACTCTTGTGAGGGTTTGGTCAAATTTTAGGTAGAAAATTTGACAGGTATTGTAAAGGTTACCTCCTAAGCCTTGAAAAGGGGAAGAGCAATTAGTGGATTGTTGGAAAATCCTTAGTGGTAGCTAAGGTAGTGGATGTAGAGTTCATTTGGAACTTGGACCACTCTAAAATTCTTTGTTCTTCATTTTTAGCTATTTTACTTTCTCCAACAAATTTTAAAAACTCAATTCACCCCTCTTGGCTTTGATCAATTCATTGATCCACTCAACATTATCTCTTCAATAAATTCACTCAGTTCATGAAGAATGAAATGGAAAAATCTTATCATGAATCGAAGAAGAAGATGAAGGAATCCCACAAGTCCAACAAGAATATGCTTGATGGCCCTCAATGAGGGAGATGTAACTTCTAACTCATCCATTTCAAATTCTTATACTTTTGATGAGTTACAAGATGCCTATGATGAGTTGGTTTTAGAATTTAAAATCACATTTTAAAAAACAAGAAAGTGATTTCAAATTTGAAAATTCAAAATGACTTGATTTCTAAAACCAAAATTGAACTTGAAGCAAAACTAAATTAGTTTGAACAAAAAAGTTTTGATTTACAAAATTTGCTTCATAAAGTTCAAGAAGAAAAAGATTTGATTTCCAAAGAGCTTGAAAAGAAAAATAATTTTGGAAAATCAAATTTTTATGTTAAACAATCTAGTGCCCCTAGATTTGTAAATGGTAAAGTTTTTAGAAGTATTTGGGTCCCAAAAGGACTAAGTATTTGTAACCCCCTCGTCTCGGTCTGGCCGGATGACCGGTCCGAGTGAGCTACACGGGGAAAACCGAGTGAAAACCCCTTAAAGATTCCCCCTCGGTTAGCAACCCTATTTTTTTCATTTTAAATCTTGTCTAGATGAGTATTTAATGCTATGTGATCATACAGCGGAACAACATTCACGAGGCAAACAAACGAACTCAGCTTAACCTCTTACAGCCAAATTTTAAGCTTTAACTACAGGCGGTATCGATACCCTTAAGGGGTGTATCGATACCCCTTGACTAGGTTTAAGCTTTAACTGCAGGCGGTATCGATACCCTTAAGGGGTGTATCGATACCCCATTGACTAGGTCAACTGGTCAAAGTCAACCCGTAGAGACCGTATCGATACACCCAAGGAGTGTATCGATACCCTCCCCAACGGTTGACTTCCCACGGTCAACGCTAAGATGACGGTATCGATACACCAGAGGCCGGTATCGATACCGAAATGGACAGTAGCTCCAGTGACCAAAAATGGTATCGATACACCCCTCAAGTGTATCGATACACGAGGCCTGAAACAAGAAGGTGGTATCGATATCGTACCAACCGTATCGATACCCCTGCTACGAACTTGCAGGTTTGAGCTGATTTAAGGCACAAGGAGGCCCTTAAATCCCTCTAAAACCCCAACCAACACACTAACATCAATTCTAAGGCAAATCAAACATAAAAGCATGCTTTAACTTGAAATCAAAGGCACAATCCAACACAAGATGATACACAAACCATACAAGCAACATAAGCTTTCAAGCATGGCATTCCAACAAAAGTCATATCAACATTTAAGGTCATACAAGGAACTCAAAGCCATGAAGGCACAAGATAAGCATATAAGAGGTTTGCACCATAACAAGGCAACCTAAACATCTAAAGACATGCCACCACACACAAGCATACATCATAGCGTAACATGTTTTACAAACCAAGGCCAAATCAAATCATCAACATACACCCAAACTCAAACAACAATACCTATCCCTTTGCTTAACTATTACATTCTATCACTTAAAATTCATACATTGAGCTCACCCAAGCAACACTTGGGATCTTTCCTTGCCCTTGCCACCCACAAGCTACTTATCTGCATTGTCGAACAAAAGAGAGCGTAAGCATAAAAGCTTAGTGAGGGTAAGCTCATAAAACAAACCTTCTACAATGCAGGGTCTAAGCACGAGCTACAACCAAGATAAAATGCATAATCTTACCTCTGATCCACACGAGCCATAATTATAAATGATGCATGAACATATATTCAATATCATGTGATGCTCAACATGTTTAAATCCACAACATATGAAATCACATATATTAAACCATGTTAGCAACACATCCCAAATCACATTGGCTCATAATTAATCACATATTGGAAACATAAACCACAATTCCTATTGGCACCTAGCTATGACTCGAATACGCGGATAACCGTTGGAACTCACATCCAACAACACAACCATTACCTGACGGTGGGATTACACTCATCACCGTTCACGCGGAGGGGATTCCACTCATCCTCACGCCTCATCTCACGCGGAGGGGATTCCACTCATCTTCACGCCCGTTGATGGGATTCCACTCATCACCGACTAATATATATATGAAGATTTCCGGGCGAACCCGTACTCCATCTTGATGACTACCATCATCAAGACCACGCGCGTATTTTGACTCACGTCTGCACACTAGACATCCTAATGATCGATCATTTGTACCCAAACATACTAGTGCCAATACTACACATTTCATTACTCTTTCACAATACCATTTCATAATAACTTCTGTGCTTAGCACGTACTCACCATGACTCACCGTCATGCACAAACCACATTTCCATGCCTAATATGTACTCACCATGACCCTCGGATCATACAATCACCTCATAACATCATTACACATGTCAACACTACATGCATCTCAATAACACAAATATCACATCATATTTCATACATATGTATATCTCTATCACATTTATCATCGACATGCATGTAACAATGCATTAAGTCATGCCTCCACATACATGCATAACAACATAAGCATAACCACCATAAGCATGATTAAACATGAGGCATAATTCAACACTTTAAAGATCACCCAAGGTCTCTAACTAAAGATTGAGATTAGGATACCACCCTAATCCCAACTCTAGGTGGGTCTACCAATCCCAACCTAGTTCACATGCTTGAACCAACACTTGATAACCATTTAAAAATATTTAACCACTCACCTAAGCTTCCAAGCTCCAAGCCAAGCAACCATGGTCTTCAGTTTCCGGATTTGTTCCCAAGGCCTCACCAACACAAATTCCCGCTTCTAAACAACCTCAAACACAATTCAAACAATCCCAAATCAGCCCAACATCAAAAGACCAACCCGGAATACAATTCAATCACAATTTACAATGTTGCAAACCATGACCAAACCCCAATATTTGCAATTTCGGAAAGCCCCAAAACCATGTCCTAAAACCATGTTTCCAACATCCATTGCACACACAAACGATCCCAAATCAACCCCCAACCATAGCACTACCAATAGCCTATCAATTCTCACCTAAAACAACCCCAAAACTCACCCAAAACCCTTCAAAAAACCCATTTATACCCAAATTCGGGAATCTCAATAAAACACTTTAAAAATCATTTATGTTAGACCTTATGGTTCATAGACAACATATCTAACATAAATAAATCAAAAGCATTGATAAAAACTCGTAAAGTCACAACCTTTAACCAAAACTTCGAAAAACCCAAATTCTAAAACATTGATGAAAATGAAATCTATTTGTACTTTCAAGTAGAGGAGGATGAGAGCAAGATGTGAATGTGTTTACCTTTAAAACCGAGCCAAAATGAGGGAGGGAGGAGATGAAATAGTGAAAGCAATGGAAAGGGAGAAGTTGTCGTTGAATTTGAAGTTTGGGGAAGAATATGAGATTTTTGTTTATTTGAATAGTAGGGAATTAAAATTAAAATGACTTTTAGTTGGAAGACCAATTATTTACTAAAATGCCATTAATGAATGGCCAACCCACATCTCTTAAAGCCCATGAATTTGGACTTAAGGGGTAGGCCCAACATAGCCTTAAACATTTTGGAATCTCGAGGCCCAAAAAAATATTTTATTATTTACATTGCAAAACCGAACCCGAAATAATATTAAAATATTATTTTCACCCGACCCCTAAACCCGGGTGTTACAGTATTTCAACTAAAAAGAATGAAATTGAAAAATGGATTCCTAAGGGGACTAAATTTTGTGCAACTAACGTTTATGGATCCAAAGAAATTTGGATACCAAAATTTGTATGATTGTCTTGATTAGGTGTGATGAAGGTGATCAACAAGTCCAAATATTGAGGGGAGGTCCATGCACACAAGGAAGAACACTTGAAGAAGGAAGACTTCACATTCTCCCTTAAAGTTCAAGTGTTGGTAAAATTAGTTGAATTCTTTTTATTTATTTTTATTTCTTTTAATTCAACTAGTTTAATCATATATGTTGGACTAACATCTTTTGATGATGCTTTGAGTAAGGGGGAGCCATTTTAAAACCAAACATTTTAATAGTTTCAAAATTTAAACCTCTATTGTTATTTTGAGTCTAAAAGTATTTTAAATTCTTTTTGATATAACAAAAAGGGGGAGAGATTGGTTTGAAAAATTATGTTTTTCAAATGAATAAGGGGGAGCTTTAATTACTTCTCTATATCTCATCTCTTATTCAAAATTTTAAACTTAAATGAGGAGAATCTCAAACAATTTTTCAAGTTGGTTTTATTATATCAAAAAGGGGAGATTGAAGAACTAAGTGTTTTGATATAATAATTGAAAAATGTTTTGGACAAATTTGAAAAGAATTTAAAACATGTCTTTAAGTCCAAACAACTTGAAAATAAGTTTGAGGTGTTTAAAAAGGTTTTTGGCAAAGTCTTAAACGTCTTAAAATACTCAAACCTAGCTTTTCAGCACTATTGTACCGATACGATATACCCCGTACCGATACCTTTTTACTCCAGATTTGATTCTGCCAAAACTTGTACCGATACAAGCTTGCCCGTATCGATACGGAGAGGGGTCGTATAGATACGCCTTTAAAGCGTACCGATCCCTGCTTTAACAACTCCTAACGGCTATTTCCCAACGGTATTTTAAAGTGCAGACCGTACCAATGCGTTTAGGCTGGCAAGAGCCCAACGGCTAGTTCTGAAGAAGGGTGTATTGATACGGGTCCCTATGTACCAATATGATAGGCACTAGAACTGCAATTAATGTGGGAAATAAAGGCTTCAACGGCTCCAAAACCATCCCAACGGTCCTCAACAACTACAAACTCATTTGGGAGTATAAAAGGGACCTCCAAGCATCAAGAGAAGACTAATGCTTCAATTGTCAACAACACTATGATTAAGATTTTGTCTTAGAGTTTAATTTTTCATTTTCTTATTATTGACAACACTAGTGAGCTAAACATTGTTAAATTTGCTCAAGTGTTTAGGTTTTGGGTGAGAGCTAAATAGTGCAAACAAACACATATTAGAGGGATTTCAAGTTTGCTTAGAATTTCTCTTGTAAAGAGGGTTTACTCAAGCTTTAGGTAGAAAGCTTTGAGGGTTGTAAAGGTTGCCTTCTTAGCCTAGAAAAGGGCACGAAATTCTTAGTGAATTTGGTTGAAATCATTAGTGGGGAGCTAAGGTAGTGGATGTAGGTGCTTGTTAGAAGGCCGAACCACTATAAATTCTTGTGTCCAATTCCAATCTTTTAGCTTCCACTTTTACACTCAAAAATCTAATATTCCCCAAACTTGGCAAACACATCGGTTGAAGGAAATCGGGCACCATAAAACCCAACAATATTTAATATATATTGAAATCCTAATTATGTTGAATTAGGATTATATATATATTGAAATCCTAATATGAGTTAAATTAGGATTTCAAAGGCTATATAAAGGCATGAGAGATCTAGCAGTCATTAATGCTTTTTGAGAAAAACCCTCTAAATAGTTTAAAGAGTTTTTATATGCTCGTTCATCTCTAAATGGTTTAGAGAATTTTTATATGCTCGTTTCAACTGGTTGAACTACGTAGAGGTCGGAGCGTTATCATTGCGGCTTAGAAATCGACATTATGAAATCATGATTGAATATCTATATTCTCCAAATTTAGAATTTTATACTTTAAACATGTAATTCTTTACTCTTATTCTTCGCGATTTGTTCCTCGTACATAGATCTCCGGTGACAATCGCCAAATAATTTTTCTGTTGCGCCATGGGGTGTACCGGCATGACCCAACATATTCTGCTTAGAATGTCTGATATAAACTTATGGTTGTTTGCATATTGCATCAGATTATGACTCTATGAGCCATTGGTAATGTATGTCTAGAGAAAAATTGCATGCATAATGTTGATGTTTGTAAATCTTTTGGTTGATATGAATTCCCTTCCATGGTTGAATGCGAAAGACAATTTAGTAATTTTGGGAGGGGAAGAGGAAAGAAAAATATGATGGTTTAAGGTTAAATTATTTTTAATTAAAAATATGGTTAAATTGAAATAATGTGTAAATAATAATGGTTAAATTTATTATTATTTCGAATCAAGATTAAAATGTTTAAATGTGCAAATGTGGAGGACTAAATGTGTTATTATACAAAAAATTAATCGTCACGTCACCCTTTTAACGCCCAATTTGAATCAAAATTAAAAGTTTTATAGTAACATTAAAATAATTGAAAGTTTAATTATTAAATTAAATAATTATTAAAATTTAATGATTATTTGTGAACATTTTCCTTTTGAGGAAAGGAGATATCAGAGGGTCGTTTAGAGGGAGTTGTAGGTAGAATTAGGACTGTTCTCAATTATTATTATTTTGAATAATAAGAGAATATCATCATTGACCTCATTAAAAAAACTCTTAATTCTATATGAAAAAAAAAATGTCTATGATGATATTTACAGAGCGAACAAGTAAACCAAGTAAATCAATAATGGCATTAAGCCAAGAGCGACAAGAGAAATAGAGTCAAGCTAGTTAGAAGCGCTGGAGGATCCGGCGCTCGCATCCCCATTAAGCACGTCAAGAATATATACTTTATCGAATTTAAAATATTTTTTAAAAAATAGCTTTGATTATTAAATAATAAATAGCTCTCGTATTAATTTTATCATTTACATAGAATGGACACCGTTTGAAAAAAAATGTTTTTTTATAGTTTTGATTATTATCAAATATTCCCAAAGTAAAGTTTAAACAATAAAATATGCCATTTAGTTATATTTAAAAATAAACAAACAAACAAACATGACACATATTGTCATTTGTTATTTATTAACAATATTGTTTTTTAAGCTAAGGTAATTACAAGTAGTATTTGTTCTGAATATACTTTTAACCATTTGACAATGTATGCTCAATCACCCTGTTGCAGCTACTAGTGCCCGAACCTATAACCTCTAGAAACAACAATTGTTCCCTTAACCACCGAAGCAAGTTGATTCGTGCTACTAACAATATTGTTTATATATATAAACCAAGTTTTCATATCGTTAAATTTAAGGTGTATAATTTATATAAATAAACAATGTAATAGGATTAAATAAAATTAGATTAAATATAGAATGGATTAAATAATTTATTGCAGCTGCAGTCACAATGCACGTCATTTACCACCACGACAGTGAATAATTTTGTCAACTTGGGTCGAAAAAGAAAAAAAATTCACATAAATGTAAATATTGTTAGTGTCAGCTTAACATAATAATATTTTTTGTTTTCCAATCGGATCTCATAGTTTTGCCTTGAATAATTTAGTCCGAACTCGCATCGTATTTTTAGGTGGGTCTCCTAACATAAATTTTTTACATACACAAAATTTCGAGTATTTATTTAAATAATATCAAATTACTTATTATTTCGACCAAATCTCGTTAATAGCTTAATAATATTTAGGGTAAAGTATGTCAGGTACCACCGAACAATAGGGTGTGACCTGTTTTTACCATCAACCTTTCTGTAACACCCGTGTTTTGGGGCTAAGAGTTAACCGGGTTTATAGTTCGAGTCAATAAAATGTAATTAAATCAATTCAACCTTAAATGGGACCTAGTTGAGCTTTAGAAAAAGGGGAGGGACTAATGTTGTAATTTTACCCAAAAGTTTTTAAAAAAGGAAGACCACTTTCAAAGTTGTCATCTTCTCCCCTTTCCCCACAAACCCCACGTGAAAACACCTCCCCCTCTCCAAAACTCTCTCTAATATTCAAGTTACTATTCCATTGATTTGCAACTTGTTTTCAACACCATTTTGAAAGGTAAACATGTTTTCTTACTCTCCTCTTTATCCCCTATCTACCTATGGTCTTAGATTTTAAAGTTATGGAGTTTCGAAAATTAGGGTCTGTTTTAAAGTTTGGGTTTTTAAGGGGGTTTTCATCTTATTTTGATTAATTGAGTTGGAGCTTTGTTTACTCATATTAAAATACACATTATATGTTAATTTGGTTGAATTTTGATGAAAATCCGAAGTATGGTCTTAGGGCAAATTTTAAGGTGTCAAAACTTGGGTTTTTGGGAGGTTTAAGGATGAAATTGAAGGGCTGTTGGTTTATATAGGTTATGAGGGTGATTTGGGACCTTTTGGGGGTCATTTGGAGGTTTGGAAATAGAAATTTCAGCAAGGTTATTGGTATTTTGGGGATTATGTGGATTGGGAATTTGTGGAATTAGGCTTGTGTTTGTTAATTAAGTTAGTGATTGGGTTTTAGCATTGGATTGTGGTGTAATAAGTGTGTTTTGTTTGGCTAGAAGCAAGAGGAAGCGTTGGAGAGGCTTCGAGACCGAATTCGGGTTCGTAGAAGGATTGTTTCGATTGCTAAAGAAGGACGGTGAGTGGTTTCAAACTTGATTTAAAGTTTGGTTCGAGTATGTGTAGTGTGTGTGTGTAAGGTGTGCTTGGTAGGCCACTTCTATTTAACTCAAGTAGTTAATTTAGCCTTTGTTCTCCATAAATGCTATTGTGCTTATTTAGTTATGCTCTTGTGAATGTGGTTAATTGGTGCATGTATATTCATGAGATGTATATATATGTGATGAGCATGGAAAGTGGTTGATGACCTATAAGGTGGTTATGATAATTGGCACTAATTAAATTATCGGTTGTAAATAATCGATCATTAGGATTAGTGTGCACACGAATTGAGTCAAAACGTACGTGGCCTTGATGGCGTTAAGTCATCAAGGAGGAGTACGGTGATGTAATATTCCACCGGAAGCTTTTATATATTTCTACGAGATGATGAGTGGAATCACATCCGTAGGGCATGTGGCGATGAGTGGAATCTCGCACATGCAAGGTCCGGTGATGAGTGTAATCCCACCGAGGTAAAGTGTTGTTGAGGTTTAAATCCGCACAATCGGGGTAATTTAAAGTGGCCAATTAACTTGTTCATATATTGTGATATGTGATGTTAATATATGATTGTGGTATATGGTGTTGTTACATGATGTGGATGTTAATGATAGAGTTTGATAGATTATGAGAAACCATATTATGCCACTTGAAAGACTAGCTAGGTCTACTTGATTATATGCCAATGTTTGATGTATGTGAGATTAGGATTTACATGCTTGAACCCTGCATTGTTGATGTTTTACGTTTTAGAGCACCCTCACTAAGCTTATAGCTTACGCTCTCAATGTTCAACAATGCAGATCATTAGCGTGGCGTTAGCTCGAGGCAAGGCAAGAAGGGCTTTCCAAGTTTGTGACTCAAGTACGGTGGTAAATTTTGTATTAGTTAGCAATGTGGCAAGGGTTTTGTATGAGTTATATGTGACTCATGTATGTTGACATTTGGTTTGGCCTTGGTTTCTAAAACATGTTATGCTACGATGTATGCTTGTGTGTGGTGGCATGTCTTAGGATGTTTAGGTTGCCTTGTTATGGTGCAAACATCTTTTGTGTTATCTTGTGCCTTTTAAGGCCTTTGAGCACCATGTGTGACCTTAAATGCTAATTGCCTATTGTTGGAATGCCAAGCATGGATGCCTTGTTCAAGTTTGAATGCTAAATTGCTTGTATGATTTGTGCATCACCTTGTGTTGATTTGTGCCCTTTGGCTTCATGTGAAAGCATGCTTTATGGTTGGTTTGCCTTAGGATTGATGTTAGTGTGTTGGTTGAGGTTATAGAGGGATTTAGAGGCCCCCTTGTGCCTTAAATCGGTTCAAACCTGCAAGTTCGTAGCAGGGGTATCGATACGGTTGGTCCCGTATCGATACGGCCTTCTTGTTTCAGGCCTCGTGTTTTGATACGCGAGGGGGCGTATCGATACCTTTTTGGTCTCTGGAGCTACTGTCCATATCGGTATCGATACGGGCCTTGGCGTATCGATACGATTATCTTAGCGTTGACTGTGGGAAGTCAACCGTTGGGGAGAGTATCGATACACTCCTTGGGCGTATCGATACGGTCTCCACGGGTTAACTCTAAACAGTTGACCTAGTCAAGGGGTATCAATACACCCCTTCAGTGTATCAATACCGCATGCAGCTTAAGTTTAAAATTGGGCTGTAAAATGTTGGGTTGAGTTCGTTTGTTTGTCTCGTGAAAGGTCTTCCGCTGTATGATCACTTAGGATTAAATACTCATATAGACAAGATTTAAAATGGAAAAAATAGGGTTGCTAACCGAGGGGGAATCCTAAAAGGGTTTTCACTCGGTTTTCCCCGTGTAGCTCACTCGGACTGGTCATCCGGCCAGACCGGGACGAGGGGGTTACATTTGTTGGTATCAGAGCCTGAGGTTACCGAGACCTCGGGTAGGTAAGTGAGGTAAGCTTGATGTATTAAATGATTGCGTTGATTCGATGCATGTCTTTCCATGAATTCTTGTTACTTGACTGTTCGTATGATGTTTTGAAGCACAAATTGTTGTGTCTGGTGTAGAGTGTGTGCCCATTGCTACTATTACATAATTTAAAAATATTTTTGGAAAAAGGAGTACTTGAGCACTATTGGACCCTTGCTTTGACTAACGTAACCCTTATATGTTTCTTGTTGTAGTTATACCTTGCTAACTGTAGCATGAGACCACGTGGGAGGCCTAGGATGGTTCGACTGGAACCACGGGCAGAGGCTCCGAGAGTTGAGCCAGTAGTTAGGGTTGAGGCTCAAGTGGGAGAGCCTGTGGTTGGAGTTGGAGCTCCTCTACCACCTCCACCACCACCACCTTCTCCACCGGGAGCGAGAGGTGAGGCCGGGGCCGAAGGAGGGGGACCACAAGGTGGCCAAGGACCGGCCGGGATACACTTAGCTCCGTTGGTTCAGGCGATAGCCGGGGCATTTCAGGCTGCAGTAGCTGGAGGTCAGGCAGCACATCATCAGGGTGAGGGCACTGGATTGCCTTTAGAGAGACTTCGGGGCCTTGAGGCCGAAGAATTCAGAGGTGCTACTCTGAAGCGATCAGAGTTATGGTTTGAGAAGACTGTCCGTATCCTTGCTCTGATGGGGTGCACTGGTGAGCGCAAGTTGGGATGTGTTGAGTCTTTGCTTCAGGGTGATGCCTACACTTGGTGGGTCACCATTACTACGGGTATGGATGAGGCCGAGATTACTTGGGAGTTCTTTGAGACAGCTTTCCGGAAGAAGTATCTGGGTCCGCGATACCTCGATGAGAGGAAGAGAGAGTTTATGGCATTGCTTCAGGGGAGTATGTCCGTGACCGATTATGAGATTCGATTTGTCAGATTGAGTCAGTATGCACCTGAGCTTGTACCTACTGAGGTGGAGCGTTGTAACCGCTTCCGTTATGGGTTGAGTGAAGAGATCAAGACGTATACACTAGCTTCAGATTACATTGATTTTGATGTCTTGGTCGCGAGGGCCAAGGACTTAGAGCACAGTTTGAGTTTGACCAGGCGGCCAGGTGGATCTAGTTCGGGTAAGAGGTCCAGCAACTTTGATAGAGGTGATGCCAAGAGGCATCGGGACAACATGCATCATTATGATTATAGACGTGGTGGCGGTAACCACGGTAGGGGCCACTAGAGCCAGAGAGCTGGTGGGAAGTTGCCCACATGTGCTACTTGCGGGAGGAACCACACCGGTGAGTGTTGGGGAAATTATCATTCTTGTTGGAGTTGTGGGGCTAGAGACCACATTAGGCGTGACTGTCCACATCAGGTAGGACAAGCACCAGCTCAGGCTCCTGCTAGAGCCAATGACTTTCAGAGAGGCCGCGGGCGCGGTAGAGGTAACTTCCAGTCGAGGAACGATGGTCAGAGGAACATAGCACATGTAGCTACAGTTCAGCCAGAGGGCGGAGTGCAGGCCAGAGTTTATGCTCAGCGTGGAGATCAGCATGACACCGATGTGATCGCAGGTAACTTCTCGATACAGTTTTTGGGTTTGCTTTCTTTGATTGACTCTGGGCTACACATTCCTACATTTTGAGTGAGCATGCACAGTCTTTGAATTTGCCTTGTGAGATGTTAGAGCTAGGAGTTAGTGTTACTAGTTCCTTTGGGGACACGGTAGTAGTTAGGAAGATGTACCGAAGGTGTCCGTTGATGGTTCAGGGGCATATGTTTCCAGTGGATATGATGGAACTTCCTTTCTATGGTTTCGATGTGATTCTGGGTATGGACTGGCTCACGGAGCATAGGGCTAGGATAGATTTTGAAACTAAGCGGATTTCTTTGAGGCTCACAGATGACTATGAGATTGTAGTGGTGGGTGAGAACGTGAAGTTCTTGTCCAATGTGGTTTCAGTATTAGAGGCTAAGAGATTAGTTGAGTTGGGGTGTGAAGCATACTTGGCGTATGTGATGAACCCTAACATGAGTGAGATTAGACCTCAGGACATCCAGACAGTATGTGATTTTCCTAGTGTGTTTCCGGAAGAGTTGCCAGGGTTACCATCGGATAGAGAGGTAGAGTTCAGCATTGAGACTTATTCTGATTCAGCTCCTGTTTCGATTGCTCCGTATCGCATGACACCGAAAGAATTGAAAGAGTTGAAAACTCAGTTGCAAGAATTGATAGATAGAGGTTTTATTAGGCCTAGTTCTTCACCTTGGGGTGCACCAGTTTTGTTTGTGAAGAAGAAAGATGGAAGCATGAGAATGTGTATAGATTACCGACAGTTAAATCAGTTGACAGTGAAGAACAAATATCCGTTGCTTAGAATTGATGACTTGTTTGATCAGTTGAGAGGAGCATCGGTCTTTTCGAAGATTGATTTGAGATCGGGCTACTACCAGCTAAAGGTAAGAGAAGTTGATGTACCGAATACGGCCTTTAGGACTAGATATGGTCATTATGAGTTCTTAGTCATGCCATTTGGGTTGACTAATGCACCGGCTGCTTTCATGGACATGATGAATAGGATTTTTCATCAGTATCTAGATCAGTTTGTAGTTGTGTTTATTGATGACATTTTGGTGTACTCGCGAACTGAAGAAGACCATGACCGACACTTGAGACTTGTTTTGAAGACTTTGCTAGATCATCAGTTGTATGCGAAGCTCAACAAGTGTGAATTCTGGATCCAAGAGGTAGTCTTCTTAGGATATAACACCCCTCACCCGGATTAGGGGCAAGGAGCGTTATATTAACTTAAACAGATTCGTATTAGAAGGCACAGCGGAAGGGGTTTATCTTATTACAAATTCGTGTAACTTTTTTTTTATAACACATCCGAATACATCATGTATTCTTAACTAATTTATACCCAAACAATACACATCGAAATCCATATACAAACATTCTGAATCATAGACATATCTTATACTCATTTTAGACTAGCCTATAACATTCGGCCAACATCCAAAATCTATAATCCATTCTAATGTATTTACTTTTCATTTCCAAGATCAAAAACTACAACTAACTTAAATTAAACCATACATATTTTGTCAAATTGGATATCATATACATATAAGTCCAATTCGATTAATTTAACCAACTATGTTACAATACTATTCTATTCAAATTACAATCATTTTTAAGTTCTCTTTCATTCGAATAACACATAGTCAATTCCATTCGATTTATACGATTTATAATTTATATTTCTCTCAAATAACCATTCGAATAGCATGCATAACATACCAATCATACATAACCGAATATACTTCATACTTATATATAATTTAAGCATAGAAATCGGTTCATACAATCCATAGTATTTAGTTTCCCTTTACAAAATAACCGGGGTATAAAACGGCTAACCTAATGGTTGCCTAAACAAAACGTGACTATCGACAAAAAGAATCGAGCCCTGACATATATACGGGCTATCTATATCCCCATATCTACCCCCTTACTTACATAACAAAATATCGGGAAACATTTTAAAGTCTACATAGAACCGAAATAGTAGTTCATAAACAAGAACAACAAGCCGAACTGCACTAACATGCCAAACGCTAAGCCACCCACCATGAGTATGACAAAAATAGGGAATATCATACTTAAATTTGCGTATGGTAAAGTCTCGGGTTGAGGTTGACGATGTTAGAACCTGAAATTTAGGGGAAGGCAGAAGGGTTCGAGTGGTAAGTACATTTTGTACTTAGTGAGGAAACCCTATTCTATCCGGTTTCCAATTAACATAGTGATCGAACAACTTTAATTCCACTTTGCACATTAATTCATTCGAATGAGCCAAGCAAGATAAGCAACAACATTATCAATAATCAAATATCAACCATTCGAACATATATACAAAGAGTTCAAGTAAATTCCAATCGAATGAACTAAGTAAATTAGATCACAACATAATCCATAACAAATATCAATCATTCGATCATGTATACAACAAATTCAATAAATTTTTCATTCGAACGCATGCCTCAAAATATACATTATTCATAAGTCATTACACATACAAGCCATGAAACCTAATTTAACTTCTAAGTATCATATTATCACAAATCAAGGTTCATAGCATATCAAGTATCACAAAATCACCAATTTAACATGTCATTCGAATGCTTCTATAATTAATTCCATTAATCTCCTTCAAATTTCAGATTTCGATTCTTTAATCGGTCATTTAATCAATTTGCAATGCCTTGGATAGTATAGTTTGATAGGTAAGCAAGTCACATATAACAGAGGTTGTGAATCAAATTCACCATATTAAGGTACCACGTACCAATTCGTATCACATATAACATATTATAATGTCCGCAGACATTAAACAAGTAGGTACACTTACATACCACAATATCGAGTACACTAACGTACCGATTTTCTTATTGAGCTCAGACTCTAGGCTAGCCGTACTACCTAAACAGACTGTACACACCAAGGGCTTTGCATTTAAGTCTTTAATTTAATCAGATACAAAATCAATCGAATTTCAGAAGGTTTCAATTAATCCTTTCGATTAATCACTTATAATTCAAGTCCAAATATCATATTGATATGCACGATCATATGGCAATTACACATGCTCAAATTGCATATTTCAAATCAATTCGCATATAATCTCATGCTCATATTACATAAATCAGATTTACATTACAAAGCTCAATACACCATTGCACACAACAACTTAATCATACTTGGGATAGTCATCATATAATCATATTCATAACTCAATGTCATGGTATCCACACATACTTAAACATCATAGCAACCAAAATCAGAAGTTCTAATTCCATATAAGCAGCACAATAGGCAGGTGATCAATTCCCAAGTCAATCATATCAAATACCAAGTCAATTTAATTTCATACATTTCAAAATCACATAACATAGCACCAAAATCCAAATTCCATTATTTCCTTCTTCCCTTACTAAAATCGAATATTTAATTAATCCATTTCATGCTTATCATAATAAAAAATCAGATTAAGTAGTTGGAACTCTAATTCCAACTCTAAGGTTCGTTTCACTCACAATTCGCCGAGCTAGTTCGTAATCCGTACGCCTTTCGCCCGATCCGTAGTCGATCCCGGAGTAGCC
Organism: Hibiscus tridactylites; assembly: GCA_958450335.1. Lineage (NCBI taxonomy): Eukaryota > Viridiplantae > Streptophyta > Magnoliopsida > Malvales > Malvaceae > Hibiscus > Hibiscus tridactylites. Next base: position 32,959,234 of record OY288274.1, on the reverse strand, counting down.
TCTTCTTCTACCTTTTCACTTCTAAGATCTAGGACACTCAATACAAACAATTAACACATTTTCAGAATGCAATTTCATACAATTTAAGACTGAATTTCTCAATTTAATCGAAACAGTCCCTAAATTATTTAATCCAATTCGACAACTTGCTAAATACTCTAATTCTTTTAATTAACTCTTAAAACCTTCAAATTGACCTTCGATTTTACTAGATTTCATATCCTTAATCATAAAACTCGACTTAATAATACTTATTAAGCTTCGATTTGGCCAATTTTACCGATTCTAATTCTAATTTTCTTACTTTTCCAATTTTGTTCATTTCTGACCACCCAACTTGACACCCTTCGTTCTCCTTGTATACAACTCCAAATCAGGTGCCGTTTGTTTCTAATTTCAGATTACATATCCAATTTTAACATATCAAAAATTCAGATCGAACCACCTAGTAGATTAATCTCTATGAATTTTTAAAGTTCACTGTCCAGCTCGAATTAAGGCTGGACAGTTTTGCATGTTAACACATTTACTCTTTCCAGATTTTAACACAGCCTCTAAGACCTTGATTTATCATTTTTCCATGATTCTAGACTTATTAAAGTGAATCATATCAAAATTTCAGACTCAAACTCGTATCATAGAATTTCTTATAATTTTTCAAAGATGCATGTCGTGTAATCTACCAAATCTGTCACCTACCTTACATGCATGCTCTTAATCTTTTATGATTCTTATGAATCTCTAAAAATTTCCAGAAATCACACTTTAGCACATTATGTTTATGATTTTCTAAACACATTAAGACCACTGATTTTCCATGAATTTTTACATATTCGGAAACTATAGAGAGAGAGCTACGTACTTATAATTTTTCCTTGAATTTTCTAATTGATTTTCCCTTCCATGCAAGCTTCTTCTTCTTCACCGATTCTCAGCCCTCTCTAAATTTCTTATTTGATGTTTGAGTGTGTGAAAGAGTTGGTTGCTTAGCCAAGATGGTTTGGGGTAACCGGTTGAGGGGAGGGGACATATTAATGAGAATTGACACATTGTCAAAGTCTCAACTACTATGTCTCCAATATACCTTAATTATGTTATTTTTTTTTATCTTAAACAAGGGCACAAATCAGAAAATTAAACTTAGCATGCAACTCTTCCCTTTTTCCTTTTATTCGGTTTGATCACTAGTTCAATTACCCGAATTCCCTTGTTGAACCATTCTTCAAAATTCAATTTGGTCACTAATGAACCTATTTCGATTGGAATGTCTAAGAAATTAATCTAATAATCACTTAATTATTAAGTTAAACCTCTAATACTTCTAGGCTAATTTTTGGGATGTTACATTTCTCCCCCCTTAAGAAAAGAATTCGTCCCCGAATTCTTACCTGAATCGAACAATTGAGGGTATTGGTTTCGCATCGTTTCCTCAGGTTCCCATGTTGCCTCTTCCATCTTGTGATTTCTCCACAAGACTTTAACAAGTGCAACATTTTTGTTCCGAAGTCTCTTAATTTCCCTATCCAGAATCTGAACAGGTTCCTCTTCATAGGAAAAATTAGGATTCAGTTCTACATCTTCCGGCTCTAAAATGTGAGAAGGATCGGATCTATACTTTCTGAGCATTGACACATGGAAAACATTGTGGATTTTATCAAACTCACTGGGGAGTGCAAGTCAATAAGCCACTGGGCCAATTCTTTCAGTGATTTCAAAAGGTCCAATAAAGCGAGGACTGAGCTTTCCTCTCTTTCCGAACCGAAATACTTTCTTCCATGGAGAGACTTTAAGAAAAACTTTGTCTCCCACATTATGCTGAATATCTCTTCGTTTCAGATCAGCATAGGCTTTCTGTCTATCAAAGGCTTGCTTTAGACGAGAATGAATGATTTGAACTTTTTCTTCTGTTTCTCTGAGCAATTGGGGTCCCAAAACTTTATTTTCACCAAGTTCGGACCAACACAAAGGTGTTCTGCATTTTCTGCCATACAATGCTTTGAATGGAGCCATCTGAATAGACGACTGATAGCTATTGTTGTAGGCAAATTCAACTAAGGGTAGGGATTTCTCCCAATTCTTCCCAAAATCAATTATGCAAGCTCTAAGCATATCTTCAAGAATTTGAATCACTCGTTCAGATTGACCATCAGTTTGCGGATGGAAAGCTGTGCTTAGATTCAATTTTGTTCCCATAGCTCTCTGTAATGTTCTCCAAAATCTAGAAGTAAATCTTGGATCACGATCAGAGACAATGGAGATAGGAATTCCATGTAGCCGGATTATTTCCTGAATATACAGATTGGCCAAGGTCTCCAAACTGTAGTTAACGCGAATAGGAATGAAATGCGCCGATTTGGTGAATCGATCAACAATCACCCAGATAGCATCATATTTTCTGGGAGAACAGGGAAGACCAGTCACGAAGTCCATAGTAATTCGTTCCCATTTCCACTGTGGCAGTACTAGTGGTTGGAGTAGTCCGGTGGGAACTCTATGTTCAGCTTTAACTTTCTGACAATTTAGACATCTAGATACGAAGTCATTGATGGCCGCTTTCATACCAGACCACCAATACAAAGATTTGAGATCTTTATACATCTTAACCGATCCAGGGTGGACCGAAAAAGAACTCTGGTGTGCTTCTTCCAGAAGATCTCTTTTCAGACTTTTATCATTTGGAATACAGATTCTATCTTTGAAGTAAAGGAGACCGTTGGTGTGAATACGGAATCCTTCACCAGATTTTGTATCCAGCTTGGAAACAATATCCTGAAGTTCTGGATCAGCTTTCTGAAGATTTTCAATCCTTGAGATCAGGCTGGATTGAATTTGAAGTTCGGACAGAAATCCTTGCTTCTGATATACTCGAAGATGAGCATTGATAGCAGTTGGAGCTACAAGAATAAATACCACTTTTTAATCAATTTTTTATTATTATAACATTTTAAAATTTTAAGATTTAAAGAATACAGACTTTACCCAATGTCGGTTTTCGACTCAAGGCGTCAGCAACCACATTGGCTTTTCCTGGATGATAGTCAATGACTAAATCATAGTCTTTCAATAACTCCATCCATCGGCGTTGTCTCAGATTCAGATCTTTTTGAGTTAGGAGATACTTTAAGCTCTTGTAATCAGTGAACAAATAACACTTTTCACCGTACAAGTAGTGTCTCCAGATTTTGAGAGCAAACACAATTGCAGCAAGTTCGAGATCATGCGTTGGATAGTTCAATTCATGAGATTTCAATTGGCGTGAAGCATAAGCAATCACATTATCACCTTGCATTAGAACACATCCAAGACCCGCATGTGAAGCATCACTGTACACAGTATAATCTTTGCCCGGTTCTGGTTGGATCAAAACTGGGGCATGAGTCAAGGCTGCTTTAAGTTGGTCAAAGCTTCTCTGTTGCTTTTCAGACCACTCAAATGGTTGGTCTTTACGAAGAAGTTTAGTCAAAGGTAAGGCTATAGAGGAAAACCCTTTGACAAACCTTTTGTAATAACCAGCAAGACCAAGAAAACTCCTTATTTCACTGACATTTCTGGGAGGTCGCCAATCCATGATTGACTGAATTTTCTTCGGATCAACTTTAATTCCTTCTGCAGAAATTACATGACCAAGAAAAGATACTTCCGATAACCAGAACTCGCACTTGGAAAATTTTGCGAATAACTGGCATTCCCGGAGAGTTCGCAAGACAATGCGGAGATGATCAGCATGTTCTTCTTTGTTGCGAGAATAGATCAAAATGTCATCAATGAAGACGACGACAAATTTATCAAGATAAGGCTTGAATACTCTGTTCATGAGATCCATAAATGCCGCCGGGGCATTTGTCAATCCGAAAGGCATTACCAGAAATTCATAGTGACCATAACGAGTTCGGAAGTCTGTCTTGGACACATCCTCCTCTTTGACTCTCATTTGATAATATCCAGATCGCAGGTCGATCTTTGAGAATACCGAAGCATCCCTAAGTTGATCAAACAGATCTTCTATTCTTGGGAGCGGATATCGGTTCTTGATTGTAATCTTGTTCAGTTGACGGTTATCAATGCAAAGACGCATTGCTCCATCTTTCTTCTTTACAAAGAGAACAGGTGCACCCCAAGGAGAAGTGCTGGGTCGAATAAAACCCTTGTCCTGAAGTTCTTGAAGTTGCTTTTGCAATTCTTTTAATTCAAGAGGTGCCATCCGATACGGAGTGATAGACACCGGATTTGAGCCAGGTTGTACTTCAATCCCGAATTCAACTTCTCTAGTCGGAGGAAGACCAGGTAGTTCCTCGGGAAATACATCAATGAATTCAGAAACAACAGGCATCTCAGACATTCCAAATTCAATTTGATCTCGTAAGACCATGGATGCAAAAATGGAAGTGGGCTTCTTATCAATTAGGAGAATGGATTCTTTTCCTAAACCCTGAAGATACAATCTTTTATTCTGACAATCTACCCAAGCCTCATGTTTACATAACCAATCTAAACCCAAAATTAAGTCGAACTCACAGGAGGGTAATATGTAGAGATCAATAAGGAATGACAAATTGCTAATATGCAATGAACAGTTTCTACATATTAGGTTTATGTTCGAAGTTCCTCCTAAAGGGTTTGAGACTATCAAACTTGTTTTCACATTTTCAGGTTCTAATTTCAATCTTTTTACAACAGATAGACATGTGAATGAATGAGTAGACCCCGAATCTATCAAAGCATAAACAGGATGTGAGTTTAGCTCAACAGTACCTGCAATTACTTCAGGAGACTCTTCATCATCTCTACCACGAATGTGGTAAACTCTAGCAGGTGCTCGAGATTCCTGATGAGTGGTAGCATTAGAATGAGTACCCTTGCCTTTCTTCTGATAACTCGGCTGGGCTGACTTAGCATTCCTATTCCGATTAGAGGATGTCGGACTAGGAACTGCAGTGTTACGAGCTGGCATAGGTCCAAGCTTTTGAGGACAGTCTTTGATGTAGTGATCATCACCACCACAAGCATAACAGAGATTTGCTTGAAGTCTGCACTGACCTCGATGTGGTTTCTGACAGAACTTGCAAAGAGACATCTTTTCAGAATTTCCCGTACTATTAACAGACATAGTAGGTACTGAGGATCTGATCACTGTAGCTGGTTTAGAAGTGTAATTGCTCCTCGGAGCAGAAGTGAAATTAGAAGACCCTTCTTTCTGAAATTTGGGCTTCTTGAACTGCCATTGAGACTTGTCATCTCGTTTCTGCTTTTTGTCAGGCTTATTGCCCCCTTTTCGCTTTTCAGCACCTTTCATTCTGGCTTCGGTTGCAATAGCCCGATTTACAAGATTTTGGAAATCATTGATTCCCAAGGCAGTAAAGATTGGACTCAGTTCATCATTCATGCCTTCAATGAACATTCGGCATTTATCAGCTTCAGTTTTGATGTATTCTGCACCGTATTTGCAATACTTGCAAAAATCTGCAACGTACTGCTTAATAGGACGGTTGGCTTGTTTAAGGTGCAAAAACTTCTTTCTTCTTTCAGCTAGGTACTGTTCACTGATATACTTCTTTTTGAACTCTTCGAGGAAGAATTCCCATGTCACCAGTTCAGTCGGAACAGTAAGAGTAGTGGTTTCCCACCAATTCATAGCTTCGTCAGCTAACAGGGCTACAGCGCACTCCAATTTGTGGTCATCGGAGCACTGCAATTGTCTGGTTACCACTTTAGTGGTGTTTTCAAGCCAGTACTCTGCATCTTCAGGTCTTTCTTCATTAGCACCAGTGAAAGTATAAGCTCGATGCTGAGAAAGCTTATCTATCGGAGCTCTGCTAGGTGCAGGAGGGACAGAAACAGCAGGTTGCTCTTGTTTCAGATTTGTCAGGAGTTGATTGAACATCTCTTTCATGCTGAGGAGACATTCTCTTTGGGCAGACTGAACCATAGGATTCTCAGGTGGAGGTTGTTCGGTGTTCTGAACATGTTCTTTATCAGGTTGCTCAATGTTCTGAACGGGTTCAGTGACTTGAGCAGGCTTTTTAGCAATTTGCTCGGAAGTCTGAGCAGGCTCTTTGTTTCTCTCCTTTCTCGGAGTTTCAGTTCGAGTAGGAGAATGGTCACCCAATCTCACACTTTCACCTTCGCTAGAAGATTCGTGCGAGCTCCCATTCTTTGGGTCCTTTGGGTCCGTCATATTCTATTATTCAGTTAAACACAGAAGGTCAGAAAGCTCAGTAACAGATATCTTGTCATACAATACATGGGTGGCAAACCTAAATGATGCAGATGTATGCAGACTCGATTAAAGTTTTTAGGACTTAACCTAAAAAAGCTCTGATTACCAATTTATATAACACCCCTCACCCGGATTAGGGGCAAGGAGCGTTATATTAACTTAAACAGATTCGTATTAGAAGGCACAGCGGAAGGGGTTTATCTTATTACAAATTCGTGTAACTTTTTTTTTATAACACATCCGAATACATCATGTATTCTTAACTAATTTATACCCAAACAATACACATCGAAATCCATATACAAACATTCTCAATCATAGACATATCTTATACTCATTTTAGACTAGCCTATAACATTCGGCCAACATCCAAAATCTATAATCCATTCTAATGTATTTACTTTTCATTTCCAAGATCAAAAACTACAACTAACTTAAATTAAACCATACATATTTTGTCAAATTGGATATCATATACATATAAGTCCAATTCGATTAATTTAACCAACTATGTTACAATACTATTCTATTCAAATTACAATCATTTTTAAGTTCTCTTTCATTCGAATAACACATAGTCAATTCCATTCAATTTATACGATTTATAATTTATATTTCTCTCAAATAACCATTCGAATAGCATGCATAACATACCAATCATACATAACCGAATATACTTCATACTTATATATAATTTAAGCATAGAAATCGGTTCATACAATCCATAGTATTTAGTTTCCCTTTACAAAATAACCGGGGTATAAAACGGCTAACCTAATGGTTGCCTAAACAAAACGTGACTATCGACAAAAAGAATCGAGCCCTGACATATATACGGGCTATCTATATCCCCATATCTACCCCCTTACTTACATAACAAAATATCGGGAAACATTTTAAAGTCTACATAGAACCGAAATAGTAGTTCATAAACAAGAACAACAAGCCGAACTGCACTAACATGCCAAACGCTAAGCCACCCACCATGAGTATGACAAAAATAGGGAATATCATACTTAAATTTGCGTATGGTAAAGTCTCGGGTTGAGGTTGACGATGTTAGAACCTGAAATTTAGGGGAAGGCAGGAGGGTTCGAGTGGTAAGTACATTTTGTACTTAGTGAGGAAACCCTATTCTATCCGGTTTCCAATTAACATAGTGATCGAACAACTTTAATTCCACTTTGCACATTAATTCATTCGAATGAGCCAAGCAAGATAAGCAACAACATTATCAATAATCAAATATCAACCATTCGAACATATATACAAAGAGTTCAAGTAAATTCCAATCGAAAGAACTAAGTAAATTAGATCACAACATAATCCATAGCAAATATCAATCATTCGATCATGTATACAACAAATTCAATAAATTTTCCATTCGAACGCATGCCTCAAAATATACATTATTCATAAGTCATTACACATACAAGCCATGAAACCTAATTTAACTTCTAAGTATCATATTATCACAAATCAAGGTTCATAGCATATCAAGTATCACAAAATCACCAATTTAACATGTCGTTCGAATGCTTCTATAATTAATTCCATTAATCTCCTTCAAATTTCAGATTTCGATTCTTTAATCGGTCATTTAATCAATTTGCAATGCCTTGGATAGTATAGTTTGATAGGTAAGCAAGTCACATATAACAGAGGTTGTGAATCAAATTCACCATATTAAGGTACCACGTACCAATTCGTATCACATATAACATTTATAATGTCCGCAGACATTAAACAAGTAGGTACACTTACATACCACAATATCGAGTACACTAACGTACCGATTTTCTTATTGAGCTCAGACTCTAGGCTAGCCGTACTACCTAAACAGACTGTACACACCAAGGGCTTTGCATTTAAGTCTTTAATTTAATCAGATACAAAATCAATCAGATTTCAGAAGGTTTCAATTAATCCTTTCGATTAATCACTTATAATTCAAGTCCAAATATCATATTGATATGCACGATCATATGGCAATTACACATGCTCAAATTGCATATTTCAAATCAATTCGCATATAATCTCATGCTCATATTACATAAATCAGATTTACATTACAAAGCTCAATACACCATTGCACACAACAACTTAATCATACTTGGGATAGTCATCATATAATCATATTCATAACTCAATGTCATGGTATCCACACATACTTAAACATCATAGCAACCAAAATCAGAAGTTCTAATTCCATATAAGCAGCACAATAGGCAGGTGATCAATTCCCAAGTCAATCATATCAAATACCAAGTCAATTTAATTTCATACATTTCAAAATCACATAACATAGCACCAAAATCCAAATTCCATTATTTCCTTCTTCCCTTACTAAAATCGAATATTTAATTAATCCATTTCATGCTTATCATAATCAAAAATCAGATTAAGTAGTTGGAACTCTAATTCCAACTCTAAGGTTCGTTTCACTCACAATTCGTCGAGCTAGTTCGTAATCCGTACGCCTTTCGCCCGATCCGTAGTCGATCCCGGAGTAGCCTCTTCTTCTACCCTTTCACTTCTAAGATCTAGGACACTCAATACAAACAATTAACACATTTTCAGAATGCAATTTCATACAATTTAAGACTGAATTTCTCAATTTAATCGAAACAGTCCCTAAATTATTTAATCCAATTCGACAACTTGCTAAATACTCTAATTCTTTTAATTAACTCTTAAAACCTTCAAATTGACCTTCGATTTTACTAGATTTCATATCCTTAATCATAAAACTCGACTTAATAATACTTATTAAGCTTCGATTTGGCCAATTTTACCGATTCTAATTCTAATTTTCTTACTTTTCCAATTTTGTTCATTTCTGACCACCCAACTTGACACCCTTCGTTCTCCTTGTATAAAACTCCAAATCAGGTGCCGTTTGTTTCTAATTTCAGATTACATATCCAATTTCAACATATCAAAAATTCAGATCGAACCACCTAGTAGATTAATCTCTATGAATTTTTAAAGTTCACTGTCCAGCTCGAATTAAGGCTGGACAGTTTTGCATGTTAACACATTTACTCTTTCCAGATTTTAACACAGCCTCTAAGACCTTGATTTATCATTTTTCCATGATTCTAGACTTATTAAAGTGAATCATATCAAAATTTCAGACTCAAACTCTTATCATAGAATTTCTTATAATTTTTCAAAGATGCATGTCGTGTAATCTACCAAATCTGTCACCTACCTTACATGCATGCTCTTAATCTTTTATGATTCTTATGAATCTCTAAAAATTTCCAGAAATCACACTTTAGCACATTATGTTTATGATTTTCTAAACACATTAAGACCACTGATTTTCCATGAATTTTTACATATTCGGAAACTATAGAGAGAGAGCTACTTACTTATAATTTTTCCTTGAATTTTCTAATTGATTTTCCCTTCCATGCAAGCTTCTTCTTCTTCACCGATTCTCAGCCCTCTCTAAATTTCTTATTTGATGTTTGAGTGTGTGAAAGAGTTGGTTGCTTAGCCAAGATGGTTTGGGGTAACCGGTTGAGGGGAGGGGACATATTAATGAGAATTGACACATTGTCAAAGTCTCAACTACTATGTCTCCAATATACCTTAATTATGTTATTTTTTTATCTTAAACAAGGGCACAAATCAGAAAATTAAACTTAGCATGCAACTCTTCCCTTTTTCCTTTTATTCGGTTTGATCACTAGTTCAATTACCCGAATTCCCTTGTTGAACCATTCTTCAAAATTCAATTTGGTCACTAATGAACCTATTTCGATTGGAATGTCTAAGAAATTAATCTAATAATCACTTAATTATTAAGTTAAACCTCTAATACTTCTAGGCTAATTTTTGGGATGTTACATAGGACATGCAATGTCAGCCGATGGGATTAGAGTTGATCCGAAGAAGATTGAGGCCATTGTTGAGTGGAAGCAACCGAAGTCTGTGACAGAGGTGCGTAGCTTTCTAGGCTTAGCCGGATACTATAGGAGATTTGTAGAGGGTTTCTCTAAGTTAGCCGCTCCTTTGACACAATTGCTTCAGAAGAGTGTTCAGTTTGAGTGGACAGATGCAAGACGGAGAGCTTTTGAGAAATTGAAAGAAGCGTTGACCCAAGCACCGATCTTGATACAGCCTGAGTCCGGGAAGGACTATATAGTCTACAGTGATGCTTCATATGTAGGGCTAGGATGTGTTCTTATGCAAGACAAGAGAGTGGTGGCTTATGCCTCAAGACAGTTGAAGACCCATGAGCGCAACTATCCGACCCATGACATAGAGTTAGCTGCAGTTGTGTTTGCTCTGAAGATTTGAAGGCACTACTTGTACGGTGAGAGATGCACAGTGTACACCGATCACAAGAGTTTGAAGTACATTATGACTCAGCGATATTTGAATCTCAGACAGCGTAGGTGGTTAGAGTTGCTAAAAGACTATGATCTTTCTATTGAGTACCATCCGGGTAAGGCAAATGTAGTGGCCGATGCACTGAGTAGGAAGGTGGCCGTGGACTTGAGAGGTATGTTTGTTAGATTGAGTTTGTCCGGAGATGGCAGCTTGATAGCCGAGCTTCAGGTTAGACCTACTCTAGGTGAGTTGATTAGAGAGAAATAGCTCTTAGATAGATCTTTGGCACCTCACGTGCAAGATATAGCCGAGGGTAGATCTTCAGACTACAGTTTCAGTACTGATGGGGTTTTGTGTTTCAAAGATAGAATAGTTGTGCCAGAAGATAGTGATTTGAGATGTACGATCTTAACTGAAGCCCACAGTAGTCCGTTTGCTATGTATCCTGGAAGTACGAAGATGTACCGTGATTTGAAGAATGAGTACTTTTGGGTTGGCTTGAAGAGAGATGTAGCCGACTTTGTGAGCAACTGCTTAGTGTGTCAGAGAGTGAAGGCGGAACATCAGGTTCCCTCAGGTTTGTTACAGCCATTGAGAATTCCGGAATGGAAGTGGGAGAACATCACCATCGATTTTGTTTCGGGTTTGCCTTTGACTCCTACGAAGAAGAACTCAGTTTGGGTGATAGTATATCGTTTTACGAAGTGTGCTCACTTCTTGGCAGTCAACACTACTTACACTTTAGATAGATTGGCTGATTTGTACATCAGTGAGATTGTTAGGTTGCATGGTGTGCCGAAGTCCATTGTGTCAGATAGAGATCCGCGGTTTACTTCTAGATTTTGGGAGTGTCTGCATACAGCTTTGGGTACCCGTTTGAATTTCAGCACTTCTTATCATCCTCAGTCAGAGAGGGTTATTCAGATCTTAGAGGATATGTTGCGTTGTTGTATCATTGACTTTCAGGGTACTTGGGAGAAGCATTTGCCTCTAGTAGATTTTGCGTACAATAACAGCTTTCAGTCGAGCATTCAGATTGCTCTGTATGAGGCCTTGTATGGCCGGAAGTGTAGAACTCCAGTTTGTTGGGCCGAAGTGGGACAGAAGTTGTTACCTATGTCGGATTTGCTCAAAGGGACAACCGACAAGGTAAAATTGATTTGTGATCGCTTGAAGGCTGCTTCGGATAGGCAGAAGTCCTATGTCGATTTGAAGAGGAAGGAAGTTGAGTTCTCAGTGGGTGAGAAGGTATTCTTGAAAGTGTCTCCGTGGAAGAAAGTGATGAGATTTGGCCGAAAGGGGAAGTTGAGTCCGAGGTACATAGGATCGTATGAGATTGTAAAGAGGGTTGGCCCGGTTGCTTATCAGTTGCATTTGCCATCCGAGCTAGAGAAGATACACGATGTGTTCCATGTTTCGATGGTTCGTAAGTATAGGTCCGATCCATCACATGTTATGCCCGTAGAAGAAATTGAATTGAATCCGGATTTGACTTATGAGGAAGAACCAGTGGAGATCTTAGCTTCTGACAGTAAGGTGTTGAGGGGTAGATCAATTGAGTTAGTGAAGGTGCGGTGGCAACGTCGAGGTGTGGACGAGGCCACTTGGGAGAGGAAGAAGGATATGGAAAGGCAGTTTCCGTATCTCTTTCAGACAGGTAATTTCGGGGACGAAATTTCTTAAGTGGAAGAGAGTTGTAACACCCGTGTTTTGGGGCTAGGAGTTAACCGGGTTTATAGTTCGAGTCAATAAAATTTAACTAAATCAATTCAACCTTAAATGAGACCTAGTTGAGCTTTAGAAAAAGGGGAGGGACTAATATTGTAATTTTACCCAAAAGTTTTTAAAAAAGAAAGACCACTTTCAAAGTTGTCATCTTCTCCCCTTTCCCCACAAACCCCACGTGAAAACACCCCCCCTCTCCAAAACTCTCTCTAATATTCAAGTTACTATTCCATTGATTTGTAACTTGTTTTCAACACCATTTTGAAAGGTAAACATGTTTTCTTACTCTCCTCTTTATCCCCTATCTACCTATGGTCTTAGATTTTAAAGTTATGGAGTTTCGAAAATTAGAGTTTGTTTTAAAGTTTGGGGTTTTAAGGGGTTTTTCATCTTATTTTGATTAATTGAGTTATGGCTTTGTTTACTCATATTAAAATACACATTATATGTTAATTTGGTTGAATTTTGATGAAAATCCGAAGTATGGTCTTAGGGCAAATTTTAAGGTGTCAAAACTTGGGTTTTTGGGAGGTTTAAGGTTGAAATTGAAGGGTTGTTGGTTTATATAGGTTATGAGGGTGATTTGGGACCTTTTGGGGGTCATTTGGAGGTTTGGAAATGGAAATTTCAGCAGGGTTATTGGGGAGCACGAAAATTGGTATTTTGGGGATTATGTGGATTGGGAATTTGTGGAATTTGGCTTGTGTTTGTTAAGTGAGTTAGTGATTGGGTTTTAGCATTGGATTGTGGTGTAATAAGTGTGTTTTGTTTGGCTAGAAGCAAGAGGAAGCGTTGGAGAGGCTTTGGGACCGAATCCGGGTTCGTAGGAGGATTGTTTCGATTGCTAAGGAAGGGCGGTGAGTGGTTTCAAACTTGATTTATAGTTTGGTTCGAGTATGTGTAATGTGTGTGTAAGGTGTGCTTGGTAGGCCACTTCTATTTAACTCAAGTAGTTAATTTAGCCTTTGTTCTCCATAAATGCTATTGTGCTTATTTAGCTATGCTCTTGTGAATGTGGTTAATTGGTGCATGTATATTCATGAGATGTATATATATGTGATGAGCATGGAAAGTGGTTGATGACCTATAATGTGGTTATGATAATTGGCACTAATTAAATTACCGGTTGTAAATGATCAATCATTAGGATTAGTGTGCACACGAATTGAGTCAAAACATACGTGGCCTTGATGGCGTTAAGTCATCAAGGAAGAGTACAGTGATGTAATATTCCACCGGAAGCTTTTATATATTTCTACGAGATGATGAGTGGAATCCCATCCGTAGGGCATGTGGCGATGAGTGGAATCCCGCACATGCAAGGTCCGGTGATGAGTGTAATCCCACCGAGGTAAAGTGTTGTTGAGGTTTAAATCCGCACAATCAGGGTAATTTAAAGTGGCCAATTAACTTTTTCATATATTGTGATATGTGATGTTAATATTTGATTGTGGTATATGGTGTTGTTACATGATGTGGATGTTAATGATATAGTTTGATAGATTATGAGAAACCATATTATGCCACTTGAAAGAGTAGCTAGGTCTACTTGATTATATGCCAATGTTTGATGTATGTGAGATTAGGATTTACATGCTTAAACCCTGCATTGTTGATGTTTTACGTTTTAAAGCACCCTCACTAAGCTTATAGCTTACGCTCTCAATGTTCAACAATGCAGATCATTAGCGTGGCGTTAGCTCGAGGCAAGGCAAGAAGGGCTTTCCAAGTTTGTGACTCTAGTACGGTGGTAAATTTTGTATTAGTTAGCAATGTGGCAAGGGTTTTGTATGAGCTATATGTGACTCATGTATGTTGACATTTGGTTTGGCCTTGGTTTGTAAAACATGTTATGCTACGATGTATGCTTGTGTGTGGTGGCATGTCTTAGGATGTTTAGGTTGCCTTGTTATGGTGCAAACCTCTTTTGTGTTATCTTGTGCCTTTTAAGGCCTTTGAGCACCATGTGTGACCTTAAATGCTAATTGTCTATTGTTGGAATGCCAAGTATGGATGCCTTGTTCAAGTTTGAATGCTAAATTGCTTGTATGATTTGTGCATCACCTTGTGTTGATTTGTGCCCTTTGGCTTCATGTGAAAGCATGTTTTATGGTTGGTTTGCCTTAGGATTGATGTTAGTGTGTTGGTTGAGGTTTTAGAGGGATTTAGAGGCCTCCTTGTGCCTTAAATCGGCTCAAACCTGTAAGTTCGTAGCAGGGGTATCAATACGGTTGGTCCCGTATCGATACGACATTCTTGTTTCAGGCCTCGTGTTTCGATACGCGAGGGGGCGTATCGATACCTTTTTGGTCACTGGAGCTACTGTCCATTTCGGTATCGATACGGGCCTTGGCGTATCGATACGATTATCTTAGCGTTGACCGTGGGAAGTCAACCGTTGGGGAGAGTATCGATACACTCCTTGGGCGTATCGATACGGTCTCAACGGGTTGACTCTAACCAGTTGACCTAGTCAAGGGGTATCGATACACCCCTTAAGTGTATCAATACCGCCTGCAGTTTAAGTTTAAAATTGGATTGTAAAATGTTGGGTTGAGTTCGTTTGTTTGTCTCGTGAATGTTCTTCCGCTGTATGATCACTTAGGATTAAATACTCATTTAGACAAGATTTAAAATGGAAAAAAATAGGGTTGCTAACCGAGGGGGAATCCTAAAAGGGTTTTCACTCGGTTTTCCCGGTGTAGCTCACTCGGGCCGGTCATCCGGCCAGACTGGGACGAGGGGGTTACACTTTCAATTGGTCCAAACTTACCACCTAACTTTATTTTTCGACTCATTTATACCACCTTGCCGTTAAATCGTTAATTCCGTGATGACATGGACACTGCACCAAAACGACGTCGTTTTGGTGCCGCTATTTTGATAATAAATGACCCATATTGATGTCGTTTTGCTAGCGAAAATATATGAAATTGTTTAAGCACAAAGATAACCTCTTAACCACCAAGCCAACCTAATATCATTGAATTAGTTTAAGCACAAATAATATATATTCCCAACTGTAGTTTGTCATATAAATATATTATTTCTAATATAAAAATATTCAAATATTGTTATTAATAATATTAAATATATAAATAGGTAAATATATTATTATAAAAACTAAAAGACTAATTTTTAAAATAAAATTTGTTTAAAAAAATCTAAAATTCGACAAAATCTTAATCCCTAAACCCATAAACCCTAACCCTAAACTATAAACTATAAACCCTAAAATTTTATTCATAAACAAATAATATTAAAATATATAAACAAATAATATATTATTATAAAAACTAAAAAACTAATTTAAAAAATATAAAAGTTTCAAAATTTACAAAAAGACCCAAAAATTCACCATAATCTTAAAGATGAGATGTCAAGTGTAGTAGGTTTGCAGGAAAGTGGTTGTTCCATTCCATCAACTGTCGCCATAAGAAATCACGATTAATCTCCGAATTTAAGACTATTAACAATCTCGGACTAGGTATCTCGGGGCTAACTATAAATATTTGAAAGTGAAGGTAAATTTATAAATAAATTATTTTTAAAAAAAAATTAAATAAAGGGATAAAGCTGGAAAAAGAAATTTGGAGGCGGGGTCCTGCTAGGTCTAATATTTTTATTCAAAGCTCATTTCATTTTTTTTTTCTCAAAGTGTTCATTTGACTGAGTTCAATGACTATTTTTTTTTTGCGTTCTGTTATCTCATATATGAGCAGTGGCGGATCTATGTGGAAGTTAGGTGGACCTGTGACCATTCTAAATTTTTTAAAGTTCACACATTTGGTTTCATTTTTTTTATAAATTAGTCCTTAATTTTTTAACTTATGCCCACCCTGAAATTTTAAAATTTTTATGACTTGTGCCAACTTAAAAAAAAATTCAACTTGTGCCCACCCTGAAAATAATTTCTAGATCCGCCACTGTATACGAGTCATACGTTGACCACAAATTTTAAAGTTATTCTATGTTCAAGGTGAGAATCAAACTCTCAACTACTGGTTAAAGTAAGAAAACTAGTACTATCTCACCTAACACACGGTTACAAAGCTTAATTGTTTAATAGTAAAAAGCTGACAAAAATCATCATCTATTAGTTAAGAGAAAATAGAAGAATCGATTACAAAAACATAATACTAACACAACTAATCAACTATCACCAAGTTTTGAATACATCAGTTTTCAGTTTACTAAATTTTAACAAAAGGGTAAATTATGTAAATTATCGTTGAACTTTACTTTCAAATTTATTTTGGACATTTAACTATGAAATTTCAAAACGCTCAATTTACTCAGTGAAGTTTAGACATTGAATGTTTTTGGTCGCTTCTCCGTTAACTTTTTGACGACGTCCATTTATTGGCGAACGAAGGAATTTCTTCAAGATTCGAACGGTGAAAAACTTCATCGGTGCGAGAAAAGCGACATACTGAGAAACGAGCTCTAGTCGACGGTGGAGGGGGAGATCGACAAGAGATAAATCTTTTTGGTTGCTTTGTGAACTTCGGAGCACTTTCCGAAAAAAATGGAGGTCGAATTCAGACTCAGGGGATCGAGACGAAGCGACTTGTAAAATTTGGGAACAACGACTATTTATGATCGTTTGGGTTTAAAAGTGACAAAAAAACATTCAATTTTTAAACTTCAATGACAAAAAACGTTCAATGTCTTACTTCAGTGAATAAATTGAATATTTTAAAACTTTAGTGATCAAAATAGGTTTAAGAGTAAAGTTCGGTGATGATTTTCTTAATTTAATCTTAACTAAATAGTCAGTTAAACTGTTGTAATTGAGTAGTTGCAGGGCACAAAACTGATCCGATTAGCTTTAAAGCTTATATTGATTGTATTAAACAATAAAGAGAGGGAAATGAATCAGTTAGAAGAAGCGAAAAAGTTGAGTAGAATTGGGTTGTTGTAACCAATTCAGCTAGGTTTAGAATGGTTGTAACAAACTCTTCTTTAGAAGGTTATAGCCTAGACCAGCTTATATATAAGCATTGTTATACTCACTATAAAAGCAAGCTAAATATGAATGAAATGATGAAATCGAGTCTTATCTCATAAACCAAGCTTATTCTCTTCTTTACATGGTATCTTTCGCCATTTTTTCCGATTCTGGTGACCTGATCTTTTTCCTACCATGGCTCCATCCACTGATGCAACAACTTCCATCACCCCTGAGCTGTCTGGTGATGATATGTCCAGCTCTCCAGGTTTCTTCAACAAGCAAATCAGCGTGCGCCTTGACGACACTAATTTCCTCCTCTAGCATCAACAAGTGTTGTTGATGATTCGTGGTTAGGGGCTTGATCATTACATTGAAGCCGATTTCACTCCACCGATTAAGTATCTTGTGGCTGCCGAGGGAAGCAAGATACCTAATCCAACCTATCAGCGTTTCTTTAAATATGATAGCTCCCTTACTTCCTAATTATTGTCCACGATCAGCAACTCTATTCTTTCTCATCTTGTTGGTTGTGAAACAACAACTTCCATTTGGAATACCATTGTCTCACGCTACTCCAAGCTTTCTACCACTTGGGTCATGCACCTCCACTGTCGTCTTCGATCTCTTAAGAAAGGTGATCTCTCCATTAGTGCCTTTTATGCTCAGATAAAAGAGATCTACGATCTTCTTGCTATCAGTGGCAGCCCTATTTTTGAGATTTAGCAGGTTGCCTCACTTCTTAATGGTCTTCCTTATGAGTTTGAGTCCGTCGTGGTTGTCATTACGGCTAGTAAAAAACCTTACACGTTTGATGATATTGTTTCGATTCTCACTGATGCGGAAACCAGGCTTGCAGATCCATTAGGCTGACTATGGGGATCCATAATATTACTTGTGATTTAACAACTTCTGGTTACGATCCCCAACCTGGCACTTCCTTCTCCATATCTCGTGGTGGCAGATCCACTAACACCTTTCCCTCTGGAGGAAGGTTCAGGGGTCATCCTCGAATTCAGTGCCAGGTCTGTGGCAAACTAGGGCATCTCGCTGACAGATGCTAGCATCGCTTCAATCTAGGATTCAAAGCTCCATCCTCTGCTAAGGCTCACACCTACTTCTACACTCCAAATAGCCCAGAAGCATGCTACAATCCTCACATTTCTAGTGATTCCACAGTTACTTCTGGTGCAGACTCCCCACAGGTCAACTCCCTCATTGGCACGACTTCAAGTTGGTTCCTTGACTCCAGAGCGACCCATTATGTGACCAATAACTCGTCTCAGTTCTGCAAAATGCAACCATACTCAGGTCAGGGTAATGTCCATATTGGGGATGGTTCTTCTCTTTCAATTTCCCACTCAGGTTACTCAATGCTTTCATCTGCTTCTAAGCCTCTTATTATTGATCAATTGCTTCTTGTTCTCGATATAACACGAAATTTGATGTTTGTGTCCAGATTTTCTTCTAACAATAACATGTATTTTGAATTTCATGCTTCTCATTGTGTTCTTAAGGATGAGAGCTACGGTAAAAAATTGCTTCGCGGGACTCAATCAAATGGCTTATATGAATTTCCAGCTTCCTCCAATCATCATTTATCTTCCTCAATATCTACATACTCTACCACAAGTTCAGATTATTGGTTTTGGCATTCTAGGATGGGTCATCCAGCTGCTGATATTGTTAGCTTAGCCTTGAATAAAAGAATGGTTGTAGACAAGTCTAGTTTATGTCATGCTTGTCAGCTAGGAAAAAATCATACACTTCCTTATTCTGCATCCACCACTCTGTACACACAACCTTTTCAACTTGTTGAATTGGATCT
Organism: Hibiscus tridactylites; assembly: GCA_958450335.1. Lineage (NCBI taxonomy): Eukaryota > Viridiplantae > Streptophyta > Magnoliopsida > Malvales > Malvaceae > Hibiscus > Hibiscus tridactylites. The sequence continues at coordinate 32,940,169 of OY288274.1, read as the reverse complement.
TTGGGGGTCTGTTCCTGTGACACCCCAATTTTGGGCTTGGAAGTTTAGGGTCTGAATCAGACCGGTCAGATTTTCGGTTCGAATATAAAAGGTGGTTTTAGGGAAATCCTAGTTCGGGATGCATTAAAAATATGGAAAATATCTAAAAATCCTCTTTTATTATATATAAGAGAGTGGTGAAATCAATTTTACAAAATGGGGTTTGGAAATATGACATTTCAAGTTAGTGACTAAAATGTAATTTTTGAAAAGTTGGTGACTGTTTTAAAAGGATTGAAACTTTGAATCTTTAAGGAGCTAATTTACCCAAGGGAGGGTTTCTCTAGATTTTTCTTAAATTTTAAAGACTCATTTAATGTTATTTAATAAAAAGAAAAGAGGGAAAAGAGATATTTTGGGTTTCATAACTAACTTTTGCCAAAATTTTCCCATTTCATTTTATCTCAATTTTCCCTCAGCCAAACACATTTCCACAGCCACTTTTCCTTTGATTTTCACACCTAAAGTTGAGATTTCAATCTCTAAATGATTTCTAATCATTTCTACACCAAATCCTCATCATTTGCTTATTGAATTTTCAAGAATTTTGGCTCTAAACAGGGAGAAATCCACATTTAGAGGTATGAACGTCCTTCTCCTCTAAATACTCAGTTCTTTACTGAAATTCCCAAGTTCTCAATCCTTAAATTGAGTTTTATTAAATGTTTTAATGTTGTGATCTTGATTTTGGCTTAAAATGCAAGATTTGGATTTAATTTTGAAGAAATTCGTATTAAATGACTGGGCTCTGTTTTGAGATGTCTTTTTGATGTATTTTGGATGTCTAAATGATGTGTAATTGAGGTTTAATCAACGCAATCCCGAATAGGTTGATTTTCCTAAGTTTTTACTTGAGTTAATGGTGGTTTTTGGGGTGATTTTGATGTTCTGCTATAGCTGGAGGTATAAGGACGTGATTAGGCTCTTTTTGGATGTTAATTGATGTGTAAGAATGATTGGAATTGATGGATCTTGACTAGGTAATGTTGTAGAGGTGTTTGGATGTGATTTCGGTTGTGTTTGGTAGCCGAAATGTGAGTTTTGATGAGAGCAGCGAGTTTAGGTGTTTTGGCTGAAGATTTTAATGCATGATGATGCATTAATCCTCTGCTTTGATGTGTTTAAAATAGGGGAGACATCTTCGGATCCTTGTGGTGTTGATTCGGAGGCTTGATCGGCGTTTCAGCAAGCTTGCGAAACGGAATCGGTGAGTGAAGTTTGGTTTTAAGCTTTGAAACCACTGTTTGAAGGTTATGGGAGCTTAGTTTAAGTCTAAACAACTTAGCTAAGCTCAAGAGTAAGTTTTCGGAGAAACTCTCTTTTTGAAGAACCATGAGATGGTTGAATGCAATGTGTTTATTTTGCATGTTTAAATTTTGTTTTGAAAGCATATTTTAGCATGTTTAATGCTGGTTTTGTAAGCCAAGTGTTGAAGGATGCTCAAGGTAAGAGATCCTTGATTTAAACATTGATAAATGTGGTTTGATGCATTGTGACGCATGATTATTTAATGGCTTTGTTAAATGCTTTAAAACAGTGGATTGTTGACGGTAGATGATGTATATTGGCAAGTGATGTGTTGGTTTAAAAGTACTTGAATCGGATATAGTTAGCCGGCTATAGGATTGGGTGCACCGTGAATAAAGTCACCTTGGATGTTGAGGGGTTGTAATGGTACCGTAAACTCCATCCAAGAACACTAACGAGATGTCTAAGATCATAATGGTGGTTAAAATGCCATGTGAGGATCTTGTGTTGTGTGTCCCGTGTTCTCGTTAGTGATGTTATACAACTACCAATGAGTGATGTGGAGGGGTTGTAATTGTACCGTAGACTCCATCACGGGTGTTGAGGGGTTGTGATTGTACCGGTAAACTCCACCTTGAGTGTTTGGTAGTGTGTATGGAGCGTATGGGACAACGCTTGTAATCCGCGTATCCGATTGTCTTTTGAGTTGAAAAATGGTTATGGATTATCACTTGAAAGCCAATATGACATGTTGTTGATTTGAAGCATGAGATGCTTAGTTTGTATGCATAAATGCATGATAAATGATGTTTTAAAATTAAAGGCCTTGGAAAGGTGTTTTTACAAAGTGCATTATTGTGTTGTTTTATTAGAGCATTTCTCACTAAGCATATGTGCTTACGCTCTCTCTTTCTTGAACCAATAATGCAGAGCATTGAAGTGCTTAAAGGGCAGCAAGGAGGTCAAGGATCCAAGTGAAAGTCTAAGCTCATGTATGGTGACTATTTTCGCAACACTATTAGCTTTTGGTATTTGGCAATGGGAACCTAGATTGTGTTTTTGGGAGATGTTTTGGACTCCCTAAGCTTGGCTTGATGCCTATGATGTTTTGGATATGTAATTGGCCACTTTGGTGTTTGCTTTGATGACTTGATGTTTGGTTGGTGTTGAGTATTAGGTTGCATGCCTATAGTTTGAGGTTTTCCCTATTCGATGCTATGAATGTGATTTGATGATGCTTTTATGTTCCTTTAGCGCATGATGACTTGCTGGCATGATTTGAGCGTCATAGGGATGCGTTTGATGGGTCGAAAGTTTGTTATACCAGATAATTTCTGTATTTTTGGGCAGGCCGTATCGGAACGGGTGCTACTGTTTCGAAACAGGGGTCTGAAATGGCCTTGGCGTTTCGAAACGGGCTGAGCCGTTCCGAAACGTTTTTGCTACTGCCAAGCCCTGTTTCGGAATAGGTTGCGAAACAGTCCCACGTTTCGGAACGATCATCCTCCGTTTCGGAACACTCGACCGTTGGGCACTGAATTACATGGTTTTATGTTTTGAAATCTTCATGTTTTAGTCCTGAACTTTGTATATGCAATTGCTTGAGTTTGAAATGTCCGTTTAAGATGAAATTTGGCAGAGAAGCATGAAACATGATTAATTTCATAATGGTAACTCAAAAATTGGTAAAGTCCTCGTAATTTTCAGAATTTGCAATTTGGCCCCTAAATTCGTATGTTGTGCAATTGAGTCCCTTATTGTTTTCCGATTGCTGTGTTTTTTGAACATGCTTATCTCAAGAGTACACCTAGGGTTAATATGCATTTAGACAAGGTTAAAAAGAAAAAAAAAGGTCGTTAATCAAGGTTGACTTTCGGGTTGACTTTGATTTTCCCCGTGTAATCTTCGTAGTTCGGGTCAACCGTCTAGGCCGGGCTAAGGGGGTTACAGTTCCAGTTACTTCAGATGGCTACACATACTATTTGTCTTGTGTTGACATGTTCTCTAGAGTCACTTGGGTGTATATGCTTCAAAAGAAATCGGATGCTTGTAATGCTTTTCAGCAATTTTATGCTTTAATCAAAACTCAATTCTCTACAAATTTATTAGCTGTGCAAGTGGATGGTGGTGGTGAGTTTCAATTTCTTCGCAATGAAATGGCACGCTTGGGAGTTGAACTTCGAGTAACTTGTCCACACTCCTCCCAACAGAATGGTATGGTGGAACGAAAACAAAGACACGTCGTTGAGATAACTCTAACGTTACTAGCACATGCAGGTCTTCCTCTTCATTTTTTGGTCCCATTCAGTGCTCAGTGTCACGTTCCTGATCAATTGTATGCCATCCAAGAGTTTAGAAAATCTCTCTCCATTTCAGCTTCTTTACAAACAGCTTCCAAACTACAAGTTTCTCGAAGTGTTTGGCTGCTTATGCTATCCACACCTTCGACCTTTCAATCGGCATAAAATGGAGTATCGTTCACGACCATGCATCTTTCTTGGATATTCACCTTCACATCAAGGGTATGTGTGTCTGGATCAATCTCGGAAGAAATTTTTTATCTCTCGTAATGTTGTTTTTGCTGAATCTATGATTCTCTATAAAGATCAGCAACGTGACCACTCTCCTACTTCAGAACCCGGTCTTTCACCACCTTTGTATGTTGTTCATTCTTCAACCATTTCCTTTCTTATTGAACAACTTCTGAACCCTACTACAACCACTACTGCCTCTCATCCTTTAGATACAATGTCCACACCTTCCACCCCTCCAAAAACTTCTCAAATTCCTAGTGATCCCATTAATCCTTAGCCAACATATAACTTACCTACACATTCTGCTCAACCTGAACCCTTGTCCAATACTGCCACTAATGCCTCTTCCTCTGCTGTTTCTGAACCATCAGAGGCTTCTGCATCACCTCTACCCACACCATTACCTAACACTTCTTTATCTGCTGAGAATCCTATTAAATCACCTAGTTTTATTCATGCAACCTCTTCCTATGTTGACCCACCCGACACCTTTACACTTCTTATCACCTCTCCCCATATAATACCACCTGTCACTTCTAGCCACTCTATGGTAACCATAAGAAAATATGGCATTTTCAAACCCAAAGCTTACCATCTTCAAGTGGCAGAGGTACCTTCTACAGTTCATATAGCCATACAAGATTCTAAATGGAGAGATGATGTTCTATCTGAATACCAAGCCTTAATTGATAATGACACATGGCTGCTGGTCCCATTGCCTCCTAACAGAAGAGCCATTGGCTGCAAGTGGATTTTCAAGATCAAACACAATGTAGATGGCTCTGTCGAGCGTTACAAGGCTCGTTTGGTGGCCAAAGGTTACTCCCAATTTGCTGGTTCAGATTTTCGTGAAGCTTTCAGCCATGTTGTTAAAACTTTTACTATCAACTTGGTCTTATCTCTAGCTGTTGCACATGGCTGGCACATTTATCAACTCGATGTGAACAATGCTTTCTTAAAAGGTGATCTCACTGAAGATGTTTATATGATACAACCTGATGGCTTCACATAATATGCTTCTTATGGCACTCCTCTTGTTTGTAAACTCAAACATGCCCTATATGGCCTAAGGCAGACACCTCGCAATTGGTTTAACAAACTTCGATCCTTCCTTGAACATATAAGGTTTAAATCCTCCAATGTTGATGCCTCCTTGTTTGTTTATCATACATGTGAAGGTGACAGGCTTTTCTTCCACTCATATGAATCACACCATTAATCATCTCAACAATCAGTTTGCTCTTAAGGATCTCAGACACTTAGTTTTTTTTCTTGGGATCGAAGTAATTCAGACTCATGCTGGCCTATTTCTCTCTCAGAGAAAATACATCACATAACTCCTAATCAAAACAGACATGCGTGATACTACTCATGTTCCCACACCCATGGTTGCTAGCTCCAAATTGCTCAAGGATGATGGCGTTACCCTTACGGATGCTCATGAATATCGCAGCATCGTGGGATCTCTACAATATGTATGTCACACGAGACCCAACATCTCTTTTTCAGTCAACAAAGTAGTTCAATTCATGCACTCCCCTACTGGTCAACACTGGATGGTTGTTAAACGCATTTTACGCTACCTGAAGGGCACCTTTCATTTTGGTCTCTGGTTCAGTTCTCAGTCCTCCTCTTCGATAAGCCTACACTCCTTTGCTGATGCTGACTGGGGCAATGACCTCGATGATCGTCGTTCTATTAGTGGCTATTGCACGTATCTTGGAGCACATCTACTCTTATGGAGCTCTCGCAAGCAACGTTCAGTGTCTCGTTCCATGACTGAGGCAGAATTTTGAAACCTGGCCGATGCTGCAGCTGACAATCTTTGGTTCCAAGAGGTTCTGCGCGATATGCATGTTGAGTTGCACGATGAACCTATCATTTGGAATGACAACACCAGTGTTGTAGCAATGGCGGCCAATCCTGTCATGCACACCAAGACAAAACATGTTGAACTTAACCTATTTTTTATCCGGGAGAAGGTGCAATCTCATCAACTTCAGGTTAACTATGTCCCAGCCTCCACTCAAGTTGGTGACGCCCTCACCAAAGCTTTACTTGTTCATACATTTGAAGACTATCGATATCAACTTTGTGTCCGTGATCTTTTCTCTCTAGAAAGTTGAGAAAGCAAGGGAAATATTAAACAATAAAGAGAGGAAAATGAATCAGTTAGAAGAAGCGGGAAAGTTGAGTAGAATTAGGTTGTTGTAACCAATTCAGCTAGGTTTAGAATGACTGTAACAAATTCTCTCTAAAAGGTTATAGCATAGACCAGCTTATATATAAGCATTGCTATACTCACTGTAAAAGCAAGCTAAATATGAATGAAATGATGAAATCGAGTCTTATCTCATAAAACCAAGCTTATTCTCTTCTTTACAGATTGTAGTAAGGTAGGATCTTATGTCGGGGGATGCCAACTATTAGGGGTTATATTAAAAATTGCGGGGTGTGAAATTATATAATTTTAAAAGTGTAAATTTAGATCATCGAAAGAAAATACAAATAAAATATAAAAAATACATAAACTATATGAAATTTTAAAAATTTTAGAGGATGCATCTATCCTTTTAGCACCCTTCGGTCCATCCGTGATTGTAGTTTAATAATCAATATGTGGCAAACCGCTGCATGGCACACCTGAATCATGAGGTTTACTTTTTCCGTTTTGTCCAGTTGCTTTACGTTCATAGCAAGAATTAATGGCCATGTTCATTGCTACTTGCTACCTTGTTGACCTTATCGCCTATAAACATTAATTTTCTAAAATATTTATATCAACATTTGCCATTTTGGAGGAAGCGAAGGCGCCTGTCTACCTCTATTATTCAAGCCCAGCGTCACTCAACCGTCCTCCAAACTTTCTAATATGTAAAAAGAAGTTATATGGGGAGTAACGTACAGTTGGGTCACGGTAGGGTTATAATATGAAACCAACCGAAAAATATTATAAAACACGAAATTTAAGACCAAAAACTTTACACTTTTCAATAATATTTTATGTTGGTGTTTAAGTATCGAAACTTAGCTTTAAGTATCGATTATGATCACTTATGATAATATTTTAGGTTTTTGTAAGTATTGAAACTTGTCTCTAACTATCGATACTTATCGTGAGACCTTCAACCTAAAATGTTCTCAAAAAGTATAACATTTTCAGTTGGTGTAACATTTTAACTTCCGTGTTTTGTAACGTTTTCAATTGGTGTCGCACCGTAGCCGTACCGCGACCATGTTGTACCCTAGACTCACCAATTATATGATTTTTATTCCGAACGGATTTTAACATTAAATTTTGAAGGTTATAAAATTTTAAAATTTATAAGGAGTCATTATATATACGAAGAGAATTTAAAAAAATAAGGGTTAAAAAGCAAAATTAACAACAATATTGATACAAACAATGTCATTTTTTTCTAATGCAGCACGGTATACAATATTATTTTTAGTCTTCAAAACTTATACAATCTATCAATTTGATCTTAATTCGAAACAATTCAATAAATTTAACTCTTAAAATTTAAAAATTTCATCATTTTAATCTCTATCATTCTCCTAAATTGCTTGTTCTCATTCTATAAATGGTATATTACTTTCTTGTTACTTTCCTGGTATAATAAAAATTTGACAATAATTTGTTGATGTTTTATGGCAAAATGCATTTATCGAACTACTGATTTAATATGATGGGCTCACTTACTTTGATAGTATATAGTATATAGTATAGCAAAAAGACTAAATTGATGGGATTTTAAATATGAAGGATTAAATGTATTGAATTGTTTCGAATTAGAACAAAAATTAACAGAATGTATAAGTTCTGGGGACTAAAAATGTTATTATAACAAAGAAAAGTGACATGTTTGTAAAAATATGTTAATTGAATGATATGTTTATAATAATATGTTAATTGAGTGACATGTTTGTAACTTTTAAAAGAAAAGTGACATGTTTGTTATAAATTTATAATTGACATTGGGAAATAGTTTATCCTAAAATTAATGAAATATTTTTATAAAAAAAGAAAAACTCACTTTCGAGATGTTTTTTTTTTACCTTAGTTTTAAATTATTTCGAATCGAGATGTGATTCATTTAAGGAGGTTATGATGAAATGGAAACAAGCGAGTTTTTTATGAATCGCATTGTGTGATTATAAAATAATATATGTATATTATTTCTAGTCTTTTATTAACGCGTGCACACCGTTTAAATGAACTACTCAAATCCGATTTATCTAAAAATAACATTCTTTTTTTTAAAGGATTACTTGATAGATTCAAACAACAAGCAAGTTCTGATGGGAAAACAATCAAGAGTAATAGTATAATCTTTTTCACTGGTTATATGATCATTTTCACTGGTTATATAATCTTTTGAGATGCGATGTATTTCACAATTTTCAACTCTCGGATAAAAAAACAAAGCGGTTGCCATGTAAAATCAACGAAAAGCAAACAATAAAAATTACACAAATGCAAAACATGCAAATTTAAAGAGTGAGTGGTCCTTTCTTCTCCTACGATTGCATAGTTGTTAATATAAAATATTATAATGATGCCGTAAAAAAGTATATATCTATTTTTATATGTTATATTGATTCACACCTTTGATGTAAGCACATTGTAATAATGAAAAAGACAAAAGTATATTGTAATAATATTAATTATCATTTAAAAGAATGACATTTTAGTTATTTTTCAATAGGATTACATAGGCTTATGCATGAGACTAACACATTTTATTGAAACAAAAAGAATCTAGTAACAATGCAACTAATTAAAGAGAAAATTTTAAGGATTATGTTCATTAAAAAAACTCAAACATAAAATCATAAAAAAAATCCAAAAGCGCAAAACAATTGAAGTACTCCTTTAAATCTGACATCCATCATCTATAGTAATCCAGTAATCGTCAATAATACTTATTTGTCTCTATCCAACTAGACGTTTTAGAGATGATGGAGTGACGAGTGAACCACATCAAACTTACAAGCTGCTTAGCAAAATAGATCTGAATACTTCAAACAACCACAAAAGGAAATATAACCACAGAAAGACAACCAACAATCACAAATCAGATACGAACGATGTGAGAATCTCTATACGATTGTAGATCTACCGCATAGGTAGGCTAACAACGTGCCATAAGGCAGAGGAAACATGTCACAAAAGTAGAGTAAAGCGTACCACAAAGGCAGACGAACATGCACAAAATATGCGAAAAGAAAGAAGTCAAAAGAAAAGATATTTTTATTAAAAATTAGAATAAAAAGTGAATAAAAATAACAAACCAAAAGCGGGAAATGAAAAACAATGATAAAGATGAATACTGACGGTCGACGAACAATATCAAGACTAGTGTTGTCTAGGGGTATGAAAAACTGAGTTCAGTTAACCGTTAGAAAATTATTTCGGGTAACTGATAAATTCAAGTTGCTTAATTCTCGACCCTAAATCTTAACCATTAAACGGTTAACCGATTGGCCGGTTAATCAAAATATTCGATTCGGTTCAAGTAATGGTTTATTAACTTTCCTTATTAAAAATATTAAATCTTATAACATAGTAAAAAATAAGCTAGAGTTTGAACTTTGAAATATTTGAAGAAGAAAAATATTAATGTATGAAACTGTAGAACTAACGTTTTGATATAAAAATTAAAAAATATTTTGGACAAAGTTAAAAAGAATTCAAAATCATTTCTAAGTCCAAACAACTTAAAACTATGTTTATGGGATATTTCAAAAAGGTTTTACGTGTTTTTCAAAACCAAATTTAACAAAATCATCCAAACGTTTCGAAACGCCTCTAGGTGTTTCGATACGAAACTTTACAGTAGCAAAAAATTTCGATACAGCCTTGCCTGTTTAAGTGACCCGTTTTTGTCACCATGATAATATTCAATTATTGGACATAAGTTCACAAACATCAAATCAAAACTTGCAGGTCTATGGTTACGAGAATGAGCTATGGAGCTTGACAAATTCATCTTCACTCATGACATACGCAGAACTTTATGTTAAGGGAGAGAATCTATACAATTTTAGGGGTGTGAACTTATAAAATTTTAAGGGCGAAAATAAATTTTCAATAAGAAATATATAGAAATTTTTTTTAAAATTTTCTAAATCATATAGAAATTTCAAAATTTTAATGGGGCGACCGCTCCCTCCAGCCTCCCTCTAAGTCCGTCCATGTTTTCACCGTCGCCATTAAACCTCATGTATCATTTGCCGGTATAATTGAAGTTCATGTCAGTTTATCATTCAAAGAAGCCTCAAAGTCTCTCAGGTATATGTCGAGTCAGGGATGAATTGAAGGGAGCTGGAGGGAGCCTTTTTTATGTATTTTTTTATTAAAAATTTATTTTCGTCTCGTAAAATTTTATAAATTTGCCTAAAATATAATGTATTGTCTTTATCCATGCACCAAGTTATATATAAATATGAGTTTGAATAATTAAGGGTGAAATAATTGTGTGGTCATAAGAATATATTTTTCTTCCCTTTCTTTATCAATTAGCCTCTACCATAATATTTGATGTTGTATTGTATTGTGGGGGTATAACGGCGACACCAATTTTTATTATTATTATTTTTCTTTATAACAAATGTTAGACTAATCCTCACATATTTTACTTAGCATTAACGACGCATAAAACCATATTTCGTTAATATATTAAGGCTTTAAGGGATAACTATAAGAAACCTTAAAGTTTTGAAAAATATTAATTAAGTCTCTAAATATATTTTTCACTTAATTAAGTTTTTAAACTAAAAAATTAATTAAAATTTTTGACCAATTTTAACTAGTAAATTTTGATAATTTTTTTAAACATGTCGGTGCAGTTGACATTTTTAGACTTTATTTATTTAAAAAATTCTTTAAAAATTTTAAAAAACTTATAAAATACTTTAAAAAATAATCTGTAAATATAACATGAAAGAATTGTAGTGTATCAAGTGCCAGTAATACCTAAAGACAAAAAAAAACTATCAAGATTTAATAGTCAAAATTGATAAAAAAATTAATTGATTAAATTTTTTGGTTTAAAAACTTAATTAAGTGCAAAACATATTAAAAAACTTAATTAATTTTTTTTTCGAAAATTCAAGGCTTCTTCCATATGTTAAATACTAATATAATAGATGTTTACTTACAATTTTTTCATTAGTGTCACGCGTTACATTAACCGTCAACTATGCTGATAATGTAAAAGAAGGGACCATTTAATCATAACTTAGTGTTGACTTAAGAGTGAGGAATGTGCGGTGCATGTGTCTAACACAAATAATTGTAAAATATTAAAAATTAAAAATATATGATAAAATTGTTTTTTTACCTCTAAAAATACATAAAATTTATTATTAATTTCGACCTCTCAATAAATAATATTAAGTTTCACTACTGTTTTAACCCCCTCGTCCCGGTCTGACCGGATGACTCGGTCCGAGTAGGCCACACGGGGAAAACCGAAGCGAAACCCGTTAAGGATTTTCCCTCGGTTAGCAACCCTAAAAATTTCTTTTAATTTAATCTTCTCTAAAGGCACATTTAAATCTTATGTGATCATAACAGCGGAATAAAATGAGGAAGACACGCAACTGGACACAGAACGGCAAACAAACAGTCCATTTTTAAGTTATTAGGCAGGTCGTTTCGAAACACCTTCAAGGTGTATCGAAACACCTTGACTTGGTCAACTGCCCCAAGTCCACACGAGAAGGCCGTATCGGAACGGAGGTCAACCGTTCCGAAACACCCTCAACGGTCAACTTCTCGTGGTCAACGAGATATTGACCGTTCTGAAACCTCTTGACCCGTTTCGAAACGCCTTCATCCACCGTTCGTCATGCTCAACAAGTCCATAACCACAACATATAGAAACACATATAACCAACATATGAGCAACATAATCCACAATTCGTATTAGCACCTAGCTATGACTCGAATACGCGGATAACCGTTGGAACTCACATCCAACAACACAACCATTACCTGACGGTGAGATTACACTCATCACCGTTCACGCGGAGGGGATTCCACTCATCCTCACGCCTCATTTCACGCGGAGGGGATTTCACTCATCCTCACGCCCGTCGATGGGATTCCACTCATCACCGACTAATACACATAAGAAGATTTCCGGGCGAACCCGTACTCCATCTTGATGACTACCATCATCAAGACCGCGAGCGCATTTTGACTCACGTGTGCACACTAAACATCCTAATGATCGATCATTTGTACCCAAGATACTAGTGTCAACACTACACATTTCATTACTCTTTCACAATATCATTTCATAACACTTCCGTGCTTAGCACGTACTCACCATGACTTATCGTCATGCACAAACCACATTTTCATGCCTAGCATGTACTCACCATGATCCTCGGATCATGCAACCACATCATATCATCATTCCACATGTCAACACCACATGTATATCATTAACGCAAAAATCACATCATATTTCACACATATGTATATCCATATCATATTTATCATCAACATGCATATAACAATGCATCAAGCCATGCCTCAGCATACATGTATAACAACGTATACATAACACCACTGTAACACCCGGGTTCGGGGGTCGGGTGAAAATATTAATTTAAAAATAGTTCGGGTTTCGGTTCAAAATTTTAAATAATAAAATAATGGCTTGGGCCTCGGGTTTTATTTAGTTAGACCCTTTCCCCAAAACAAGCCCAATTGGCCATGGGTGTCATCCATTGTAATTCCCTTGTTTCATTAAGGGCATTTAAGTCTTTAGCCTTTTAATTTCAAATAAACCCAAAATAATATTTGAGTCATCTTCTTCCCCTCTCCCCACTATTCACTTCTACGTCAAAAACCCCCCATCTCCTTAGGTCACTATTTCATCCAATGTCTTGCTCGTTTTGAAGAATTTCGCAAAGGTAAACACGTTTTTGACTTACCCTTGTTATTCCCTACAAGTTAATACCATTTGTTTTTATTTTTAGACATGTTTTGAGATTGGAGGTTTGAAGGATTTTTGGATTAAAAATGTTGCCTTTGGAGTCTTTGATTTAAGCTTTCTATTTGTTTAAGTCTTATGGGTTGCCTACAACTAAAAGGGTCCAACAAAACCGATTTTTACAATGTTTTATGGAATTTTCGGATTTGGGAGAAAATGGGGTTTTTGGGAGGTTTTAAGTTGGGTTTTGAGGGTTTTTGAGGTGGAATCTTGAAGGCTAGTGGTTAGGCTATATGTGAGTGATGTTTTGGAGGCTTTTGGGAGTAAATTGAGGGTTGGAATCAATGGTTTTGAAGGGTGCGTAAGGGCTGCTCGGATTTTGGAACTTTGAGCTTGTTTCAATGGAAAAAAGTGTGTGTTGTACTTAGTATGTTATTCGGGTTGATTATTTTAGAACATGGACTGATTTGGGGTTATTTGCTTGGTGTTGGAATGCTTAGAATCAAGGAATTTGGTGGGTGAAGCTTCGGGGGCAAATCCGGGGATTTCGGAGTCTTGAGCTCGGTCTTCAATCTTCTCTTGGGTAGCAACGGTGAGTAGATTCATTGATTTTTACTTTGTGCTTGATATGGACTCCTTTGGGGTTTGGGTAGAACCTTGAGAGGTTGCCTAAACCCGTGTGTAAGTCTCCCTACTCATAAGTTGTTGTGACAAGTTGATTGTATTTGAATTGTGACCATTGAATGCATTTTAAGTTGACAATGTTGTAGTCGTGTTGAGTTCGTGCCTCACGTGATGGTGGTCTAAACTACGGTGATGTGTAGTCCCACCGGTAGTGACTAGTAGGGTAGTACTTTGATGTGTAGTCCCATTGTACATCCACTAGTCGAAACGGTGATGTGTAGTCCCACCGTAAGTGTATGTTGGTTGTGCTTGAGCAAACCAAGAGTAGTGGTTGAGATAGACCCTTGTGCATCCATAGTTTTCTCGCATATAATTCGTATTTTGAAAAACTGCATGTTGTGAATTGTAGAGCCTCTCTCACTAAGCTAGTTGCTTATGCTCTTTGTTTCCAACGTGCAGATCGTTAGAGTTCGGGAGGCGAGCGGGTGAAGGAGGAGCTTTTGGGAGTTCTCAAGCAAGTTTAAGTATGGTTTGCTTTTGTAATAATGCCTAGACAATGGGGTATAGAGTGTTAGGAGTTGGGGTCAAACTCCTTAGGAAGTCATGCTTGAAATTGTTAAACCTATGATGTGTTATGATTTGCTTCTTGGATTATGCTATATGATTCTTATGTGGATTGTTTGCTTATGCATGTTTTTGTATGAGGATTGGTCTATGCATGCCTTAAGTTTCACAACCATGTGTATGATGCCTATGCTTGTTAAGTGGTTTCTTATGATTTTGCTTGAAGCCTAGATAAGTATGATTGTTGTTATATTCAATGCTTGTAAGCTAAAATCCAACTGTGATTGTTGTATGTATGCTTGTTGAAATGGTCGTATGTGCGAGCCTTGTAGTCGTTGAATCATGCTTTGGGTCTTTTTAAGCTTCTATACATGTCTATGCATGATTTTAACGTTTTTCTTGGGTAGGAAGTCCTTAAGTTGGGCAGTAGGTGACCCCCTGCACTAAGGTTTCGAAACCATGGGTAAGGTTTCGAAACCTTTGCAGAAATTTTGGTTCCAGGGGTCACTGCCAGCCAAAGTTTCGAAACCTTTGGGGTAGGTTTCGAAACTATGGTCAAAGGTTTCGAAACTTTCCCCAAGGTTTCGAAACCTTTGGAAGATTTTGGTTCCAGGGCATTCTGCCAACCAAAGTTTCGAGACCTTGGGAAAGGTTTCGAAACTAAGGTCCAAGGTTTCGAAACCTTCCTTAAGGTTTCGAAACTTTGGGTGAGAAATGGGTTCCAGGGGTTTCTGCCAGCAAAAGTTTCGAAACCCTTGGTAAAGGTTTCGAAACTTCTGCTTAAAATTGTACTATTTGGATTTGTTGACCTTTTTAATGGGATAAATACATAGAATTTAATGTGCCTTTAGTCAAGATTGAATTTTGGTCGTTTGATTGTGGTTTGGGGTTCGAATATGACAAGTTTAAAATGAAAAAAAAATTCTAGGGTTGCTAACCGAGGAGGAACCCTTTGGGTTTCGCTTCGGTTTTCCCCGTGTGGCCCACTCGGACCGGTCATCCGGCCAGACCGGGACGAGGGGGTTACAACCACGATCACAATTAATCAAGAGGCATAAACAACCATTAAAGAGTGCAACCAAAGTCTCTAATTAAAGCTTGAGATTAGGCTACCACTCTAATCCCAACTCTAGGTGGGTCTACCAATCCCAACCTAGACCACATGCTTGAACCAATTGCTCAAAATCATGTAAAACATTTTAACCACTCACCTTCATTTCCAAGCTCAACACCAAGCAACCAACACCTTCAAATTTCCAGATTTGTTCCCAAGGCTTCACAAATACAAAATCTCGCTTCTAATCACCTCAACACAATCAAAATAACCTTAAATCAATTCACCAATTAATGTAGCAAACCCGAAACACCATTCAAGCAATAAACACAAGATTCCAAGCTAATAACAACCCTCAAAAATACCAAACACGAGCAGCCCTTATACCCAATCCAAAACTCATGTTTTTAACCTTTTTAGCACCCTCAAATGCTTCCAAAACACCCCCCAACTATTACCCTAACATCAACCCTCAAATTCCAACACAAACCACACCTAAAACTCATCCCAAAATCCTCCAAAACCCCACCAAAACTTAAATTCGGGAATTCTTAAAAAACACCTCAAAAATTATATATGCTGGTCCATTTGGTTCATAAACACCATATCTAACAATAACAAATCAAAACCTTAAGTTAAAAACAATAAAGATATCATTTTTATTCAAATCTTCCAAAAACTCAAATTCTAAAACTTGAACCAAAATGAAATCTAGTTGTACTTTTAAAGAGAAGAAGATGAGGACAAGATGGGGATGTGTTTACCTTTCAAAAAGTTCCAAGAATGAAGAAGAAATGTGATGAAATGAGGAGATTGAGAGAAAGGCTCTCCATTGTCGTTGGTTTTGGGAGTTTGGAGAAGAAGAAGGGATTTTTGGTTTATTTGAATTGTAAGGAATTAAATTTAAAAATGGGTTTTAGTTGGAAGACCAACTATTTACTAAAATGCCATTAATGAATGGTCAAACCCACATCTCTTAAAGCCCATGAATTTGGACTTAAGAGATAGGCCCAACATAGCCTTAAACATTTTGAAATTCCGAGGGCAATAAAATTATTTTATTATTTAAATTACAAAACTGAACTCGAAATAATATTAAAATATTATTTTCACCCGACCCCTAGACCCGGGTGTTACAACTGTATAAAAATATACATTATTATTGTTATTGTATCAAATATAAATTGCAACAAAAATAATTATATTTATTTTTTTCAAAATTCTAAATTATTTTACGTTTGCACAATTTAGGGAAAATGTGTGTATTAATATCATGCTTCAGTTTATTATATATTTTATACAATTTGATATAATGATTTGATTTAAAAATATGGGTTTGTATTTGTTGGTTCTCATGGGTTGGGTTGTGGTCCAATTTTAAAGTAATTTTTAAGTCTGTGTATGATTTGATCCATTCAAACTAGTCACTTTTATATTTAAAAATAGTAAAATATATATAATTTAATATTTATAAAAGATTTGGGAACTTATTTTTTCATTTATTAGTCTAACTTAGTTTTTGGATGAAATACATGCCTAAAACTTTTATTTTTGTTAAAATAGTTGTCTAACTTTAAAAAAATTCAATACTCAATCATTAATTGACACATAGCAAAATACCCAAATTCACAAAAGAGCTGAGCCTATTTGGACAAAAATTAAAATTTTAAGCACCTAATTTGGCCAAAATAAACTTTAGGCACCTATTTAGACTAAAATAAAAACTTTAGGCATTTATTTAAAAATATTTTAGACACCTAAATGAAAAAAATGAGTTACGTTGAACACTTATTTTATATTTAAACCTTCCTAAAATTAAATTTTATCATATATTTTAAATTATATTCGGACTCAACCTGATCGACCCGGATAATGTGAGTACTCACTCGACCCACAAAGCATGTTTTTGTATTCATGACATTTTTTGTTTGTTGAAAGTTCTATAAAATTTACATATAGACAATAATTCATCATATATTTTATGTCACAACATGTATTAAGTGTTGTGATAAGATATATTACACTTCTAAGAAGAGAATCAAAGTTCAAACTCTAAATAACATTATTTGAATGGATAACTTAGCTTTTTGAACTTGAAGAATAAAATAAATAATAAAAATACCAAAATATATATTTATGTTACATTCATATTATTTTTTTATTATGTTGATTTTAACCATGGATTTATTTATTTTATTAAGTAAAGCGTCTTTCCTCAAGGTAAATATAAGACTCGAACAACACAAAATAAAATAAAATTATTCAATCAATTAATAGATTTAATAGATTTATTTTTAATAATTAAATTACAAAACATATAAATATCGATATAACTAATATACATGTCATTTTTAAAACTATATTTCCCCAAGGGAAATTTTAGTTAAAATAAAGAAGTTATCGAATGATCATTCGATTTTATCAATTGAATGATTAATTTGAAAAGCAAAAGTTATGATCGATTTATATTCAGGGGCGAATATAAGAGAAAAAGTGATTTGGTCCCTACTAACTTTTTTTTTTCACTAGGAATATGATAGATTTTTTTAGAAAAAGTTAAAATTACCTCTATAATCCCTCCAAAGTTTGTAAAAACTTACTATGACCCCTTCAAAAATTTTAATTTCATTTTGGCCCCTTTTATAAAATTCTAGTTTTTTTTAATTTCATTTTGGTCCCCACTTTATAAATTTCTCGTTCCGCCCCTGTTTATATTTGATTCGACTTTCTTTTACCATTATTCCCTCTTAATAATATAAAAGTTGTTGACATCAAATAAATTTTTGCTTACTATAAATGCTAAAAAAATATAGTTTTAATAATTAACAATAATTGTGCTTCCATGTTCTAAGAGGCCAACACAATTGAGAAAAGGGCCAACATAACTAAAGTTGAACTAATAATACCGACTGTAAAATAAAATATGTTTATTATAAGATTATTCTTAAAATCTAAAATTCTAAAATAGATAGGTTAGGTAAATATTAGAGTTTAAAGTTTAGATTTTATATTTTAAATAGGGATATGTCATTTTAAATAGTTTGTGTTTCAAAAAATAGCTATATATATAATATCTAAACTACACATAATCTTACCAAACTCTTAAATCAAAGATAATTGTGCTCAAGTATATTCAAACTTAGGACTTCTAAAAAATATTAACCGGAATAAGATTCAACCGACAGATTATGCAAATTCATCTATAGTTCACAATTCCATAAACTCCATGCAAAAATTATGCAAATTCACTAGACTCATGAGCTAAATAGAGGATTTCTCCGATGTTTATACCATGCAGTTGCAAAAACGATTAGGGTGATAGTTAGTCCAATTCTTTTTTTAAATTATCGAAGTAAGACTTTATTTGGTATGAATGATAGAAATAAAGATGAAAATTTTGTTAATCAAATGGTGGAGATTCATAACCACCTTTTTAGTTTGAATTTTAACCATTTGATTAACAAATTTTTCATCGTTCCATATTTCCATCCTTTATACTAAACAAAGCCTAAAATCAACCGAAAATAATACGGTGGAAGCACGTTTTAGGTGATGGTTGAGGAAGAAATGAATTTGGTTAAGTGTACATGGGATGGCCAGATAAGAAGGTAGAATGTAACATCGAGGAGAATGAAGTGTAAGGTACCATACCATCATGAAAGTCTATAAAAGGAAACAATAGCAGGGTTTTGATTTGGGAAGCTTGAAGCTTCTTTGGGGGAAAACGAATCATTTTTATTTGATCTAATGTGATTATAAGTCAAAAATTTATTAGTATTTATTATTTTTCAAAAAATTTATTAGAACGAGTAAATTATTTGATTTTTCACGTTCTGTTAGCTCATAGTTAGATAAGCATTGACTACAAAAAAAAGTTATTTTTTATATTCTATTTTTTAGAGTTACTCCTTTTTCATCTTAGTATATGGGTTATTTTAAGGAAATGTTGTTTTTAAAAAAAAAGGAAAACTAGAGTACCTGAAAAAAAAAATTAGAACCTATATTCATTTGAACAATGATTATGAGACTTGTCTTATCTTCTCAACAAATTTTTTAGAGGAATTTTTTTGACTTATGAGAAACTCGTCTTACGTTTCAATCGAGTTTTTTCTTCCACGCAGTAGCGAAGCCAAAGGAAACTGGCAGAGGCCAGGCTCTTGTGCCCCACCACAAAAGCTAGTAGATTTTAAAGTGGGCCCTTCAATATTTTTACACTATAATATATAATTTTTTATTCTTTTAATTTTTTTTTCATTATCAGTTATTTTTTAAAATTCTTTTTATTTTTAAAATTTTTTTTGTTCATTATCGATTATTCATTAATTTTTTGGGTAAACTACATAAATGGTCCCCCGACTATGCTCTAATTATCTTTTGCGTCCTTTGACTATCAAAAGTTACAAACTGGTCCCCCGATTTAAAATAAGTAACAAATTGGTCCAGCGCCGTTAAAAATTTAACGGATGATGACGTGACAGTTAATATAAATTGATATAATTACATAATTAGCCCTCAAAGTCTACACTTGTTTTAATTTGACTCTAATTCTAAAAAATTAACCCATGTAATTTTAATAATCTATCAATTTAGTCTTTCTTTTCTATTTCTCCTCTCTTTTAATTCTTCAATTCAATTTCACCCAAAAATACATTTAGTCCTCTTCTAAGCAACAAAGTTTGATTCCTTCATTCTTTAGTAAATTTATCAATCAATCTCTTTCATAATCACTTTCCATGCTTGTTTGTTTCAACAAACTCAAAAAATATCATCAACACCACCGCGGCAACACCACAAGCACTGGAGGAAGCGGCAGTAGCTTCATGACGCCACAATCCTTACTTTTTCCCAAACAAGAAAATGAGCTCATCGCTTGATGCTAATCGTCAAAAAATGTAACAATTTCTTCTTCACTTTGTTTTATTTGTTTATTGATTACCCAGAACTTTAAATCAAGTTTTGAGTGTAATGACAGATTTGGGATTTGAGTTTTTAGACAAAAATTTGAATTTGAGAATAAATAAACCAAGACTGGCATTCACATCACCGGAGAAGGAAGATGGGTACTTTGCAACAAAGGGATCGGGTTCCTTGATGTTTGATGATAATAACAACAACACAAAGACTTTGATGGATCAACAAATTAAGGAAGATAAAAGAGTTGTGTGGCCCAGATTGTTCACCACATTATCTAGCAAAGAAAAAGAACAAGATTTCATGCTATGAACGGAAGTAGGCTTCCTCAAAAGCATAAGAAAAGGGCTTAAAAAGCATTCTTGTGAGTTCAAATTTCCGCTTCAATTTCTTCTTATGTGAATTCTATTTTTTTGTATATTCTGATTAATGGGAGGTTTGGTCTTGTGTAGGCTGGTGAGCCCAAGAACATGGCTATCAGATTTGTGCCAAGAGAGGTATCAAGTTAGGGAGAAGAAAATTTCAAAGAAAGTATGAATTGTTTAGTTTTGACATTTTCAAAAATATGTTTTGATCAAATTATTTTTGGGTTTTGATTATAGTTTCATTTGTTTTGATTTTTGTTATGACGCAGAAACCAAGAGGATTGATTGATAAATTTACAAAAAAAGTGAACCAAACTCTGTTGCTTTGAATGCATTAAGAGAATATTAAATGAATTTTTGGATAATGAGTTGGAGAATTAAAAGAGAGGAGAAATAGAAAAGAAGGACTAAATTGATATATTATTAAAATTACATGGGTTAATTTTTTAGAATTAGAGTCAAATTAAAACAAGTGTAGAATTTGAGGGCTAATTATATAATTATATCAATTTATATTAACTGCCACGTCATCAACCGTTAAATTTTTAACGACGCTGGACCAATTTGTTACTTATTTTAAATAGGGGGACCAGTTTGTAACTTTTTATAGTCATAGGATACAAAAGATAATTAGAGCATAGTCGAGGGACCATTTATGCAGTTTACCCTAATTTTTTTATAATTATTTTTAAAATCTCTTCCTTTTTTTCGTACATATAAATCCCTTTAAAAACAACTTTTCGCTTGCTTGCTTGCCACGGCAGTAAGATTTTTATATTTTTCAACAATGTTTTGAACTTTTTTTCCTCATCTCTTTTATTATTATTATTATTTTATCTTTTTCACCTTAGTTTATCATTCTCATATACAACCGCCAACATTCTCTGAGGGCACTCATTCAAAAATCACTATCTCATTAATGGCGTGTTTTATCCCTTAATTTATCATCTCTTTTAAATGCATAGTTTTTGTTTCTTTGGGTAGTTTTTGTTAAATATATTAAGAAAATTATTTATCATGTGAAATTACATTAATATAACTAAGAATATTAACTAGTTGATTGTTTGATAGTTTGATAATTTAATTGTTAATCTATTTTTTTTATTTTTCCTATAAGACAGAAACTTTAGATTTTATTAACAGTTGTATTAAGACTTGAATTGATAGAATTATTTTTTGTATTTTAATTAATTATAATTTAATTTTTAAATATTTTTAGTCTTGTTAATTTTGAAATCTTGACTTTATCTCTATCTCTATGCATGTTTTAAGGAAACCCATCGAGAAGGTAGGGCGAATTTTATAATCATTGTCTAAATGATCATAGATCCCATCATCCCAAAATATTTTAAGAGGTACCTTAACTCCTTCAAATTTTAAAGAAACAATGACCATGTTTGGTAAAAAGAGGTTTTGGCAAAAATTAGAGGTTTGTGACATAATTAGAGGTTTGATCAGTCAAATTCACTAATATTGTTGTTTGGTGAACGGCGAATTGAAAGAGTGAACTGAGGTGAAACTGCTAATTTTGAAAAAGCTCATAATAGGAGCTTTTTGAGATTAGAGGTTTGATATTAGAGTTGTAAAGACTCTTTTACCCTTACCAGTTACCAAAAATCACAAAATAACTTAAATTAAATATTTTCTCACCTCTATTTATAAGCTAATCATATTTACTTTTTTCTGTTTATTATCACATATTTATATGTGTATTTAAATTTATTAATTAATTAAATTATATTAAAATAATTATATAAATAATAAATTAATATATAAATCATTCGAATATGTTTAGAAAGGTTATATTAAAAATAATTTTATATATTTAATTAATATTAATTAGATACAAAATATTGATAACTAATAAACTGTTCAAACAAGTATTGAATATAATCACGTTCTTATATGTCATTTTGCTTGTTTAAATAATCTAATAGCTATCAGCTATCTGTTAATTTTATCAAACACTTTTATACAATCAGCTAATATAATCCGCTAGTCAAATCAACTAATGCAATCAGCTATCAGTTATCAGCTAATGTAACTATACGTTAATTGCCAAACATGGCCAATATTTCCCTAAAAAAGTCTGATATGAGTTAGATTTCCCTAAAAATCTAACAAGTGCACATAAAAGTTCTTGTCAAACAGTCAGGCAACAAGCTTTCTCTCCTCTCCCAAACGCTCCACCCCCACGAGCCTCTGCCCAACTCGCTTGCTTGAGGCGTCTTGTGACTCAGCCTGTGAGGTGTGATCTCTCTTGATTTTGGAGCTGGTTTTTAGCCCCTGATGTTCCTAAACTTTCCTCTCCTTTCTCACATTCTTTTTGTCTCCTTACTGACGTTTTTCACACTGGTCCCCATTCTTAAATTCAAAACCATCAATATCCCAACTTTCTAGTGCTGTTTCCCCATGTTTTACTCGCATTTACTTCCTGACTCCCCCATAGAATCAATGCATCATCTCTCCTCCTTAAGTACAGGGGTCGTTAATAACGACTACCCTAACAACCTTGTTGACCCAAACTTCTTGAGCCAAGACTTCATTGATGAACTTGAGCTAAATGAAGATGGCGAGGTGAACTTCACCCTCAAAAACCTCTCACTGATCGGAAAGATCTTGTCGCCAATGAACATCAAAATTTTGGCATTAACTGTCATTTTACGTAAAGCCTAGAAGTGCGAAAATCTTGAATATCACGACCTTGGCTGCAATTTCTTTCTCTTTATCTTCCAGACGATTGAAGATCGTCACCGCATCCTTGGAAGCAAACCTTGGGTGGTGCAAGATGTTCTTATGGTGCTCAAAGATTGGTAGTCAGACAAGGCACTCGAGGAAATCGATTTCTCTACAGAGGAGCTTTGGGTGCGGGTTCACAATCTACCCATGAGATTAATCACAGCCGACAACATGAGAAGAATAGGTAAGCTCTCCCCCGTCTACTACGGTTCGTCACTGGAGGCAGGAAGCAAAAATAACTGGCAAGGTTCCGTGAGCATACGAGTGGCCATAAGGGTTGAAGACCCTCTAAAAACTGGGTTTATACTCAATAGAAAGAAAGATAAACCCTTGGAAGTGTCGTTCAAGTATGAAGGATTGCCAAAATTTTGCTTCCGTTGTGGAAGAATCAGACATGTCGAAAGGGACTGCAAGCATGACACTGCGATGTTCTAACTGGCCGGAAAATTCAGCCCTTGATTACGGGCTTCATACGGAGCCAAACCAAGATCACTCCAACACCACATTGCAAGCAACAACGGTGCCACAACCCCCTCACTATAAGACAATTGTAACACCCCAATTTTTCCCCAACTTGGAAATTTTCAATTTTGAAATCCCTCACTTAATTGGAAATAAATTAGATTCGAGTGATTGAAATGATAGAAATTGAAAATTCGGTGACCATTCTATAATGCGGGTAAGGGTTAGGACCCTTGTTTCGTGATTAACCCACTTGTTAGGGTAAAAGTTAAAATCCCTAAAAAAACTAGGGAAAACTACACTGGTGGTCCCCAAACTATTACTATTTTCCTATTTTGGTCCCCAAACTATGTTTTTCGGCAAAATCATCCCTTCTGTTACATAGTTCTTCTGTTTTGGTCCCCGGCGTTAAATAGCTAACGGTTTTGCTGATGTGGCATTTTTTTAAGAGGAGAGAGAAATGATTAAAAATATTTAAAAAATGCCACGTCAGCAAAACCGTTAGCTATTTAACGTCGGGGGACCAAAACAGGAGAACTATGTAACAGAAGGGACGGTTTTGCCGAAAAACATAGTTTTAGGACCAAAATATGAGAACGGTTATAGTTTGGGGACCGCCAGTGTAGTTTTCCCAAAAAACTATTCAGCTGCTAGTTGAAACATTTTTTTTCTTTTCAAGCCGTCTCTCTCTCACACTCTCGATATCTTCATCTCCTCTCCCCCCCACTCGTTCCAACGATGCTCCGATGAGGGCGTCAACGTCGTATGTTTAGAGTGCCGCCGCCACCAATCGTTTCCCCATCTCCGTTCGACCATAGTCCGCTTATCCCTTCACCCTCGTTGTCTGCCGTTTGCTCAGAAACAACATTAAACCGTTCGATTTCCCTGCTCCGTCCGCCTCTGCCATCTGCACCACCACCGTTCGGCTTCCATTTTATTTGCGAACCAACCCCGACCTTTGGTTCTCTCTCGCCAGCCACCATTTGTTCGGGAAGGGAAAAAAACCTTTCGGTTTTCCTTTGCGCCACCTCCCCCGTCGTGTGCTCCGCCCCTCCTTTCCGTTTGATCTTGTTTGGGTAAGTGTTGGGTGATTATCAGATTCGTGTTAGTGTTGATAATCAGTGAGTTTTTCTTGTGGATTGTTGTTTTCATTTTTGGTTCTTGTTCTTAGATCGATCAGTGTGGTCATCGGAGGTGTCGCCGTCATTTGGTTGAGCCGCCGCCGTCATTTGGGCATTCGCACCGTCGTCGTCGTTTGGGCATCCGCGCCGTCGTCGTTGTTTGGGCATCCGCGCCGCTGTCGTCGTTTGGGCATCCGCGCCGCCGTCGTTGGGTTCTAGAAACCGTAATTTAATTTTGGTAAAAATGTATTGTTGGACTTTATATGTTTGGATATGGGGTTGGGCTTATTGAGTTGTTCATGTGGGTTGTATGTGTGAGTAGTTTGGGCTTGGTGTTTGGCCCGTGAGGATGTTGGTTGTGTGTGTAGGTGTGAGTTTGGGTAAGCCCAACCCGTGGGCTTGTGAATTGGACCGATATAGTGAACCAAACCCATAAATCTAAACCAGCATGATAAATTGAAACGTGACCTTGACCGAATATTGACTTGATTGGATTAGTTTGACCATGACATGTTGATCAGTTGACTTATGATTGGACCGTTTGACCATTGGCTTTTGACTGAGTTTGACCTAATAGTTGACCGGACCTTTGACTCTTTGACCCATTGACCATATCTGAATTGTTGACCAGTTTGACCGTTGACTTTGGACTTTGACCAGAGTTGATCAAGAGTTTATTATTTTCCAGAAAATGTTCACCTTAACCTTTCTCGACGTCCTAAGTCCGTATCCGCTGCCCGTTTTATTAAATTAGATCCCGAAAGCTCCGTTTTGCTCACTTTAAGTAATTGTTATTGGAATCTGATAAGTTATAGATTTCAGAATCTAATTCGGAATATTCTTGTGTTCAGGTGATAACATCCTCGAGGTCGACGAGTTACCTTCAGTTGTTCAGGTCGATCGTGCACGTTCTTCGAGACTTTCACGTGAGTATATCTTCAATGCGGTTTTCAGTGTTTTATTTGGTGGCTTAGTGATAGAAATAAATGTTAATATAGAATTCATGTCTCATAGGTCCTGATTCAGTCAGATCAGAGCGTGAGGCTCGCCCTTCTCGAGATTAGAGCTAATGTTGCTTAAAGGTGTGTCTCTTCTTGATTTATAAACTTGTGTGTTTGTTTCTGTGCTATAAATTTTATATGCTTTTCTGGTATTAATATAAGTAAATGTTTTGTACATTTTGTGTGCATACTCTGTTGTGATTGGGTGAATGTTTTCAGACATTATGCATAACATGTCATACTATGATTTAAGTGAAATATCAGATTTTCGGAATCGTAAAACATCAGATTTATAGTATTGTGAAACTTGAATTTTCATAATTCAAGTTTCGGATAAGACTCGGATTTTAAAATCTGCATCATATCATTATGGGTATATGGTTTGAGATTTGTTCGGGAAAGTTTAGTGGTTTCACCCTTCGGGCTGAATTCCGCTTCGGATCAGTGGTTCTACCCTTCGGGCTGAGTTTCACTTCGGATGGTGACGATGGAGAAAGTAGGTTCCCCAGAACCTTACTTTTCAGTGTATCGGATATGAGTACTATGATTCATGTGCATCAGACATCATATCATCATGATTCAGTTTTGTTGTGTTTTCAGAAAAGTCTTTATCAGAAAATAAAATATTGTTTTGTTTTGTTTTGTTTTTTGTTGCACTTTAGAGACACATTAAGCTCTTTAGCTTACACCCCCTTAGTTTTTACTTTTTAGATATCTCTGACTTTTTAGGCGATCGGTACTTGGAGCATCTCTTATTTATTTAGATAAATTAACATTCAGTATGAACTCTTTTGACTATCTTGAATTTATGTTTTAACATTGTTTGAGACATTTGTGTAACATGGACATTGGGACTGTTTATAACTTGGGATTTATTGGATGCATGCATTTACAAAATTATTTTTAGAGATTTTAATTAATTATCGGAATATCGTTTAAAAGATTGAGTTTTACTTTAATCGGAATATTTATTGAGTTTACTTATTTAATCGATTCTTTTGAATTATAAAATATTTTAACCTAAATTGTATCTTAAGGGACAAGTTTTCAATCGCTACTTCTTAGATTCGGCCCATTTCTTCTGGGTTTGGGCATTGAAACCCTATGCACTAGCACCCAAAAGGAGATTACACAAGGAGGTTTCCAAAGCACAACTCTCAAAGTCGATATCGGCCCAAGCAATCCAGCATTTTCAAATCTTCCTTCACCAGGGAGTAATCATAACATGTCCTGGGGGAACCTTCTTACTAACGATTTCGATAGGATGGAAGTCTCAACCTGTAGGAAAAGGAAAAGAGAGGAGGAAGGTGGTGAATATTTCGGCCAAGTTAAACGTAGAGAAATATGGGAGAAAATCTCAGATGCTATCGTCCAAGTTGCTCCGCAGAATTGGTGCCTCTCTAAAACCAGTTTCGCGGCAAGTGAGGAGGTCCTCAAGGCAGACTTGTTTCCTTTACCTGACCTAACATCATTGACCAACATCAAAGACATCGAGAGAAAGGAGAGAGGGAGAACCTTTGGCTTCAAAAGGCTTACCCTCATAAGAAAAGCTGCGAGACGCAAATACGCCATGGAGTGTACGCGTGTGATGGTGGATGAGGCCGACCTTATTGAATTGGGGATTGATCCCTTTGGAGAAAAAAATCACCAGGGTTCCCTCAATGTGTGTTGACGATAATTTCTCCCTCAATGAAGAAATCCAAATTAGTGATGGAGAATATATGAACCCTCATTCGAATCCAAGTTTCACAGCTTTTCCGGTGGACGACTTTGCTCAAGACACGGATAACTCGAACGAGAGTTATCTGGGAAAGCCATGATAGGTTCAAGAAATGTAGCCTATGACGGGAAGGATCATAGGCTCATATTCCGGTCCCTTCCATCCCCATGGATCACTAGGTTTGCTTTGTTGTCTGTTGATCCAAGGTTGTTGTTTTATGTTTTTTCTTGTTTCGGATTTGTTTGTTTCTGTGTTTGCTTTAAGCCAGGAACGGGTAAAGGTCCGATGGATTCTCATCGTTCTCACTCTTGGGTTTCATTGGACGACGCCTTGACAATGACCAATGGTTTTACGTTTGAAGCCTGCCTCTGGATAGAACTCTCAGGCGCGAGCATTGTTGATCATCTCGACATTGTCGTTGGACGTGTTCCCTTGGGAACACATGATTGTGCTTTGTGTCTGTCACGTACGATTATTTCGTGGGTCTGTTTGTTTCTAATATTTTGTGTTGATCCTTGTTTCGCTGCATGTTGTTTGGAATCTGAGCTTCTCCCTATCTTTTGTTGTTCCTTAGGGTTTGCTCTGGTTTATCAATGAATTTTACTTCTTTATAATAAAAAAAACTTCCTTTGACAAGGCCCAATGCTTCAGTCATTTGGAGTGGACTTAAAGTCGTTAGATTTTCCATTGTTTTGCCCATGAAACCTAAAATACTAATTTCATCCGGACTTAAAGCTGTATTATATAAATTTCAATTATATTCGAATTCAAATAAAAATAAAACCTAAATAAAATTAATTTATTTAATTAAATTAAAATTAAGACTAAATTAATATAATAGATAACTAATATAGACTAAATATATAATTATATAAATTTTCCTTTTAACAACCACGTCCCCATCTAAAATAACAGTATTAATGCACATGTGATTTGCCCCTAAAGATTGTTCAGTTTCCCATACCCTAAGTTCTCCGTTCTCACCAAATTGTTCATAACATCAACTGACGTACAACCCGACACATAAAGTACAAACACAAAGCAAATCTATTTACTCTTTTCTTGGATATGGGGGAAGTGAATAATTAAGTGAAACAATTCAACAAGAAAACAAGAAAGAAACAAAGTTAACATTACTTGGACAGGGGTAGAATCCTTAGCTGAGATTTTTGACACTCCAGCTTCGAACCCCAATGCTTACTCTTCGATCCAATTGCTCGAACAACTCTAGGAAACTCCACAAACCCTTTGATCCCTCGCTTTATGTGAGGATTCTCAGCTTCTGCGGATGCTTTTCGTCGAATTACCATCGACGAAGACACATCAGCAGTAGCAGTAGCAGTAGTAGTAGTAGCAACAGAAGTACTGTTTGATGACTTTTCGCTCAATACGAATCTCGCCGGCTCTTTAGAATTATCTTCCATGTTGTTGGAAGCATCATCTGATTGTCTGCGTTTAATTTCCTCCAATTCTTTTACCTTTTCCTCGAACAAAATCTTGGCATCGGCCAGTTTCATCTGAACTCTTTCTTCCCTCAAAGCTTCGGCCATCTTCAGCATCTTTCTTTCCTCCCCGAACTCCTTTTTCATTCGATCAATCTCCAATTTCTTGGCGGTGACTTCGGTCGCAAGCTTTTCGAACACGCTCTCCAATTGTTCTCGTCCCCTTCGTTCCTGGGCTACTTCTTTAGCCAGTTTCTTGTTCAGGGACTCCGCCTTTTTACGTGCTTGACGCTCGTAGTCCACCTCCGCTTTCAAGTCGATGATCTGGGCTCCAGCAATGCCCAATTCCGGTTTCACTTGACAATGAAGATGTTTGGTACTTTTGCAGTGTTGTTGTTGATGATAATCTGAGCAACAAAATGGATTGTCGTACCAGCTAATCTCGTTGCTGAGATTACTGCTTCTGCTTCTGTTTTTCATCATCTTTTTCATATCTTCTTCTTTCGTTGTATATCAGCTTTTGCCTATTCTGCTTTGCTGCTTTTGCCTCTCTTTTTTTCGTAATGGGGTTTTCACTGTCAAAGAAAGCTTTTCGGGCAGCCCATGCTTTATCCTCCAACTTTAAAACTAGTTCTAAGTACACATGGACGGAATTAGGACAGGAGATTTGGGGTCAAATATAAATATTTTAAAAAGTGAGCCGAGTATATGTATAATTAATCCAGTAACTTTTCTTAAAAAAATTATACGTTACAAAAATGTAAAAGAAAAAAAAAATGAGGTTGGGAACATGGCCCCTCCGTCCCTATAAGTAAAAGTAAGTGTGAGTAAAATTCGACTCGTTTAAAAATTATTTTTTTTTTATTTTCAAATTATTTTAGTCGATTTATTAAATCTAATTAATGAATCAATTTTGGAGTTCAAATCAAATTCAAATTTTTTCAACTCAAAAATTGAAAACTGAATTTTACTGATTTACAGTTTAGTCTTTGATTTCTTTATTTCTTCAATTCTTTTTTTTATTTTAAGTTCATTTTTTACCAAATTTAAATCACATGCTCTTAAAACGTTGTAGAAGAACATCTATGTAGCTTCAATTCTTTTTTTAAAAATAAAATTTTATTTTTGAAATTTAGTCCCTCAACTTTATATGATTTTCTCATTTTCTCTGTTTTAAGTTCGTTTTTAATCGAATTTGCTCCAATACAACCATAGAACATCTATGTAACTTCAATTTAAAT
This sequence comes from Hibiscus tridactylites, assembly GCA_958450335.1. Lineage (NCBI taxonomy): Eukaryota > Viridiplantae > Streptophyta > Magnoliopsida > Malvales > Malvaceae > Hibiscus > Hibiscus tridactylites. The sequence goes on along the minus strand of OY288274.1, from coordinate 32,910,153 downwards.
TTTTAACAATATTTTTTTTACAATTATTTCTTTTACTCGCCCACCTTTAAATTTTTAAAATTGGTGGTCTGAATTGTTTATTTTTAAGTTTAATGCAAAGGAATAATAATGGATCGAATATTTTTAGTATAAAATCTGAATATATTAGTATGTTCATTTTCTAAACATCATTTTTGCATTTGAAGGGTCTGCAAAATACTATATTTATATTTATACTAATAACTTGTTGGTCTAATGAGATGAGGTATTATATTCTTTAAGCAATTGGGTTGGAAAGTTCGCCGTCATAATGAGCATCTGCAATACCTATTCTAAATTAATGAACCAATAAATTAAATATAGGTGGTTAAACCAAAAAATACATGTAAAACATTTTAAGGAAAATAGGGTAGGGGCCTCTCTGGCCAAAGAATTTGCATTGCTTTGGCAATGAACATGGTGGTGGGGTAACTTGTTCTTCTCTCGGGACATGTTTTATTTTCTTCTGGAAAACCAAGAATTTCACCCAATCATGTGCAATGCCCTCTGCTGTGACAAAAGACTATAGCAGAAGAACAAGTTACCATCTTTTTTTTTATCTTATTTTATTACTTGGGGATTAAAACTGAGGGTTTACATCTTCCCCTCCTTTTGAATGTTGATTTTAAACTTATTAGAAAAAATATTTCTCTTTCCCTTCGCAGTTAAGAATTGTTCAGAAAAAATAAGAAAAAAAAAACCCAAATATGTATGTGTGTATCTCGTAGCAATCATTCCACAACAACATCCCCACATGCATACATGATGAAGCAAGTGATTGATTAGGGTTCCTTTACAGCAGCGTCAACAATTAATTAATTAGCATAAAGAATATGTACAGGGAAAATAATTTTGATTGTGGGTTCTGATATTTGTTAATATTTAATTTATTTTTTGAATCAAATAGACATCTTTGGATATTCAAATGAATCTGTATTGTTTAATTCAGATATTAGATTATGATTTCAGAGTACAAATTGGATCATATATTTTCCACTAAGGGGATTCAAGCCTTGAACACCTAAATTTTAATAGATTCAGATATGTGTTGATTCGAATATATGATAAAAAAAATTAAATTTAGATTTTTTGATGATTCAATATCAAAAGAAAATAACATTTAATCCATATGATAATATCCGAATAAATTAAAATTAAGAAATACATATATCGGTCTCATTATCATTCTTAAGCAGAGAACATAATTCAACCCGTTTTACATAAATTCGAAAAAGTTAAATGTACAATCCAAATGATTAAACTCGAAAATAACAAGGAAATGAATCCAAAAAAAATCTAAAAATTAAAACTTGATAAGCTTTTGATGGTGTGATGGGTTGGAATATTGGAGAATAGATGAAACAATTATTTAAATTAAACATCCCCCTTTTTTTCTTCTTCTTTGTAGAGTGGGTGGACATTATAAGCTATGATGGAGTTCACACAATGGTGTTTTTAATAATAGTAGGGGCTCCACATGGATGTCTCCCTTTTAGGTTAAACCCAGGACCCATTGCACTGTCATAAACCTTAACAACAAATTCCCATATGACTATGGGTGTTAGTTATTTGGCACTAACATTACAAAAAAAAAATTAATTTTTAAACCCAAAACCTTAAACAATATATCCTATCCCAATTTTTATACCCTAATTATTAACTCTAAACACTAAATTTAATTTTTAATATAGGGTATAAAAAAATATAATTAAAGACAGATAATTTTTATCCTCATTTTCCCAGGGTGGTTTAGCATTATTGTGGTTGAAAATTTTGGCGAAAAAAAAGTTTAGCATTATTGTTGTTAATTTAAGGATTTTGCTATTGACAGCCCTAAGGGCTGTCAATAAGAACTCTATAAATTCTTATAATTAATGTTTGTTTTGCTTTGTAATTAATGTTTGTTTTACTTTATAATAAATGGTTGTTTTGCTTTGTAATGAAATCTAGTAAAATGTAATTAAATACATTCCTAAAAAATTATGTTTAATTAATTTTAGGTTGTTTAATGTAATTAATACTCACTTAAAACAATTTATTGTTTAGGGTTTGAAGGTTAAGATTTAGGGTTTAAGTTTTAGTGTTTGATGTTTGGGTTTAGGGTTTAGGGTTAGGGTTAGTGTTAGGGTTTAAGTTTTATGGTTTGATGTTTAGGGATTAGGATTTGGGTTTAGGGTTTAGGGTTAGGGTTAGTGTTAGGGTTTAAGTTTTATGGTTTGATGTTTAGGGCTTAGGGTTTGGGTTTAGGGCTTAGGGTTAGGGGTTTAAGTTTTATGGTTTGATGTTTAGTGTTTATGGTTTGGGTTTAGGGTTTGGGTTTGAGGTTTATGATTTAGGGTTTAAGTTTGAGGTTTGGAGTTTGAATTTAAAGTTTTATTGTTTAATTAAATTAAAAAATCTAAATTAATGAAACACAACTTTTTAAGAATGTAATTAATTACATTATACTATATTTGTTTAAAAAAAATTAAAATACATTAATTACAAGAATCTATAGTGTTCTTATTGACAGCTCTTAGGGCTGTCAATAGCATAACCCTTAATTTAATCGGTTTAAACCGACTGATGCTCCTTGTACTTTGCATGTAGAAGCCTCGTCCTAAAATTGAATGTCTCAGGCCATCCTATGGTCCATCACAGCGGGAATAAATTTTGAGCGAGTTGAGGGGACAGTCGTCTCCTAAAATTTTAAAATTTATATATAATTTAAATTTTTATGTATATTTTATTGAAGATTTATTATTATTTTTTTAAAATTTTATAAGTTTATCGTCGTTCCTTAACATAAAAGCCTACTTTAATCCTTAATCGCAGCTTATTTAATTCAAGACCCATCAAACGCAGTGAAGGAGGTATTAATTACTTGACCGGTCATTTTCCAGTCTCATTTAATGCTTCGACGTGAATGCCTTCCCTATTCATTCAAGTCTTAAAACATCTTTACTATAAAATTTAGGATAATATATAGTAGAGAGGATGGAAATCATCTGCCCCAAAGTATGTTCCATTTGTGCCACACTTTAAAATAGTGGGTTTAAGATTTAGGGTTTAAAGATGGAGCTTAGGGTTAGGGTGTATTTTTTAGGGTTTGGGGTTTAGGATATGAAAATTAGGGTTATGGGACAAAATTTAATTTTTAAGTATTTTTAGGCAGGGGCATAGAAGGAGGCATGGTTAGGGGGCATGAGATTTTTACCCTAGTAGAGGCCAAACATGTTATTTTTTTTAAAGTAACAATTCAGTCACTCAATAATATAATTTAGGAACAAATGGGTCACTCGATTAAAATTTTATGACAAACAAATCACTCTACAATTAAAATTTAGTTCTAATTTGAAATAATTCAATAAATTTAACCTTTATTTTAATTTTTTTTGACACACCCTCTGAGGCTCTGACCACTTATCACACTCCATGTTATTGTCCATCAGTCTGATAGTCAACATGTATGATAACTCGACGGATATAATCACTTCATTATTGGATACCTGACAGACTAATGGAATAGACGCATTATGACCTTAACGCTGCTTGCTAGTAGACACAGTCACTTAACTAATGAACTTTTTCAATATGAAAGATTAAGTTTATTGACATGTTTCGAATTAGGACCAAATTAACATAATACATAAGTTTTGGGGATTATAAATGTTATTATACCAACTCCTTATTTCATTATAATTACATAATGACTTGTTTCTCACAAACTTTTAATTAATATGTTTGCTCCTAAACTTATAATTGAGTGACTCAATTGTTACTTTTAGAAGAAGAATGATTTATTTGTTACTAAATTTATAAATAAGTGACTTCTAGTGTATTTTACCCTAAAATTTATAGCTTTTTCCAGGTCTAACAGTAACTTTATTTGGAGCGTAGTGTCACGGACTTATTTCTTCGGCTCAAATCCGTGCGGCACTAGCACACTCGGCACGATGCTAGTAAGCCTTGATGTCGCAACGCTATGGCAAACGAAAGGAGCGAGAGAGATTTACAAGGAAAGAAACCTTGTATTAAAGCAACGGAAGCTTTACAAAGGAAGCTTTACAAGAAGACTTGGATGACTACTTCTTGGATGGTTTGCAAATGAGAGGGGTGGCCTATTTATAGGCACCATCCTCCTAAATGGACGGCTAGGATCTATTTGATCCAACGGTTGCAAACTTGCCTCCAAAAATATCTAAGGGACCTAGACATATCTAGATAATTCCACACTTATCTACATATATCCTAAATGGTCTAAAAGCTCTACTATATTCTAAGATATTCTAGAATATTCCGGAGTCGTCCAGAGTTGTCCCGAGCCTTCCGGACTTGTCCCGAGCCTTCTTGATCTTTCTCGGGTCTTCTAGGTTCCTCCGGGTGAGCCTAGATTGATGTGGAGCCTTCTGGAACCCCTCGGGTGAGTGTGGAGACGTGTGGAGCCTTCTAGGCCGATCTAGAGTCTTCTTTGGAGCACTTGTGGCCTTAAAAGGCTTGGTATGCCTCATTTTCTCTAAGTTAGCCCGCAAGCACCTAGGTGGGGCGTCTTGGGCGCGCGCAGCGCACCTAGGTGGGGCAGATCGGGCGCGCATAGCGCACATGGGTGGCACACCTCGGTGCTGCTCGGTGCACCCGGGCGGGTGTGCCCCTCGGCTGACTCGGTCGCGACCAGGCGGGGCGTGACATCCTCCCCCACCCGATCTCGCGACGCCCTCGTCGCGTCTTCGTGGAGCAGGGGTGTTGCTGGAGCGCTTCCCTCGTCTCCAAGCTCGCGTTGCCTTTGCCCTCGGCTTGTCGGCATTGTTGGAAGACCTTTCCCTCGAACCTTGACCCTCGGTGGTCTTGGAAGCAACGTGCTTGGTGGCCTTCACGGTCACCCCTTTACCTTGGTTTAGTCCCTTGGACGGCTTGGCCCTTCGGATGGCCTTGTTGAGCTGAAGTGCTGAGACGACTCTCGTCCCTGGTTTGGTGGCCCTTATGGTTGGAACCACACATGATGGTGCACCCTCGGTGATGCATAGACTGTTGGCAAAAGGCATCGGTATCGCCTTGGCTTGTTCAAAGAACTCAAGCCCTAGGATGAGTGGGTAGTCATCTAACGGCACAATCGAGAAGTCCATGCGGCCTGACCATGTCCCAATGTTGGTCTTGACTCCTCGAACAAACCCATGAATGGGTTGAGCGGCAGAATTTACGGCTTTGACGGACCCTCCCCCTTTCACAATGCTAAGACCAAGCCTCTTTGCTTCATGTAACGAGACAAAGTTATGGGACGCACCTGTGTCGAGCATGGCTCTTGATGCTTTACCATTGATGGTGGCGTCCACGAATAGCAATCCCTTGGCTTGTGTCTTCGGGGCGGACTGGATTCCATTCAAGAGCTGTAGTGATCCCATTTGTGCACCTTGGTCCCTCTCGGCATCACTACCTTCGTCGGTATCACTTTCCTCTTGATGCTTGGCTAGGATTGCACTAAGGGCTCGGCGTTGTGGGCACTCCCGAACCCAATGGTTGCCATCACAGATGTAGCAACTACTCGGCGGTGATTTCTTGGCACCTTGAGAGTCTCTAGACCTTCCTCGGTCCTTGTCCCTCCATGAGGACGAGCCTTTGTGCTTCGGTGTGTCCTCGTCCTTGTGACTCTCCTTACGAGGGCTCCTATCTCTTCCACCATTGAAGTGGCCACTCTTCTTGTCCCTCGGCTCATTGTTGGACTCCTTGGGAATGGGATAGTCAATGAGGCTCTCGGCCACGGCGATGGCATCGGCAAGGTTTTGCACTCCTCTTCGCCTTAACTCGGTCTTGGCCCATGGTTGGAGTCCATCGGTGAAGTTGAAGAGTGAGTCCTTCTCGGATAGATCGGGGATCTCGAGCACCAAGCTAGTGAACTCCTTGACATAGTCTTGGATGCTCCCCATTTGTTTGAGCCTTCGTAATCGTGCCCTTGCTTCTTCCTCGGCATTCTCCGGATAGAATTGCCTTTTGAGCTCCCTTTTGAAATCATTGAAGGTAGAGATGGTGCACGTACCTCTCTCGACATCGAGACGCCTTCTCCTCCACCAAAGCATGGCGGTGTCGGTGAGGTATAAGGTCGCGGTTTGGATCCTTGAGGCATCCTCCCTGATGCCAACGGCTTCTAAGTATTGCTCCAGGCCATACAAGAAGTTGTCGACTTCTTTTGCGTTGCGTGTCCCTGAGAAAGTTTGAGGCTTGGGCACCTCCACCCTTCTAGCCTCCACGGTGGTGCTTGGCCCGGCTGCCATAGCACGTTTGCACAAGGCAAGGTCGCCTTGCAATGCTTCAAGTTGATCATACATGTTGGTAAGTTCACGTTGGAAAGACTCACGTACCTTGGTGAGCTCTCCCAAGAGTGCGTCGCGTACTTCACACATTTCCGCGCGCAGGGACTCCTCTAGCTTGATCTTCATGGCCCTCACGGCGGTGTGGATCTCGGCATCCTCTACCTCAAGGCCTTCAATCCTCTCTTGAAGGTCGTCCACTTGGGCACCCATGCTCGATGCGCCTTCCTCGATGCGAGTCAAGCGGGACTCCAAGCTAGAGAGTAGGTCTTTGGACTTGGCACGAGGCCTTGTCTCGACAGGATCGGCCCTTACTTCTTGCACACCTTGGTCGTGCGTGACCTCGGTCTCGGACGGGCTAGCGGCTTGAGTTTTGGCGGTCTTGGCCATTCTCCCGAGCGATCGGAACTTGCTCTGATACCAACTGTCACGGACTTATTTCTTCGGCTCAAATCCGTGCGGCACTAGCACACTCGGCACGATGCTAGTAAGCCTTGATGTCGCAACGCTATGGCAAACGAAAGGAGCGAGAGAGATTTACAAGGAAAGAAACCTTGTATTAAAGCAACGGAAGCTTTACAAAGGAAGCTTTACAAGAAGACTTGGATGACTACTTCTTGGATGGTTTGCAAATGAGAGGGGTGGCCTATTTATAGGCACCATCCTCCTAAATGGACGGCTAGGATCTATTTGATCCAACGGTTGCAAACTTGCCTCCAAAAATATCTAAGGGACCTAGACATATCTAGATAATTCCACACTTATCTACATATATCCTAAATGGTCTAAAAGCTCTACTATATTCTAAGATATTCTAGAATATTCCGGAGTCGTCCAGAGTTGTCCCGAGCCTTCCGGACTTGTCCCGAGCCTTCTTGATCTTTCTCGGGTCTTCTAGGTTCCTCCGGGTGAGCCTAGATTGATGTGGAGCCTTCTGGAACCCCTCGGGTGAGTGTGGAGACGTGTGGAGCCTTCTAGGCCGATCTAGAGTCTTCTTTGGAGCACTTGTGGCCTTAAAAGGCTTGGTATGCCTCATTTTCTCTAAGTTAGCCCGCAAGCACCTAGGTGGGGCGTCTTGGGCGCGCGCAGCGCACCTAGGTGGGGCAGATCGGGCGCGCATAGCGCACATGGGTGGCACACCTCGGTGCTGCTCGGTGCACCCGGGCGGGTGTGCCCCTCGGCTGACTCGGTCGCGACCAGGCGGGGCGTGACAGTAGACTATTTCTGATAATGGTCCAGTTGATTCAAATTCGACCAATTAACACATGCAGAAAAAAAAACTCATTATTAAAATCCAATTCAACAGCAAAAACCCAATATTACATTTAAATTATGAGCTAAAGAAACAAGGTTGGTCGTAATTGAAACTACTTGATTTGGATCCATTTCCCTCGGCTTGGAATACCTTTGTGTACCAAAAACAACTGGTAATATCCCGGCGGAGCCAACGCCGCCGTCTCCGGGGCATATCCTTCCACCAAATACTTCCCAGAAGCCGTCTTCTTCACTCCGTCCTCGAATGCCAACACTAGCAACCTTTGGTTCATTGCAAATGAATGTGTAGTGAAAGATGGAGCCACCATTGTTACGAAGAGATCTGATTGATTTACACTCCCTTTTAATGTGAATTCCAGCGAGAATTTCTGCTTGTAACCAAGCTTCGAACCTGGGTTTACGGCGACGATCGATGGCCGAGGCTTTGTCGTGGTCAAGTACGGCGGATAAAACGCTTCGAGGCTGAGTTGGGTTGGATAAAGTGCGGAGAAGTTGTAGTTGACGTTAGGATTGCTGCCGCCTACTAAAACTCGACCGTCGGATAGCAAATGAGCAGTTGAATGATAAAGTCTAGGAATGGAAGACGGGTTTAAGACCTGGAATCGGGTGTTTTCGTCACCGTTTTGAGTGTCGGGGCGGTACAACATTGGGCTCAGAACAGGGTCTCGTGCAACGCCCCAACCGGCTGTGCCACTGGCTGCACCGTTTACGATGAGTACGTCTCCTGTTGGTAACATGATCATGTCGCCCATCACTCTGTTGATTGGCATTTCCTCCATTTCCCATTTCGGAGATGGGGCCGTAATTATCAAGCGACCGCATGAATTTGATGCCGGAACAAAGACTCCGACGTTAGCCTTTTCGTTCGAATCCGGGGCCGTCCCGCCACAGATCAAGACCTCGGCATCTGGGGTACTAGTGTTGTTAAATAGTTTCAAAGGGAGAAGAACAGATGACCCTGTGCTCGGATAGTTGCGGGAAATCCCACCAGGCATTGCCGGGTAGCTTCTAATCACCTTGTTGTTAACATAATCGAGTAGAATTGCTCGGTCGTTGGCAAAAACGAAGAGATTTCCGTCGGTCGAGAGATGCAAAAAAGGATAGAGATTGTTGGGGACTAATGGTGAATATCTCGTTTCTTTCAGGAAAGGAAGTGCGAAAAGTTGTCGATCCGAACCGGAGAGTTTCGGGACAAATTCATACGTGAACTGATATCGTCCGCCGACAACAATAATCTTCCCATTGGGTAAAACTTGATTCGAAGCATACCACCTCGGCGAAAGAAGTCCGTTTTGATCTTCCTCCCAATCACAACCCATGCATAGCCTCAAATACCGAACAACCTTTTCACCGAGTCGATAACCACCGCTTTGCACTAATGTACCATCGATCGACAAGGAGCCCGAAGAACACCATGTATCAGACAATATAGTCAATGGCCTAACTGCTCGAGTAGCGGGATCAAACTCAACGGAATGCGCGTAACAGTCGGACGACTTCGACTCCTGGATGCACTTCCCTTGCGGAAGAGTAAGGTTGGAAGGACCGAAATCGGATCGGTCGAAAGCAATGACCTTATCGTTGGGTAACAATTGCATGTGCATGGCCGAAACTCCAATGCTCCTCTTCAGCAGTTTCCATTTCCCGTGGTGAGATTGTGCCAAATTGAAGAGCGATGAACAAGTTAGCAAGAGTATGAATGTGAAGATTTTGGGCTCCATTGCTTTGAATGTTGCTGGAGGAACCGACATGAAATGGTGGAGTGGTTTGCATGTTATAAGGGAAGTTAATTAATGAGAGGAAAAGTTGTATTGAAAATAAAATTGGCATTGAATCGAAGGTTATATTGAGCCATTGGACCGTGAATGCATGGCCATGGTTGGGTCACTGTGGAGGTGTCGTGTTAATTAAATGCATGCAGCTACCAAGTTTTACTGGCTTACACCAGCATTTATGTCTCTGTAAATGAGTAAATATGTTTCGAATTATATGTAGACCTACTTCAGTTGATTTACACAAATAATGTCCTGTGTATTGTCTTCGACTTTTATATGGAGTATATTATTATGTTTATCCTAATACGAGCTTTACTGTAAACTTTTTTCGACCCTAAATATTTTTATGTCTCGTTCATTTTATTATCTGTGTTTAATCGATCACGACATTAGATTTAGTACCAGTTATCGACTGTCGGTACTCTCTTTGTTTCTTCCCATTGTTTAACTTTTTTTAATCTTTGCTTTTTCATTATTTTTTTCCTTTTAATTTTAGTTAAGAATAACTTGCTTTGTGGCACATTTTTCTCTTTCTTGTAGGGCTTTTTCTGTTTTTTTTCTTGGTTTTTTGTTCTTTCTTTTCATTTTAAGTTAAGAATATCATTTATTTAGATACGCGGTTTGCGTTCGTAGATAATTTTATTAAGATTTATAATTTTTGATAGTCTTTCAGTATTTTAATATTTTTATAATTCGTTTGTTGATATAATCAAATATATTCGTATTTAACTTTTGTTAGAGTCATTTAATCGAACGTTTTCATGTTTATTGCAGAACAGATTTCAAATATCTACGCATAAAAATAAACATTCGCGGACAGTTGCTGCCCAACTGCCATTTGCAGTGGTGGTCAGAGCATTAGTGCTGTAGTGCAGCAAAGGATGATTTACTTTTATTAAAAAAAAAACCCATTACATACATATATAACATCGATAATATTTCGATTAATATTTTAGAATTAATTTCAAATCTAATAATTAAATTATTTATCATATTCTTTTCTTTAATTTCTACAATAATATAAATAAATACTTTCCTTGTATAACAGGTAAGGTGATGGTTTATGGCGATCTGATGAGTTGATAAGGCATAAAGGTCACAAAATCTGTTATGTTTCACCCATTTTGGTTTAGATTATATATTTTCGCATACTATTATCTATATAACACTATTTCTTTTAAATATTTGTGAAAATTGATGATCTTAGAATTTACTGTTGGCATTTCAGTTTCAGAGCTCAAATCATCCTCGTCTCCCCATTATATTAATAAAATGATTACATGAAAATGGTGCAACATAGGTAAGGATATTAGTAATACATGAAAAATTCTTATATAAATTTAAAAATTCCCCTAAAAGTTTAATTGATAGTTTGCATATATAGGGTAATTGTTCAATACACATGCGGTAGAAATAAAAAATTTTCACAAATATTTTAATTTTAGGGTTTCGAGTAAGATTTTAGGGTTTAAAGGTTAGTGGTTTAGATTTAATGGTTTAGAATTGATGGGTTCTGGTTATATTGTAGGGATTGAACTTATAATTTAAGGTGTATAGGTTAAAACCTAAAACCCTAACCTCTAAATTCTAATTCCTAACCCTAAACACTAAACTCTAACTATAACCCTTAAATTCTATATCTCTAACCTTTAAACGCTAAAATATAACACTAAAGCTTTAAACCAAAGCACTTTTGTATTAAATATAAATCCACATTAGATTATCGCATTAGATAAAAGAGAGAAGCAAATGCCTGGAAGGGTAGTGTGTATTTGTTCAGTGTCGGTATGAAAAGTGGAATTCATAACAATAGTTAATGTCCGGTGTTGGCTCAACTGTAGGATGGCAAAACAGACCATTAAAGACCAGTCAGTGTTTTGCATATGCCTCGGCTTCAGAAATAATTGATAGCAAAATCAGGGGTCCATATCATTCACAAACACACAACCACCGATTTCGTATAATGGACCGAATAATGTTAAAAAAAAAACAGTAGCAACTTTTAAAATTTTTAAATTCTCATATAATTTAGATATTGTATGTGTTATATATATATAAAAGATATCATTTAATTTATGTTATCATCTCACTATAGAAAGCACTCTTAAATTTAAGTATAATATAAACATATTTATAAATTATATTAGTGACTTAATTTTATTTCTACTAGGACTGTGCAAAAAACCCGACAAACTAAAACTAAAACCGAAACTAAAATTTAAAAAAATCCATCCGAAAACATGGTTAACCGAACCGAATAAATTAGTTTCGGTAGTTTTTTTAAGAAAAAAAATATTATTTCGGTTTGAATACGGTTCGTAGTTTTGAAAAAAAAGGGTAACCAAACCGACCGGTTACATAATATATAATATAAAAATATACATATTTATACAATTATATTGGCAAAATTTAGCGCCGTCGTTAATTTATTCTCTTCCTCAAATATTTTATTCTCTTGGGAAGTGAAAAATTACCGGTGATTTTTAATATATTCCCCTCCCAAATATTAGCGGAATTATTTTACTTTGGGAAGTAAAAAATCCAACATTAGTTGTCAATTATTTCCTATTCCCAGTTTCATAAATTAATATTTTTTGTTAGGCTCGATATCCTTCAACCGAATTGCTTGCCAAGTGGTGGAGAAGACGTATTTTGGGTGTATTTAGTGGAAGAAAAAGATAGACAAAAGGACAAAGGATTTATAGTGGTTTAAGCTTCGAACAAGCTCTGCATCCACTACCTTAGCTTCCCACTAAGGATTTCAACCAATTCACTAAAAATTCTTCCCATTTTCTTGGCTTAGGAGGCAACCAATTACAACATAGACTCTCTCACCAAATCTAGCATCCAAAGCTCACAAACCGAGCTTTGGGATCACTCTCTAACAAGAGAACACTTAGCAAACTAGAAATCCCTCTAATAGGTTGATGTTTACACTCTTAAGCTCTCACCCAAAACCTAATACACTTGAGCATAAACCTGACAAACTTGACCCAAAACACGAGAACCGAACAGATTTACCCGAACTGAGACTGACCCTAACATGATTACCCAAAATTTGATCCGAAATTGAATCAAAATGGACCCGAACCGAAGACAACTCGAAATAAATAAAAGATATTAATATAAATAAAGAAAGATGAGATATGAATAGCCGAACAACTCACCAAAAATTCAAATATATTGGCTTTATAAAGCCATATGTAGGGTGTAAAAAACAGACCAACCTAAAAACTTGATTAAAACAATTGATCTCCTATTGACCCGAACCGAAATAACTGAACCGAAATGACCCGAAGTACAATAAAACCGAACTGAAACCGAATCTGAACCGAATGATATCAAACCCGAAATAACCGAAATCAAAATGACCCGAACCGAACCCTAACTGATTGACCTGTTTGCCACCTCTACTTGAGCATACATTGACATTTAAGCTCACAAGTGTTGTCTATACAAAGAAATGAGAAATTAAGCTCTAAGATAAATTTTCATCATAATGTTGTTGACTTGTAGATCATTCTATAGATGCTTGGAGGTTCCTTTTATACTCCCAAATGAGTTTGTAGCCGTTGGAGATCGTTGGGATTGAGTTGGAGCCATTGGGCCTTTATTTCCCGCAGTAAATACAGTTCTGGAGCTGTTTGTATCGATACGCGGGTAGCCGTATCGGTATGCCCTTCTTCAGAATTAGCTGTTGTGCTTTTCTCAGCTGGTGCGTATTGATACACGTTGAAGCGTATCGGTACGACATGCAATTTAAATAATCGTTGGGAGCAGTTAGGCGTATCGGTACACGATACAATCGTATCGACACAAATACTAGCCCTTGGGATGTTTGTAAAACAACCGTATCAAAACGTCATGTAGCGTATCGATACAAGTCCTATCTGCATCGGTACGACCAAGCCATATCGATACTAGTTTTGGCTACTGAAATTTTCCTGTAGTTGAAACCCTAAAGCGTATCGATACATGGTATATTGTATCGGTACAATTACTTGAAAAACTCAGGTTTGGCTACTTGAAAGAAATTTTAAATCATTCGAAAGCCTTATAAAAACCATCAAACATATTTTCAAGTTGTTTGGACTTATAAATATTTTGAAACTTTTTCAATTTAGTCCAAAACAATTTTTCTATTACTATATCAAAACAAACATCTCAACAATCTCCCATATTTATATAATAAACCAACTTGAAAATTTGTTTGTGATTCTCCCCCTTAGTATTTAAAAATTTTAATAAGAGATTTTAAAAATTAAATGTAGGTAAATCTCCCCTTATTCACTTGAAAAATCAATTTCAATCAATTTCTCCCACTTTTTGTTATATAAAAAAGAATTTAAATGACTTTAAGCTCAAAATAACAATGGAGGTTTAAAAGATTTTGACAAAAATAAGAATTTTGGTTTTAAAATGGTTCCCCCTCACTCAAAGCATCATCAAATGGTTAGTCCAACAAATATGATTATCTAGTTGAATTAAAGTAAATAAATCAAATAAAAAAACAAATAAATTCAACTAAATTAATTTTACCACTTGAACCAAAGCGAGGATGTGAAGCCTTACTTCTTCAAGTGATCTTCCTTGTGTTTATGGAGCTCCCCTTGTACTTTATTGACCAATCTCTATCACACCTAAAACAAGATAATCAAGTAATTTTGGTATCCAAATTGCTTTGGATCCATAAGCGTTAGTAGCACATAATTTAGTCCCTTTAGGAATCCATTTTTTCAATTTCATCCTTTTTAGTTGAAGTAATTAATCCTTTTGGGACCTAAATACTTCTAAAACATTTACCATTTAAAAATCTAGGGGCGCTAGATTGTCTTTTATAAAAATTAGATTTTCCAAAATTAATTTTCTTTTCAAGCTCTTTAGAAATCAAATCTTTTTCCTCTTGAACTTTATGAAACAAATTTTGTAAATCCACACATTTTTATTCAAACTCATCGAGTTTTGCTTCAAGTTCAATTTTGGTTTTAGAAATCAAATCATTTTGAATTTTCAAATTTAAGACCACTTTCTTGTTTTTCAAAATGTGATTTTTAGACTCTAAAACCAAATCATCATGTGCATCTTGTAATTCTTCAAAAGAATAAGAAGTTGAAGTAGATGAATTAGAAGTTATCATTGAATTTTCTTGGATGGTCATAAGGCAAAGGTTGGCTTGTTCATTATCGGTGGAGTCATCATCACTATAAGTAGCCACATATGCCTTCTTCTTATGGCTTGAAGAGCTTGCCCTCTTCTTCTTCTTCTTCTTCTTCTTCTTCTTCTTCTTCTTCTTCTTCTTCTTTTTCTTCTTCTTCTTCTTCTTCTTCTTCTTCTTCATGGTTGGATTCTTCCATTTTGCTCTTCATGAATCGGACACATTTCTTGAAGAGATATGCTATCTCTTCTCCTTCACTTTCCTCATCACTTGAATCTACATGTACGCATGTGGAGGATGGAAGAGCAATGACATTCAAATCAATGCCTTGCTCTTTGATCTTCTTATCCTTCTCCCTCTTCAAGAGTGTAGACATCATTTCATGGGTAAGAAGGGACCCAATTAGCTCATCAAGTTTAAGCTCTTTTAGGTTCTTGGCTTCGATGATAGTCTTCGTCTTGCCCTCCCATGATTCGGGGAGTAAATAAATCAACTATCAAACGAGCTTGTCTTTCGGAATCTCCTCTCCAAAAACTTTGAGTTTTTTGAAGATTGTGGAGAACCGATCGAGCATGCTCTTTATGTTTTCTTTCGAGTCCATCTTGAAGTTTTCATACTCAAGGTTGAGAAGACCGATCTTGGTCTCCTTTACTTTGTTTGTTCCATCATATGTGACTTCAAGCTTGTCTCATACTTCCTTGACATCTTCACAAGAAGAGATTTTTTGCATATATACCGGGGCCCAATGCACACAATAAAATGTGCAAGTCTTTGCAATTTAGTTCCATCATATTTGTGAAACCAAAATTGATTTTGATATAACACCTAGACTTATGACTAATTTGCAAAACAATAAATTTTTAAGTACTCTTCAAAGTCTCACTATTGACAAGTCTTTTTGCACCAAACTATACTTCAAGACTAAACTCTCTTAAATGTTCAAAATCTACTAAGTCTTTTTATGTATTTTCAAGCCAAACTTCAGCAAAATGCCCAAGCGTATCGATACCCTTAGGCGTATCGATACAGTTTTTAGTCATTGGAATTTTAATAGACCTTAGCGTACCGATACGATATTACCTCGTATCGATACAATATTCATCTGGGCAAGACTTTAAACGATACCGTACCGATACACATTGCAACCGTATCGATACGTTTTGCTTATCTTTGCAAAATCTTTTCATTTAATTTTCGACCGTTGGCGTGTCAGTTAGTTGGTATCCCAAAATTTAAATGATCGTTATACCGCACCGATACGCTAAGTACCCGTACTGATACGTTTTTTTATCAAAACCAAAGTTTGGATTCTAGTGAGCAAATTCTGTATCGATACGCCCTTCTGTATCGATACGCCCCTTAAAAACCATACCGATATGCCCTCTAAGCGTATCGATACACGATGTTTTCAGTCACAATGGCTCTTTCTTCTTTGATACAGGTACCGATACGCCCCCGAGCCGTGCCAATACGGTAGGCAGCTGAGCAGCATTTATTGCGGGAAATTGCATCCCAACGGCTCTATTGATGATCCCAACTACCCAAACGACTAGAATTCAATGCAAGGGTATAAAACAAGTCTCAATTGAACTAGCAACAACTATTGAACCTACAAGCAACATCAAAGCACTAAAATCCAAACTTTGTACCTTTAGAGTCAAATTCTTGTACCCAACTCTTGTATTCTCATTGTAATATTTTATTGTGAGTTTGGGGAGTGTGAAATTGTAATTGGGTAAACATACATCCTTTGAGAGGAACTTTTAGAGTTTACCAAATACTTCTCTTTGTAAAAGTGAGTGGATTAAGGTTTGGGTAGAAAGCTTAATCAAATTGCAAGGTTCCCTCCTCATCCAAGAAAATGGGAAGAATTCAAGTAATGAATTGGATGAAAATCCTTAGTGGGAACTAAGGTAGTTGATGTAGAGTTCGTTTGGAGAACTTGAACCACTCTAATTGCCTTGTTTCACATTTTAATTTTTCCATATTTTCATCCACCAAAATTTTTATCGCCAATTCACCCCCTCTTGGCCATTTGCAATTGTGTGATCAACTCAACAATCTTCTTGTCATTTGCATTCCAATCTTACTTCCTTCTATTTGGCATGAACGATCCGTCTTCAACAAGATCCCAAAGTCGATAGTCCTTGGCCTTGATGAAGTACATCATCTTATTCTTCCAATATGCATAATGTTCATCGTTGAAGAATGGTGGCTTGTCGATTGATTGCGCCATTTATCACTGGTTGACTTGTTTGTTGATCGAGCTTCCGGATTGTCTCAATAGGAGGTTAAACCTTCCTAATTGAGCCTCACTCTGATACTAATTGTTAGGCTCGACATCCTTCAACCGAATTGCTTGCCAAGTGGTGTAGAAGATGTATTTGGGTGTATTTAGTGGAAGCAAAAAGATATACAAAAAGACAAAGTATTTATAGTGGTTCATGCTTTGAACAAGCTCTGCATCCACTACCTTAGCTTCCCAATAAGGATTTCAACCAATTCACTAAGAATTCTTTCCCTTTTCTTGGCTTAGGAGGCAACCAATTACAACCTAGACTCAACCACCAAGTCTAGCATCCAAAATGTTAAATGTTCAAAAGTACTATTTTTGTTACCCTATTTACTCATATTGTTGTTAGACTTAGGCATATTTTAGTTGCATTATTAGGCATTCATGATAATTTCCTTCACCGTCATTCTTGAGTTCATAATTAAGTTATGAGTTAACTACTAGAATAGTCACTTATGTTTCCCCTAGTACAAAGTTGGTCACCGATTTTGAAAAACGACCAGTACGGTCACTTACGTTTTTGGGGCGTAAACTTTTGGTCACTCAGCCGTTTGTTGCCGTTAAACATTGACGGCTTGCTGACCTAGCAATGAAAAAATAAGGATAAACTACTACAATGGCAATTAAAGTTTATCCCATGTACATATCTGCTCCCTAATTTTAAAAATTAAATATTATGGTCACTACTAAAAATGTTTCTTTATAATTTCACCCTTTAATTTTTAAAAATTCATTTTCAACCCTAAAACTTTACAACCAATTAGTAGAATAATATTATAAAGGCTTAAATGAAAAATAGGTGCCCAACATATATCCCTTTTAAACTTTAGGTGCCCAAATTGCTCCTATTTAATAACTAAACTTTCAAATTGCTCCTATTTTTTCACTCTGGATTATTTTATTATTATTATTATTATAACATGACATGTCATTTATTATTATTATTTTTAAATAGGAGCACTTTGGGCACCTAAAATTTAAAAAGAGTATACTTTGGGCATCTATTTTTCATTTAAACCTTTATAATATTATTGTAGTAATTGATTGTAAAGTTTTAGGGTTGAAAAATGAATTTTTAAAAATTCAAGGGTGAAATTATAAAGAAACCTTTTAAGTAGTGGCCATAATGTTTATTTTTTTAAAAATTGGGGAGAAGAAATGTACATGAGATAAACTTTAGTGGTCATTGCAGTAGTTTACCCTTATTTTTTCGCTACTAGGTCAACAAACCGTTAATGTTTAATGGCAACAAATGAATGAGTGACCAAAAGTTTACGCCCCGAAAACGTAAGTGACCTTACTGGTCGTTTTTTAAAATCGGTGATCAACTCTGTAATGGCGGGAAACATAAGTAACTATTCCAGTAGTTAACCCTTTATTTATTTTTGTGGAAAAAGATACCGCGAATGTGTGTTTTGTGTGCCTATGTGCAGGATTTCATTCCCGAAGCAATTGAAGAAAAGAAGAGAAATAAGAAGTTGCATATTTAGATAAGATTAATCCACTTAATTTGAGATAAATTCTAGAAGGAAGGATAAATCCTAGAAGAATTGGAGATTTAAAGGAGATTAAATTCCAAGAGATTTAGGAGGAGTTTTAGGAGGAATAATAATATAATAAAATAAAAGAGATTTATTTCTTTTATTACATTGTATTTAATTCCAACTTTACTTCCTCCTCAAGAAAGAATTTGACCTAGCCATATTCTATAAATTCAAGCCCTTGCCGTCAAAGAGGGAAGAGAGTCGACTAGAGAGAAGAGGATTGGATCGATTTGAAGAACAAGTCGAAGAGCTACTCGATATCTCTTATTTTCCTTCTTGTTTCGGTTTATGTTCTTGTTAGGAAGATTATATCTTGTGTTCCTTTTGTGCCCAACTATGAACAAAACTCTTTTGGCTAGGATTATTGTGTTTAGTGGTTGTGAGAAAACGATTGGATTTGATTAGGTTTTGTTATGCAATTTAAGTTCAAGGTTTGTTCATTCTTGCTATTTATTTTTACTTGCGATTGAATCGGGAGAGAATCTCGTGAATGCATCCATTTATCTAATATCGAGAGAGTTAGATTCAAGAAATGAATGAACATGGTTTTTGTCCAAATCAATGAAGACTAATTAAGCTTAGGAATAAGTTACGAATTTCAACGGCTAAAAGAAGTGCAATGTTCACCCATGATTAACGCATGGATGTATTATCAAGGCATGCACATCGAGTAGGGTTTCAATTTAGTGATAAGGAGAAACCATTGAAGAACTCTTTGCCAAACCTTGAAGGTTACCGCCCAATTGCCCAGGAAATTGCTTCACTAGTTGCCCTGGCATTCGCCTTACCAATTGTCCAGGAAATCGTATCGTTAGTTGCCCAGGCAATCGTGTTGTCTATTGCCGAAGCAATCAAGTTGCCTCTGCATGCAAAACTGATACTATCCATTCAATTTCCACACCACGATGCACTTTAATCCGACCTATCTCTCAATCATTAACTTCTCTTTAATTTATTCGCCTTTTTATTTTACTCGTTTATTCAATCAAACTATTATCACCTGTGTTTTTATCTTTTCAGTGCGAGAGTTTAAATACCCAAAGTAGCACTAATCCCTGTGAAGATGATATCTTTCTATACTATAAATTACGACATGTACACTTGCACCAATAACGAAACACTTATTACATGCAACAAGTTTTTGGCGTCGTTGCCGAGGATTGGCAACATCGACTTTGTTTTTATTTTCTTGCACTTTAATTTATTTTTACTTTTTATTGTTCAATTTCCAAAGGGTTAACAAAATTTGGTTTTGCATTGGTGTATGACCAGGGCAAACCCAACAGCTCCAGAATATCCTCTTGATCTAGAAATTAAACATACCTGCCAGAGACTCAGACAAAGACTAAGAGCATCAATGGCTAATCAAGTCGGGAATAACAATGCTAACGGTAATCAGGTTGTCGCGGCATGAGGTGGAGCGATTCTGCCAACTCAACTTGCTCAAGCAAGGAACTGAACCGTTTGAGACTATTTAGAGGAAGATCTCAAAGGCCTAAACCCAGGAGTTGTCACACCTGCAATTAAAGCTGTCCACTTCGAATTAAAGCCAGTAATGTTCAATATGATCAATACAATCAGTCAATTTGGCGGATCGACAACATAATATGCCAGACAATATCTCAAATCTTTTCTGGAGATTTACAATTCATTCAAACTACAAGGAGTCCATGAGGATATTTTTAGGCTTAAGTTATTCCCCTATTCACTGAGGGATAGGGAGAAATCCATGTTGATTAGTATTCCATCTAGATCAATAGGATCTTGGACTGATTTATGTTGTGATTTCCTTGCTAGATTTAATCCTACAAATATGAATGATAAGTTACGTAATGAAATTACTTCTTTTCGGCAAGCAGATGATGAATCCATGTACGAGGCTTGGGAGCGATATAGAGAATTCTTACACAAATGTCCCCTACACGGATTCCTAGTATGGACACAAGTGATGATGTTTTACAATGTAGTAACACACCGACAAGGATGATGCTAGATGCCTCGACAAACGACATACTCCTAGATAAGCCACTATAAGAAGCAATAGAGATTTTGAACAAACTTGCTTAAAATGATTATTTGTTCCCAACTATCAGAAGAGGAGTGAGACGCCATGGCATGATAAACGAGCTTGAGTCATCATATGCAATTCTCACACAATTGGCTACTTTAACCAATTTGGTGAAAAACATGCATTGACCAAGCAACACACAGAAGATCAAGGTAGTAGATTCAATTTGTGATTTATATAACGGTAACCATGATTCTTCTGAGTGTCCGCAGACCCAGAGTCTATTTTTTATGCTGGAAACTAAAATCGGAACAACAATACATTGTCCAACACATACAATCCGGCCTGGAAAAAGCATCCCAATTTCTTATTGAGTAATCCCAACAATTCTCTCAACTAGAACAATCAAAATGCACAAGCATCGAGATTCCAGCAAAACATGCCACGACAACAGATGCCGCATCAACAATCAACACCATCCAATTCTTTGAAAAATTCTCTTAATGCTTTCATGTTACAAACTCAATCTTATATGGCTAATACTAATAAATTCATGGAAAGAACTTACACTTTCATTTATAGGACTAAGATGAGAATGCGAAACCATGAGGCAACTCTCAAATCATTTGAGACACAATTCAAGAAATTTGCACAGATCTTGAACATGAGACCTATGGACGGTATACCTAGCGATACTGAAGTCGCAAGGTGAATTGGCAATGAGCAGTGCAAAGCAATCACCACTCGGAGTGGGCGACAATTTAAGGAAGCTCAAACCCATTTAGCGGAGAACATTCAACCAAAGAAGTAATCTTGTATCTAGGTGGATGAATCCAACAACCAAACCTTTGGCAAAACTGGTGAATCGAGAAATGCTAAGGCAAGTCCTGATGCCTCTGCAACTACAAGTACAGATGACTCGACAATATCAACTGCTCATACTGCGGCAAGACCTGATGCCTCAATAATGCCATCAATCAGGTTCCAAACCAATGAAAAGATTGAGGACATTCGACTTCCACCATATTTCCCACAGAGGTTGAAGCGACAAAAGAAAGAGTACCAATTCAAGAAGTTTCTCGACATCTTAAAGCAAGTTCACATCAACTTGCCGTTGGTTGAGGTAATTGAGCAAATGCCAAATTATGCTAAGTTCCTTAAAGACATAGTCTCTAAGAGGACTAGGTTAGGAGAATTCGAAACGGTTGCTTTGATAGAAGGATGCTTGGCAATGCTACATAACTGAATGCCACCCAAGCTTAAAGATCCCGACAGTTTTACAATACCATGTGCAATCGGAAATCACTATAGCGGGAAGGCGTTATGCGATCTTGGAGCAAGCATAAATTTGGTGCCCAAATCGGTCTTTCAAAAATTGGGAATCGTGAAGGCAAGACATACAACAGTCATGCTACAGCTTGCCAACAAATCCTACATTCAACCTAAAGGGAAGATCGAAGATATTTTGGTAAGAGTGGATAAATTTATTTTTCCCGATGACTTCATTGTTGTAGATTGTGAAGCAAATGAGTTCGCACCTATCATTCTTGGAAGACCATTCTTAGCAATGGGTCAAACATTGATTGATGTCGAAAAAGGAGAACTCACAATGCGGATGAAAGACCAGCAAGTTAAGCTAAATGTGTTCCAAACCTTGAAGCATGACGACGATCTAGAAGAATACAAATTCATCCACGCCACACTCGAATTCAACTTTGACGTGGAAGAGAACTGCATCGGCAATTGCCTTGCCAAAACAGAGGAACTTAAAGAACTGATCGATGAAGAGCAAGAAGAAGGAAATTGGACAGTAAGTCGACCGAGTAAATATTTTGAACCATTGGATTACTTAGGTAAGGAAGGTAAACTCGAAAAACCCTCTATTGAGCAACCTCCCATTCTCAAGTTAAATATACTGGCAGGGCAAGTGAGTTATGCTTATTTACGAAAGGATAACACCTTGAACGTGACATTGTCCTTTGAGTTGCAATCCGAGTAGGGAAATAGGTTGATCAACACCTTGGAACGACACAAGAAAGACATGAACTCGAAGATCCATGATGAAACTCCGGATAAAAAGCTACCACCACTTGCCGCGACAAGCGAAAGGAAGATTTTGCCAAGACACGATAACGGAAAACTGTTGAAGCACTATACTGGTGCACATGTGACCCGCAATAAGAAGGCTATACCTTTAGGAGATGCATGATCATGCTCTCCTTTCGTATTTTTATTTTTTATTTTGTTTTTAATTTTGAATTTAATTTTGGTTTTGTTTCGTATTTTTAATTCCAGTTATTTTAAGATAGTTTTAATTATTGTTGGTTGTTTTCTTTTTAGGCTCTAGTAGTTTTTCTTTTGTTTGTCCACATCAAGACTCACAACTACCATGCCAAAGAAACCCTGCACCGACCACTGTCCAAGAAATAACAATTACTTCGGCAACTACGAATGCCCAGGCAAGTGAACCTGCCCCGGAAAACATAGATCAGGTCGAAGAGATGTTCTTCCCCTTGACACACTGATGCTATTCACACGGTACCAGCCACACGCATCCAACCACTGTGAACCGGACAAGGAATCAAGCAAACACCCCGAAAGAAACTCATCATAAAAGGTGACAAACCTTTCTAACTAACTCATTTGCATTTTATTTCATTTTTAATTTTAGTACTTGCATGCATTAAGGATAATACTTCTCTCGAGTTTGGGGGTGCTTGTTTTTAGTTAATTTCATGTCTAGTTGCATTCATCTTTAGTAATCGCATATTGGATGCATATGTTACTTGCCATGCCTTTGATTGAATTTAATTGCTTAAGACTTGTTGAACGTTCAATGATGAATTTTTTCCACTGCACTTAATTGAAAGAACCTTTAAATTTTAGGATTGCATAAAGAGAACTTAGAATTTTACAATGATGCTGAAATTTTTGATACACAATTGTGGCTTTTTGATTGAAAGAGACTTAGTGAACTTAGGTTGCTTAAAATTTGGGTTAGTTAAAATTGAAAATTAAAAGTTATTTTCTTGCTAGAGGTGCTCGAAACCGGCTCTAGTAGTTAATGCACATTAAAGATTCGCTAGAGGTGCCCGAAATTGGCTCTAGTTGACTAAATTAAAATAAGAAATTGCTGAACCGCTAGAGGTGCCCAAAATTGACTCTAGTAAAAATAAAAATAAATACCCCGGTAATGAAAATGTTAAAAACCTATTGTTCACATAGAATCTTGAAAATCAACTTGTATACAACTATGGACACACATTGTCACGAGCATTATATTTTGATTCCGGGTAATTTTTGGGCTATCCGAAAAATAAGAAAGGTGATCATACTTTGTGCCACGGTTCTGAGGATTGAATTCAAGTTTGAAGCATGTCTTTGATGATTAAAGTCTTGATAGGTAATTGTTAGTTTGCATTGCTTGAAGACAAGCAATAGTTTGAGTTTGGGGGTATGTTAAGTGTTCAAAACTACTATTTTTATTACCATTTTTACTCATATTGCTGTTAGGCTTAGGCACATTTTAGTTGCATTATTAGGCATCCATGCATATTTTCATAATTTCCTTCATCGTTATGATTGAGTTCATAATATAATTATTTTTGTGGAAAAAGATACTACGGATGTGTGTTTTGTGTGCTTATGTGCAGGATTTAATTCCCAAAGCAATTGAAGACAAGAAGAGAAGAAGTTTTCATTTGGATAGAATTAATCCATTTAATTCGAGATAAATAATATAAGGAAGAATAAATCCTAGAAGAATTGGAGATTTAAAGGAGATTAAATTCTAAGAGATTTAGGAGGAGTTTTAGGAGGAATAATAATATAATAAAATAAAAGAGATCTATTTCTTTTATTACATTGTATTTAATTCCAACTTTACTTCCTCCTCAAGA
This sequence comes from Hibiscus tridactylites, assembly GCA_958450335.1. Taxonomy (NCBI): domain Eukaryota; kingdom Viridiplantae; phylum Streptophyta; class Magnoliopsida; order Malvales; family Malvaceae; genus Hibiscus; species Hibiscus tridactylites. Next base: position 32,885,905 of record OY288274.1, on the reverse strand, counting down.
AAGACTTTGACCTAGCCATCTCTTATAAATTTAAGCCCTTGCCGTCAAAGAGGGAAGAGAGACGACTAGATAGAAGAATATTGGATCGGTTTGAAGAACAAGTTGAAGAGCTGCTCGATATCTCATATTTTTCTTCTTGTTTCAGTTTATGTTCTTGTTGGGAAGATTATATCTTGTGTTGCTTTTGTGCCCAACTATGAACTAAACTCTTTTGGCTAGGATTATTGTAACCCCCTAGACCCGCCTATGCGTTACATCAGATCTTAGGAAGTCACATTAGGGTCACCAGAGCGACCCACGTTAAAATTTCAAATAAACATAGTGCTAAACCATTTAAAATCGTAATTCAAGTTTTGATTTAAAATACAATTTCAGAAACATTCATACACTAAAACAAAAATATGATAAAAGTTGTTAATACAAGTTTCATACTCGAATATAAAACAACATGTGACATACATGCCCCCTAATTACACAGGTGCCGTACTCTGCAAGCAAAGCCGAAGAAACCCTCATACCGACGTTGATAGCTGCAACATGGTAGATCCTTAACCTGTGATGGTAAAACAACGTGAGCTTCGAAAAGCTCAGTAATACAAACTACCAAGAGATGCTAAAGTTACAAGTAGGTATATGGCAACTTAACATTGTCATGAAGAATTAGGCAACATCAAACTCAAATTATGATTTGATAATTCAGTGAAGCATTATTAGGAGGTCACAGAGCTGTCATTTATTTGATCACCTGAACCGTAAGAGGTGGTCTAAAGCCAAAGATTCGAAAGAGATTCAGGTTTCAAAAGTTGAATCAAGGAGTTCAGAGTGGTCCATTAAGTGCGAATTGTAAGTTTACTGAGGGTTCAACATTGATACATTAATTTAGTAAGGTATGTTTCAGAAGAGGTCAGAAAGTTCTATTAATTAACTTAACTACCCTCAACCGAACTATAAAATGCAATTTTCCCTGAACTGCATACAGAAGGTCTTACCCTAGGCCTGAGGCGTAGGAGCCTACCTAAGGGGATGCCTTAGGTCCAGAAAGACTTACCCTAGGCCCGTGGGCATAGGAGCTTAACAGAAAGGCTTACCCTAGGCCCATTGGGCGTAGGAGCTTAGGTCCAGAAGGACTTACCAGCGCTGAGCCTACAGATCATCATTCATATCCCAGACAATATACCCCAGACGATTTGAGTTTATATTCAGAAGACAATATTACAGAAAATAGATACCAAACCTATTTTTATACCAGAAGACGGATATCAAATTTATTTTGTTAACATTATTATTATTATTATTATTTCGTATTCAAATGTCAGATATCAGATATATTTTTCATATCAGAGGTCAAAATCAGAGAATTTCTTTCCTTTCGTATTACAGTATCATACTTCTAAATTTTAAGCATATGGACTTGGTTTAGAACATAAATTATTTACAGATACATGGTACGCGCTTTATGGCCCAATTTATTTCTTCGAGGTACTTGATAGATATCAGAAAGATGACATTTGTCAATTTTGGACTGATTACAGAACGAGGTCCCTACGAATAGGGGAGTTCAATAAGACGGATCGAATCAACATCGGAAGTTGATGCATCAGAATCATCGAAATTATAGATATAACGCGAGCAAAATTAAATGTTACAACCTGTGAGGGTATTAAGGTCATTTTGACCTTCGGGATGGGTAAATTGGTAATTTGAACCAACAAGGTATAAACGGTGATGTACAGAATTTATGACTTCTAGTTGCTCGTCAAGTTTCTGAGCCCCTTTGAACTAATCGGATCCCATTAACACCGTGTTTAATATCTCACCGGATAGGTACACTTCAACCATTCATTTCTCAAAACTGACTACGGAGCATAACAACAATAGTTCACATTCATCAATCGTCCACTAAACTTATTCTAGAAATCGAGCATATATTCTGATGGTATTTTCAAAGTATTCAAACATGTGCATTGCACTTGAACTCATTCCAAAACATCGAATGTACCTTATAAGAACAAATCTCTCTTACTATTAGATATGTACTTTCTCCCAATAAACTGTACGCCTTTTTATGGTATTCCTCTAATATCCTCTTAGTATCATAAACGACCAACAGACACGGGTCATATATTACCACTTCTTGTTTGAGCCATTACATGGTTAACCTTATTTGGAGTTCTCACTTCCATGTCTTAGAAATATTCTAAATCATTATAATATCCGAGGGTATTTCAGGCAATTCGATGCTCGAAGGTGTTACGATTGTTCAGAGTCTTTCAGTCCTTCCAACTACTCTTTCATTTAAGTTCTCGAGGGTAAAACCATCATTTTGATCAATTTGGCACTTACTGTCGAGGATAGATTATTCTTTTTGTCATTATGGATATTTTGATCAGTTCAGCATTATCAGTATTTCCAAACATTTTAGTCATTTCTAACGATTCAGCAATTTACGCAACTTTGACTAATTCAAACATACAAATATTTTCTCGCAAATATGACTTCAAATATTTATTCAATTTCAAATAGAATCTGAGCAATTTACAATCTCAAAGGTGAAGCCTCGTTACGATAACTTCCCAAGCCAGTTTAAGATTTTTAGAAGAATTAGCTGATATACCGAATCTAATGTAAATTCTCAGACCACTTTCATTGATAGGGATATTTTAGTTATTTTCATACATCGGGGCATTTTCGTAATTCATTAGCCAACATAATCAGATTTAGAAATCAACCGTTTTTGTTAATCGCTTATTGAACTTAGAAATCTTTTTGATTTATCAAACCTCTTAATCGAATATAAGCCTTGGCCATTAATATTCTTATTTCTTAATTGATCGACATTAGCGAAATTAATCATAAGCTCAAACATGGTCGTGCAAGCATTAACCGAATACCAACAAGTTTTGAAAGCATGTAGAAGGTAGTAATGTATTACCTTAACTCCGAGCTGCAACGATCGATTCATGATACCCCATTTGATTGCACACGAATCCGAGTTCGACGTCCCATAACATTTCGGATACAGAGATACATGGATACCTTCAATAAAACAAAACCCTTAATCAGACATCCTTTACATTGCTCTTATACTGAATATTTAACTTATGTACTCTCTAGTTCAAATTCAGATTTGGAGGTTTTCAGGTTAGAATTTTGCGAAACAGGCTTCAAAAACGGACTCAGGATGTCAAAAAACATAAAACGGGAGTTTTCGGAAAAGTTGACTTTTCGGTCAACGGTCAAAGTCAACGCTGACGTCAGCATGTCAATGCTGATGTCATCAGGTCAATGCTGACGTTAGCAGTCAACTGATAAGGGTCAACTGAGTTGACTTGGGCTGACTCAGACGAGTTGACTCGGCTGACTCGGACGAGTTGACTCGGCTGACTCGGACGAGTTGACTCGGTTCAGGTTTTCGGATCGAGTAGACTGGCTGGGTTAACGGGTCGGGTTGGATAGATTCGGGTCGGATATGGGTTCGGGTTGGACCAAAATTAACCAGTACTCACCATGGGTTTTTGGTCGCCGGACGGCCGCCGGAAAAGTCGCCGGAGGCTCTTTTCGTGCAAAAACTGTTGAAAAACATAGATTATCAAAACCACATTTCCACCATAGCAAACAAACGTCAAAAGTTGGTCGAAACCACCCATTTTTACCTGCAATGCGCGAGGAAAGCAACCGGACAAGCGTAGCTCCGATGAGGCTTCCGTCGACGTCGAATGAGTGATCAAACATAGGGGTTTTGCTTGCCTTGGGACAAGGAGTTCGACGGTGGCCTTGGCGTGGCGAGCGGACGCCGGACGGTGACGAAATCACCGAAAAAGAAGGTTGCACTTAGGGTTTCTTTCGAAATTTTGAACCATGCCTCGCGACGGACGGCGGTGCTATCACGCGAGTGAGATGGTGGGCTAGGAGCGGGGTCCGACGGCGAGCGCAAAGGAGGCGGCGGTGCACGCCATGAACGACCGGAGAAGGAGATCGGAGTGGCGTTCGATTTAGGTAGCTGAAAAGTTTGGGGAGGAGTTTTAGATCTAGAATGTTCTCTCAATACTCGAAATGAGCAGACATGTGGGTAGATGAAGGGTTCCATTTTTTATTTATTTTCAATATATCTAAACGAATAACTTAAGAGGAAATTACGGTAAGTTACAACTAGAAATTACCTTAGCTCAAATGGCTAGGTCACGTGTTTCCCACTCAAAGGGTCTTGGGTTCAAAACTCCTTAATTACAAACACTTTTATTATTTTTTTGTCATTCATTTTCCTTTTTTAACTTTTGGGGTGTTACAACTCTCTCCCCCTTAAAAGAAATTTCGTCCTCAAAATTTATCAGTCGGAGAAATGTAAAAACCGCTCTTTCATCCTTTCTTGTACTGAAACTTATACATTGGAGTATCCTTGTTTCTCGAGGCTCTCAAACGGTGACATGTCAATCTGATAGCGCTCTCAAACACTTAGACCAACTTGGCCAAAAACCAACTCGTCTTACACTCAGACCAACTTATTTGAATACGATATTGTAAACCATACCGAACTTCATACGGTGCCAAGCGAAACTTGTCTTATCACTTTTATTATAACCGGTCTCTGTCAAGAATAAGAGACATTTCGTACTACCACAGAAGTCAATCATACAACCCAATGGTATATCTTTCAGAATCCAAATTACTCTTTCAGGTTGACCATCAATTTACGGATGAACAATTGTGCGCGAAATTCGTACGAGTACTCAAAGCCTCAACCAGGACCCTCTAGAATGAGGATGTAAACATTAGATACCAGTAAGTATGATACATATGACAGTACATTGTGTCACTTTTCTCCAAAATGTCTTTCTTCATACCAGACAAGCATAATAAAGGTTTTAAACGGATATCACTTACCTTCAGCGTAATACTCTGATAATTGTTTCCTTCGTGCATAATAGAGCCACCACATAATCTATACTTTCACCAATCTCACGAACACCTTTCTTTTAAATTCGTAATACTTTTATCAAATTCTCGTCAGAACATTCTCAACATAATCATTATCACCGAGCTACTTTACATGAAACCTTATATCGTTACTTTATTTGATCAAACATTTACTCTTTAATATAGTTCATATCTTTGATTTCGAATGCATAAATCGTCTCTGGATCTTTATCCAGATCTAGATCAATTAAGTTAATCCAATTCAGAGACGAATGTTACAGATATTTCTTGTCAGTACGATTCGAGCTACAGCGGACATAAAACTTTGATTCAGTTATTTCAGAAGAACGATTCAACATCAGAGTCCCGGTTTGGTGGAGTACGATTATAATCTAGGGGCATGCACAGACCAGACACCCTATGACAGACGATCGACCGATCTACCCAGAATGACACAACTCTAAGCTCTGATACCAATAAATGTAACCCTCTAGACCCGCCTATGCGTTACATCAGATCTTAGGAAGTCACATTAGGGTCACCGGAGCGACCCACGTTAAAATTTCAAATAAACATAGTGCTAAACCATTTAAAATCGTAATTCAAGTTTTGATTTAAAATACAATTTCAGAAACATTCAGACACTAAAACAAAAATATGATAAAAGTTGTTAATACAAGTTTCATACTCGAATATAAAACAACACGTGACATACATGCCCCCTAATTACACAGGTGCCGTACTCCGCAAGCAAAGCCGAAGAAACCCTCATACCGACGTTGATAGCTGCAACATGGTAGATCCTTAACCTGTGATGGTAAAACAACGTGAGCATCGAAAAGCTCAGTAATACAAACTACCAAGAGATGCTAAAGTTACAAGTAGGTATATGGCAACTTAACATTGTCATGAAGAATTAGGCAACAACAAACTCAAATTACGATTTGATAATTCAGTGAAGCATTATTAGGAGGTCACAGAGCTGTCATTTATTTGATCACCTGAACCGTAAGAGGTGGTCTAAAGCCAAAGATTCGAAAGAGATTCAGATTTCAAAAGTTGAATCAAGGAGTTCAGAGTGGTCCATTAAGTGTGAATTGTAAGTTTACTGAGGGTTCAACATTGATACATTAATTTAATAAGGTATGTTTCAGAAGAGGTCAGAAAGTTCTATTAATTAACTTAACTACCCTCAACCGAACTCTAAAATGCAATTTGCCCTGAACTACATACAGAAGGTCTTACCCTAGGCCTGAGGTGTAAGAGCCTACCTAAGGGGATGCCTTAGGTCCAGAAAGACTTACCCAAGGCCCGTGGGCATAGGAGCTTAACAGAAAGGCTTACCCTAGGCCCATTGGGCGTAGGAGCTTAGGTCCAGAAGGACTTACCAGCGCTGAGCCTACAGATCATCATTCATATCCCAGACAATATACCCCAGATGATTTCAGTTTATATTCAGAAGACAATATTACAGAAAATAGATATCAAACCTATTTTTATACCAGAAGACGTATATCAAATTTATTTTGTTAACATTATTATTATTATTATTTCGTATTCAAATGTCAGATATCAGATATATTTTTCATATCAGAGGTCAAAATCAGAGAATTTCTTTCCTTTCGTATTACAGTATCATACTTCTAAATTTTAAGCATATGGACTTGGTTTAGAACAGAAATTATTTACAGATACATGGTACGCGCTTTATGGCCCAATTTATTTCTTAGAGGTACTTGATAGATATCAGAAAGATGACATTTGTCAATTTTGGATTGATTACAGAACGAGGTCCCTACGAATAGGGGAGTTCAATAACACGGATCGAATCAACATCAGAAGTTGATGCATCAGAATCATCGAAATTGTAGATATAACGCGAGCAAAATTAAATGTTACAACTTGTGAGGGTATTAAGGTCATTTTGACCTTCGGGAGGGGTAAACTGGTAATTTGAACCAACAAGATATAAACGGTGATGTACATAATTTATGACTTCTAGTTGCTCGTCAAGTTTCCGAGCCCCTTTGAACTAATCGGAACCCATTAACACCGTGTTTAATATCTCACCGGATAGGTACACTTCAACCATTCATTTCTCAAAACTGACTACAGAGCATAACAACAATAGTTCACATTCATCAATCGTCTACTGAACTTATTCTAGAAATCGAGCATATATTCAGATGGTATTTTCCAAGTATTCAAACATGTGCATTGCACTTGAACTCATTCCAAAACATCGAATGTACCTTATAAGAACAAATCTCTCTTACTATTAGATATGTACTTTCTCCCAATAAATTGTACGCCTTTTTATGGTATTCCTCCAATATCCTCTTAGTATCATAAACGACTAACAGACACGGGTCATATATTACCACTTCTTGTTTGATCTATTACATGGTTAACCTTATTTGGAGTTCTCACTTCCATGTCTTAGAAATATTCTCAATCATTATAATATCCAAGGGTATTTCAGACAATTCGATGCTCGAAGGTGTTACGATTATTCAGAGTCTTTCAATCCTTCCAACTATTCTTTCATTTAAGTTCTCGAGGGTAAAACCATCATTTTGATCAATTTGGCACTTACTGTCGAGGATAGATTATTCTTTTTGTCATTATGGATATTTTGATCAGTTCAACATTATCAGTATTTCCAAACATTTTAGTCATTTCTAACGATTCAGTAATTTACGCAACTTTGACTAATTCAAACATACAAATATTTTCTCACAAATATGACTTCAAATATTTATTCAATTTCAAATAGAATCTGAGCAATTTACAATCTCAAAGGTGAAGCCTCGTTACGATAACTTCCCAAGCCAGTTCAAGATTTTCAGAAGAATTAGCTGATATACCGAATCTAATGTAAATTCTCAGACCACTTTCATTGATAGGGGTATTTTAGTTATTTTCATACATCGGGGCATTTTCGTAATTCATTAGCCAACATAATCAGATTTAGAAATCAACCGTTTTTGTTAATCGCTTATTGAACTCAGAAATCTTTTCGATTTATCAAACCTCTTAATCGAATATAAGCCTTGGCCATTAATATTCTTATTTCTTAATTGATCGACATTAGCGAAATTAATCATAAGCTCAAACATGGTCGTGCAAGCATTAACCGAATACCAACAAGTTTTGAAAGCATGTAGAAGGTAGTAATGTATTACCTTAACTCCGAGCTGCAACGATCGATTCATGATACCCCATTTGATTGCACACGAATTCGAGTTCGACGTCCCATAACATTTCGGATACAGAGATACATGGATACCTTCAATAAAACAAAACCCTTAATCAGACATCCTTTACATTGCTCTTATACTGAATATTTAACCTATGCACTCTCTAGTTCAAAGTCAGATTTGGAGGCTTTCGGGTTAGAATTTTGTGAAACGGGCTTCAAAAACGGACTCAGAAAGTCGAAAAACATAAAACGGGAGTTTTTGCAAAAGTTGACTTTTCAGTCAACGGTCAAAGTCAACGCTGACGTCAGCATGTCAACGCTGATGTCATCAGGTCAATGCTGATGTCAGCAGTCAACTGATAAGGGTCAACTGAGTTGACTCGGGCTGACTATGACGAGTTGACTCGGCTGACTCGGACGAGTTGACTCGGCTGACTCGGACGAGTTGACTCGGTTCAGGTTTTCGGATCGGGCAGACTGGCTGGGTTAACGGGTCGGGTTGGATAGATTCGGGTCGGATATGGGTTCGGGTTGGACCGAAATTAACCAGTACTCACCATGGGTTTTTGGTCGCCGGACGGCCGCCGGAAAAGTCGCCGGAGGCTCTTTTCGTGCCAAAACTGTTGAAAAACATAGATTATCAACACCACATTTCCACCATAGCAAACCAACGTCAAAAGTTGGTCGGAACCACCCATTTTTACCTGAAATGCGCGAGGAAAGCAACCGAACAAGCGTAGCTCCGATGAGGCTTCCGTCGACATCGAATGAGTGATCAAACATAGGGGTTTTTCTTGCCTTGGGACAAGGAGTTCGACGGTGGCCTTGGCGTGGCGAGCGGACGCCGGACGGTGACGAAATCACCGGAAAAGAAGGTTGCACTTAGGGTTTCTGTCGAAATTTTGAACCATGCCTCGCGACGGACGGCGGCGCTATCGCGTGAGTGAGACGGTGGGCTAGGAGCGGGGTCCGACGGCGAGCACAAAGGAGGCGGCGGTGCACGCCATGAACGACCGGAGAAGGAGATCGAAGTGGTGTTCGATTGAGGTAGCTGAAAAGTTTGGGGAGGAGTTTTAGATCTAGAATGTTCTCTCAATACTCGAAATGAGCAGACATGTGGGTAGATGAAGGGTTCCATTTTTTATTTATTTTTAGTATATCTAAACGAATAACTTAAGAGGAAATTACGGTAAGTTACAACTAGAAATTACCTTAGCTCAAATGGCTAGGTCACGTGTTTCCCACTCAAAGGGTCTTGGGTTAAAAACCCCTTAATTACAAACACTTTTATTATTATTTTTCATTCATTTTCCTTTTTTTTTAACTTTTGGGGTGTTACAATTATTGTGTTTAGTGGTTGTGAGAAAATGATTGGATTTGATTAGGTTTTGGTATGCAATTTAAGTTCAAGGTTTATTCGTTCTTGGTATTTATTTGTACTTGCGATTGAATCGGGAGAAGATCTCGTGAATGCATCCATTTATCTAATATCGGGAGAGTTAGATTCAAGAAATGAATGAACATGGTTTTTGTCCAAATTGATGAAGACTAATTCAGCTTAGGAATAAGTTACGAATTTCAACAGCTAAAAGAAACACAATGTTCACCATGATTAACACATGTATGTATTATTAAGGCATGCATATCAACTAGAGTTTGAATTTAGGGATAAGGAGAAACCATTGAAGAACGCTTTTCCGAACCTTAAAGGTTGCCTTCAATTTGCCCAGACAATTGCTTCACTAGTTGCCTTGGCATTCGCCTTACCAATTGCCTAGGCAATCGAATCGTTAGTTTCCAAAGCAATCGTGTTGTCTACTGCAGAAGCAATCAAGCTGCCTCTGTATGCAAAAGCGATTTTTATCCATTCAATTTCCACACCATGACGCACTTTAATCCGGCCTATTCTCTCAATCATTCAACTTCTCTTTAATTTATTCGCTTTCTTTATTTACTTTTTTATTCAATCCACCTATAACCACCTCTGTTTTTATCTTTTCAGTGCAAGAATTTAGATTCCCGAAGTAGCACCAATCTCTATGGAGACGATATCTTTCTATACTATAACTTGAGACGTGTACACTTGCACCAATTGCGAAGCACTTATTACGCGCAACACAAAGCTCACAAATCGAGCTTTGGGGTCACTCTCTAACAAGAGAAAACTTAGCAAACTAGAAATCCCTCTAATAGGTTGATGTTTTCACTCTTAAGCTCTCACCCAAAACCTATTACACTTGAGCATACTTTGACATTTAAGCTCACAAGTGTTGTCTATAAAAAGAAATGAGAAATTAAGCTCTAAGACAAATTTTCATCATAATTTTGTTAACTTGTGGATCATTAGTCTTCTATAAATGCTTAGAGGTCCCTTTTATACTCTCAAATGAGTTGGAGACCTTTGAGATTGAATTGGAGTCGATGGGGCCTTTATTTCCTGCAATAAAGGCAATTCTAGAGCTGTCTATATCGATACGTGGGTAGCCGTATCGATACGCCCTTCTTCAAAACTAGCTGTTGTGCTTTCCGCAGCTGATGCGTATTGATACGCGTTGAAGCATATCAGTACGACCTGCAATTCAAATAGCCATTGGGAAAATGATCGTTGGGAACAATTAGGCGTATCGGTATGCAATACAACCGTATTAGTACGGATACTATCTGTTGGAGGGTTTATAAAACAACCGTATCAAAACGTCACGTAGCGTATCGATACATGTTTTATCCGTATCAGTACGATCAAGCTGTATCGGTACGGGTTTTGGGTACTAAAATTTTCCTGTAGCTAAAACCCTAAACCGTATCGATAAAGGTATACCATATCGGTACAATTACTTGAAAAACTCAAGTTTGGCTACTTGAAAGAAATTTTAAATCATCCCATAGCCTTATATGAACCATCAAACATATTTTCAATTTGTTTGGACTTATAAATATTTTGAAACCTTTTCAATTTAGTCCAAAACACGTTTTCTATTATTATATCAAAACAAACATCTCAACACTTTTCTTCTACAAATATTTCAAAATTCAAACTCTAGCTTATTTTTCACTATGTTATTATATTTGATATCTATAATAAAGAAAGTTAATAAACCATTACCTGAACCGAATATTTCGATTAACCGGTCAATCGATTAATCGATTTAATAGTTAAGGTTTGTGGTTGAGAATTAAGCAACCCGAATTTACCGGTTATCTGAAATAATTTTCTAACGGTTAACCGAACCCGGTTTTGCACACCCCAAATTTCTACTAATAAATAACTATTCAAAAAGTTACCCCAAATTATAAATGCTTAAATTATTTTTTTAAAAGGAGATAAATTATTTTTAAAAATAAAATAATTCATCATAAAAACCATTGTTATTCACACGCATACATATACCTCAAAAACTAATATTAATACAACTTTTTTTGTCAAAACAAAAAATAAATATATCATCTTAATTCAGCGTTTGAAATATTATATGGTCCTTGTTCTCAAGAAAAACAAAATCCAAAGCTTTTTTAAGCATGCAAGTAAATCGAGAAAAGCCATGCTTTTCCCTATTTTAGGAGTGGGAACTGGGAATGGGTGGGGCGGGTACGATTTTGCAATTTTCACTCCGTTCTTAATAGTTACGGTTACAATTTCGGTGAATCTTTATTAAATACTTCAAGATTATTTTTCATCCCCATACCTTCCTCGCATGGATGCCTGCGGTTTTTGAGAATCCTCATCCAAAAAAAAAACTAAATTACTACTCTCTTCGTCCCAATAAAATTGTCCCTTATTGACTTTTTAAAAGTCAATTTTTTAAAACTATGACCATAATTATTTTAAATAATTAAATTTTATAAAATATATATTTACAAACTACTTGATTCAAGGTTTGTAATAGATATATTTGTTGTGAATAAAATAACGAAGAACAATAACAAGAATAAAAGAACAAAGATAGAGATTTGCATTATTCTCAATATTGACATATGTACAATGCCTTCAACAGTTCATCTATTTATAGGCATAAGAAGTACATAATACATTGAACTCTAATTAATGGAGATAATATTTCTAATGATAAAGTAAATCAATTCTCCTAGATAAAGTTCTTATCATGATAGACATCCACATAGATAATATTCATAACACTCCCCATTGGATGTCTGTGAAGATAATGTGCCTCATTAAAACCTTACTAAGATAAAAACTCAGTGGGAAAAATGTAACACCCGGGTTTGGGGGTCGGGTGAAATTAAATTATAAAAATAAAATTTCGGGCTTTATATTTCAAAACAAATAAATTTATGTTGGACTTGTTTTAAATTAAAACCCAAATAACCATGGATTTTACATTATTGTATTAAACCATTTTCATTAAGGGTAAAAATGTCTTTTAGCTTTAAAAATAAAACAAAACAAATAAAAGTGCCTTTTTCATCATCTTCTTCCCCACCCACTTTCAAAACTAACGACAACTTCCCCTCCCCTTTGCTATCTACTATTCCATTTTCTCCTTGCTTCATTCTTGAAGATTTTTGAAAGGTAATTATGTTTTTGAGTTGTCCTCAACTTTCTCCTTCTCTCCATGTTCTTAGTTTTCAATGAAACCCGTTGTTTTGTGTTTTGAGTTTTTAAGTTCAAAGAATAAAAATCCATACTTTATTGAATTTTGACCGAGCTTTTGATTCTTTGAAGTTAGATAAGTGTTTAGTAACCCAAATGGTCCAACATATCTAAATTTTGAATGTTTTTAAAATGATTTTTGGATTTGGGTTTGTTGGGGGTTTTAGAGGGGTTTAAAGTTAGATTTTGGGGCTGTTTTGGATGAGAATTTAAGGGCTGATTTTTAGGTGTTGGTTGAGGGCTATTTTGGAAGCTTATAAGAGTGAAAAAAGGGGTGGGAATCAATGGTTATTAGCTGTCCAAATGGGCTGCTCGAAAATATATGTTTAAGGGTGTTCTTAGTTGGCTAAATGCTTGTTTTGTACTCCGAGGTTGCTACAGTGATTTGTGGGCTGATTTGTGTTTGTTTTGTTGGCTTTTGGTTGACTAGCATCGGGATTTGGTGTTGGAGAATCTTCGGGAATCAATCCGGGAAGCTTGGAAGTTTGATCGGTTAGAGTTTGTTGAGCTTGGAGTAGTTAGTGAGTGGTTCTTCGATTTTAAATTGGTTTTCAAATGTTGGTTCAAGCATGTAGACCTAGGCCGGGCTTGGTAAACCCACCTAGAGTTGGGATTAGATTGGTAGTCTAATCTCAAGCTTTAGTTTTAAAGACTTTGGTTGAACTTCTAAATGTTATGCCTCACGTACTAAATGTGAATGATGTTGCTATGCATTTTGTCCATATGTGTTGTGATGAGGCATGATGATTCATTTATGCATTGTGATATGCATGTGTTTGATGAATTGTGGGTGCATGAATATAAATCATGGTGGCTACGTGCTAGGCACGGGAAATGGTAAGAATATTGTATTATGATGATCTCGTGATGAGTTAGTATTGGCACTAGTATGCATGGGTACAAATGACCGATCATTAGGATGTTTAGTGTGCACACGAGTTTCGAAATGCGCGCGTGGTCTTGATAATGGTAGTCACCAAGATGGAGTACGGGTACGCTCGTAAATCTTCATTTATATTTTAGTCGGTAATTAGTGGAATCCCATCGACGGGGCGTGAGGATGAGTAGAATCCCCTCTGCGTGAAACAGTGATGAGTGTAATCCCACCGTAAGGTAATGTAATGGTTGAGTTGTTGGATGTGAGTTCCAACGGTTGTTATCCACGTATTCGGGTCATAGCTAGGTGCCAATACGGTATGGTAAATATGTTTTCATATGGTTGTATTAGGGACATGTTGAGCATGGCACGATAATTGAGGTCATGTTCATGCATTCCATGTAATTTATTCATGTGGTTCCGAAGGTAAGGAAACATGCATTCATCCTTGGTTTTGTTGCTCGTGCTTGGACCCTGTATTGTCAAGGTTTGTTTTATGAGCTTACCCTCACTAAGCTTTACGCTTACGCTCTCTTTTGTTCGACAATGCATATCATTAGCTGGTGGATTGCTTGTGCGAGGAGAAGGGCCTCCAAGTGTGCTATTTGCTATCTTCAAGTATGAAGTTTTAAGTTAATGGATGTAATAGATAAGCAATGAGATTTGTGTATGTTGCTTTGTGTTAAGGAGCTTGTTAAGACTCCTTTAGTGTGTTGATGTTTTGGTTGTAAACCATGTTTATGTTGCATTTCATGAATGCTTAGGTGTATGTTTTGTTCTAAGGCATGCAACTTTGATATGCAATGTATATCTCTTTTGGTGAATGCTTGATTCCTTAAAATGTATGTCCTTTTCATGTATGTTGTGTGATGAACATGTTTGAAGTAGGGTGAATGCCTCTAGAGTATGTGAATGTATGTTATGTCTTGTTTCTTGGTGTTTGAGGCTTGTTGGGAGCTTTTGGAGATGCAATAATCTGGTTTTTAATAACATATAGACTGCAGGCGTTTCGGAACGGGTGTGATTCCAGGGACACCCGCTTCGGAACGCGTTTCGGTACGATTTGGCTATTGTGAACCCCTGTTCCGATACGAGTATCGAAACGTTTTTGGCTACTATGAAGGCATGTTCTAGAACGTGTTTCAGAACGCCTAGGCGAAATGGACACCCATACCGAAACGAGGTGGTGCGTATTGGTATGGATGGTCTGGCTTTTTAAACTGGGGCCCGTGTATCAAAATGGCCAATCCTGTTTCGAAACACATGCCTGTAAATGGGGCTTTTGGCATCTCTAAAGGTTCTCAAGGGTTGGGCTTAGGCCCCGTTTGATGTTAGCTTTCTTTTGAGCCTTGTTCGTGATCGTTTATGTGTGTTTGGGTCGCGTTTGCAGGAAATCGGATTAACTTGACAATTGGTAAATTTAAATTAACGTACGCTCTCTTGCTTAGTCTTGTCCTCGTTTTCCGCTGCCGTTTGTCACACATAGGACTAACTAGATATCTAGACAAGACAACAAATCAAAGAAAGTTTTCTAGGGTCGTTAACCGAAGTGGAGCCTTAACGGGTTTCGCCTCGGTTTTCCCCGCGTGTGACCCACTTGGACCGGTCGGCCGCCCAAGCCGGGACGAGGAGGTTACACTTATTGGTATCAGAGCCTGAGGTTTTCGAGACCTCGGGCAGGTAAGTGAGGTAAGTTGAATTCCTGTATTGCAATTGCACGTTGTTTGCTTGCTATAAGTATGTTTGCTTGCTTATCGAGTATGCTTTGATGTTTGTTTATTTAATCGTTGGTGTGTGTTGTTTGAAGCATGTTGAGTAGAGTCCCATTGCTTCTATTACACCGGAAAAAGAGATTTTTAAGTGAGGGAAACATACTTGAGCCACTTGGACCCTTGCCCTTGCTAACCCAATTTTGTATGTTGTTGGTGTTGTTGAGTGTGTAAAAGTTCTATAATTTACCCCCTATTTAACCCATATTTCTGCTGCATTCAAGCATAATTCATTGCATTTAGGATAGATTTCATTCATACATCACAATTTTATTAAATGACATAGTTTCTACTAAAATTGGTCACTTTTGCAGGTAGCTGCTGTAGCAGATGCTGGGCAGTGGAGAAGCAGAGAGCTGGAACACTGGACTGTAGACAAGAAGGACAACACTGCCAAGGCCGCTGCCGTGGCAGCTAAGGACGACCCCAAAGGTGAAGAAGTGAAGTGGAGCTCGACAGAAAGAGGAAATTAAGCCGGTCTGTCGTGAGACACTCTTATATTTTTCTGAGCCCTAGATAAGAATGAAGGCCAAGCCCAAAGTTCAAGGAAGAAACTCCAAGCAAGAAGGAAGGACGAATTAAAGACATATACTATGAAGATTTAGCCTCTACTAAGAGTTGTAATTTAATTTAAACTTGTATTCTTGCCATATTAGAAATCTTGAACCCAAGGCCTATATAAAGGCATGTAATTCGACCTAGGGAAGGGTATCTCATTCTCTAGCCGTCTTCCCCTAAACCCTAGTCGTTTTCCCCCTTCTCATCATGTTCTAAACTTCCCCTAGGGCTAAGGGTTGATTCTATAAAGTAGTTGCAAGGATTGCATTGTTTTAGGAATTTTTCTATTCAATAAAATAGACTTCAAGTTTGCTTATTCTGGTTTTCAACATCTTGCAAGAGTATCGGGAGAGCATTGTGAGATTACACATTTACTTAATATCGGGAGAGTTAAGTATACGAAAGGAATAAGTACGAGTTCTCCAGTTTATGGTTGAACTATCTCGGACCTAGGATAGGACGAGGTTAAGTGGCTAAGAAAGAATTCAACAACATCAGTGTTCATCCTTCGATTCACGCCGGGAGGTATCATTAAAGACGTGTTCATTGAAAGACTTGGACCTAGGGATAGGCCAAGGCACATCAGGGATTCTTTCCAAGCTTGAAGTACTGAGTTGTGTGTTTGATGCCGCGACAAACAACAGACCGCTGCTGCAGCAGGTGCTGCCGCAATAGGTGCTACGGCAGAACAGAGAAGTCTTAGACTTTTCAAACACCTACACTATGGAGCAGATCAATATCGACCCATTCTTTACTCTGAATATTTTCATCCTTTATTTTCAATCTTCTTTATTATCTCGTGAAAAACAAATAAACTATTTCTTTCCCCTCTTGTGCAGCAATCCAAGGTTAAAACTATTAGCCCAGTCCCTGTGGAGACGATATCTGATACTTACGTATCACTTTACTACTTGCATCGTGTACACTTGCACTACATTGCGATAGACACTTTTACACGCAACAAGTTTTTGGTGCCGTTGCCGGGGACTGGCAACATAACTTTACCCTTACTTTTTTTACTGCACATTTTTTTTATATTTTTGTTGTTTTGTTTTACTTGGATTGTTCAACTTGTGCTTTTCAAAAGATTTTCTGTTTATGTGCAGATCCAAATGAGGAGAGGAACCTAAGTATCCATTAGACCTTGAAATCGAACGCTCGTACAATCTTAGGAACCGACGTCGCCTCGTGTTAGCCAGAAACGAATACCATGAAGAACAGTTAAAGGCCATGAACAACCAAGGGAATCCCCAAGATCCTAACGATCCCGTCGGGGATGGAGAAAACAGACGACCTGTTATTCATGCTGCCGGAGCCGCACGCCGATCCTGCCGAGACTACATGATCAATGATCATGTGGAACTAGAGACCACCCTGCCAGACGTGGAAGCTGAAAATTTCGAGCTAAAACCTGTCATGTTCAGCATGATTAATAATGCTGGCCAATTTAGTGGTGCTGCTACAGAGGATTCTAGGGAGCATCTGAAAACGTTCCAGGAAAATTGTGGTTCGCTTAGACTACCAGGAGTAAATCCGGAGATACTGAGGCTTCGGTTATTTCCTCATTCATTGAGGGACAGGGCGAAAACTTGGTGGAATAAACTAACGCCGGGTTCAATACGAACTTGGACAGATTTAACTCGTGAATTCTTGTCTCGTTTTAATCCTTCACATTTATCTGAGCGATTACGTAACGAAATTGCTACTTTTCAACAAGAAGATGACGAGCCAATGCACGAGGCATGAGACAGATTTACCACTCTACTGAGGAACTACCCAATGCATGGATTCCCCGTTTGGAACCACATAATTAAGTTTTATAATGATGCCAACTTACAGACTCGTATGAGAATTAATTCAGTAGCGAATGGATTGTTGTTGGACAAAGATCCAGATGAAGCAATGGTAGTATTGAAAAACCTGGCAAAGAACGAGGAACAGTTTCCTACAGCAAGAAGAGGGGGTTAACAAGTACTAGCCGTGAAAGATTTTGAGGCCGAAAATTCCTTAAAAACACATGTGGCATATCTCACAAAGGCAGTGGAAAAGCTATTGAAGAAAGATTCAAAACCTGTCTACTCTGCTGAAGAGGTATGTGAAACTTGCGATGGGAATCACAGTTCGAAAGATTGTCCGTTGCAGTTAGAGGAAGGGATGTATGTTGGGAACTTAAACAAGCAGAACTACAATTCCAACAACTACACTCCCAACTGGAGAAAGCATCTTAAATTCTCTTGGAACAACCCTAACAATGCCCTAAATCCTCAAGCACAGAACACTCAAAATCAGGGGGACCTAGATCACTGACTCGACAGCAACCGCAACAGCAGCCACAATAGCCACCAGCTACCACGACTAGTATGTTGGAGCAGACCTTGGCTATGTTTATGTCTCAAACAGGAACTTACATTGAGAACATGAATCACTTCGTCAAGAAGACTAAGTCATTCATGGATAAAACAGAGATGCGGATGACTAACCATGAAGCTACTCTGAAATCATTGGAGACACAGATGGGTCAGGTTTCCCAACATATTAAACCGAGGTAGAATGGATGATTCCCTAGCGATACTAAAAACACTAGACAACCCACACATGAGTGGTGCAAAGCTATCACAAATAGGAGTGGGAAGAAATTACCAGGGCCAGAGAAGGAAGATGAACTAGTTAAGGAACCAGCCCTAGAATCGACTACCGAGAACGCTGCCCCGGCAGACGACAAACAACCTTCTGCCGAAGAACCTTTCACGACAACAGAAGGGACATAGGAGAAGGATGAAGAACCTAAGCCTCCTCAGATCTGAATGTAGTGGGAAGGACGCAATGCAGATTATCATCCTCCACCTCCTTTTCCTCAGCGGTTACAGAAGTTGAAACAAGAATCCCAGCTTAAGAAGATCTATGATATTTTTAAGCAGGTCCACATCAATATTCCGCTGTTAGATGCTATCAAGGAGATGTCTGGTTATGCCAAATTTCTCAAGGATGCTATGTTGAAAAAATCCAGACTTGGGTAATTTGACACGGTTAAAATGACAGAAGGATGCATGACTATTCTACACAAGCATCCACCCCAGAAAAAGAAGGATCCTTGGAGCTTCATAATACTGTGCATAATCGGAGATAAATTTGTGGGTAAGGCACTTTGTGATCTTAGTGCTAGTATAAATTTAATGCCCAAATCTGTGTTTCAGAAATTAGGTATTGGACGAGCACAGACCACAACAGTCGTACTGCAGCTTGCAGATTGCTCTTACGTACATCCAGAAGGAAAGATAGAAGATATTCTGGTAAGAGTGGATAAATTTATTTTTCCTACTGACTTTCTTGTTTTAGATTGTGAAGCAGATGAAAGTGCACCAATCATCCTAGGGCGACCCTTCTTAGCCACAGGAAGATCACTAATTGATTTAGAAAAAGGAGAACTCACTATGAGAGTGAACAATCAAGAGATCAAGCTGAATGTTCTCCAAGCAATAAAACACGCTGATGCAGAAGAAGAATGCAAGGCTATCACTGAAGTTATCCTTGACCAACCCTGCATCAGGTCGGACTGCCATGACATCAAAATTGGCCACTGCCCCAGCAACCATTTAGAAGACTGTCACGGCAGCGACGACGATAGCAGCTCCTCAGACTCTGACATATCTGATACTGAAGATCATGAGGAGGTAAACTGGATTGGCAATCGTCCAGGTAAGTTATTCGAGCCTTTAAATTATACCTCGAATGAACATATCGTCCAAAAGCCATCAACTGTAGAGCCACTTATTCTAGATCTTAAGCCCCTGCCAAAGCAGTTTAAATATGTTTTTCTTGGATTAAATGATACGTTGCCCGTAATCATCTCTTCCAAGTTGATGCAGGAACATGAACAACAACTGATAGGGATGCTGCAGCAGCACAAAAGGGCTATTGGATGGATGATAGCTGATATCCAAGGCATTAGTCCTGCACTATGCATGCATAAAATCCTCTTAGAGGATGATCACAAGCCAACCATTGATGCCCAGAGACGTTTGAATGATGCTATGCGAGAAGTGGTCTGAAAAGAGATTATCAAATGGCTAGATGCTGGGATAATTTATGCCATCATGGATATTAAGTGGGTGAGCCCGGTGCAGTGCGTTCCTAAGAAAAGAGGAATAATCGTGGTAACCAACAAAGAAAACGAGTTAATCCCAACCAGGACTGTGACCGGTTGGAGGGTTTGTAAGGACTACCAGAAGCTTAACAAAGCTACCCGGAAGGACCACTTTCCCCTGCCTTTTATTGATCAAATGCTTGATAGATTAGCGGGAAAGCCTTATTATTGTTTTCTTGACGGTTACTCAGGTTACAACCAAATAGCCATCGCACCGGAGGATCAAGAGAAAACGACCTTCACTTGCCCGTACGGTACTTACGCTTTTCGGAGGATGCCATTTGGACTTTGCAACGCACCAACAACTTTTCAGAGGTGTATGATGGCTATATTCTTCGACATGGTAGAGGATTTCCTGAAGATATTCATGGACAATTTTTCCGTCTTTGGAGACAATTTTGAAAGCTGCTTAGGCAACCTACATAAGGTACTCGAAAGATGTGAAAAAGCGAACTTGGTTTTGAACTGGGAGAAATGTCACTTCATGGTGGATGAAGGGATAGTTCTAGGCCAAAAGGTAAGCTGCCGCGACATAGAGGTTGACAGGGCCAAAATTGAGGTAATTGAAAAGCTGCCACCACCCACCACAGTCAAGGGAATTCTAAGGTTTTTAGGGCATGGTGGGTTTTATCGAAAGTTTATCGCAAGCTTTTCGAAGATCACCAAGCCCTTGTGCCACCTGCTGGAGCAGAACCGTCCCTTCGACTTCAATACTGAATGTACTGAGGCATTTAGAGTTCTGAAAGAAAAGCTGGTAACAGCCCCGATAGTACAACCACCAGATTGGAAACTACCATTTGAGATCATGTGTGATGCTAGTGACTATGCTGTTGGGGCAACACTTGGGCAGAAGAAGGACAAACTCTTTCATGTTATATACTATGCCAACAAAACACTGAATGACGCCCAAGTAAACTACACCACAACGGAGAAGAAACGGTTAGCTGTGGTGTACTCGATTGACAAGTTTCGTTCATACATACTTGGAACGAAGGTCATAGTCAACACAGACCACTTTGCACTAAAGTATCTCTTCGCCAAAAAGGATGCAAAGCCTAGACTGATACGTTGGATTCTACTATTGCAAGAGTTCGACCTTGAAATCAAGGATAAAAAGGGGACAGAGAACCAAGTCACAGATCACTTGTCGAGATTAGAGAAGGGAAAAAGTCTCCCAACAGACGAAACACACATACTGGAGACCTTCCTTGACGAGCAACTGTTCGCTGCCACGAGCACTGCTGCGATAGCCATGGCGGTAGGTAAGTTTTCTGAACTCCCATGGTATGCTGATTTCGTTAATTATTTAGTTAGCAGAATATCTCCCCCTGACCTTAACTATCAAGCTAGGAAGAGGTTCCAAAATGATGTTAAGCATTCTTATTGGGACGAACCTCTTCTTTTCAAATATTGTGCATATCAGGTTATCAGAAGATGCGTACCACAAGATGAACATGAAGCTATGCTTCATTACTGCCATGCTTCACAGTATGGAGGACACTTAGGTGGTAACAAAATTGTTGCCAAGGTTTTGCAGTCTGGATTTTATTGGCCATCACTGTTCAAGGATGCCTAGGCATTCTACAAAGGCTGTGATAAATGTCAACGAACTGGAAATATCTCAAGAAGACATGAGATGCCGCTGCAAAACATTCATGAAGTCGAAATCTTCGATGTTTGGGGGATAGATTTTATGGGACCATTCCCAGCATCATGTGGGAACTTATATATCCTCATGATAGTGGACTATGTGTCCAAATGGGTTGAAGCGGTCGCTACACAGAAAAACGATGCCAAGACTATTCTGAGATTTTTTCACAAGAACATATTTTCCAGATTTGGCATCCCCAAGGTGATCATCAGTGATGAAGGGAGGCATTTTGATAATAGGGTTATAGCTGCTGCCTTAAAAAAGTATGGTGTCAAACATTGAATCGCAATAGTTTACCACCCTCAAACTAATGGATAGGCTGAAATATCCAACAGAGAGGTAAAGAACATTCTTGAGAAGATGGTTAAGCCAACTCGAAAGGACTGGTCTCTACACCTCAACGATGCACTATGGGCCTACAGAACAACATTTAAAACTCCATTGGGAATGTCACCCTACCGGCTGATTTACGAAAAAACATGCCATCTACCTGTTGAGATTGAGCACAGAGCATACTGGGCCATCAAAGTAGTGAATTTGGACTTGAAAAAGGCAGAACAGAAAAGGCTACTTGACTTGAATGAGATAGAAGAAATTCGAGCAATGGCCTATGACAACGCGAGGATCTACAAGGACAAGACAAAGAAGTGGCATGAAAAGAAACTGTTGCCACGACAGTTCTACCCAGGGTAGCTTGTGTTTTTATTCAACTCTAGGTTGAAACTCTTCCCAGGAAAGTTGAAATCTAGATGGTCCGACCCGTTTCAAGTGGTGAAAGTTTTTCCCCATGGTGCCATCACAATTAGTTCTTTAAAAGACGGGCACCAATTTAAAGTCAACGGACAAAGATTGAAGCATTATCAGGGGACTGAAGCCCCAAGAATGCAGGAAGTGGTTACTTTAGGAGATGCCCCTTCTGGCATCCCTAATTTAACCTAATATTTTATTATTGTTATTTATATATATATTTATTAGGTAATTAGAATTATTTTATTTTTAGGAACTAAGTTTTTATTTTTATTTTTAGGAAATAAAGGAGACAAGGAGAAGAGGAGAAGTGAATTCAGCCCACAACCTTTTCATCAGCCCCAAAAGCCCAAAATAGGAGCCTGTCGTTACAGCTGCCGCGACAGACGCGAAAAATCCAACCTGTCAACACGCTATCGCGGCAGACACGCAAACGCGTAACAGACGCGCAACAGACACGGAAACGCGTGACAGACGCGTCAGAAACCGCGTAACAGCTGGCCCCGTTATTCGCGCCTGCCGTTACAACTCCAACGGGCAGCAAACTCCTCATCTATATAAACCCCATTTTACTATTCATTTTTCACTCATTTTCACTCTCTCTACTTGTTTCCTCTCTAGAATTTTATTTGCTTTCATTTTCTTTTCCACAAATCCTTGCAACCATGAGTACTAGAAATACCCAACACAGTGCTGCTTCAGGATCTGCCCCAGCAGCAGCCACTCCCAGCTCCTTCTAGGCCAAAGATATGTGGAAGGAGAGAGGTTTCATTTATAGCACGAGAACGGAGAATCTCGGGCTAAAACCATTCATAGCCCGCAAGATCATATCACTACAATGGCAGATGTTTGTCGAGCAGCCAGAAGAAATGAACGTCACCTTAGTCCGAGAATTTTATGCTGCCATCGACAGTAGGGAGGCGACAGTAGTGACGGTTCGTGGGAAGGAAGTACCCTTTGAGCCAGAATACATCAACACCCTTTATGGATTCTATGTTGGCAGACGGGAAGACGACCACCAAAGATTCGTGGAGAGCCTGGAGATAGTAGATTTTGACGCTGTCATGGTAGAACTCACCGATGAAGGCACCGAATGGAATACGGGTCCTAAACATCCAAGGATGGTAAAACGAGTCCAACTCACTCCCGAAGCCAAGCTGTGGAACACATTTATCAAAAAGAGGATTATGCCCTCCTCGTAGAACAACACGGTAGACCAACCAAGGTTAGCTCTCATCCATTCAATTTTAAACAAGAGGCCTATAAATGTTGGTAGATACACTCGGGAGAGAATTTTGGATTGCGCGTACCAGCCATCGGGACCACTCTTCTTCCCCTACCTCATAACAGCCCTCTGCCGTGGCCACAACGTACCTGAAGCTGCCGAGGATTTGAGAATCCGAGGAAAAGGATGGACGGAGAGGAACATCCTTAGCTTGATGGAGCTGAAGGCTGCAATGCCCATATCTAGTTTCAACCCTTCTGCCACGGCAGGTGAGCCGACAAAGCCCACCCAGACAGAACCTGCTGCCACAGAACAAAGGCAGCCCACTGCAGCAGCTCCCCCAGCAGACTCCTCTACCCAAATCCTTGCTGCCCTACAGAAAATGGAGGAACGACAGCTGGGCCTGATGAGCTTCATTCAGGACTTCACAACAGCAACAATACATTTCATTAAAAACAATCTTAATTTTCCTGATGTATTGTTTCCTGCCTTCCCCGACCATTATTTTTCTGCCCCCACACCTGCCCATACCCATACCCCTGTTTCCACACCACGAACACCATCTACCGCGTGCACCCTGACCCCGGCCACAACAGCTGCAGGCGGCAGCCACACTGCCACAACATCTGCCAGGGGAGAGAAGAGAAAAGAGCCCATGTCTGACCTCGACAGGTATATAGCTGGCTTCTCCTCCTCCTCTATTTGGGGGGAATCCGATGACGAGCCCTCAGTCAAGAGGAACCTGTCCAAGGAATTCACCCCCGATGAAACGACAGAAACCAAACACTGGAGTCGAATCATCCGGCCAAGGGAAATCTGACAGCGGCAGCAGCAGCTCCTCCGAGGAGGTTCAGGTGCTGGAGAAACCACCACATATTTCACCTACCGCATCCAGCCTCCGATGGAAGCCAAGAACAAGACCACATTTGCCTCTCCTAGTCATCTGCCGGCACCGACGAGGAAAGTCACTGCCCGCCGGCAGATTCAGATCAGTAGCAGCAGCGACGACAACGCTTAAAATTTAAGTTTCTTTTCTTATATTTGCTTTATGCTATTTTGTTATAATTTGTGGTGCTATTTTTCTTTTCTTTTATCATTCTGTCATTTGCATTGAGGGCAATGCAACCCTTGAGTTTGGGGGTGGCATCCCTCCATTAATGAAGTGTCTTTAAGTTTAAAAAATTGTGTCTATTATTTAGTTTATTTTTGCTTAAAAAATGGCTTAAGTCTTTGAAATGAACTTACCTGGCGTGACAGCCTCTGTCGTGGTAGTGCCTTTAGGATAGTTTTAGGAGCAGTTTAGAGCCTTACTATAGTTCTATTTCTCAAACACCCTTTGTGACTTTTATACTGTCTAGAACTCTGCTAGTAAACTAGAATAGGGAAAAACTTAACACTTGAATAGCCCCTAGAGGTGCCTAACACTGGCTCTAGGAAAAAAAGTTAAAGAAAAAGTAGACTCAATACACCTAGAGGTGCCCAAACTGGCTCTAGTCAAACTTAAATTGAGAAAAAAGGATCGAGTCTAAATAAAAACTAAAGGAGCCTAAAAATTGCCTCCAAAAATATGAAAGTTGGCATAAAAATTCAAGTTAGAAGTTTAGCTATTCTAGTAAACTAAGGGAGTCTAAGCATATAATTGTTCACAAAACATGCACAAACTACACAAGAATTATAGCAAGGTTCCGGATGAATCCTGAATTATCAAATAGGGTGTTACTTACAACAGAGAATGAAGGGTAGGTAAGACAAAGTTCACTGTTTTAAGCCAAACAAAAAAAAATTATTGCTTTTTTAGGTTTTAATTGCTTGAGGGCAAGCAAGAACTTGAGTTTGGGGGTGTGTTGAGTGTGTAAAAGTTCTATAATTTACCCCATATTTAACCCATATTTATGCTGCATTCAAGCATAATTCATTGCATTTAGGATAGATTTCATTCATGCATCACAATTATATTAAATGGCACAGTTTCTACTGAAATTGGTCACTTTTGCAGGTAGCTGCTGTAGCAGACACTGGGCAGTAGAGAAGCAGAGCTGGAACACTAGACTATAGACAAGAAGGACGACGCTGCCAAGGCCGCTGCCGTGGCAGCTAAGGCCGACAGCAAAGGTGAAGGGAAGAAGTGAGTGGAGCTCGACAGAAAGAGGAAATTAAGCTGGTATTTCGTGAAGAACTCTTATATTTTTTTGAGCCCTAGATTAGAATGAAGGTCAAGCCCAAAGTTCAAGGAAGAAACTCCAAGCAAGAAGGAAGGACGAATTAAAGACATATACTCTGAAGATTTAGCCTCTACTAAGAGTTGTACTTTAATTTAAACTTGTATTCTTGCCATATTAGAAAACTTGAACCCAATGCCTATATAAAGGCATGTAATTCGACCTAGGGAAGGATATCTTATTCTCTAGTCGTCTTCCCCTAAACCCTAGTCGTTTTCCCCTTCTCATCATGTTCTAAACTTCCCATAGGGCTAAATGTTGATTCTGTAAAGTAGTTGCAAGGATTGCATTGTTTTAGGAATTTTTCTGTTCAATAAAATAGACTTCAAGTTTGCTTATTCTGGTTTTCAACATCTTGCAAGAGTATCGGGAGAGCATTGTGAGATTACACATTTACTTAATATCGAAAGAGTTAATTATATGAAAGTAATAAGTACGGGTTCTCTAGTTTATGGTTGAACTATCTTGGACCTAGGGATAGGATGAGGTTAAGTGGCTAAGGAAGAATTCAACAACATCGGTGTTCATCCTTCGATTCACGCTGGAAGGTATCATCAAAGACGTGTTCATCGACAGACTTGGACCTAGGGATAGGCCAAGGCACAACATGGATTCTTGCCAAGCTTGAAGTACTGAGTTGTGTGTTCGCTGCCGCGAAAAACAACAGACCGATGCCGCAGCAGGTGCTCCCGCGACAGGCGCTACGACAGAACAAAGAAGTCTTAGACTTTGCAAACACCTGCACTATGGAGTAGATCAATACCGGCCCATTCTTTACTCTAAATATTTTTATCCTTTATTTTCAATCTTCTTTATTATCTCGTGACAAACAATTAAACTATTTCTTTTCCCTCTTGTGCAGCAATCCAAGGTTAAAACCATTAGCCCAGTCCCTATGGAGACGATATCCGATACTTACGTATCACTTTACTACTTGCGTCGTGTACACTTGCACTACATCGCGATAGACACTTTTACACGCAACAAGTTTTTGGCGCCGTTGCCGGGGACTGGCAACATAACTTTACCCTTACGTTTTTTACTGCACATTTTTTTATTTTTGTTGTTTTGTTTTACTTGGATTGTTCAACTTGTGCTTTTCACAAGGTTTTCTATTTATGCGCAGATCGAAACGAGGAGAGGAACCTGAGTATCCACTAGACCCTGAAATCGAACGCTCGTACAATCTTAGGAACCGACTTCGCCTCATGTTAGCTAGAAATGAATTCCTTGAAGAACAATTAGAGGCCATGAACAACCAAGGGAATCCCCAAGATCCTAACGATCCTGTCGGGGATGGAGAAAATGGACGACCTGTTATTCCTCCTGCCGGAGCCACACGCCGATCCTGCCGAGACTACATGATCAATGATCATGTGGAACTAGAGACCACCCTGCCAGACGTGGAAGCTGAAAATTTCAAGTTGAAACCTGTCATGTTTAGCATGATTAATAACGCTTGACAATTTAGTGGTGTTGCTACAGAGGATGCTAGGGAGCATTTGAAAACGTTCCAGGAAATTTGTGGTTCGTTTAGACTACCAGGAGTAAATCCGGAGATACTGAGGCTTTGGTTATTTCCTTATTCATTGAGGGGCAGGGTGAAAACTTGGTGGAATAAACTAACGCCGGGTTCAATATGAACTTGGACAGATTTAACTCGTGAATTCTTGTTTCGTTTTAATCCTTCACATTTATCTGAGCGATTACGTAAAGAAATTGCTACTTTTCAACAGGAAGATGAAGAGCTAATGCACAAGGCATGGGACAGATTTACCACTCTACTAAGAAACTGCCCGATGCATGGATTCCCTGTTTGGAACCAGGTAATTAAGTTTTATAATGCTGCCAACTTACAGACTCGTATGAGAATTGATTCAGTAGCGAATGGATTGCTGTTGGACAATGATCCAGATGAAGCAATTGTAGTATTGAAAAACCTAGCAAAGAACGAGGAACAGTTTCCTACAGCAAGAAGAGGGGGTAAACGAGTACTAGCTGTGAAAGATTATGAGGCCGACAATTCCTTAAAAACACAAGTGGCATATCTCACAAAGGCAATGGAAAAGCTATTGAAGAAAGATTCAAAACCTGTCTACTCTACTGAAGAGGTATGTGAAACTTGCGATGGGAATCACAGTTCGGAAGATTGTCCGTTGCAGTTAGAGGAAGGGATGTATGTTGGGAACTACAACAAGTTAAAGGCCGGTGGACCAGCTAGAGTCTACACACAAATAGAGGTAGGGAATGGCACAAATGTAATAGCAGGTAATTTCGAGTTATAGTACATGTCTTTGCTTTCCTTAGTCGATTCGGGTTCCACGCATTCTTATATTTTGAGTGAACATGCAAAGAAGTTAGACATACCTGTTGAGATTTTAGACGTAGGGATGCATGTGACTAGTTCCTTCGGTGAGACAGTTGTAGTTAGACGGATGTATAGGAGGTTTCCGTTGAAGATTCAGGGTCATGTGTTTCATGTTGATATGATGGAACTTCCGTTCTATGAGTTTGATATCATTTTAGGTATGGATTGGTTGGTTGAGCACAGAGCTAGTGTAGATTTTTAGACAAAAAGAATTTCGTTGAAGCTCTTTGGTGACTACGAGGTAGTGGTAGAAGGCGAGAACGTTAAGTTCTTGTCGAACGTTGTGTCGGCTTTAGATGCTCATAAGTTGATGGACTCCAGTTGTGGGATTTATTTAGCATATGTGATGAATCCGAATATGAGTGATGTTAGACTGAAGGATATCAGGACAATTTGTGATTATCCGGATGTGTTTCCAGAAGAATTACCGGGTTTTCCTCTTGACAGAGATGTAGAGTTTGTGATTGAGACTGTTTTAGGGTCTACTCCACTTTCTATTGCTCTGTACCGTATGGCTTCGAAAGAGTTGAAAAGTCAGCTTCAAGAGTTGTTAGGCCGAGGTTTTATTAGGCCTAGTAGTTTGCCTTGGGGTGCTCCTGTTTTATTTGTAAAGAAGAAGGATGGCAATATGAGGATGTGTATCGACTATAGGCAGTTGAACTAGATGACAATGAAGAAGAAGTATCTGTTGCCGCGCATAGATGACCTGTTTGATCAGTTGAGAGGTGCTTCAGTGTTTTCCAAGATAGATTTGAGATCAGGGTACTATCAGTTGAAGGTAAAGGAGTGTGATATTCCAAAGACAACTTTTAGGACTAGATACAGTCATTATGAGTTCCTTGTGATGCCGTTTGGGCTCACGAATACACCAGCAGCTTTCATGGACATGATGAATAGAGACTTCCGAGACTATCTAGACCAATTTGTAGTTGTTTTCATAGACGACATCCTTGTGTACTCGAGATCAGAAGAAGAACATGATGAGCACTTGAGACTTGTTTGGCAGAGATTGATGAGTAATCAGTTGTATGCTAAGTTGAGTAAATGCGAGTTCTGGATCAGAGAAGTTGCGTTCCTTGGCCACATTGTGTCAGCTGAAGGTATTCGAGTTGATCCAAAGAAGATTGAAGCCATTGTTGAGTGGAAACAACCTAAGTCAGTGACTGAGATTAGGAGTTTCCTAGGACTAGATGGTTACTATAGGAGGTTCGTTGACGGATTCTCTAGGGTAGCTGCTCTGTTAACTAAATTGTTGCAAAAAGGAGTGAAGTTTGAGTGGTCAGATGCGAGACAGAGTGCTTTTGAGAAGTTGAAAGAAGCTTTGACGAATGTTCTAGTGTTGGTACAACCAGTTTCAGGGAAAGAGTTTGTAATCTATAGTGATGCTTCATACGTAGGTTTAGGTTGTGTTCTGATGCAAGAAAGGATAGTTGTTGCTTATGCTTCGAGACAGTTGAAGGTGCACGAGAAGAACTACTCTACGCACGACATTGAGTTAGCAGTAGTTGTGTTTGCGTTGAAGATTTGGCGTCACTACTTGTATGGTGAGAAGTGCACAATTTACACTTATCATAAAATCTTGAAGTATCTGATGACTCAGAGAGAGCTGAACTTGAGACAAAGAAGATGGCTTGAGCTGTTGAAAGACTATGATTTGACTATTGAGTACCATTCGGGTAAGGCAAATGTAGTGGCTGATGCATTGAGCAGAAAAATTGTTGTTGAGTTGCGAGCTGTGTTTCCTAGGCTGAGTGTATCAGAGGACGGTGGTTTGATTACAGAGTTGCAAGTGAAGCCTTCGTTGATTTAGATGATCAGGGAGAAACAATTGCAAGATGTATCATTAGCTTCACATGTTCATGACATTGTAGAAGGTAGGCCGACAGAGTACATTTTCAATGATGAGAATGTGTTGTGTTTTAGAGACAGAGTGGTAGTACCTGCAGATGTTGAGTTGAGACGTGTGATTCTGAGCGAAGCACATTTGAGTCCTTTTTCTATGCATCTGGGCAGTACTAAGATGTACCAGGATCTGAAGAGTGATTATTTTTGGGTTGGTTTGAAGAAGTATGTGGTCGAGTATGTGAGTCATTGCATGGTATGTCAGAGAGTAAAGGTAGAACATCAGGTTCCTTCAGGTTTGTTACAGCCTTTGAAAATTCCGGAATGGAAGTGGGAAAGAATCACTATGGACTTTGTATTTGGGTTTCCGTTGTCTCTTTCGAAGAAGAATTCTGTCTGGGTGATAGTTGATAGATTCACTAAGTGTGCTCATTTCTTAGCAGTGAAGACTATCGATTCTCTAGATAAATTGGCATATTTGTACATTCGCGAGATTGTGAGACTGTATGAAGTTCCGAGGTCTATTGTATCAGACAGAGATCCGAGATTCATATCGAGGTTCTGGGGTTGTTTGCATAGTGCCCTAGGTAGTCGTTTGCATTTCAGTACTTCATATCACCCGCAGTCAGATAGTCAGTCAGAGCGAGTGATACAAGTATTAGAGGATATGATCCGTTGTTGTGTGATCGACTTTCAAGTATCGTGGGAGAAGAATTTACCCTTAGTCGAGTTTGCTTACAACAACAGTTACCAGACTAGTATCCAGATGGCTCCTTATGAGGCATTGTATGGTAGGCGATGTAGGACTCCGATCTGTTAGGCCGAAGCGAGTCAAAAGTTGTTACCTATGTTGGACTTGCTTAAGGGGACTACCAATAAAGTGAAATTGATTTGTGACCGTCTAAAAGCAGCTTCCGATCGTCAGAAATCTTACACAGATTTGAAGAGAAAAGAGATTTAGTATTCAGCGGGTGAGAAAGTGTCTCCGTGGAAGAAGGTAATGCGGTTTGGCCGAAAAGGCAAGTTGAGTCTGAGGTTCATCGGTCCGTATAAGATAGTTGAGCGGATTGGACCAGTAGCTTACCGTTTGAGATTGCCTTTAGAGTTAGAGAAGATCCACAATGTTTTCTATGTGTCGATGCTCAAGAGATATAGGTCAGATCCATCTCATGTTTTGCCCGTTGAAGAAATATAACTGAATCTGGATTTGTCTTACAATGAAGAACCAGTTGAGATACTTGCTTCTGATAGCAAGGTGTTGCGTGGTAAGACCATAGAGTTGGTCAAGGTGTTGTGGAGACATAGAGGCGTGGAAGTGGTCACGTGGGAGAGGAAAGCAGATATGTTTGAGCAGTTTCCGTACTTGTTTCTGTCAGGTAATTTTGAGGACGAAATTCCTTAAGTGGGGGAGAGTTGTAACACCTGGGTATGGGGGTCGGGTGAAATTAAATTATAAAAATATAATTTCAGGCTTTATATTTCAAAAAAAAAATTATGTTGGGCTTGTTTTAAATTAAAACCCAAATAGCCATGGATTTTACACTATTGTATTAACCCATTTTCAATAAGGGTAAAAATGTCTTTTGGCTTTAAAAATAAAACAAAACAAATAAAAGTGCCTTTTTCATCATCTTCTTCCCCACCCACTTTCAAAACCAACGACAACTTCCCTCCCCCTTTTCTATCTACTATTCCATTTCCTCCTTGCTTCATTCTTGAAGATATTTGAAAGGTAATTATGTTTTTGAGTTGTCCTCAACTTCCTCTTTTTCTCCATGTTCTTAGATTTCAATGAAACCCATTGTTTTGTGTTTTGAGTTTTTTAGTTCAAAGAATAAAAATCCATAGTTTATTGACTTTTGACCGAGCTTTTGATTCTTTGAAGTTAGGTAAGTGTTTAGAAACCCAAATGGTCCAACATATCTAAATTTTGAATGGTTTTAAACTGATTTTGGGATTTGAGTTAGTTGGGGGTTTTAGAGAGGTTTAAAGTTAGATTTTGGGACTGTTTTGGATGAGAATTTAAGAGCTGATGTTTAGGTTTTGGTTGAGGGCTATTTTGGAAGCTTATGAGAGTGAAAAAGGGGTTAGAATCAATGCTTATTAGCTGTGCAAATGGACTGCTCAAAAATATATGTTTAAGGGTATTCTTAGTAGGCTAAATGCTTGTTTTGTACTCCGAGGTTGGGACAATGATTTGTGGGCTGATTTGTGTTTGTTTTGTTGGCTTTTGATTGACTAGCATCAGGATTTGGTGTTGGAGAATCTTCGGGAATCCATCCGGGAAGCTTGGAAGTTTGATCGATTAGAGTTTGTTGAGCTTGAAGTAGTCAGTGAGTGGTTCTTCGATTTTAAATTGGTTTTCAAATATTGGTTTGAGCATGTAGACCTAGGTCGGGCTTGGTAAACCCACCTAGAGTTGGGATTAGATTGGTAGTCTAATCTCAAGCTTTAGTTTAGAAGAATTTGGTTGAACTTCTAAATGTTGTGTTATGCCTCACGTACTAAATGTGAATGATGTTGCTATGCATTTTGTGCATATCTGTTGTGATGAGACATGATGATTCATTTATGTGTGATATGCATGTGTTTGATAGAATGTGGGTGCATGATGGTAAATCATGGTGGCTACGTGCTAGGCATGGGAAATGGTAAGAATATTGTTTTATGATGATCTCGTGATGAGTTAGTATTGGCACTAGTATGCTTGGGTACAAATGATTGATCATTAGGATGTTTAGTGTGCACACGAGTGTCGAAATGTGCACGTGGTCTTCGTGATGGTAGTCACCAAGATAGAGTACGAGTATGCCAGGAAATCTTCATTTATATTTTAGTCGGTAATGAGTGGAATCCCATCTGCGGGGCGTGAGGATGAGTGGAACCCCCTCCGCGTGAAACGGTGATGAGTGTAATCCCACCGTAAAGTAATGTAATGGTTGAGTTGTTAGATGTGAGTTCCAACAGTTGTTATCCGCGTATTCGGGTCATAGCTAGGTGCCAATACGGTATGATAAATATGTTTTCATATGGTTGTATTATGGAAATGTTGAGCATGACACGATAATTGAGGTTATGTTCATGCATTCCATGTAATTGATTCATGTGGTTCCGAAGGTAAGGAAACATGCATTCATCCTTGGTTTTGTTGCTCGTTCTTGGACCCTGCATTGTCGAGTTTTATGACCTTACCCTCACTAAGCTTTACGCTTACGCTCTCTTTTGTTCGACAATCCAGATCCTTAGTTCGTGGGTTGCTTATGCGAGGAGAAGGGCCTCCAAGTGTGCTATTTGCTATCTTCAGGTATGAAGTTTTAAGTTAATGGATGTAATAGATAAGCAATGGGATTTGTGTATGTTGCTTTGTGTTAAGGAGCTTGTTAAGACTCCTTTAGTATGTTGATGTTTTGGTTGTAAACCATGTTTATGTTGCATGTCATGAATGCTTAGGTGTATGTTTTGTTCTATGGCATGAAACTTTGATATGCAATGTATGTTTCTTTTGGTGAATGCTTGATTCCTTAAAATGTTTGGCCTTTTCATGTATGTTGTGTGATGAACATGTTTGAAGTAGGGTGAATGCCTTTAGAGTATGTGAATGTATGTTATGTCTTGTTTCTTGGTGTTTGAGGCTTGTTGGGAGCTTTTGCTGGTGCAAAAATATGGTTTTTAATAACACACAGATTGCAGACGTTTCAGAACGGGTAAGGATGTTTCGAAATGAGTGTGGTTCCAGGGACACCCGTATCGGAACGCGTTTTTGTACGGTTTGGCTACTATGAACCCCATGTTCCGATACGAGTATCGAAACGTTTTTAGCTACTATGAGGGCCTGTTCTGGAACGTGTTTCGGAAAGCCTAGGCGAAATGGACACCCGTACCGAAAAGGGGTGGTGCGTATCAGTACGGATGGTCTGGCTTTTGATACTGGGGCCCGTGTATCGAAACGGGCAAGCCTGTTTCAAAACACGAGCCTGTAAATGGGACTTTTGGCATCTCTAAAGGTTCTCAAGGGTTGGTCTTAGGCCCCGTTTTATGTTAGCTTTCTTGTGAGCCTTGTTCGTGATCGTTTATGTGTGTTTGGGTTGCGTTTGCAAGAAATTGGATTAACTTGACAATTGGTAAATTTAAATTAACATACGCTCTCTTGCTTAGTCTTGTCCTCGTTTTCCGCTGTCGTTTGTCACACATAGGACTAACTAGATATCTACTAAAGACAACAAATCAAAGAAATCTTTCTAGGGTCGTTAACCGACGTGGAGCCTTAACGGGTTTCGCCTCGATTTTCCCCGTGTGTGACCCGCTCGGACCGGTCGGCCGCCCAGGCCGGGATAAGGCGTTTACAAAAAAATTATTTAGTGAAGGAAAAAGAGTACACACATTCTTTGATACGCATAACATGTTGCCTCATTAAAAACCTTACTAGGAAAACTCATTGGGACAAAACCTCAGTTAAGGGGAAAAGAGTGCAACGCGTATTTACTGCCCTTCATGAAAACATCACATAAGATCTTTGAATCTTCATAATTCAATCTTGAATACTATTTTCCTAAAGATTGTGAGGGATGAAACTTTGGAGTCATATATTCCTTGATGTAACCACCTTGCATTATCTCTACACAAGATAGCTTTGTATCATATCTTGTGAAAGTAAATCACATATCTTCTGGATATGTTGGGTCAATAGTCTTAGTCAAATACATTTTTGGCTTTCCTTGACAATTATTTCTACAAGATTTGAGTAGGCATCGACGAATATTTGAAGATCTAAAGGTAATGATCTTTGTATGTTCATGGATTTTTCCTGACCAACTAATATATGGTGATTCAAGAACAAGAAAATATATAATTATATTTATTCACATCCAACAATCTTACAATTATTGGGATACTCAATAGATATACTGTAGAACTAATTTTTTGATATAATAATTGAAAAATGTTTTGGACTAAGTTAAAAAGAATTCAAAACCATTTCTAAAGTCCAAACAACTTGAAACTATGTTTAGGGATGTTTTAAGAGGTTTTTACATGTTTTCAAAACCAAATTAAACAAAACCATCTAGATTTTCGATACGGGGTCTTACAGTGTCAAAGTGTTTCGAAACTGGTTTCGAAACAGTCTTATCTGTGTGAGATTTTTGCCAAGCGTTTCGATACGGCCTATGCCATTTTGATACGCCTACGTGGCATCGAACTCAACGGTCATAAACCCCCAACGGCTATTTGCCAACTAACATTTAAATGCATATCGTTTTGATACGGTGATAGGCGTTTCGATACGGGTGTTTCAATACGGCCAAAGGCGTTTTGATACGGGTGCTGCATTAGACTGCAAGGACTCTTTCTACTTGAAGAGCGTTTCGAAACAGGTTCGAGCATTTCAAAACGGGGAGCTGCAGATCTGCATTAATGGTGGGAAATTAAGTCTCCAACGGCTCCAATCCAACTCCAACGGCTAGTAACGGCTACAAACTCATTAAAGAGTATAAAAGGGACCTCCAAGCATCAAGTAATGGTTAATGCTTGAATTGTCAACAACAAATGATCAAGAATGTAACCCCTTTATCCGGGCATAGACGCTGGACCCGAACTACGAAGATTACATAGGGAAAACCAAAGTCAACCTGAAAGTCAACCTTGATCAACGACCCTTTTTTTCTTTTTATCTTATCTATATACAACATTAATCCTATGTGATCACCCAAGATCAAGGGAAGGTAAGGCACAGCGATTGGAAATCAAATAGGGGTTTAATTGCACAAATTAGACATTTAGGGACCAAAATGTAAATTTTATAAATTATAGGGACCCTACAGCTTTTAGAGTTACCAATATTCAATTAGTCCTATTTCATGCCACCGTGTCAAAAATCAACTTAATCAGACATTCCAAACTCATCCAATTGCATCCATAAACATCAGAGACTAAAATGTAAGAAACAAAAACTAGAAACAATTCAAAATGCAGACCAACTGTCGGGTGTTTCAAAACGATAGCCCTTGTATCGAAATGACCGTAATTAAACGGATTTGACCGTTTCGGTACTCGGGTGCGTTCCGAGACCCGTATCGGAACATGACTTTCTAGTAGCCAAAGCGTACCAGAACACGCTTACCCGTTCCAAAACAGTATGACCATTCCAGGTCCCTGTTCCGAAACAGATGAGGGTGTTTCGATACGCCCTGCCCTGCAACTACATATTTTTCTGGTTTTTTCACACTTAAACACATCCAAACATGTCCCAAAGCATACCACAACACACTAACAACATGATTAAACATCATAGATCATTTTTATGAAGTTTAAGCTAAAGCATGGCATCAATCATGTAATCATTGAGTCTATAGGCATGTTCCCTAACCATGAAAACCATATAAAATCCTCAACCCCCAAACCAAACCATAAAGGACATTTACAATCCACAAATACCATAGCAAACTTGCAACAACCATAGGGAGTTCAAAATACATCTCCCAAAATCAACCATGGGTCCCCATTGCCAAATACCATTACTAAAGCATATGAAAACATCACCATACTTGAGATTCTCACTTCCTTGGATATCCTTAGCCTCCTTGCTGCCAAAAACATCTCAATTATCTGCATTGTTGGTAAAATAGAGCGTAAGCACATTTGCTTAGTGAGGCAAGCTCTAAGAAAACCAACACAACAATGCAACTTTAAAACTTTATCTCAAAAACCATTTTCTACAACATGCTCTTTCTATCTCATGCTTGAAAACCATTTCAAAGCAATTCTCCATTTGAATAACACATGTACCTTTATTCTAACTCATGCATTTAACCAATGCAAATCTCAAGGCAAAGCCATACTCATGCTTAACAAAAACAAGCATTTCATAAACCACAAATCGCATATGCATTTCTCATAGCATAAATCATCTCAACACTTGGTACATGTGAATCAAATATAATCTCATATATTGGCATTTCATATTACATCTTTACTCGGATATGAGGATTAGCTTGACCTTAGGTCAAGTCCTACCCCGGTGGAATCTCAAATCACCGGACTCTCATGGCGGTATCTCTCATCGCCAAAAAGCTTGGGTGTTTCACCAAGTCCTACCCCGATGGTATCTCTCATCATTGGATTCTCACTTTAGATCAGGATGGCACTACCCCCATTGCCTGACTCCAAAGAGCATATACGAATTTTTAGTTTATAATGCACTTTCATCCTATTGGTCGACCAATTATATCCGGTAATTATCTCATCATTTATGCTAATATATTATATCAAAAACACCATCTCACATACTGTTTTGATGCAACATTTCTCAAATCATCCTCATCACATTTCAAAACCATAATTCATGCATTTCATCAAATCAAAATCTCAAAACTCTTCTCATAGACATGCTATCTCATGGAATCAAAACATAGCATCTTTTCATGTTATAAATCATGCATAAAACAGTAGGATTTTGTCTATCTCAAAACAAGAGCATGTTAAAAGTATTTAGGGCATCAACCATATATCGAGAGCAATTCTAGCCATACTTACTTCTGGACTTAGGATGGTGTTTCAAACCAATCCTAAATCCCCAAACCTTGTTCCTTTGTCCCTCAAGGACTTCTAAAACCATTCGCACTCACCGATTACGTTTCGTTTGCTTGCCGAAACGATATCTAGGCTTCCGACACTTCCGGATCAACACCAAAAGCCTCCGAAGATGTCTCCTCTGTTTATATCACAAAAGAGCAGAGGATTAATGCATCATCATGCATTGAAATCACCAGCCACACACTCAAACTCGTTGCACCACTCAAAAGCACCATTTCGGCTATCCAAAATAACTGAAATCATCTCCAAACTTTCCCAAAACAAAGCCCAGCCAATATCTATCAATTCTAATCATTTCTAAACCTCAATCAACACCAAAAATCATCACAAACACGTCTCTATACCTGTAGCAACAATAGATCACCAAAACACCTCAAAATCCACAAATCTAACATGTAAAACTTAGTAATCCAAACCTATTCGGGATTTTTTTGTTAAAACCTCATTCATAACACCATATATCATCCAAAACACATTAGAAATCAACCTCATAACAGAGCTTAACAAAGAGTTACGAAAATCATCAAGATCTCACCAAGAATCTTGAATTTTACAACAATTTCTTGTTTCTATCATTAAAGCAACTCAAAAATCATTAACAAAGGATTGATAACTTGGGAATTTTAGTAAAGAACTGATCATTAAAGGAGGAGGACGAAGATTACCTCTAATGGCTGATTTCTTCTCAATTTGGGCAAGTTTTCTTGAAAATCCAAAGTGAAAACAAGAGGATTTGATAGGTAAAGATTAGAAATCTTTAGGAGAATGAAATCTCGGCAAAAGAGATGAAAATCAAAGATTATTTGGTGAGGGAAATGTGTTTGGCTAAGTGGAATTTGAGAGAAAATGAAAAGAGGAAAAACTGACGTAAGGTAGTTATGAAAAGCCAAAATAGAATTTCTCTCTTAATTCCTTTAATTAAATCTTTATCAAAAAAACCCAAATTAAAGAGAAATCTGATGAAATTTTTTTGGTAAAATTAGCTCCTTAAAGATTCAAAGTTTCAATCCTTTATAAAACAAGCACTAGTCAACTTTTGCAAAAACTGCAATTTGGTCACTACACCGAAATGTAGTTTTTCCAAACCACATTTTGTAAAATTGTTTTCACCATAACCATTTATATAATAAATGAGGATTTTTAGATATTTTTCCATATTTTTAGAGCATCCTGAACTAGGTGTTCCCTAAACCTCCCTAAAAGATCTGAACCGTTCTCGACCGGCCTGATTCAACTTCTAAAACATCTAGGCCCAAAACCAGGGCGTTACAACTCTCCCCCGCTTAAGAAATTTCGTCCTCGAAATTTACCTGGTGGAAAAAGGTTAGGAAATTACTTCTTCATGTCATCCTTCCTTTCCCACGTGGCTTCCTCAACACCACGATGTCTCCACAAGACTTTGATCAGCTCAATGGTCTTACCCCGAAGAACCTTACTATCCGTTTCCAGAATCTCAACGGGTTCCTCATCATACGTCAAGTCTGGATTCAGCTCAACTTCTTCCACAGGCATAACATGCGACGAATCCGATCTATATCTCCGAAGCATGGATACATGAAATAAATTATGTATCTTTTCCAACTCTTGAGGTAGTCTCAGCTTGTAGGAAACATGACCCACACGTTCTATCACCTCATATAGTCCAATGAACCTTGGGCTCAATTTTCCCTTCTGACCAAATCTCATCACCTTCTTCTAAGGTGAAACTTTCAAAAACACACGTTAGCCCACTGCAAACTCTATCTCCTTACGCTTCAAATCCGTGTAAGACTTTTGCTGGTCCGATGCTGCCTTCAAACGCTCACAAATGAGCTTCACCTTCTCAGTGGTTCCTTTCAACAAAACCGGAATCGAGACCAACTTTTGTCCTGTTTTAGCCCAACAAAGAGGAGTTCTACACTTCCTCTCGTATAATTCCTCATAAGGTGCAATTTGAATACTTGCATGGTAACTATTATTATAAGCAAACTCAACCAAAGACAAGTGCTTCTCCCAAGAGACTTGAAACTTAATAACACAACACCTCAACATATCCTCAAGCACTTGGATAACACGCTCCGACTGTCCATCTGTATGCGAATGATAAGAAGTACTAAAATTCAGTCGCGTACCCAAAGCTTGATGTAAACATTCCCAAAACCTTGCGGTGAACCTTAGATCTCTATCCGACACAATAAATTTTGTCACTCCATGCAATCGTACAATCTCAGCAATGTACAACTCCGCAAGCTTATCCAAGGTATACGTAGTATGCACGGGCAAGAAATGTGCACACTTCGTAAAGCGATCCACAATCACCCAAACAGAATTCTTCTTTGATGGCAACAACGGCAACCCAGACACAAAGTCCATGGTAATTCTTTCCCATTTCCATTCTGGGATCCTTAACGGCTGCAACAACACATAAGGAACTTGATGTTTAGCCTTAACCCGCTGACAAACCATGCATTTGCTAACAAACTCAGTGACATCTTTCTTCAATCCCACCCAATAGTACTCATCTTTCAAATCGCGATACATCTTCGTACTACCAGGGTGCATAGCAAAAGGAATACTATGAGCTTCAGTCAAAATAGTGCGCCTTAACTCAACATCATTCGGCACCACTATCCGACTCCCAAAGCATAAAACACCATCATCATTGATACAGAAATATGAAGGCCTACCTTCTGCGATATCCTGAACATGTGGTACCAAAGAATCATCCAACAACTGTTTATCCCTTATCAACTAAACCAAAGATGGTTTCACTTGCAATTCGGCAACAAGACCACCATCTCGTGATATGCTCAAGCAAGCAAACATCGCCCTCAATTCTACCGCCACTTTTCTGCTCAAAGCATCGGCCACAACATTGGCCTTACCCGGATGATACTCGATCGTTAGATCATAATCCTTAAGCAACTCCACCCAGCGTCATTGCCTAAGATTTAACTCATTCTGAGACATAAGATACTTCAAACTCTTATGATCCGTGTACACATTACACTTCTCACCATATAGATAATGTCTCCAAATCTTTAAAGCAAAAACCACTGCTGCCAACTCAATGCCATACGTAGGGTAATTACGCTCACGCACTTTCAACTGTCACGATGCATAAGCTACTACCCTACCCTCTTGCATCAACACACACCCCAAACCAACATAGGATGTGTCACTATACACCACAAACTCTTTTCCTGACTTAGGTTGAACCAAGATAGGAGCTTGCGTCAAAGCTTCCTTTAGCTTTTCAAAAGCTTGTTGTCTCGCTTCTGTCCACTCAAACTTAACATCCTTTTGTAACAACTTCGTCAAAGGGCCAGCAATTTTAGAAAATCCATCTACGAATCTTCGGTAGTAACCTGCCAACCCAAGGAAACTACGAACTTCATGAACAAACCTAGGAGGCTTCCAATTCACCACCGTCTCAATCTTCTGAGGATCAACACGAATCCCCTCATCCGAAACTACATGGCGAAGAAAAACAACCTTCTTCATCCAAAACTCACATTTACTCAGCTTAGCATAATGCTGATTCTCTAATAGCGCTTGCAAAACGGTCCTCAATTGTTCTTCATGCTCCTCCTCGGTACGGGAGTACACAAGGATATCATCAATGAACACCACAACAAACTTATCTAAGAACTCATGAAACACCCTGTTCATCATATCCATAAAAGTAGCAGGAGCATTCGCCAATCCGAACGGCATCACTAGAAATTCATAATGCCCATATCTCGTTCGAAAGGCTGTTTTCGGCACATCTACATCCTTCACCTTCAACTGATAATATCCTGACCGCAGATCTATCTTTGAGAACACAACCGCTCCACGAAACTGACCAAACAGATCATCAATCCTCGGTAGAGGATACTTGTTCTTGATAGTCAACTTATTCAGTTGACGGTAAGCAATGCACATCCTCATCGTGTCATCTTTCTTTTTAACAAACAAGACCGGTGCATCCCAAGGTGACACACTAGGCCGAATAAAGCCTCGGTCAAGCAACTCTTGAAGTTGCGTCTTCAACTCCTTGGATGTCATGCGATAAGGAGCAATAGACACCAGAGTTGTGTTCTCATACAACTCAATTCCAAATTCCACCTCACGACTAGGCGACCTTATATCCTGGGAATTCACACACGGTCCTTATATCCTGTACACGAACCTCCTTTGTACTAGGATTCATGAAAAAAGCTAGATAAGCCTCGCATCCCTGACGCAACATCCGACTTGCCTCAAGCGTCGACACCACATTAGACAGAAACTTCATATTTTCTCCCACCACCACAACTTCATAATCATCTGCAAGTTTCAATGAAACTCGTTTATTTTCAAAATCTACAACGACTTTATGCTCAACAAGCCAATCCATACCAAGAATTACATCAAATCAATAGAATGGCAATTCTATAAGATCAACTAGAAACACATGCTCTTGAACTTTTAAGGGACATCTCCTATACAATTTCCTTGTTACAACCGTTTCACCAAAGGAACTAGTCACACACATACCCACATCCAAAGACTCAACAGGAAAACCAAGCATTTGTGCATGTTCACGCAATATGTACGAGTGTGTAGATCCAGAGTCAATCAAAGAAAGTAATGACAAGGATTGCAAAGTAAAGGTACATGCGATCACATCCGTGTCATTCCTCCCTTCTCGATGGGCATACACTTTGGCCTGGCCACCACCTTCAGGCTGAACAGCCACTACATGTGCTACATTTCTCGCACCTTCGTCTATGCGCTGGAAGTTGCCACAGCCGTGCCCACGGCCTCTGTGCGGCTCAGCTGCTCTCACTGGAGCCTGACCCTCTCTCATCGGCTGCGGACAATCCCTCTTCATATGCCCACGATTATCGCAATTCCAGCATGTACCAAGATTGCCCCAACACTCACCAGTGTGCCTTCTACCACACCGATTACACTCAAGTGTCCGAATAAAAGCATTTGGTCCTTGCTGACCTCTTCTAGGGTTACCTCCTCCGCGTATCACATCCGTGTGTGACCTTCTATCCTTAGGTCTCTTGAACCGATCTCTACCAAAATCACAATCCGCAGGTCACTTATCTGAGCTAGACCCTCCTGCTCGACTTGCCAGACAAAGATTCAGCTCAATGTCCTTGGCTCGAGTGACCAGAACATCAAAATCAGTGTAGTCAGCTGCGTGCATATATGTTTTCAAATCAGCCACCAACCCATATCGGAATCGTTCGCATCTCTCTCGCTCGTTAGGAATCAGCTCGGGTGCGTACTGGCTAAGGCGTACAAACTGCACCTCGTACTCCGCCACTGACATACTCTCTTGCACTAAGGACATGA
Organism: Hibiscus tridactylites; assembly: GCA_958450335.1. Lineage (NCBI taxonomy): Eukaryota > Viridiplantae > Streptophyta > Magnoliopsida > Malvales > Malvaceae > Hibiscus > Hibiscus tridactylites. The sequence goes on along the minus strand of OY288274.1, from coordinate 32,842,877 downwards.
ACTCCCTCTTTTTCTCATCCAGGTAGCGGACACCCAAGTACTTTCGCTTGAACACATTCAAGAAGAACGTCCAAGTCACCTCATCATCATCCAATTCTGATATTATGGTTGTCCACCACGTATATGCATCACCATGCAGCAGGGATACAATATATCCCAATTTCTGAGCATTGTTACAGTTCAGCTACCAAAGTATCCTCTTGGTACTTTCTAACCAAGACTTAGAACCTTCTGGGGTCAGCCCCCTAAACTCCATCCCTCCAAGACTACGGAGTCGCTCCAACGACAGACTCACACCAGCACCAGCCTGAGGTGCAGCCCCATGAGCTCCAGCTACTGCTTCCTAAAAAGCCCCAGCAATAGCTTGAATTAACACTGACATATCAGGAGCAGCTTGCCCCTGTACTCCCTTGGGTCCAGAAACCCCTACACCAGCTCCCGTAGCACCAAATCATGCTCCACCACCACCGTGTGGTCCACTAGGAGGAGGAGGCGGTAAATTCTCAACATTCTCATTCTCAACCGTAGCACGCGCATTTACTCTAAGCTCTCTATGTGGCCCCATTTAAAAGCAATACAACTATCAAAAATGCAATAAATTCAATTAGGCAATGTAAGACAAGGAATCCAAGTACTCAAGCTCATTTTCGAAACAATTCTTCCCAATAGTAATGATATGGCAATGGGATCCCCAACTATACCCCAAACATAACATAGCTTCACAAATTCATCTCAATCCATCATCTTGCACGCATAACATCTCATTAGAGCTAAAACATCAACAATCACACATCACGTTTTCACACAAAGTCATAATCATTCATATTCACACCCATTAACCACTTACCAAGCCCCAAATATTCACAAACCTGACTCTGATACCAACAAATGTAACCCCCTTAGCCCGGCCTAGACGCTTGACCCGAACTACGAAGATTACAAGGGGAAAAATAAAGTCAACCCGAAAGTCAAACTTGATCAACGACCCTTTTTTTTTCTTTTTATCTTATCTACATGCAACATTAATCCAATGTGATCACCCAAGATCAAGGGAAGGTAAGGCACAACGATCGGAAATCAATTAGGGGTTTAATTGCACAAATTAGACATTAATCCTATTTCATGCCACTGTGTCAAAAACCAACTTAATCAAACATTCCAAACTCATCCAATTGCATCCATAAACATTAGGGACTAAAATGTAAGAAACAGAAACTAGAAACATTTCAAAATGCAGACCAACGGTCGGGTGTATCGAAACGCTGGACCTTGTATCGAAACGACTGTATCGAAATGGAGTTGACCGTTTCGTTACTCGGGTGCGTTCCGAGACCTGTATCGGAACATGGCTTTCCAGTAGCCAAAGCGTACCGGAACACTCTTACCCGTTTCAAAACAGTATTGCCATTCCAAGTCCTTGTTCCGAAACAGATGAGGGTGTTTCGATACGCCATGCCCTACAACTACATATTTTTCTGGTTTTTCACACTTAAACACATCCAAACATGTCCCAAAGCTTACCACAACACACTAACAACATGATTAAACATCAGAGATCATTTTTATGAAGTTCAAGCTAAAGCATGGCATCAAGCATATAATCATTGAGTCTATAGGCATGTTCCCTAACCATGAAACCATATAAAAGCCTCAAGCCACAAACCAAACCATAAAGGACATTTACAATCCACAAATACCATAGCAAACTTGCAACAACCACAGGGAGTTCAAAATACATCTCCCAAAATCAACCATGGGTCCCAATTGCCAAATACCATTACTAAAGCATATGAAAACATCACAGTACTTGAGCTTCTCACTTCCTTGGATATCCTTATCCTCCTTGCTGCCAAAAACGTCTCAATTATATGCATTGTTGGTAAAAGAGAGCGTAAGCACATTTGCTTAGTGAGGCAAGCTCTAAGAAAACCAACACAACAATGCAACTTTAAAACTTTATCTCAAAAACCATTTTCTACAACATGCTCTTTCTATCTCGTGCTTGAAAACCATTTCAAATCAATTCTCCATTTGAATAACACATGTACCTTTATTCAACTCATGCATTTAACCAATGCAAATCTCATGGCAAAGCCATACTCATGCTTAACAAAAACAAACATTTCATAAACCACAAATCTCATATGCATTTCTCATAGCATAAATCATCTCAATACTTGGTTTATGTGAATCAAATATAATCTCATATATTGGCATTTCATATTACATCTTTACTCGGATATGCAGATTAGCTTGACCTTAGGTCAAGTCCTACCCCGGTGGAATCTCACATCACCGGACTCTCATGGCAGTATCTCTCATCGCCACAAAGCTTGGGTGTTTCACCAAGTCCTACCCCGATGATATCTCTCATCATCGAATTCTCACTTTGGATCGGGATGGCACTACGCCCATTGCCCGACTCCAAAGAGCACGTACGAACTTTTAGTTTATAGTCCACTTTCATCCTATTGGTCGACCAATTATATCCGGTAATTATCTCATCATTTATGCCAATATATTATATCAAAAACATCATCTCACCTACTGTTTTGATGCAACATTTCTCAAATCATCCTCATCCCATTTCAAAACCATAATTCATGCATTTCATCAAATCAAAATCTCAAAACTCTTCTCATAGACATGCTATCTCATGGAATCAAAACATAGCATCTTTTCATGTTATAAATCATGCACAAAACAGTAGGATTTTGTCTATCTCAAAACAAGAGCATGTTAAAAGCATTTAGGGCATCAACCACATATCGAGAGCAATTCTAGACATACTTACTTCCGGATTTAGGATGGTGTTTCAAACCAATCCTAAATTTCCAAACATGGTTCCTTTCTCCCTCAAGGACTTTTAAAATCATTCGCACTCACCGATTACGTTTCGTTTGCTTGCCGAAACAATATCTAGGCTTCCGGCACTTCCGGATCAACACCAAAAGCATCTGAAGATGTCTCCTCCGTTTTTATCACAAAAGAGCAAAGGATTAATGCATCATCATGCATTGAAATCACCAGCCACACACTCAATCTCGTTGCACCACTCAAAAGCACCATTTCGGCTATCCAAAATAACCAAAATCATCTCTAAACTTTCTCAAAACAAAGCCCAACCAAGATCTATCAATTCTAATCATTTCTAAACCTTAATCAACACCAAAAATAATCACAAACACGTCATTATACCTCCAGCAACAACAGATCACCAAAACCACCCCAAAAACCACAAATCTAACATATAAAACTTAGGAATCCAAACCTATTCGGGATTTTTTTGTTAAAACCTCATTCATAACATCATATATCATCCAAAACACATTAGAAATCAAACTCAAAACAAAGCTTAACAAAGAGTTACGAAAATCATCAAGATCTCACCAAGAATCTTGAATTTTACAACAATTTCATGTTTCTATCATTAAAGAAACTCAAAAATCATTAACAAAGGATTGATAAATTGAGAATTTCAGTAAAGAACTGATCATTAGAGGAGAAGGACGAAGCTTACCTCTAATGGCTGATTTCTCCTCAATTTGGGCAAGTTTTCTTGAAAATTCAAAGTGAAAACAAGAGGATTTGATGAGGTAAAGATTAGAAATATTTAGGAGAATGAAATCTCGGCAAAAGAGATGAAAATCAAAGATTATTTGGTGAGGGAAATGTGTTTGGCTGAGTGGAAGTTGAGAGAAAATGAAAAGTGGGAAAACTAACGTAAGGTAGTTATGCAAAAGTCAAAACGGAATTTCTCTCTTAATTCCTTTAATTAAATATTTATTAAAAACACCCAAATTAAAGAGAAATCTGATGAAAAACATTTTGATAAAATTAGCTCCTTAAAGATTCAAAGTTTCAATCTTTTACAAAATAGTCACTAGTCAACTTTTGCAAAAACTGCAATTTGGTCACTACACCGAAATGTAGTATTTCCAAACCATTTTTTAAAATTGTTTTCACCACAACCATTTATATAATAAATGAGGATTTTTAGATATTTTTTCATATTTTTAAAGCATCCGGAACTAGGTGTTCCCTAAACCTCACTTAAAGATTTGAACCGTTCTCGACCGGCCTGATTCAACCTCTAAAACATCTAGGCCCAAAACCAGGGCATTACAAAGAAACTGTCTTAGTACTTAATTGTCATTTTTTATAGACAAACACTAGTGAGCCAAAATTGTTAGATTTGCTCAAGTGTTTTTAGGTTTTGGGTGAGAGCTAAATTGTGCAAACAAATACCTATTAGAGGGATTTGAGTTTGCTTATCTTTTCTCTTTGTAAATAGGGTTTGATCAAGGCTTTGGGTAGAAAGCTTGATCGGTGTATAAGGGTTTCCTCATAAGCCTAAAAAAGGGGACGAATCAGTAGTTGATTGATGGAAAATCTTTAGTGGGAAGCTAAGGTAATGGATGTAGACCTTGGTTAGAAGGTTGAACCACTATAAATCATTGTGTCCTTAATCTTTTTAGCTTCCCCACCACTTACACCCAAAATTCCACTTCTCCACCACTTGGCAAGCAAGAACGGTTGAAGGAATTGAGCACCGTAAAACCCAACATATGCTTTATCCTTATTGAATCTTCTTTAAGATTCTTTCAGTTTATGTCCATTCATAGACAAAAACACATATTTAAGTGCTCGATCTTTAGGTAGAGACAAAACCCTATCTCAAGATTTTTTTCTCAAATACTTTCATTAAATACTTTGAAAGCTATTCATGAGTTTCCAATTTGAAGCTCTTCATGAGTTCTAATAATATAATGAATCTTGATCCAAACTCCTTTATAAAATACATAAGAAAATGTGATCATTCTTATAGTATTTCCTCAATTAGTACTAACTAATGCGATTATACCAAATGCGCCAAAATATAAATATTCAAGGGGATATATCTAAATAAATTACCTCGGAAATTTCCAAATGCTTCTAGCTTTTAAATCCGTCAAGGATAATTTTCCTTTTATAGGGATCCACAAAATAATTAAACGCATATAAAATATTTCATAACTGCCAAAGTAATTGCATCCACATGAAGTAATTAGAATTCTTCATAAATCATAATTCAAGTTGTATTTACGACTACTTATTTGTGCCCCACTTGCATTACACCTTTAGGTGTTTGGACTGCTCGTCCAAATACTTCTCTTTTGGAAGTTCAAAGCGTCTTTCTATATTCACCAATCATTTCAATACCTATAGATTCTTATACAAGATCCTCGTTTTCTTTCTTTACTTCTATAGAAGTATTCTATGTAAAATTGTTTGTAAAATCATTGTCGATAACTTCTCAATTTTTTGGTCTCATTCTCGTAGTGACATAACTCATCGAGATCTCTTCAAGATTTTAATCTTTATTTCAGGTACCTAAAACTCTTCAAGAGTTTTATTATTAGTTATGTCTTGGGTCTCTTAAGGAGCACCCGCCTCCAATATATGATCATCTCATACTATTTTTCATTTACGAGAATTTTGATCATTGGAACCAATTTCATACTTCATGCATAATTTACATCTATTCTCTCCAACATTTAATTCAAATCTAGAGCATTTCAGCTGCTATATGAGACGTAGTTACTCTCATTGGGTCAGTAAATATGTCTGGCAGTTGACCTGTAATAATATGAATTATCTTATGAACTTCTAGTTCATATACGAGGATCTAGATAACGATAATTCATTTTCCTTTATCCAGCTGATTATTATCTCTCCCTGATATTGATAAAAATCATGTCATAAATGATTCTCCAATTAATGTTTAAGAATTTAAACATAAAAGGAGACTCATAGTCAATATATATTCTCAACCCTTTTTATTTACCCATTTTGTGTGTTGTGGTGGAGCAATTCAAAAATATATCGCACATTCAAAAATTATAAAATGGGAAATGTATGGCTTCTAACCAAAAACCAATCATAACGAGGAGTTTATTATAACTTGGTTGTTTGATGCGTATAAGTGTCGCTATATGAAAACACCATATAAATAATAATTGTTTTGTTCTCATAATTTAGCTATTAAAGAGGAGACATCCAATTAAAAGTTTGTTAAACCGTATTTTTCATAATCAATAGGCTTTGTAACAACTGATATAGCCTAAAATATAAACCCACTAGCTTTTGCAAGACGAATAGTCTAACTGCATAATCTGAATATTTTTATAATCAATCTCACAAAATCATAGTTGTAAGTTGATAAAACAATGTAGATGCATCTACTAAAATCATATAAAACTTTCCACATTTGTGGATAAATGGGCCCATATTTCATGCAGATATGCAAGACATGCAGTCTCAACTTTAGTACAATAACTTAAAGTTCTTTTGGTAAGTGGAATCTTAATCATTTCCTTTGAAAACAAGCAACACAAGAACTTTGTGTTCTTTCAGTAAGTGGAATTTAATCAATTCCTTTGAGAACAAGCACCACAAAGAACTTCAGGTTCTTTTAATACATATAAATGTAAATCTCAATAATTTTCTCATCATTATTGATTATGATGGTCTAACCGATCATGCTAACTATATATATATATATATATATGTGTGTGTGTATGTGTATATCTTTGAATTTGTAAACTTTTTCTTTACCATAACATGTGATTCAACATCACTTGTACATCCGTGGTACAAATTTTGAAATACAAGTTTCTTTGAAACTTGATAATACATTGTCCACCAAAAATTGTTCCTTTGAATAGGAATATATTTAGTTCTTTCAGAGCTTTCAATGAAAATTGTTCTTTTGATAGTAATATGTAGCTCTTTTAGAGCTTTTAACTGCTTTTCGGCTACTAGAGCTTATACCTACAATGGCTCATTTCATATGTCAATTGATAACATATGTTATCTATAATTCCAAAAGAATGTTTTGCAAACTCATATTACTCTCTTAAAATTTTCACTTCTAGTGGTGACGATATTATTACCATTAGCGATAATTATTGTAATATTCGCAATTCTGCACTTTTCATAATGTGCTTTTTCTCAAGAATTTATTTCTCTTCTGTAGCATCAACATTATCAATAATCATGTTAAACAAAATAAATAAATGACATAATATATATATATATATATATATATAAACCAACAAAACATACAACATATTAACTAATTAAGGAATATTCTTTAGCTGTTAAATTAATATATAAAGCGTAAATAATTAATCCGTAAAGTAAATAAACATAAAAGTAAAGTAAATCAAAAGAAATAAGTAATTCTCTTTAAGGTTACGAGGTATAATTAGAAGATGATTTATTCCCTTCAAGGTTTATAAGGAAATCAACAATGTCCAAATAAGTTGGATCAATAACGTCCAAATGAGTTGGACCAATATCATATTCGTCGTTTTTTGCAAACAAAATTTGCTTTTATTTTCTATCTTTTATCATTCAATAATTGTTAATTTTTTTTCCAGCGTACGACAAGTACAAGACCAATGATTTATAACATCGCATTGGTAATAAAAATGATTTGATTTCTTTAGAATGATCTTTATCACTCTTGTTATCCTTATAACCTCACTACTTGTGGGTAAAAGTATTCTTAAAATGATCATAATGTTTATGTCCATGGCCTCGACCATGACCACAACTACTAATGTGGCATTTATTTTTTCCATTATAAAATCTCATATTCACTTTAGAGAATGGAGCAGAGTCAGTGGGCCTTTAAAAATCTTTTTCACGATATTGTGTCTGAAGACACCATTATTCGCGTGATAAATGGAGTATGTTTTTATTAACATATCCTCATTATTGATACTTAGTAATTTGGTTCATATCGAAGTTATGTCACTAATTGAATAGTGATTTACCATGTTTGCATTCAGTTCAGGGAATAAAACATATCCAATAATCACATGGAATAAACATCATGCTTGCATTCACTTCAGAGAATGCCTCCCATAAAACTTTTTGGATCAAGACGAATTTTTGTAACTTGAACTTGGGAGAAATGGTCGATTTTTTCGACACATGAGAATTATTGATTTCGAGAAAAATTACCATGATTTATCACACTTTAAAATCATAATTTAAAGAATAAAATAAAATTATAGTTTATCAATATTAATTTTCCTCTCAAAGACAAGGGAGGAATAGCAAATGACCAAACAACTTCTCATAATCTCTTAAAACATAATTAAAATATCAATTCTTGTTGATAAAATAAAATAAACATGATTTTTTTTGAATATGTTGGTGTGATGTAAGGGTAACATATGTTCAACTTTTTTAGTCTTTTCAAAGACGACACACATAGCATGCATTACTGATGCTCGAACTCAGGTCCTAAAAAATGGTGAATATCTACCTTTGCCACCAGAACACAAAGGGATGAGCAAAATAAACATTAATTTTAAATTATAATATGATGTAAACATAACAGTCCGCTAATCTCCCTTTTCTTTTAATCATGCACACAAAAACGCAACCAAGTAACTTGGCTTTATATTGTTTTCCAATTTTATTTAAAGACATTCTTTATAATTAATCCCATGTTTTAATAATTACTAATCCAACTGTAACCAATACAAATTAATCCGGCAAAGAATGCCTATCATTTATGATTCTTCGTTTAATTATTTACAATTACCAATCGGATTTTAACGTTTTATTTTATTAATCAACCCAAATTCTTTAATAAGCTAATAAACCTAAATTTATAAAATTAAATCCAGAGCACCATCCTTCGAATTTTGTTTAAACAAAATTCTTTAATTTCTTTAACAGACGCACAATCGTAATAAAAAATATGCATGATGTTTATTAACTAGGTCTTTGCTATTTTGATTAACTAGGTCTTTATGGCTTTATAAGTAATCAAAACCATATATATATATATATATATATATATTAGTTTTAATGCTACATCGAATAATATTTAAGTAGTAATTTATGTGCATCAAAGATCAAGTTTAGAAGTAGTAATTTCTGTGCATCAAAGATCAAGTTTATCACCTACGGTCATTCACTGAAATCGTGTAATCGATAAACATATAAGTATCAAATTTATCCCAATAAAGAATGGCACCGGAACTTAACTCATCCTTGATCACTCATGAAATAATCAGAATCTCCTTATTTTACGGGAACCTTAAAAATCAAAAACATTGATTTAAACTAATAATAAAAAAAACTAATTTTAAATATATGTATATATATAACAAATGTAAAATGACTTATTTTTGGTTCATGTTAGAATTAAATTCTTTTCAGTGACTCTTTTAGGATTCGAACGTCAAACACCTCAGTTGGTTAGAGTCTCGTGCTGATAACGTGTTGTGAATAAAATAACGAAGAACGATAACAAGAATAAAAGAACAAAGAGATGAGAGAAAGAGGGAGATTTGTATTATTCTCAATATTGACATACGTACAATGCCTTCAACAAATCATTTATTTATAGGCATAAGACGTACATAATACATTGAACACTAATTAATGGAGATAATATTCATAATGATAAAGTAAATCAAATCTCCTAGATAAAGTTCTTATCATGACAGACATCCACATAGATAAATATTACTATTATTAATAATTTTATCAATAATAAATTTTAACTAATAAATGGTCAAAGATAGAAAATTTGACCAAAAAGTCAATAATGGACAACTTTAGTGGGACAGAAAGAGTGTTTTACTGACCAAAATAAATGGCCAATTCAGTTTAAAATATATAGTTTGGATACTTCGATTGGAAGCAATTACGAGATGATGAAGATTGAAAGGGTGTTGCGTTGGGGAAGATTTAGACGAGGGTTTTAGTTTATATCTAAAAATTAAGATAGAAACATGTTGAAAATTTTGAGTGTGGCTAGGTTTGAGAGAATGCTAGAGTGATAATAATATAATTAGGGTTTTTTTATTAATATATATATATATATTAGTGGTATATAGATAAATAGTTTTTAAAATCTTGTAAAATATTGATATCTTTGAATATATTTTTTGGATCTCACGTTTATTTATAGGGATACGGTTCAATTATCACTACAGTTCACATATATTAATTCTCGTCCCCATCAACATTTGAACTTTAGTAATAAAATTTTCTCTGTCATCGTCTTTGTGGGTGAAGATTTTAGTTATTTCTTATCCCGCCGGTTCGAATCTCCATAGTTATCGGATATTCTATGCCCTATTCTCACCCTACCTATTTTAATCATCAAATTAAAAAGTTTCAACAATAACGTAATTTTTGTTAAAGTATTTATATTCTGAATTTAGAGTTCATACAACCAAATCTTATTGACGTAAAATTATAAAGAAAAATTAATTGGTTGAGTAGTTAAGAATACTCCTCTATTAACAATTTGTGTGAGATTAAATTTCAACAATTGCATTAAAAATATATATATTATCGTTATATTGTACCGAAAAGACAGAAAATAATAAAATAAAATATAAAGAAAATAGTAAATTGTTTATTTTCTTCTTAAATCAACTGAATTGACTTTTGGTTATACGTAGGGATGTAAAAAGTTGGCCAACCTGAAAATTCGACTAGAACATACTTGAGTTAGAACCTGGTTTGACCTGGGGATGCGATGACCCGAAATCGATCTGTACCAAACTGTTGTTGACTCGAACTCGAGTTGGACCTGTTACTGTAGTAACTGAACCCGGCCGAGAACGACTCGAACCCGAATTGAACCTGTTACTGTGGACCTAAAACCCGACCTGCACCCGATTGAAACGAACCCGAACTCGAGACTGACCTGGCAGATAACTGATATTACCGAACTAAATCGACCCGAGATCCGATTTTACCTGACCTGTTTTGAACCCGACATGTTGTTGACCTGAAATGATATTGACCTGACTTGATATTTACCTGACATGCTATTGATGAATTCTATGATTTAATGAATTTAAAGTCTTGATAAATGTAAAGTATTAAGTGTTGATAAATGTAAACTATTAATTTTTGCAATCAGTTTAAAGTGTTAAATAATCTTTTTGTTATATATACATATATAATCAATTAAAAATATAAAAAGAAAAGGAAAGATTAGATTTAGGGGTTCATGTTTGGGGTTTAGGGGTAAATGTGTCAAGTTGATTGTTTGGGGTAATAGGATCAGTTTAGGGAATATGGTTGAGATTCGAGGTTTGTGGGTACAAACAATATATGTTTCAAGTTGAGTGTTTGAAATTGAGGTTATGATGTTAGTTTAGGGATACATGGATTCGGGGATTAGGCTTTTACTTTAATTATTAGTGATTGTAAGATTTTGGGGTTGATGTTTGGGGTTTAGGGATAAACGTGTCAAGTTAAGTGTTTAGGGTTATAGATAAGTTTAGGGATTTGAGGTTTATTTTTGTCCATATTAGTCCCTAATTTTTAACCGAATTGACCCCAATTTGTTTCAAATTTTTATAATCTAGTCCAATGTTTTAAATATGATGATATTTTTGACAATTTAGTATAATTTATTCTAGTCCCTAAAATTTAATTTTTAGTCCAAATTAACCCTAAATTTTTTTGGTAATTGATAAGTATTTATTTTGGTTATGTTTTTAGTCCTTATTTTGATCGAATATATGTTTAAGGGACTTAATTGGGTTGTTTTATGATGTTTTCATGCAGGAGACGTAATGCTGGAAATAAGTTGAAATGCTGCAGAAAATACTGAAGTCGTGGGCAGATTCATGGGCATGAACCAGGGCATGAATGCTGACTGGGCGCCACGTCAGCACCTTCTAGAAGATGACGTCAGCAACTCAGATAACTTATCAGTCCACTTATCAAGATAGCTTATCATCCGATTTTTATTTTAATTTTCAAATCTTGGATATTTATCTTATGTAATTTAATTTAAATTTAGGATTTATCATCTTAGGTTTTTAGGGTTTTCAACTACTATAAATACCCCACTTTGGGGGTGAATTAAATCATCATTCAATTAACAATTGAACATCATTTCTTCTTCTCTTGGGAAATTCTTCTAGTTTTACTTTAAGTTCTTTTCTTCTATTTCTTCTTTTAATTATTTCTTAAATGTCAAGCATGATTAATTTAATAACCATGCTCGGCTAGATCTTTTTAAGCCGAAGGCTTTTGCAATGACGCGTTCTCAAGGCGATGTTTGAAACTATGCTTCAAACGTTTCGAAAACTTCTCTCAATTTCTTTAAAATTTATTTTCTAAATCAAAATGATTTTTAAAACCCAAAGATTGACTTTGGAGGAAAACAATTGTTTTGATCTATCAAGTGGGAGGGAGGATCGGTTATTGAAACAAATCCGACTTCCAAGGAACACACTTAGTAAATAGATTACTAAGTAAAATTGAGATCGAATCGTTTTTATAGAAATGACTTTTCGAGTTGGTTACGAGCTTAAGTAATTTGTTTTCTCAAACATTGAGTTGGTTTAGACAAATTGTCAAAACTGAAACCAAAAATTGATTTTGGAAATTCAGTTACAAACAAAAACTCAAGGATTGACCTTGAAGTAATTTTACCAACAAGTTTTTCGAAATAAAAATCTTTACCAAGGAACCGAGTAGAACAAGTCAACGCGGAAGCCCGAGGCTGATAATCTCATATTCAATTTAAACTATTTTCAAAGCTTTCTTTTACTTTCTTAAACAATTGCATTTCATTACAACAACACCCCCCACCTAAACCACATTATCATAGCTCCAACAACAACTCTTGGTTCAGAAACTACAAAAGCGCGACAAAGAAAGTTCTAAGTCCCTGTGGGTTCGACTCCTACTTCCCTATCTATACTCAATTTAATTTATTTATTTATTTTATTTATTTGGAAGAAGGAAATTATTCTTGACACGTTACGACGCGTGTCAAAATTGGCGCCGTTGCCGGGGACTTCGGCAACTTTTACTGTTTGTTTTTTATTGTTTATGACCAGGAGAAATCCGGAAGAACATGTTAAATACATCCCCAAAATAAAAGCCAAATGGGAAACAACTAACAGACGATCCATCAGCTGATCAGGGCAACATAGGACAATCAGCCCTTGTGCATAACCTTTCCGAATGGTGAAACGCCATTTCATCTAAAAACGAGCTTGATTCATCTACTACCAACCTTCCACGGTTTGCCCAACGAAAACCCACACAAACATTTGAAGGAATTTCACATGGTTTGTCTAAGCACAAAGCCACAGGGAGTATCCGATGACCAAATCAAACTTAGAGCTTTTCCATTTTCTTTAGCAGATATAGCAAAAGATTGGTTATTTGATTTACCCCCTAATTCTATTACAACTTGGACTAACATGTCTAAACTTTTTCTTGATAGGTTCTTCCCTGCAGCTAAAGCAAGCGAGATTAGGCGCAACATCTTGAGCATTCAACAAATAGAAGTTGAATCTTTATATGAATACTGGGAGAGGTTTAAAAAGTTGTGTTCAAATTGTCCACAACATGGATTATCGGAACAAACCCTCCTTCAGTATTTTTATGAAGGATTGACGCTTATGGATATGAAAGTAGTGGATGCAGCAAATGGCGGAGCTCTAGTCAATATGACCCCAACAACGGCTAAAACACTGATATCAACCATGGCTGCCAACTCACAAAGGTTTACTCAATCTAGCGAACCATCTCGAAGTGTTCGCGAGGTAAGCACAGTTTCTTTAGAAAATAAGGTTGATAAATTAGCTGAAATAGTGCAAACTCTTCTTGCAAGAAAAAAGGGAACGACTAGACTTTACGGGATCTGTACTAGCCCAGAACATCCGACAGACTGTTGTCCGATGATTCAGGAAGATGATGTCGCCCAAGCCAATGCCATGGGAAATGCACACAATCCAAGGTGGAGAAACCAGTCAAACTTTGGATACGCAAACAACCAAAGACAAAATCAACCCTACCCACAACAAAAGACATCTCTAGAAACCTTAGTTGAGCGTTTAGCGATGTCCCAAGAGAAATTCCAAATTCGTACCGAGGCCTACTTACAAGAGATAGACAAACAAATAAGCCAGCTAGCAAGCCATCTTGATTCCAAAGGTAAACTTCCTTCACAACCCGAGACAAACCCTAGGGAAAATATAAGCGCCATCACACTCCATAGTGGGACAGTTATTGCTCCAAAAGAACCATCAAAAAACAACAATCCCACTTCTGCCATGGAAGAAGGTAACGAAAAACAAAATAACCCTCTACCATCATCTCCTCCTTCTCCACCTCTTGAAGTCGCACCTCCTTTCCCATCACGATTAGTAAAACGTGAAAAAAAGGCTGAAGAGAGAGAAATTATTGAAGTATTTAAAAAGGTCCAAGTGAACATTCTCCTCTTGGAAGTCATTCGCCAAGTGCCAAGGTACGCTCGTTTCCTTAAAAAGCTTTGTACAACCAAGAGAAAATTCACCGGGAACGAAAAGGTAAATTTGGGAGAGCATGTTTCTGCAGTTTTTCAACGTAAGTTACCACCCAAAATGAAAGACCAAGGTATGTTTGCTATACCCTGTCAAATTGGTAACATATCTATTAAACGTGCTATGTGCGATCTTGGGGCTTCAATAAATGTAATGCCGCTTTCTGTTTATAAAATGATAACTAATGATCCTTTGAAGAAAACCAGGATTACAATACAGTTGGCGGATCGATCAGTCATCTATCCAGAAGGAGTGTTGGAAAATGTTTTGGTAAAGGTAGATGTCTTATTTTTCCCTGCGGACTTCTACGTGATCGATATGGCTCACGATAGAACAAACACTTGCTCCGAAGTGTTGTTGGGACGTCCATTCCTTAGCACAGCAAACACGAAAATAGTAGTAAGAAGCGGCCTTTTATCCATGGAATTCGACGGTGAGGTAGTAGAATTCGATGTTTATAAGGCAATGAGGTATCCTGATCAGGTTGAATCTGTTAACTCAATTGATATTGTTGATCCATATATAGAAGAGTATGCAGATACTAATGTTTTTAATAACTTTGATATGAACTATGAGCTTTGCGACGATGAAGCAGAAAATGAGGACGAATCTGTTTCCTTTATTAATTCTGATTTAGCTTTAACTCCATCAAAGACTAAACCTTTGCCATATATTTTGCACGCTCCAAAGTTGGAATTAAAAGAACTCCCATCCCACCTTAAGTACGCCTTCCTAGGAGATAATGATACCTTACCGGTTATCATTTCGAACGAATTAACCAGAGAGGAAGAAGTCGATCTTGTCACAGTCTTGCGAAAATACAAGGAAGCAATCGGGTGGACGGTAGCGGACATAAAAGGACTTAGCCCCTCAACTTGTATGCACAAAATCAAAGTTGACGAAGGGGCAAAGCCGTCACGACAAGGTCATCGACGCTTGAATGATCCCATGATGAAGGTAGTACAAGACGAAAACCAAAAACTCTTAGACGCTGATATCATATATCCGATCTCGGATAGCGAATGGGTAAGTCCTATTCATGTTGTTCCTAAAAAACCGGCGTCACGGTAATCAGAAATGACAAAGGTGAGTTAGTTCCAACTCGAGTTCAGAATGGATGGCGAGTCTGCATAGATTATAGGAAGTTGAATTCTCTTACCCGAAAAGATCACTTTCCCTTACCATACATTGATCAAATGATTGAAAGATTAGCTGGTAAATCTCATTATTGTCTCGATGGCTTTTCAGGTTTCTTTCAAATTCCCGTAGCCCTTGAAGACCAAGAGAAGACCACGTTTACATGCCCATTCGGGACCTTCGCCTATCGACGAATGCCGTTTGGACTATGTAACGTTCCGGCTACGTTCCAACGATGTATGGTAAGTATATTTTCAGATTATGTTGAGAAAGGGATAGAGGTATTTATGGACGACTTCATTGTATATGGTAATTCGTTTGGTGAGTGTTTATTGAATTTAACTAATATCTTAAAACGATGCATTGAATTTAACCTTGTGCTTAATTATGAGAAATGTCACTTTATGGTTAATAAAGGCTTGGTATTAGGACATATAATTTCTTCTAAAGGGATTTCTGTTGATAAAGCTAAAACAGATATTATACGCTCACTCCCATACCCCACAACCGTGAGGGAAATTCGCTCTTTTCTTGGACATGCAGGTTTCTACAGGCGATTTATAAAAGACTTCTCAAAGTTAGCACAACCACTATGTCGGTTACTGCAGAAAGATGTAGAGTTCGACTTTACATCCGAATGTAGGAAATCATTTGATACAATTAAGGAGAAACTTGTATCTGTGCCAATAGTGCAACCGCCTGATTGGAACTTGCCGTTCGAAATTTTGTGCGACGCCTCGGATTTTAGTGTTGGAGCGGTACTCGGACAAAGGAAAGGACGAGATCCTCATGTCATCGCCTATGCATCGAGAACGCTCGATCCAGCGCAACGAAATTATTCAACTACAGAAAAAGAACTGTTTGCTGTAGTGTTTGCTTTAGATAAATTCCGCTCTTATTTACTTGGAACTAAAATTATTGTTTTTTCTGACCATGCAGCCTTGCGATATTTGATGAGCAAGAAGGAAGCAAAACCAAGGTTGATCCGATGGATTTTACTCCTCCAGGAGTTTGATCTCGAGATAAAGGACAAGAAGGGGAGTGAAAATCTTGTGGCCGATCACCTCAGCCGAATCCCACTAACCAATTTGGATTTTCCTGTCAATGATGAATTCCCTGAAGAAAATTTGATGATGGCCCAAGCTTCAACACCTTGGTTTGCGGACATCGTGAACTATTTAGCTACAGGTGAATTACCCTATGACTTGCCCCGATCAGAAATGACTCGAATCAAGAGGGAATCCAGGTTCTATATTTGGGATGATCCCTACCTTTGGAGACATTGTTCCGATCAGGTAATACGACGATGTGTAACCGAAGACGAGGTAAAATCTATCTTTAATTTCTGTCATTCATATGCATGTGGTGGACATTATGGACCTAAAAGGACAGCTCATAAAATTCTTGAATGCGGATTCTATTGGCCTAATATTTTTCGAGACACATATTTATTTTGCAAATCATGTGATAAATGTCAAAGAGTTGGTAACTTAAGCCGACGTAATGAAATGCCTCTAAATCCTATTCATGTTTGCAAAATATTTGATGTGTGGGGGATAGATTATATGGGGCCATTTGTATCATCATTCGGTAATTTTTATATTATTTTAGCTGTTGATTATGTTTCACGATGGGTTGAGGCGAAAGCCACAAAAAATAATGATGCTAAAACCACTGTCAAATTTCTGAAAGATTGTATTTTTTTCCAGGTTTGGCACACCAAGAGCGTTGATATGCAACATAGGGAAACATTTTATCAATAGAGTCATCGACGCGCTGATGAAAAAATTTGGCGTCACCCAACGCATCGCGACGTCATACCATCCGCAAACAAATGGTCAGGCTGAAGTGTCAAATTGTGAAATCAAGACCATTCTTGAAAAGATCGTGAAACCTGATCGGAAGGATTGGAGCGTTAAGCTAAATGACGCATTATGGGCCTATCGGACAACATATAAGGGTCCTATCGGGATGTCTCCTTATCGCCTTGTTTTTGGTAAGCCGTGCCATATACCGGTCGAATTGGAGCACCGCGCGCTTTGGGCAGTCCAAAAATGCAACATGGAAATGGATCTAATTGGTGAAACGCGTAAACTCGATATCCAGGAGTTGGAAGAAATTCGAAAAAATGCCTACGACAGTTCAAAAAATTTTAAGGAAAAAAATAAAGATTTTCATGATCGTAATATTGCATTTAAATCATTTTATATTGGTCAAAAGGTTTTATTATTTAACTCTAAATTAAAACTTTTTGCAGGAAAATTACGATCAAAGTGGCTTGGACCGTATACAGTGACTAATATTTTTCCACATGGTGCAGTGGAAATTAAAAGTAATTCCGGAGAGCCATTTAAAGTTAACGGTCAACGGCTTAAACCGTACTATGACAATGCTCCGGTTGGTCTAGTCGAGGAAATTCGTCTAATCGAACCTGTCATTTGAATGAGGTCGTCAAGCTAGCGACGATAAACAAGCGCTTAATGGGAGGCAACCCATTGTTCTTTTTCTTCGTTATTTAATTCATTTTTTTTATTTTTGTTTTTTTTTATTTTTATTTTATTTTATTTACTTTTTTTTATTTTTAGGTACAATGAAATTCCTGAATTCGAATACTCCCGCTGATATGCTCTATTCAGATTTGAGACGATTGTATGCTAAAGGGAATGTCACCAGCGGCAGTGAATAAGGACAAAAAAAAAATTCCCTTTGTTTCTTTTCTCAAACACGGACCCACCTATCTTCGGATTCAATTTCTCAATTTCCCCACCAATTGACCGATTTCACCCATTCTTTTTCCAAATTTGATCATTATCTTTTACTTTAAACCCATTTTTTTAAAAAAAATTTAAATTCTGTAGACCCCACTTTTTAAATTTGATCCTTTATCTTTATCTTTTCACCCACTTTTTCTTTTGAATTTTAAACCCTCGTGGATCCATGGATAATAAACTATCATCTTCTTTTATTATTTTATTATTTCACTTTATTTCTTTATACTTTTATCTAATTTTATTAATAAAAGAAGAAAAAACATACCCAAAAAAATGCGCAGGGTTCAAGCTCATCTGACATGAGTAGTGGGCTTCGAAATCAATAAAGAACTGCAGGGCATTTAAAGATTTTTTTTTGCTCCATTAATTAGGTTTGCCTTTATTTATTCTTTTATTACTATTTCAATAAACATTTGTTCATTCATTTTGCAGCCCCAAAACATGCAGCCTCGTGCATTCCCCCCCCCCCCCAAATTGCACCCCTATTGCTACCAATCGAACACCCACAGCTCCTCGCCAAGGAGGTGGTTGAGGATGCGCGCCATGCTTTCCTGTTAAACAAATCGGCTCCGTCAGTTGAACCCACATCTTCACCCGCCCGCGGTCGTGGCCGCAATTGATTAGGGGAGTCTCTCCTTTCCTCTCTTTTATTTTAATTTTTCATTTTGAGACAAAATGCATCTAAGTGAGGGGGGAGATATGCTTATCAATTTTTATCTTGATTATCCATTTTGATTGTTCACTTGAAATCTTGATTTTATTAATTAAAATTCTTCGTTCAAATCCTTAGTTTTGCCTTGTCTCACTGTTTTCATATGGCTTTGTATCTATCTTGTTAGAAAATTCTAGGTTGCATGGTAGATTTTTGGGATGATTAATTTTTGATTAAAATCTTTTATATGACATTTTCTTTCTCTATTAATTCACATGATGCTTACCTAAGTACGCAAGACATATTTGTGAGTTTTTGAGCCTAATGAGCATGCATGATATTTGCTCTTTGTTTCTTTGAGTGTGCCTAGCTAAATTAGTTGCATTCTAGAACTTGTTTTTAAATTCTTTTTGAGATTACGTTGATTGTTTATGATGCTTAAATATGATAGAGGCACTAGGTTTTAACCGTTTCTCTTCCCAAATAAATTGCCTACCCTTTAATTAATTTCCCCTAGTGAACCAATTTTTGAGCCTTGGCCTTTTTTCTTGATCACCACATTTTTAAGCCTAATTCATTTTTTTCTAAATTCCATTACTTTTGTCCCCTTTTTCAAGACAAAAAATCGTCTTAAAAAAAACAGGTTCGAGTAAGTGCAGTTAAGCAGCAGAAAATATACTGTGCAGAAAAAAAGAAAAAAAAACTGTGCAGAATTGTTCGAATATACTGTGCAGAACTGTTCGAATATGCAGTGCAGAAAAAAAGAAGTGCAGGAAATTGTTCGAATCTGCAGAAAAAAAAAACACAAAAAAAAACAATGCAATTCGAAAAAAAACACTGCAAAACAGATTCAGTTCGAATGAAAGAAAAGAAAAAAAAAACAGTTTCGAATATAATTTTTTGGGATGAATTTTTTGTCTTGAATTTTAACCCTTATTTTCAGCCTTTATCCTACCCTTACCTTAGCCCCATTACAACCCTTCTTTAAAGACCTCTTGATTTTTGCATCATATTCATGTTAGTAGTGGAGATTAGATTTAAACACAAGCTTATGGTTATGCTCTATTTAGCTTTGGTTCGAGTGATTTTTTCTCTACCCTTAAACACTTTGAGTGACATGAGCGATTCCTTGTGGGGGTATTTGGTTTGCATCATTGATGTTAGTAGAGTTTTAGAATGTCGTTTTTGCTTTAAATTATTAATCTTGCCATCTATCTATTTTTGCTCCTTAGTTTTCTTTCATATTTAGATGCTTAATCATATTGAAACCTTTTGAGACTTTGTGAAATTAAGGATGAAAACTTGAACTTAAGTTTATTTAATTTTGAGATACTTGAGGAAAAGCATCGGATAAGTGAGGGGGAATTTGATAAGTATTTATTTTGGTTATGTTTTTAGTCCTTATTTTATCGAATATATGTTTAAGGGACTTAATTGGGTTGTTTTATGATGTTTTCATGCAGGAGACGTAATGCTGGAAATAAGTTGAAATGCTGCAGAAAATACTGAAGTCGTGGGCAGATTCATGGGCATGAACCAGGGCATGAATGCTGACTGGACGCCACGTCAGCACCTTCTAGAAGATGACGTCAGCAACTCAGATAACTTATCAGTCCACTTATCAAGATAGCTTATCATCCGATTTTTATTTTAATTTTCAATTCTTGGATATTTATCTTATGTAATTTAATTTAAATTTAGGATTTATCATCTTAGGTTTTTAGGGTTTTCAACTACTATAAATACCCCACTTTGGGGGTGAATTAAATCATCATTCAATTAACAATTGAACATCATTTCTTCTTCTCTTGGGAAATTCTTCTAGTTTTACTTTAAGCTCTTTTCTTCTATTTCTTCTTTTATTTATTTCTTAAATGTCAAGCATGATTAATTTAATAACCATGCTCGGCTATATCTTTTTAAGCCGAAGGCTTTTGCAATGACGCATTCTCAAGGCGAGGTTTGAAACTATGCTTCAAACGTTTCGAAAACTTCTCTCAATTTCTTTAAACTTTATTTTCTAAATCAAAATGATTTTTAAAACCCAAAGATTGACTTTGGAGAAAAACAATTGTTTTGATCTATCAAGTGGGAGGGAGGATCGGTTATTGAAACAAATCCGACTTCCAAAGAACACACTTAGTAAATAGATTACTAAGTAAAATTGGGATCGAATCGTTTTTATAGAAATGACTTTTCGAGTTGGTTACGAGCTTAAGTAATTTGTTTTCTCAAACATTGAGTTGGTTTAGACAAATTATCAAAACTGAAACCAAAAATTGATTTTAGAAATTCAGTTTACAAACAAAAACTCAAGGATTGACCTTGAAGTAATTTTACCAACAAGTTTTTGAAATAAAAATCTTTACCAAGAAACCGAGTAGAACAAGTCAACGCGGAAGCCCGAGGCTGATAATCTCATATTCAATTTAAACTATTTTCAAAGCTTTCTTTTACTTTCTTAAACAATTGCATTTCATTAAAACAACACCCCCACCTAAATCACATTATCATAGCTCCAACAACAACTCTTGGTTCAGAAACTACAAAAGCGCGACAAAGAAAGTTCTAAGTCCCTGTGGGTTCGACTCCTACTTCCCTATCTATACTCAATTTAATTTCTTTATTTATTTTATTTATTTGGAAGAAGGAAATTATTCTTGACACGTTACGACGCGTGTCAGTAATTTAGTCCAAAATTTTAAAAAAATAACCACCAATTTTTTAAGGATTCAACCGGCCCAAAATCCCAAGGTGTTAAGTCAAGACAAGGACCGGCCAATCTATATACGACTATGACCATTCCCATTTTCCATCCATAGGCTAGACCATAATTGATAATCCATATTTCAGTTTCAGTTTCAATTTCAAAAAAATAAGTAAACAAATGGAGGGATAATCCTGCCCAATTTATTAGGGGTTAATTGCACTTTAGGTCATTGCTAGTTTAGGACTTTTACACTTATGGCCTCTTTAAATTCTTTTGTTTTAGTTTGATTCAATTTAGTCCCAATTTTAGTTTAGTTTCCTTAAAACTTTAAGTTTAGGTTCTTTTTTAATTAGATCATCCTTCATAAAATTATTTAATAATTAAACATTTTAAAGGCACAACTTATTTTGGTTGTACCCAACCCAAAAAAAATGAATGATGCAGACTCAAAATGTTTGACAGGCTTTTGAAGGCCCAACTTATTTCATCTCGAAAAAAAAGATTTAAGGTTTAGGAGGGGTAATTTTGTCAACTTGATTATTTAGGTTATGAGGTTAGTTTAGGGATTAGGAGATACTTCCACTTTAATTATTAGTTTACAGATTCAGTTTGCACTTTAATTCTTAGTGATTGTAAGATTTATGGGGTTCATGTTTGGGGTTTAGGGGCAAATGTGTTAGGCTTGATAGGCTCGATTTTCTTCAACCGAAATGGATTGCCAAGTGGTAGAGAAGTTGGATTGTTTGGGTGATTGGTGGTGGAAGCAAAAAATTAAATAACACAATGATTTATAGTGGTTCGGCCTTCAATCAAGCACCTACATTCAGTACCTTAGCTCACACTAAGGATTTTCCAACCAATTCACTAATTGATTCGTCCCCTTTTCTAGGCTTAAGAGGAAACCCTTACAAATGATTAATCTTTCTACCCAAAGATTAACCAAACACTCTTTACAAGAGAAATAAAATAAGCAAACTAAAAATCCTCTCACAAGGTATTTGTTTGCACTCTTTAAGCTCTCAACCAAACCTAAACACTTAAGCAAGTATGACAATTTTGGCTCACAAGTGTTGTCTATACAAAGAATGTAAAAATAAAGCCCTAAGACAAATTCTTCATCATAATGTTGTTGACAATTGAAGCATTAGTCTTCTCTTGATACTTGGAGGTCCCTTTTATACTCCTCTTTGAGTTCATAGTCGTTACTAGCTGTTAGGGATGAATTAGAGCCTTTATTTCCAACCATAAATGCAGTTCTGCAGCTTAGCATATCGATACTCGAATGTTCGTATCGATACAGTCCCTTTTAGGAATTAGCTGTTGAGCACTTTCAGCTGATGCGTATCAATACGCATGTAAGCGTATCGGTATGGTCCTACAATTTAAAAGATTGTTGGGAAATTTGTCGTTGGGGGTAGTTGGGCGTATCGGTACGCGAACTAGCTGTTATGGGTTTTAAAGCACTCTGTATCGATACGAACAATGCGTATCAGTAAAGGTTTTGGCTACTGGAATTTTCCTGTAGCTAAAACCCTAAGGCGTATCGATATAGTACATACCGTATTGGAACGGTTACTTGAAAAACACTGGTTTGACTACTTTAAAAGCATTTTTAAGTTATTCCAAAGCCTTGTAAAAACTCTTATACATATTTTCAAGTTGTTTCGACTAAATGCATATTTTAAATTCTTTTCAATTTATTCTAAAACTATTTTTCAATTACTATATCAAAACACATATTTCTACAATCTCCCCCTTTTTGATATAATAAAATTAACTTGAAAAATTGTTTGGGATTCTCCCTTTTATTACTTTAAAATTTTGAATAAGATATTTTAAAATTTAAATGAAATTAAATCTCTCCCTTGTTCTCTTAAAAAATCAATTTTCAAACTATTTCTCCCCTTTTTGTTATATCAAAAAGAATTTAAATGACTTTAAGCTCAAAATAACACAGGAGGTTAAAAATTTTAACACAATTAAAAAACTTTGTTTTTAAAATCGGGTTCCCTCTTACTCAAAGCATCAAATATTGTTAGTCCAACAAATATGATAATCTATTTGTAAAAAAATAATTGAAGCAAAAATAAAACAACTAGAAATTTTACCAACACTGAAACTTCAAGGGAGGATATGAAGCCTTCCTTCTTCAAGTGTTCTTCCTTGTGTGTGTGGAGCTCCCCCTCATTGTTTGACTTGTTGATCATTCTCCATCACACCTAACATAAGACAATCAAATAATTTTTGGTATCTAAATTTCTTTGGATCCATATACGTTAGTGGCACAAAATTTAGTCCCCTTAGGAATCCATCTTTCAATTTCATCCTTTTTAGTTGAAGTACTTAGTCCTTTTGGGACCCAAATACTTCTAAAAGTTTTACCATTCAAAAATCTAGGGGCACTAGATTGTCTTACATAAAAATTTGATTTCCCCAAATTATTTTTCTTTTGAAGTTTATTGGAAATCAAATCTTTTGCCTTTTTAAGATCATCAATCTCCTTTTGATGATCTTTTTCAATCGTTTGAAGCAAATGTTGTAAATTTAAAACTTTAAGTTCAAAATCTTTAATTTTTGCTTCAAACTCTAAATTTGTTTTGAAAAGCAAATCGTTTTCCTTTTTCCAATTTGAAACCAACTTTTTGTTCTTAGAAAATGATTCCTTAAATTCCAAAAGCAAATCATCATAGGCATCTTGTAACTCAAATGCATATGAACTTGAAATAGATGAGTTAGAAGTTACTTTCCCATTATTGAGGGCCATGAAGCATAGGTGGGCTACCTCATTATCGGTGGAGTCTTCTTCATCACTACAAGTTGCCCCATATGCCTTCTTTAAAGATGATCTCTCTTTGTTAGACTTGTGGGAATTCTTCATCTTCTTCTTCGATTCATGCTTGAATTTAGCTGTCTCGCTCTTCATGAATTGTACAAATTTTTTTGAAGAGATGAATCATTTTTTCTTCTTCACTTTCCTCCTCAATAGATTCTTCGTGTTGGCATGTGAAGGATGGAAGGGCAATGACATTGACATTAAAGCCTTGCTTCTTGATCTTCTTCTGTTTCTTCCTCTTCAAGGGTTGAGACATCATCTCATGGGTGAGCAAAGATCCAACGAGATCGTCAAGCTTGAGCTCATTCAAGTACTTTGCTTCTACAATTGTGGTCTTCTTGGACTCCCATGATTCGGGAAGTGAATAGATCAACTTCCGAACGAGTTTGTCTTCCGAAATCTCCTCTCCAAGACCTTTGAGTTGATTGACGATTGTGGAGAATCGGTCGAACATCCTCCAGATGTCTTCATTCGGGTCCATCTTGAAGCTTTCATACTCGAGGTTAAGAAGATCAATTTTGGTCTCCTTTACTTTGTTGGTTCCCTCGTATGTGACTTCAAGATTGTCTCATACTTCCTTGACATCTTCTCATAGATGTTGGGGCTAAATGCACAAAAAAGAATGTGCAAAACCTTGCAATTAAGCTCTATCTTCTTTCGATCATCCGCACTCCAATTCGCCTTTCTTCGTTGTGGCACGAACGGACCATCTTCAATTATGTCCCAAAGCTTGTAATCCTTGGATTTTATGAAGAACATCATTCTTATCTTCCAATAGGCATAGTTGGTCCCGTCAAAGAATGGTTGCTTGTCAATGGATTGTGTCATTCAACCAGTTGATTGAATTGATGTATCGAGCTTCCCAGATCACCTCAATAGGATGTTAATCCCCTTCGATTGGGCCTGCTCTGATATCAATTGTTAGGATTGATAGGCCCGATTTCCTTTAACCGAAATGGATTGTCAAGTGGTGGAGAAGTTGGATTATTTGAGTGATTGGTGGTGGAAGCAAAAAATTAAATAACACGATGATTCATAGTGCTTCAGCCTTCTAACAAGCACCTACATACACTATCTTAGCTCCCACTAAGGATTTTCCAACCAATTCACTAATTGATTCGTCCCCTTTTCTAGGCTTAAGAGGAAACCCTTACAAACGGTTAATCTTTCTACTCAAAGATTAACCAAACACTATTTACAAGAGAAATAAAATAAACAAACTAAAAATCCTCTCACAAGGTATTTGTTTGCACTTTTTAAGCTCTCACCCAAACCTAAAAACTTGAGCAAGTATGACAATTTTGGCTCACAAGTGTTGTCTATACAAAGAATGTAAAAATAAAGCTCTAAGACAAATTCTTCATCATAATGTTGTTGACAATTGAAGCATTAGTCTTCTCTTGATGTTTGGAGGTCATTTTTATACTCCTCTTTGAGTTCATATCCGTTACTAGCTGTTAGGGATGAATTGGAGCCATTCGAGCCTTTATTTCCCACTATAAATGCAGTTCTACAGCTTAGCGTATCGATACTCGGATGTCCGTATCGATATAGTCCTTTTTAGGAATTAGACGTTGAGCACTTCTAGTTGATGGGTATCAATACGCATGTAAGCGTATCGGTATGGTCCTGCAATTCTTCATCATAATGTTGTTGACAATTGAAGCATTAGTCTTCTCTTGATGTTTGGATGCCTTTTTAAAGCACTCCGCATCGATACAGACAAAGCGTATTGGTATGGGTTTTGGCTACTAAAATTTTCCTGTAGCTTAAACCCTAAGGCGAATCGATACAGTACATACCGTATCGGTACGATTACTTGAAAAACATTGGCTTGACTACTTTAAAAGCATTTTTAAGTTATTCCAAAGCCTTGTAAAAACCCTTAAACATATTTTCAAGTTGTTTTGACTAAAGGCATGTTTCAAATTCTTTTCAATTTAGTCCAAAACTATTTTTCAATTATTATATCAAAATATATATTTCTACAAAATGTGTCAAGTTGATTGTTAGTAGTTTAGAGGTAAATGTGTTTAAGTTGACTGGTTGGTTAGGGTTATGAGTTTAGGAAATGGGGATTTGGTTTGTACTTTAATTTTGGGTTAACTACTGGAATAGTCACTTATGTTTTCCTCTAGTATAGAGTTGGTAACCGATTTTGAAAAACGACCAGTAATGTCACTTATGTTTTCGGGGCGTAAACTTTTTTTCACTCGGCCATTTATTGCCGTAAAATATTGACGACTTGTTGACCTGTCAATGAAAAAATAAAGGTAAACTACTGCAATGGCCATTAAAGTTTATCCCATGTACATTTCTGCTCCCCAATTTTAAAAAAATAAACATTATGGTTACTATTTAAAAGGTTTCTTTATAATTTCACCCTTGAATTTTTAAAAACTCATTTTTCAACCCTAAAACTTTACAATCAATTAGTACAATAATATTATAAAGGCTTAAATGAAAAATAGGTACCCAAAGTATACCTTTTTTTAATTTTAGGTGTCCAAATTGTTCATTTTTAACAACTAAACTTTCAAGCTGCTCTTATTTTTTTCACTCTGAATTATTTTATTATTGTTAAATCAAAAGAGTGCATTTACGAAATTTCGAAGTATAAAGGCTCAATTAGTTATAAAAATTTCAAATATTTAATTAATTATTTTTAAAAGTTCAAGGATTTATAGTACCCTTCAACCTAAAAAAAGAACTAGAAGTCCTCGTACCCAGTGCTGCCAGTTGCTAGTTTATAGTGCCATTTACTGCATAATTTATTGGTTTATATCAATTATACCATCAAACAAGTGCCAAAACAATAATGATTACAATTTACAACACAATTATCAAATCCAAACTGAATTCCAAATACTAGTTTGATGTAATAAAAAAACACTCCAAGAAATTTCATGAGTTCTCGAGTACACAATTGGTTAATTAAATCCATTATTTACTAAGAAAGAGTAGTAAATCATCAAAAAGAAGCTCACAAATTTGAGGCCTATAATTGAGTTCTCTTTTTCAGCATTGCATCATAAAATTTCACAGCATCCGCATTGTCTTTAACGTTGTGCACCCTAACAATGTTCGCCCCTCCTAAAATTCCAGCAGTGATAGAAGCAATTGTTGCAGCATCTCTTTCCACTGCCACCGAGCGGTTGCAGATTTCACCTAAAAATTATTTTCTCGATGGTCCAATAAGAAAAGGAGCATGAGAAGCAGCCAAACTTTGCTTAGCAATTTCCGAACGAATGACAGGTAAACTTGTAACTATCGACAATTTGGGTACCTATTTTTACAAAAAAAATAGTTTAGACACCTAAATTATTTTAAGAACTAATATTTTTAAAAATATTTTAAATTTAATAATAATAATAATAATAATGGTTTTTATTTTGTTTTTATTTTATTTTTAATTTAACAATAATAAAAAAAGACATGTCATGTTATAATAATAATAATAATAATAATAATAATGATAATAATAATAATAATAATAATAATCTAGAGTGAAAATAGGAGCAATTTGAAAGTTTAGTTATTAAATAAGAGCAATTTGGGCACCTAAAATTTAAAAAGGGTATACTTTAGACACTTATTTTTCATTTAAGCCTTTATAATATTATTGTACTATTTGATTATACAATTTTAGGGTTGAAAAATGAATTTTTAAAAATTCAAGGGTGAAATTGTAAAGAAACCTTTTTAATAATGACCATAATGTTTATTTTTTAAAATTGGGGAGTACAAATGTACAGGGGGATAAACTTTAGTAGCCATTGTAGTAATTTACCCTTATTTTTTTCCCTTCCAGATCAGCAAGCTGTCAATGTTTAACAGCAACAAACGGTTGAGTGCCAAAAGTTTACGCCCCGAAAACGTAAGTGACCTTACTGGTCGTTTTTCAAAATCGGTGACAAACTTTGTGCTGGGGAGAAGCATAAGTGACTATACCAGTAGTTAACCCTTTTAATTATTAGTGATTGTAAGATTTAGGGGTTCATGTTTGTGATTTAGGGGTAAATGTGTCAAGTAGATTATTACGGGTTGTAACACCCGGGTTTGGGGGTCGGGTGGATTAAAATATTAAAATGATGTTTCAGGTTTTCCCTTTTCTTTTAAAATTCATTTAATATGTTGGACCCGATTTTGATTTAAAGCCTGGATTTCCATATATTTTAGAATATTGGATGATGACCATTTTTCATTAATGGAAGTTTTGTAATTACATGGTCTTGTAAAATAAAACCCCTTTTATTTCAAATACCCAAACTACTATCATCTTAAACCTCCAAAAGCTTTTCCAACGTGAAACTCCTCCCCTCCATTGGAAGTCACTATTCCATCACCTCCTTGCTTCATCTTTGAAGATTTTTTAAAGGTAATTACATTTTTGAGTTGTCCTCGCCTTCCCCTTGCTATTCATGTTTTTAGTTTTCATTGAAACCCATTATTTGTGATTTGAGTTTTTCAGCTTAAAAAATAAAAATCCAAACTTTATTGACCTTTGACTAAGCTTTTGATCCTTTGAAGTTAGATAAAATTTTAGTAATCCAAATGGTCCAACATATATAATTTTTACTTGGTTTTATAAGGATTTTCAGATATGGGTTTTAGAAAGGTTTTAGATGATTCAAATGTCAAATTTTAGGGTCGTTTTGTGTGGGAAATTGATGGCTGATAATTAAGGGAAGTTTAAGGGTTGTTTTGGGTGTTTTAGATGGCATTTTGGATGTTGGAAACATTTGTTCTTTGCTGAGTTTAAGGGCTGCACGAAAATGTGGGTTTTGAGAATGTTCTTGGCTTGAATTTGAGCTTGTTTGGTGTTATGGGTTTACAGCGGTGGTTTGTGTTTGTTTTGGTGATTAATAGAGTGTATTTAATTGTTTAGAAGCAATGAACAGTGTTGGCGAAGCCTCACATTCGAATATGGAACCAGTGGGAGCTTGATCAGTTGTTTGCTTGTGTTTGGAAAGTCCGGTGAGTGGTTCTTCAATTTTAAATTGGTTTTCAAATGTTGGTTCGAGCATGTGGACCTAGGTCGGGCTTGGTAAACCCACTTAGAGTTAGGATTAGATTGGTAGCCTAATCCCAAGCTTTAGTTAGATACCTATGGTTGAACTTATGAATTTTATGTGGTTATGCCTCTTGTTCATATTTATTGTGATTGATGTTGTTATGTATATTGTGATATACATGTGTGTTGAGGCATGATGTTTTATGCATTGTGATATGCATGTGATTGTTGGAATGTGGATGCATGATGGTGGATCATGGTGAGTACGTGCTAAGCACGGAAATTGGTAAGAATATTGTGAGGTTGAGCTATGAAATGAGTTAGTATTGGCACTAGTATGCTTGGGTACAAATGATCGATCATTAGGATGTTAGTGTGCACACGAGTGTTGAAATGCGTGCGTGGTCTTGGTGATGGTAGGCATCAAGATGGAGTATGGGTACGCTCGGAAATCTTCGTTTATATGTTAGTCGGTGATGAGTGGAATCCCATCGACGGGGTGTGAGGATGAGTGGAATCCTCTCCGTGTGAACGATGATGAGTGTAATCCCACCGTAAGGTAATGGTTGAGTTGTTGGATGTGAGTTCCAACGGTTGTTATCCGCATATTCGGGTCATAGCTAGGTGCCTATACGTTTGTTAAATGTGTTTCCATATGGTTGTATTGTGGACATGTTGAGCATGGCATGATAATTGATATTATGTTCATGCATCATATATATTTGACTCGTGTGGCTTCGAAGGTAAGAAAATATGCATTCTTCCTTGGTTTGTTGCTCGTGCTTGGACCCTGGATTGTCGAGATTTGTTTTATGAGCTTACCCTCACTAAGCTTTACGCTTACGCTCTCTTTTGTTCGACAATGCAGATCCGTAGTTCGTGGGTTGCTTGTGCAAGGAGAGGGCCTCTAAGTGTGCTATTTGTGCTTTTTCTATCATCAAGTACGAAATTTTGAGTTACGTGATGTAATGGATAAGCAATGGGATTTGTGTTGTTGTTTTGTGTTAGGAGCTTGTTTAGACTCATTTGATATGTTGATGGTTTAGTTGTGGATTGCTTAGGCTATGTATGTTGGCCTTGTGCCCCTATCTTTATGCTTATGGGTATGTTTGGTTCTAAGGCATGAAACCTTGTTTATGCAGTGTATGTTTCTTTTGGTGGATGCTTGATCCCTTTAAATGTATGCCCTTATCATGTATGTTGTATGTTGAACATGCTTATAGTAGGGTGTATGCCTCTAGAAGTTGTGTATGCATGTTGTGTCTTGCTCCTTGAAGTCGTTGGGGTCGTTTGGGATCGTTTAGAGATGCTTAAAACTGGTTTTGGAAACTCACTGGTTGCAGGCGTTTCAGAACGGTTCAAGTTGTTTCGGAACGGGTGTGGTTCCAAGGACACCCATATCGGAACGTGTTCTGGTACAATTTGGCTACTGTGAACCCCTGTTCCGATACGAGTGTCGAAATGATTTGGCTACTGTGAGAGCCTGTTCCAGAACGTCTTTCGAAACGTCTAGGCGAAATGGTCCCCTGTTGCGAAACGGGGTGGATGTGTTTCGGTACCGGTGACTGGCTTTTTAAACTGGGGCCATGTTTCGAAACGGGCAAGCTTGTTTCAAAACACAGGCCTAAATTTTAGGCTTTTGGCATCTCTAAAGGTTCTCAAGTGTTGGGCTTAGGCCCTGTTTGATGTTAGCTTTCTTGTGAGCTTGTTTGTAACCGTTTATGTGTGTTTTAGCCGCGCTTGCAAGAAATCAAATTAACTTGACATTTGGTAAATTTAATTTATCTTATGCTCTTGTCTTGTCCCGTCCTTGTTTTTCGCTACGGTTTGTCTCACATAGGACTAACTAAATATCTAGACAAGATAGCTAATGAAAAAGTTTTCTTGGGTCGTTAACCAGAGTGGAGCCTTAACGGCTTTCGCCTTGGTTATCCTTGTGTAGCCCACTCGGACCGGTCAGTCGCCCGGACCGGGACGAGGGGGTTACACTTGTTGGTATCAGAGCCTGAGGTTTTCGAGACCGTTGGCAGGTAAGTGAGGTAAGTTAAATTCTTGTATTACAATTGCACGGTGTTTGCTTGCCATGTAAGTATGCTTTGATGTTTGCTTTATATATCGTTGGTGTGTGTTGTTTGAAGCATGTTGAGTAGAGTCTCATTGCTTCTATTACATCAGAAAAAGAATTTTTATGTGAGGGAAACATACTTGAGCCACTTTGACCCTTGCCCTTGCTAACCCTATTTTGTATGTTGTTGTTGTTGTAGTAGTAGTTGTTATCTGTGAGCTATTATGTCGAGGCCTAGAGGTAGACCCAGGTTGGTTTGCCAGGAACCTTGTGTTGCGGCTCATGTTAATGAACCGGTGGTTGGAGTAGAGGCTCATGTGGAAGAACCTACTGTTGGAGTCGGAGCTCATCCACCACCACCACCTCCTTAGCCTGATGTGGAAGGTGAGGCTGGAGCTGAGGGAGCGGGACCTCAGGTCGGTCAGGGTGGCCAAGGTCCTGCGGGGATAGACATGGCTCCGCTAGTTCAAGCTATAGCGGGAGCATTTTAGGCTGCAGCTTAGCCGAGAGGTGATGATGCTAGGCTTACCTTTAGAGAGGCTCCGTAGCCTCGGAGCAGATGAGTTTAGGGGATCTACGCCTGAAAGATCAGAGTTGTGGCTAGAGAAGACATTCTGTATTTTGGCTCAGATGGGATGTGTTGGGGCTCGTAAGTTGGGTTGTGTAGTTTCGTTGCTTCAGGGTGATGCCTACACCTGGTGGATCACCATTACTACCGGCGTGCCTGAGGCCGAGATCAGTTGGAATTTCTTTGAGACTGCTTTCAGAAAGAGGTATTTGGGCCCGAGATACTTAGATGAGAAGAAGAGGGAGTTCATGGCTCTTGTTTAGGGAGACACCTCAGTGACAGATTATGAGATCCGCTTTGTCCATTTGAGTCAGTATGCTCCGGATTTGGTTCCTACTGAGAGGGACCGTTGTGATCGGTTCGGGTATGGACTTCATGAGGAAGTCAAGAGGTACACCTTGGCTACTGATTATTCTAATTTTGATGTCTTGGTCGCTAGGGCCAAGGACATCGAGCATAGCTTGGGGCTGACCAAGCGTTCGGGAGGATCCAGTTCAGGGAAGAGACACAACAACTTTGACTGTGGTGATGCTAAGAGGCATCGTGGCAGTGGAAAACAGTTTGATCATAGGCGTGGCGGTGGCCACCATGGTAGAGGCCATCAGGGCCAGAGAGCTGGAGGGCGTTTGCCCAAGTGTGCCCGATGTGGGAGATAACATTCAAGAGAGTGTTGGGGAAACTATCATGCTTGCTAGAACTGTGGATCGAGAGACCACTTCAGGAGAGAGTGTCTGCATCAGGTGGCACAGGCACCGATTCAGGCACAGGCTCATGGGAAAGCGTTCGATTATTAGAGAAGACGTGGGCACGGTCATGGTTACTTCTAGCTAAGGGCTGATGCACCTAGGATAGAGGCACCGATGAATCTTGCTCTTGTAGTGGCAGTACAACAAGAGGTCGGTGGACCAGCTAGAGTCTACGCACATAGAGAGGCAGAGAATGACACAGATATGATAGTAGGTAATTTTGAGTTACAGTCCATGTCTTTGCTTTCCTTAGTCGATTCGGGTTCCACGCATTCTTATATTTTGAGTAAGCATGCAAAGAAGTTAGACATACATGTTGAGATTTTAGACGTAGGGATGCATGTGACTAGTTCCTTCAGTGAAACAGTTGTAGTTAGACGGATGTATAGGAGGTGTCCATTGAAGATTCAGGGTCACGTGTTTCCTGTTGATATGATGGAGCTTTCGTTCTACGGTTTTGATATCATTTTGGGTATGGATTGGTTGGTTGAGCACAGAGCTAGTGTAGATTTTGAGACTAAGAGAATTTCGTTGAAGCTTTTTGATGACTACGAGGTAGTGGTAGTAGGCGAGAACGTTAAGTTCTTATCGAACGTGGTGTCAGCTTTAGAGGCTCATAGGTTGACAGACTCCGGTTGTGGGGCTTATTTAGCGTATGAGATGAATCCGAATATGAGTGAGGTTAGACCGAAAGATATCAGGACCGTTTGTGATTATCCGGATGTTTTTCCATAAGAGTTACCGGGTTTTCCTCCTGACAGAGATGTAGAGTTTGTGATTGAGACTATTTCAGGGTCTACTCTAGTTTCTATTGCTTTGTATCGTATGGCTCCGAAAGAGTTGAAAGAATTGAAAAGTCAGATTCAGGAGTTGTTAGACCGAGGTTTACTAGGCCTAGTAGTTCATCTTGGGGTGCTCCCGTGTTGTTTGTGAAGAAGAAGGATGGCAGTATGAGGATGTGTATCGACTATAGGCAGTTGAACCAGCTGATAGTGAAGAACAAGTATCTGTTGCCTCAGATAGATGACCTGTTTGATCAGTTGAGAGGTGCCTTAGTGTTTTCGAAGATAGATTTGAGATCAGGGTACTATCAGTTGAAGGTAAAAGAATGTGATGTTCCGAAGATAGCTTTTAGGACTAGATACAATCATTATGAGTTCCTGGTGATGTCGTTTAGGCTCACGAATGCACCAACAACTTTCATGGACATGATGAACAGAGTTTTTCGAGACTATCTAGACCGATTTGTAGTTGTTTTCATATATGACATCCTTGTGTACTCGAGATCAGAAGAAGAACATGATGAGCACTTGAGACTTGTTTTGCAGAGATTGATGAATAATCAGTTGTATGCTAAGCTGAGTAAATGTGAGTTTTGGATTAGAGAGGTTGTGTTTCTTGACCACGTTGTGTCAGCTGAAGGTATCTGAGTTTATCCGAAGAAGATTGAAGCCATTGTTGAGTGGAAACAACCTAAGTCAGTAACTGAGATTAGGAGTTTCCAAGGACTAGATGGTTACTATAGGAGGTTCGTTGATGGTTTCTCTAGAGTAGCTGCTCCGTTGACTAAATTGTTGCAAAAAGGAGTGAAGTTTGAGTGGTCAGATGCGAGACAGAGTGCTTTCAAGAAATTTAAAGAGGCTTTGACGAATGCTACAGTGTTGGTACAACCAGTTTCAGGGAGAGAGTTCGTGATCTATAGCGATGCTTCCTACGTAGGTTTAGCTTATGTTCTGATGCAAGAAAAGAGAGTCGTTGCTTATGCTTCGAGACAGTTGAAGGTGCATGTTGCGTGTAAACGTGTCTATCGCAATTGAGTGCAAGTGTACACGTTGCAAGTAATAAAGTGATACTAGAGTATCGGATATCGTCTTCACAGGGACTAGGCTAACCCTTTCCTTCGCTATCTGCACAAGGGGAAAAGAATAGATTAAGATATTGTCACGAAAATAATAAAGAATACTGGAAAATAAAAGTAGAGAAATCAAGATAGAGAGAATGGGCTGGTATTGAATTGCTTAGTAGTGCAGGTATTGCAGATTTTAGGAAATCCAGTTCTGTCGTCGCGCCCGTCGCGGACAGCACCTGTCGCGGCAGCAGTCCGTTGATTGTCGCGGCAGCAAACACTCAACTCAGTACTTTCAAGTTTGGCAAGAATCCCAGATCTGCCTTGGCCTATCCCTAGGTCCAAGTCTGTCGATGATCATGTCTTGATGATACCTCCCGTCGTGAATCGAAGGATGAACACCGATGTGTATGAATTCTTCTTTAGCCACTTAACCTCGCCCTATCCCTAGGCACGAGATAGTTCAACTATAAACTAGAGAACTTGCTCTTATTTCTTTCGTATACTTAACTCTCCCGATGCTAAGTAAATAGATAACCTCACAATGCTCTCCCGATGCTCTTGCAAGATATTAATAACCAAAATAAGAGAACTTGAAGTTTATTTTATTGAACTGAAAATTCCTAAAACAAAACAACCCTTGCAACTACTTTACAAATCAACCCGTGGCCCTATGGGGAATTTAGAACATGTCGAAGGCAGGAAAACGACAGAATTTGGGAAAGAGGCTAGAGTAATCGGTTATGGGGTATTGGATATGAGATCTCCCCTAGGTTAAAATACATGCCCTTATATAAGCTTTGGGCTCAAGTTATTTAAGTTAACAAGGATTACAACTTTAATTAAAAGTATGATTCTAATAAAGACTAAATCTTCAAGGAATCTACTTTCCAGCCGTCCTCCTTGTTTCTTGGGATTTTCTCTCCTTGAGCTTTGGGCTTGACATATCTTTTGATCCGGGGCTTGGAAAAATATAAGGTTTTCACACGACAGACGAGCAGAATTTTCTCTATCTATCGAGGTTCACTTTACTTTTTCTCCACTAACTTGCTGTCGTCCTCTGCTGTCACGGCAGCACCATGGCAGCATCGTCCTCTTTGTCTGCTTGTTCAGTTATGCTCTTCTGCTTATCTGCCCTGCGCTCGCCTTCACCGTCTACGACGGCGGCAACTTACCAAAACAGCCATTTTTAGTAGAATATGTTCCTTTTATATATTTGTGATGTTTTGCTGTAAACTAACCTAAATGCAATGAAATGATGCTCGAATGCAGCAGAAATATGGGTTAAAAAGGGTGTAAATAATAGAACTTTTACACACTCAACAGTGCACGAGAAGAACTACCCTACGCACGACATTGAGCTAGCAACATTTGTGTTTGCGTTGAAGATTTGGTGTCACTACTTGTATGGTTAGAAGTGCACGGTTTACACTGATCATAAAAACTTGAAGTATATGATGACTCAGAGAGAGCTGGACTTGAGACATAGAAGATGGCTTGAGCTGTTGAAAGACTATGATTTGACTATTGAGTATCATCCGAGTAAGGCAAATGTAGTGTCCGATGCGTTGAGTAGAAAAGTTGCAGTTGAGTTGCGAGCTATATTTGTTAGGCTGAGTGTATTAGAAGATGGTGGTTTGATTACAGAATTGCAAGTGAAGCCTTCGTTGATTCAGATGATCCGAGAGAAACAGTTACAAGATGTATCTTTAGCTTCACATATCCAGGACATTACATAAGGTAGACTGACAGAGTACAGTTTCAGTGATGAGAATGTGTTGTGTTTCAGAGACAGAGTTGTAGTACCTGAAGATGTTGAGTTGAGATGTATGATTCTGAGCGAAGCACATTCGAGTCCTTTTTCTATGCATCTGGGCAGTACTAAGATGTACCGAGATCTGAAGAATGATTATTTCTGGGTTGGTTAGAAGAAGGATGTAGCCGACTATATGAGTCGTTGCATGGTTTGTCATAGAGTAAAGGCAGAATTTCAGGTTCCTTCAGGTTTGTTACAGCCTTTGAAAATTCCGGAATGGAAGTGGGAAAGAATCACTATGGACTTTGTGTCATGGTTGCCGTTGTCTCCTTCGAAGAAGAATTCTGTTTGGGTGATAGTTGATAGATTCACTAAGTGTGCTCATTTCTTAGTAGTGAACACCACAAATTCTTTAGACAAGTTGCCAGATTTGTACATCCGCTATATTGTGAGATTGCATGGAGTTCCGAAGTCTATTGTATCAGACAGAGATCTGAGATTCACAACGAGGTTTTGGAGTTGTTTGCATAGTGCCCTAGGTAGTCGTTTTCATTTCAATACTTCATATCATCCGCAGTCAGATGGTCAGTCAAAGCGAGTGATACAGGTATTAGAGGATATGCTCCGTTGTTGTGTGATTGACTTCTAGGGATCATGGGAGAAACATTTACACTTAGTCGAGTTTGCTTACAACAACAGTTACCAGGCTAGTATTCAGATGGCTTCTTATGAGGCATTGTATGGTAGGCGATGTAGGACTCTGATCTGTTGGGCCGAATGGGTCAGAAGTTGTTACCTATGCCAGATTTGCTTAATGGGACTACTGATAAGGTGAAGTTGATTTGTGACCGTCTAAAAGCAACTTTCAATCGTCAGAAATCCTACTCAGACTTAAAGAGAAAAGAGATTGAGTATTCAGTGGGTGAGAAAGTGTTTCTGAAAGTGTCTTCGTGGAAGAAGGTAATGCGATTTGGCCGGAAAGGCAAGTTGAGTCCAAGGTTTATTGGTCCTTATGAGATAGTTGAGCGGATTGGGCTAGTAGCTTACCGTTTGAGATTTCTTTCAAAGTTAGAGAAGATCTACGATGTTTTCCATGTGTCGATGCTTAGGAGATATAGATCAGATCTGTCTCATATTATGCCCGTTGAGGAGATAGAACTGAATCTGGATTTTTCTTACAATGAAGAACCAGTTGAGATACTTGCTTCTGATAGCAAGGTATTGTGTGGCAAGACCATAGAGTTGGTCAAGGTGTTGTGGAGACATAGAGGTGTGGAAGAGGCCACGTGGGAGAGGAAAGCGGATATGCTTGAGCAATTTTCGTACTTGTTTCCGTCAGGTAATTTCGGGGACGAAATTCCTTAAGTGGGGAAGAGTTGTAACACCCGGGTTTGGGGGTCGGGTGGATTAAAATATTAAAATAATGTTTTGGATTTTCCCTTTTCTTTTTAGAATTCATTTAATATGTTGGACCCGATTTTGATTTAAAGCCCGAATTTCCATGGATTTTAAAATATTGGAAGATGGCCATTTTTTCATTAATGGCAGTTTTGTAATTAGATGGTCTTGTAAAATAAAACCCCTTTTATTTCAAATACCCAAACTACTATCATCTTCAACCTCCAAAAGCTTTTCCAACGTGAAACTCCTCCCCTCCATTGGAAGTCACTATTCCATCACTTTCTTGCTTCATCTTTGAAGATTATTGAAAGGTAATTACATTTTTTAGTTGTACTCACCTTCCCCTTGCTATTCATGTTTTTAGTTTTCATTGAAATCCATTATTTTGTGATTTGAGTTTTTGAGCTTAAAGAATAAAAATCCAAACTTTATTGACCTTTGACTAAGCTTTTGATCCTTTGAAGTTAGATAAGTGTTTAGTAACCCAAATGGTCCAACATATATGATTTTTACTTGGTTTTATAAGGATTTTCGGATATGGGTTTTAGAGAGGTTTTAGATGGTTCAAATGTCAAGTTTCGGGGCTGTTTTGTGTGGGAAATTGATGGCTGGTGATTAAGGGGTGTTTGAGGGTTGTTTTGGGTGTTTTAGATGGCATTTTGGATGTTGGAAACATTGGTTCTTTGCTGAGTTTAAGGGCTGCACGAAAATGTGGGTTTTGAGAATGTTCTTGGCTTGAATTTGAACTTGTTTGGTGTTCTGAGTTTACAGCAGTGGTTTGTGTTTGTTTTGGTGATTAATAGAGTGTATTTGATTGTTTAGAAGCAAGGAATTGTGTTGGTGAAGCCTCACATTCGAATCCGGAACCGTTTGGAGCTTGATCGGTTGTTTGCTTGTGTTTGGAAAGTTCGGTGAGTGGTTCTTCGATTTTAAATTGGTTTTCAAATGTTGGTTCGAGCATGTTAACCTAGGTCGGGCTTGGTAAACCCACATAGAGTTGGGATTAGATTGGTAGCCTAATCCCAAGCTTTAGTTAGAGACCTATGGTTGAACTTATGAATATTGTTTGGTTATGTCTCTTGTTCATATTTATTGTGATTGATGTTGTTATGTATATTGTGATATACATGTGTGTTGAGGCATGATGTTTTATGCATTGTGATATGCATGTGATTGTTGGAATGTGGATGCATGATGGTGGATCATGGTGAGTACGTGCTAAGCATAGAAATTGGTAAGAATATTCTGAGGTTGAGCTATGAAATGAGTTAGTATTGGCACTAGTATGTTTGGGTACAAATGATTGATCATTAGGATGTTAGTGTGCACACGAGTGTCGAAATTCGCGCGTGGTCTTGGTGATGGTAGTCATCAAGATGGAGTATGGGTACGCCCGGAAATCTTTGTTTATATGTTAGTCGATGATGAGTGGAATCTCATCGACGGGGCGTGAGGATGAGTGGAATCCCCTCCGCGTGAACGGTGATGAGTGTAATCCCACCGTAAGGTAATGGTTGAGTTGTTGGATGTGAGTTCCAACGATTGTTATCCGCGTATTCGGGTCATAGCTAGGTGCCAATACGTTTGTTAAATGTGTTTCCATATGGTTGTATTGTGGACATGTTGAGTATGGCATGATAATTGATATTACGTTCATGCATCATATATATTTGACTCATGTGGCTTCGAAGGTAAGAAAATATGCATTCTTCCTTGGTTTGTTGCTTGTGCTTGGACCCTAGATTGTCGATGTTTGTTTTATGAGCTTACCCTCACTAAGCTTTACGCTTACGCTCTCTTTTGTTCGACAATGCAGATCTGTAGTTCGTGGGTTGCTTGTGCAAGGAGAGGGCCTCCAGGTGTGCTATTTGTGCTTTTGCTATCATCAAGTACGAAATTTTGAGTTATGTGATGTAATGGATAAGCAATGGGATTTGTGTTGTTGTTTTGTGTTAGGAGCTTGTTTAGACTCATTTGATATGTTGATGGTTTAGTTGTGGATTACTTAGGCTATGTATGTTGGCCTTGTGCCCCTATCTTTATGCTTATGGGTATGTTTGGTTCTAAGGCATGAAACCTTGTTTATGCAGTGTATGTTTCTTTTGGTGGATGCTTGATCCCTTTAAATGTATGCCCTTACCATGTATGTTGTATGTTGAACATGCTTATAGTAGGGTGTATGCCTCTAGAAGTTTTGTATGCATGTTGTGTCTTGCTCCTTGAAGTCGTTGGGGTCGTTTGGGATCGTTTAGAAATGCTTAAAACTAGTTTTGGAAACTCACTGGTTGCAGGCGTTTCGGAACGGTTCAGGTTGTTTCGGAACGGGTGTGGTTCCAGGGACACTCATATCAGAACGCGTTCCGGTACGGTCTTGTTACTGTGAACCCATGTTCCGACACGAGTATCGAAACGTTTTGGCTACTGTGAGAGCCTGTTCCGGAACGTCTAGGCAAAATGGTCCCCTGTTCTGAAACGGAGTGGATGCGTTTTGGTACGGGTGACTGGCTTTTTAAATTGGGGTCGTATTTCGAAACGGGCAAGCCTGTTTCGAAACACATGCCTAAATTTTGGGCTTTTGGCATCTCTAAAGGTTCTCAAGTGTTGGGCTTAGGCCCTGTTTGATGTTAGCTTTCTTGTGAGCTTTTTTTTGTAAACGTTTAGGTGTGTTTTAGTCGCGCTTGTAAGAAATTGAATTAACTTGACATTTGGTAAATTTAATTTATCTTATGCTCTTGTCTTGTCCCGTCCTTGTTTTCCGCTGCTGTTTGTCTCACATAGGACTAACTAAATATCTAGACAAGATAGCTAATGAAAAAGTTTTCTAGGGTCGTTAACCGGAGTGGAGTCTTAACGGGTTTCGCCTCGGTTATCCCCGTGTAGCCCACTCGGTCCGGTCAGTCGTCCGGACCGGGACGAGGGGGTTACACGGGTTTATAGGTAAATGTGTTTAAGTTGAGTGGTTGGTTGGGGTTATGAAATTAGTTTAGGGATTTAGTTTGCACTTTAATTATAAGTGATTGTAAGATTTAAGGGTTAAGGTTTGGAGTTTAGGGATTTGAATTCACCATTATTTATTTTAAAATTGGGTAATCTTCACCAGTGGTCCCTTTCGTTTAGGGTGTGTTATATTTTGGTCACCAAAATTCAAAAACGATTATTCTGGTCACTTACGTTTAGAATCGTTTCTATTTTGGTCTCTTGGCCGTTAGTCTCCGTTACTTAAAAAAATTAATTTCTAATTTAACCCCCAAACTTTCAAAATTTTATTTTTCACCATCTTCCCCCAAAATTATAAAACTAAAACCCCAAAAAATTAATTCAAAACCCCAAAAATTATTTCTCACCATCTCAAATAGGCTAGCAGTAGACTATTAGTTAGTTGGAATACATGAAACTGGTTGTAAGCTGTTGCTTCTAATTTGTTCTTTCTTCCACTGAATTACGTTATGGTAAATTTTTCTAATTTTATTGATTTTTAAGGTGGTTAAGCATGAAACTGGTTCTGATTTGCCTTATCGAACGACTGTTCATCCGCATGGAGATGGTATTCTCTGCTCATTTCAACAGAGTTGCAGGTTTTTTTATTCAATTCTTTGTTGACTCATTTTTCTTCTTCTTTCATATCATGTGCTTTTCAACTTTCATGGAATCTATGATATAATTTAGCTCAGGTCACTTAATTTGATCATGGAAATGTGATATTGAGAATCCTTGGAGGATTTTAAATTGTCGTGCTATAGTTTACAGAGTGATTGATAGACACAAGCATTTCTACGTTTTTACCAATTAATTTCATTATTGACAAGAGGTGTGCTATTTATTCTCTACGTTGCTTTTGTTTTCATTATTGAGAATCCTTAATTTGGTGGTTTTTGTTTTCTTGTTCTCTAAGGAGGACCAAGTCACTGAAATAGTTTGTTCCTTAGAAGCAGCAACTTACAACCAGTTTCATGTATTCCAGCTAACTAATAGTCTACTGCTAGCCTATTTGAGATGGTGAAAAAATAATTTTTAGGTTTTTGAATTAATTTTTTGGGTTTTACTTTTATAATTTTTGGGGAAAATGATGAAAAATAAAATTTTGAAAGTTTGGGGGTTAAATTAAAAATTAATTTTTTAAGTAACGGAGACTAACGGCCAATGGACCAAAATAGAAACGATTCTAAACGTAAGTGACCAGAATAATCATTTTTGAATTTTGGTGACCAAAATAGAATACACCCTAAACGAAAGGGACCATTGGTGAAGATTACCCTTTAAAATTTTATAATCTAGTCCAATATTTTTAATATGATAATATTTTTGTTCATTATAGTCCTTAAAACTTTATTTTTAGTCCAAATTGACATCTATTCATTTTTTGGTAATTTAGTCTAATATTTTTATTTTTAATTTAATATTTTTGTTTATTATAGTCCCTAAAACTTTCTTTTATTCCAAATTGACCCCTATTCATTTTTTAATTTAGTCCAATGTTTTTAATATGATGGTATTTTTATTCATTATAGTTCATAATATTTATTTTTAATGTGATTCATGTTCGTAAAAGCCGAAAGGCGTTAAATAATTCACTCGAAAATTGAAATGACCCAACCCAAAGTCTATCGACTAATTGTAGCAAAGTCAAACTTAATATGAATTCGAAACCCGAATTAAAGCGACCTGAAATGAAACCGACTTGAAAATACCCGACCTGAAATGAACTCGACCTGAAATTAAACCGACTTGAAATGAACCCGACCCGAAGTCAATTCGAGTCCGAATTAACCTGTCTATTATCTAATTCAGACTCGAACCGTTTTGATCCAACCTGAAATAAACTCGGCCCAACATGAACCCGACCTGAAATAAATTCGACCTGAAACTAATATGCACCCGACCCGAATCGAGTCGAAACATCAAATCGACCTGAAATGACCTATATCTGATTTGACTCGACCTGACAGAACCCACTTAAAACCCATTCGGTTACCTGTTTTTACATCCCTAATTATATGCATGCATTATATAGTTTGATTCAATGGAGGACAACTTTTCATAAGGAAAGCAAAGCTTTGATTTGCTTTTTAACAATCTACAATTATTT
Organism: Hibiscus tridactylites; assembly: GCA_958450335.1. Classification (NCBI taxonomy): domain Eukaryota; kingdom Viridiplantae; phylum Streptophyta; class Magnoliopsida; order Malvales; family Malvaceae; genus Hibiscus; species Hibiscus tridactylites. Next base: position 32,799,932 of record OY288274.1, on the reverse strand, counting down.
TTAAATTTAAAATAAGTCCGTTAGATTTCTTCTATGCATGTAAATTCTACAAGAATTTAATAGATTCGACTAATTTTTTCTAAATAAGATTTAAATAATAAAATATAACTCGAATATTTATGTAACATTAATTTCATTTTAATACAAATTTAATCTTTTTATAAATTAATCTTTCAACTTTTTATTTTGTTCAATCTAATCATCTAACTGTAATTCTTTACAATTTTTTTTGGTTCCATCAATCCATTAACCCTTTTATACGGTCATCAACATCTATTTCTTCAAAATCATTTTTTTTTCAAAAAAAAATATTATAAATATATTATAAAATTTTAGATGATATATGATTTATTAAATAACATTATAAGTCTTACTCACATTTGCGGAAAAACTAAAAAATCATAAAGTATAATTTTAGTAATGTGCAAATTTACAAAAATATCGTGTTTCTTGTTAAAAAAATTTCTAAGCCTAAATAAAAAAAAAATACAATCATGACGATGTACGAAAAAATAACATAAGCAACACAGCAACAAACTAACACCAACACTCGTCCACACGAACACCACAACTACACCCCAACTGAACTGCCAGCACCTCCAAGCCAAGCAAACCATAAAACAAAAACGCGAGCCCCTGCAGCAGCCAACCCCATACCCAATCCCCTGCAGCAACCAAAATCCGCCTATGGGCATCATCACGCGGACCAAGATTGGCCAACCCCCTTTTGCTAAGAAATCCGCCATGCTATTTGCTTCACGTAGTACATGAGAAAAATACATATAATTAAAATCGGCTCGCGAGTTATTTGGACTTGACACGATCAAAGCTCGGCTCGAGTGAGCTCGAACTCAGGTTCGAGTTCGGCTCGAGACCTTAACAAGTCGAGCAGAACCGACCCAAACTCTATTCGAAAATCTTGTGAACATGCTCGGAATAATTATATTATATGTATGTGCTACATATACACTAAAAGTAATCTATTTAGCAAAAGAATAACAATGAAATATATTAGGAAAAATTCACTAAAAGTAAATTAACTAAAATAAATTGGGCATTTTCCTTACTTAGTTGTTGTTTGATTTTGTATTTTCTTTGATTATGTGTTTGTATTGTAAGAATATTTCTTAGTTATTTGGATTAATCTAATTTTTGGGCACTCTTTTCCCCTTTCCCGACATTGAATTTCGTTTCAGTGTTGGACTATTGGTTATAAAAAGGGCTTTTAATGAGGCCCATATTTTTATAAAAAAATTATAGCAAAATTATCCATTTCAAACCGAGCCAAGCTCTAGCCGAGCCAATTAGTATTATTTTCGAGCCGAGCCTGGTAATGCTCGGGCTCAGCTCGGCTCGTTATCACCCCTACACGGAAGCACACTGCACACCACATCAATCGTCTAAAACCAACGCCAATAACGCCAAGGGCGTCGAGACTCATGCAGCAGCCAAGCTATAGCTACTTTTAAATCGGATTCTATAATAACGAAACTAGATGGGGACCATACTGAATCAATCAACATTTCTAGCGCATAAGCAATCGGGTGAAGCTCCACCTCGTTCGACTCAGTTACCCCAAAAGACCAAAAAAACGTCACCACACATTGTTTTCCATTGCGAAGCACCCTACCGCAGGCCTCGACTTATTTCTCGCAGTGCCATCCACATTGTAACAACCGTGTTTTGGGCCTAGGAGTTAACCGGGTTATAGTTCGAGTCAATAAAATTTAAATTAAAACAATTCCACCTAATTTGTGATGTAATTGAGCTTTAATAAGAGGGGAGGGACCTACATTGCGATTTTACTCAAAAGTTTTAAAAAAAGGAAGACAACTTTTAAAGTTGTCATCTTCTCCCCCTTTTCCCCTCCTTTCCCACGTGAAGAACACAAACCCCCTTCCCGAACTCTCTCAAGTATTCAAGTTACTATTCCATTCGATTTCAACTTCGTTTCAAGGTGTTTTTGGAAGGTAAACATGTTTCCTTAGTCTCCTCTTTATCCTCTATCTACCTATGGTCTTGGATTTCAAAAACATGGACTTTTAAAATGTTAGGATTTTACTAAAAGCTTGGGTTTTTATGAGATTTTCATTTTGTTTCACAAAATTGAGTTGGGGCTTTAATTATTCATGTTAAAAGGTGCAACATATATCAATTTAGTTGAGTTTTGATGAAAATCCGTAGTAGGGTCTTAGGGCAAATTTTAAGGTGTCAAAACTTGGGTTTTGGGGGGTTTAAGGTCGAAATTGAAGGGCTGTTGGTTTAGGGATATTAGAAAGGTGTCTTGGGATCATTTGAGAGTCATTTGGGTGTTTGAAAGTAGAGTTTTCAGCCAAGGTTTGAGGGAGTACGAATTTGTTATATTTGGGGATTAAATGTGGTTGGAAATTGTGGATGAAGTTGGTTTGAATTCAAGGATTATGTGTTGATTGAATATTAGCATTGATTGTGGCTATTGGTTGTGTTTTAGGTTGGCTAGAGGCAAGAGGGATCGTCGAAGAAGCTTTGGGACCGAATCCGGGTTCGTAGGAGTTTCGCTTGGTAGCTAAGGAAGGGCGGTGAGTGGTTTCAAACTTAATTTAAAGTTTAGTTCGAGTATGTGTAGTGTGTGTGTAAAGTGTGCTTGGTAGGTCACTTCCTTTTAACTCAAGTAGTTACATTTAGCATTTGTTCTCCTTAAATTCTAATGTGCTTGTTGGCTATGCTCTTGTGATTGTGGTTATTTGGTGCATGTATATCGTGATGTATATATATGTGATGAGCATGAGTTGTGGTTGATGATATGTGATGTGATAATAATAATTGGCTCAAAATAAATTACCGGTTGTAAATGATCGATCATTAGGATTAGTGTGCACACAAATTGAGTCAAAACGTACGTGGCCTTGATGGCGTTAAGTCATCAAGGAGGAGTACGGTGATGTAACATTCCACCGGTAGCTTTTATTCATTTCTACGGGATGATGAGTGGAATCCCATCCGTAGGGCATGTGGCGATGAGTGGAATCCCGCACATGCAAGGTCCGGTGATGAGTGTAATCCCACCGAGGTAAACTGTTGTTGAGGTTTAAATCCGCACAATCGGGGTAATTTAAAGTGGCCAATTAACTTGTTCATATATTGTGATATGTGATGTTGATTTATGATTGTTGTTTATTGATACTTGATGCTTAGTATGAAGTAAGATGCCATGCTATGCCACTTGAAAGACTAGCTAGGTCTACTTGTTTATATGTCAATGTTTGGTGTATGTAAGATTAGGATTTACATGCTTGAACCCTGCATTGTTGATGTTTTTCGTTTTAGAGCACCCTCACTAAGCTATAGCTTACGCTCTCAATGTTCAACAATGCAGATCATTAGCGTGGTGTTAGCTCGAGGCAAGGCAAGAAGGGCTTTCCAAGTTGGTGACTCAAGTACGGTGGTTAATTTTGTATTAGTTAGCAATGTGGCAAGGGTTTTGTATGAGCTTGTATGACTCATTTACATGTGTTGATGTTGAATTGATTATGGTTTGTAAGCATGATATGCTATGATGAATGTTGTGGGTGTAAACCTCTTATATGCTTATCATATGCCTTTAAGGCTTTGAGTTCCTTATATGACCTTAAATGTTGAAATGCCTTTTGTTGGAATGCCATGCTTGAAAGCTTATGTTGCTTGTATGGTTTGTGTATCACCTTGTGTTGGATTGTGCCTTTGGTTTCATGTTAAAGCATGCTTTTATGGTTGGATTTCCTTAGGATTGATGATAGTGTGTTGGTTGAGGTTTTAGAGGGATTTAGGGGCCTCATTGTTCCTTAAATCAGCTAAAACTTGTAAGTTCGTAGCAGGGGTATCGATACGGATGGTCCAATATCGATACCGCCTTCTTGTTCCAGGCCTCGTGTATCGATACGCGAGGGGGCGTATCGATACCTTTTTGGTCACTAGAGCTACTGTCCTTTTCGGTATCGATACGGGCCTCTGGTGTATCGATACCGTCATCTTAGCGTTGACCGTGGGAAGTCAACCATTGGGGAGGGTATCGATACGGTCTGCACGGGTTGACTTTGACCAGTTGACCTAGTAAAGGGGTATTGATACACCCCTTAAGTGTATCGATACCGCCTGCAGTTTAAGCTCGAAATTGGGCTGTAAGATGTTGGGTTGAGTTCGTTTGTTTGCCTCGCGAATGTTGCTCTGATGTATGATCACATAGGATTAAATACTCATCTAGACAAGATTTAAAATGGAAAAAATAGGGTTGCTAACTGAGGGGGAATCCTTAAGGGGTTTTCACTCGGTTTTCCCCCGTGTAGCTCACTCGGACCGGTCATCCGGCCAGACCGGGACGAGGGGGTTACATTTGTTGGTATTAGAGCCTGAGGTTACCGAGACCTCGGGCAGGTAAGTGAGGTAAGCTTGATGTATTAAATGACTGTGTTGTTCGATGCATGTCTTGCCATGAATTCTTGAATATCTGACTATTAGTAAAATGTTTTGAAGCATGAATTGTAGTGTCTGGTGTAGTGTGGGTGCCCATTGCTACTATTACTTAATTTAAAAATATCTTTCGAAAAAGGAGTACTTGAGCGCTATTGGACCCTTGCTTTGACTAACGTAATCCTCATCTGTTTCTTGTTGTGGTTTATACCTTGCTAGCTGTAGCATGAGACCACGTGGGAGGCCTAGGATGGTTCGACCGGAACCACGGGTAGAGGCTCCGAGAGTTGAGCCAGTAGTGAGAGTTGAGGCTCAAGTGGGAGAGCCTGTGGTTGGAGTTGGAGCTCCTCCACCACCACCACCTCCTCCACCAGGAGCGGGAGGTGAGGCCGGGGTCGAAGGAGAGGGACCACAAGGTGGCCAAGGACCATCCGGAATAGACTTAGCTCCGTTGGTTCAGGTGATAGTCGGGGCATTTCAGGCTGCAGTAGCTGGAGGTCAGGCAGCTCATCATCAGGGTGAGGGCACCGGATTACTCTTAGAAAGACTTCGGGGCCTTGGGGCCGAAGAGTTTAGAGGAGCCACTCCGGAGAGGTCAGAGTTGTGGTTTGAGAAGATCGTCCGTATCCTTGCTCAGATGGGATGTACTGGTGAGCGCAAGTTGGGATGTGTTGAGTCTCTGCTTCAGGGTGATGCCTACATTTGGTGGGTCACCATTACTGCGGGTATGGATGAGGCCGAGATCACTTGGGAGTTCTTTGAGACAGCTTTCCGTAAGAAGTATCTGGGTCCGCGATACCTCGATGAGAGGAAGAGGGAGTTTATGGCATTGCTTCAGGGGAGTATGTCCGTGACCGATTATGAGATCCGGTTTGTCAGATTGAGTTAGTATGCACCTGAACTTGTACCTACTGAGATGGAGCGTTGTAATCGCTTCCGTTATGGGCTGAGTGAAGAGATCAAGACGTACACACTAGCTTCAGATTACACTGATTTTGATGTCTTGGTCGCGAGGGCCAAGGATTTAGACCACAGTCTGAGTTTGACCAGGCGGTCAGATGGATCTAGTTCGGGTAAGAGGTCCAGTAACTTTGATAGAGGAGATGCCAAGAGGCATCGGGACAACAGGCATCAGTTTGATCATAGACGTGGTGGCGGTAACCACGGTAGAGGCCACCAGGGTAAGAGAGATGGTGGGAAGTTTCCCACATGTGCTACTTACGGGAGGAACCACACCGGTGAGTGTTGGGGAAATTATCATTCTTGTTGGAGTTGTGGTGCTAGAGACCACATTAGGCGTGATTGTCCACATCAGGTGGGACAGGCACCAGCTCAGGCTCCTGCTAGAGCCAATGACTTTCAGAGAGGCCGCGGGCGCGGTAGAGGTAACTTCCAGCCGAGGAACGATGGTCAGAGGAACATAGCACATGTAGTTGCAGTTCAGCCAGAGAGCGGAGGTCAGGCCAGAGTTTATGCTCAGCGTGGAGATCAGCATGACACTGATGTGATCGCAGGTAACTTCTCGATACAGTCTTTGGGTTTGCTTTCTTTGATTGACTCTGGGTCTACGCATTCCTACATATTGAGTGAGCATGCACGGTCTTTGAATTTGCCTTGTGAGATGTTAGAGGTAGGAGTTAGTGTTACTAGTTCCTTTGGGGACACGGTAGTAGTTAGGAAGATGTACCGAAGGTGTCCGTTGATGGTTCAGGGGCATGTGTTTCCAGTGGATATGATGGAACTCCCTTTCTATGGTTTTTATGTGATTCTGGGTATGGACTGGCTCACGGAGCATAGAGCTAGGATAGATTTTGAAACTAAGCGGATTTCCTTGAGACTCACAGATGACTTTGAGATTGTAGTGGTGGGCGAGAACGTGAAGTTCTTGTCCAATGTGGTTTCAGTATTAGAGGCTAAGAGATTAGTTGAGTTGGGGTGCGAAGCATACTTAGCATATGTGATGAACCCTAACATGAGTGAGGTTAGACCTCAGGATATCCGGGCAGTATGTGATTTTCCTAGCGTGTTTCCGGAAGAATTGCCAGGGTTACCACCGGACAGAGAGGTAGAGTTCAGCATTGAGACTTATTCTAATTCAGCTCCTGTTTCGATTGCTCCATATCGTATGGCACCGAAAGAATTGAAAGAGTTGAAGACTCAGTTGCAAGAATTGACAGATAGAGGTTTTATTCGGCCTAGTTCTTCACCTTGGGGTGCACCAGTTTTGTTTGTGAAGAAGAAAGATGGAAGTATTAGAATGTGTATAGATTACAGACAGTTAAATCAGTTGACAGTGAAGAACAAATATCTATTGCCTAGAATTGACGACTTGTTTGATCAGTTGAGAGGAGCATCTGTCTTTTTGAAGATTGATTTGAGATGGGGCTACTACCAGCTAAAGGTAAGAGAGGTTGATGTACCGAAGACGACCTTTAGGACTAGATATGGTCACTATGAGTTCTTAGTCATGCCATTTGGGTTGACTAATGCATCGGCTGCTTTCATGGACATGATGAATAGGATTTTTCATCAGTATCTAGATCAGTTTGTAGTTGTGTATATTGATGACATCTTGGTGCACTCGCGAACTGAAGAAGACCATTACCGACACTTGAGACTTGTTTTGAAGACTTTGCTAGATCATCAGTTGTATGTGAAGCTCAGCAAGTGTGAGTTCTGGATCCGGGAGGTAGTCTTCTTAGGACATATAGTGTCAGCCGATGGGATTAGAGTTGATCCGAAGAGGATTGAAGCCATTGTTGAGTGGAAGCAACCGAAGTCTGTGACAGAGGTACGTAGCTTCCTAGGCTTAGCCGGATACTATAGGAGATTTGTAGAGGGTTACTCTAAGTTAGCCGCTCCATTGACATAGTTACTTCAGAAGAGTGTTCAGTTTGAATGGACAGATGCAAGACAGAGAGCCTTTGAGAAATTGAAAGAAGCTTTGACCCAAGCACCGATCTTGATACAGCCTTAGTCCGGGAAGGACTATGTAGTCTACAGTGATGCTTCGTATGTAGGGCTAGGATGTGTTCTTATGCAAGACAAGAGAGTGGTGGCTTATGCCTCAAGACAGTTGAAGACCCATGAGCGCAACTATCCGACCCATGACATAGAATTAGCTGCAGTTGTGTTTTCTCTGAAGATTTGGAGGCACTATTTGTACGGTGAGAGATGCACAGTGTACACCGATCACAAGAGTTTGAAGTACATCATGACTCAGCGAAATTTGAATCTCAGACAGCCTAGATGGTTAGAGTTGCTAAAAGACTATGATCTTACTATTGAGTACCATCCGGGTAAGGCCAATGTAGTGGCCGATGCATTGAGTAGAAAGATGGTCGTGGACTTGAGAGCTATGTTTGCTAGATTGAGTTTGTCCGGAGATGGAGGCTTGATAGCCGAGCTTCAGGTTAGGCCTACTCTAGGTCAGTTGATTAGAGAGAAACTACTCTTAGATAGATCTTTGGCACCTCACGTGCAAGATATAGCTGAGGGTAGATCTTCAGACTACAGTTTCAGTACTGATGGGGTTTTGTGTTTCAAGGACAGAATAGTTGTGCTAGAAGACAGTGATTTGAGACGTACGATCTTGACTGAAGCCCACAGTAGTCTGTTTTCTATGCATCTTGGAAGTACGAAGATGTACCGTGACTTGAAGAATGAGTACTTTTTGATTGGCTTGAAGAGAGATGTAGCCGACTTTGTGAGTAAGTGCTTAGTGTGTCAGAGAGTGAAGGCGGAACATCAGGTTATCTCAGGTTTGTTACAGCCGTTGAGAATTCCGGAATGGAAGTGGGAGAACATCATCATGGATTTCTTTTCGGGTCTGCCTTTGATTGAATTCAAGAATTATGTGTTGATTGAATATTATGTGTTGATTGTGGCTATTGGTTGTGTTTTTGGTTGGCTAGAGGCAAGAGGGGTCGTCGAAGAAGCTTTGAAACCGAATCCGGGTTCGTAGGAGTTTCGCTTGGTAGCTAAGGAAGGGCGGTTAGTGGTTTCAAACTTGATTTAAAGTTTGGTTCGAGTATGTGTAGTGTGTGTGTGTAAAGTGTGCTTGGTAGGCCACTTCCTTTTAACTCAAGTAGTTACATTTAGCCTTTGTTCTCCTTAAATGCTAATGTGCTTGTTGGCTATGCTCTTGTGATTGTGGTTATTTGGTGCATGTATATCGTGATGTATATATATGTGATGAGCATGAGTTGTGGTTGATGATATGTGATGTGATAATAATAATTGGCTCTAAATAAATTACCGGTTGTAAATGATCGATCATTAGGATTAGTGTGCACACAAATTGAGTCAAAACGTACGTGGCCTTGATGGCGTTAAGTCATCAAGGAGGAGTACGGTGATGTAACATTCCACCAGAAGCTTTTATTTATTTCTACGGCATGATGAGTGGAATCCCATCCATAGGTCATGTGGCGATGAGTAGAATCCCGCACATGCAAGGTCCGGTGATGAGTTTAATCCCACCGAGGTAAAGTGTTGTTGAGGTTTAAATCCGCACAATCGGGGTAATTTAAAGTGGCCAATTAACTTGTTCATATATTGTGATATGTGATGTTGATTTATGATTGTTGTTTATTGATACTTGATGCTTAGTATGAAGTAAGATGCCATGCTATGCCACTTGAAAGACTAGCTAGGTCTACTTGTTTATATGTCAATGTTTGGTGTATGTAAGATTAGGATTTACATGCTTGAACCCTGCATTGTTGATGTTTTTCGTTTTAGAGCACCCTCACTAAGCTATAGCTTACGCTCTCAATGTTCAACAATGCAGATCATTAGCATGGTGTTAGCTCGAGGCAAGGCAAGAAGGGCTTTCCAAGTTGGTGACTCAAGTACGGTGGTTAATATTGTATTAGTTAGCAATGTGGCAAGGGTTTTGTATGAGCTTGTATGACTCATTTACATGTGTTGATGTTGAATTGATTATGGTTTGTAAGCATGATATGTTATGATGAATGTTGTGGGTGTAAACCTCTTATATGCTTATCATATGCCTTTAAGGCTTTGAGTTCCTTGTATGACCTTAAATGTTGAAATGCCTTTTGTTGGAATGCCATGCTTGAAAGCTTATGTTGCTTGTATGGTTTGTGTATCAACTTGTGTTGGATTGTGCCTTTGGTTTCATATTAAAGCATGGTTTTATGGTTGGATTGCCTTAGGATTGATGATAGTGTGTTGGTTGAGGTTTTAGAGGGATTTAGGGGCCTCTTTGTGCCTTAAATCAGCTAAAACTTGTAAGTTCGTAGCAGGGGTATCGATACGGATGGTCCAGTATCGATACCGCCTTCTTGTTTCAGGCCTCGTGTATCGATACGCGAGGGGGCGTATCGATACCTTTTGGTCACTGGAGATATTGTCCATTTCGGTATCGATACGGGCCTCTGGTGTATCGATACCGTCATCTTAGCATTGACCGTGGGAATTCAACCGTTGGGGAGGGTATCGATACACTTCTTAGGTGTATCGATACTGTCTCCACGGGTTGACTTTGACCAGTTGACCTAGTCAAGGGGTATCGATACACCCCTTAAGTGTATCGATACCGCCTGCAGTTTAAGCTCAAAATTGGGCTGTAAGATGTTGGGTTGAGTTCGTTTGTTTGCCTCGTGAATGTTGCTCCGCTGTATGATCACATAGGATTAAATACTCATCTAGACAAGATTTAACATGGAAAAAATAGGGTTGCTAACCGAGGGGGAATCCTTAAAGGGTTTTCACTCGGTTTTCCCGCGTGTAGCTCACTAGGACCGGTCATCCGGCCAGACCGGGACGAGGGGGTTACATTTGTTGGTATCAGAGCCTGAGGTTACCGAGACCTCGGGCACGTAAGTGAGGTAAGCTTGATGTATTAAAGTATTTTTTATGTTCGATGCATGTCTTGCCATGAATTCTTGAATATCTGACTGTTAGTATGATGTTTTGAAGCATGAATTGTAGTGTCTGGTGTAGTGTGGGTGCCCATTGCTACTATTACTTAATTTAAAAATATCTTTGGAAAAAGGAGTACTTGAGCGCTATTGGACCCTTTCTTTGACTAACGCAATCCTCATATGTTTCTTGTTGTAGTTTATACTTTGCTAGCTGTAGCATGAGACCACGTGGGAGGCCTAGGATGGTTCGACCGGAACCACGGGTAGAGGCTCCGAGGGTTGAGCTAGTAGTGAGAGTTGAGGCTCAAGTGGGAGAGCCTGTGGTTGGAGTTGGAGCACCACCACCACCTCCTCCATCAGGAGCGGGAGGTGAGGCCGGGGTCAAAGGAGAGGGACCACAAGGTGGCCAAGAACCGGCAGGGATAGACTTAGCTCTGTTGGTTCAGGCGATAGACGGGGCATTTCAGGTTGCAGTAGCTGGAGGTCAGGCAGCTCATCATCAGGGTGAGGGCACCAAATTACCCTTAGAGATACTTCGGGGCCTTGGGGCTGAAGAGTTTAGAGGAGCCACTCCGGAGAGGTCAGAGTTGTGGTTTGAGATGACCGTCTGTATCCTTGCTCAGATGGGATGTACTGGTGAGCGCAAGTTGGGATGTGTTGAGTCTCTGCTTCAGGGTGATGCCTACACTTGGTGGGTCACCATTACTGCGGGTATGGATGAGGCCGAGATCACTTGGGAGTTCTTTGAGACAGCTTTCCGTAAGAAGTATCTGGGTCCGCGATACCTCGATGAGAGGAAGAGGGAGTTTATGGCATTGCTTCAGGGGAGTATGTCCGTGACCGATTATGAGATCTGGTTTGTCAGATTGAGTCAGTATGCACCTGAGCTTGTGCCTACTGAGATGGAGCGTAGTAACCGCTTCCGTTATGGGCTGAGTGAAGAGATCAAGACGTACACACTAGCTTCAGATTACACTGATTTTGTTGTCTTGGTCGCGAGGGCCAAGGATTTAGAGCACAGTTTGAGTTTGACCAGGCGGTCAGGTGGATCTAGTTCGGGTAAGTGGTCCAGTAACTTTGGTAGAGGAGATGCCAAGAGGCATCGGTACAACATACATTAGTTTGATCATAGACGTGGTGGCGGTAACCACGGTAGGGGCCACCAGGGTAAGAGAGATGGTGGGAAGTTGCCCACATGTGCTACTTGCGGGAGGAACCACACCGGTGAGTGTTGGGGAAATTATCATTCTTGTTGGAGTTGTGGTGCTAGAGACCACATTAGGCGTGACTGTCCACATCAGGTGGGACAGGCACCAGCTCAGGCTCCTGCTAGAGCCAATGACTTTCAGAGAGGCCACAGGCGCGGTAGAGGTAACTTCCAGCCGAGGAACGATGGTCAGAGGAACATAGCACATGTAGTTGCAGTTCAGCCAGAGGGCGGAGGTCAGGCCAGAGTTTATGCTCAGCGTGGAGATCAGCATGACACCGATGTGATCGCAGGTAACTTCTCGATACAGTCTTTGGGTTTGCTTTCTTTGATTGACTCTGGGTCTACACATTCCTACATATTGAGTGAGCATGCACGGTCTTTGAATTTGCCTTGTGAGATGTTAGAGGTAGGAGTTAGTGTTACTAGTTCCTTTGGGGACACGGTAGTAGTTAGGAAGATGTACCGAAGTTGCCCGTTGATGGTTCAGGGGCATGTGTTTCCAGTGGATATGATGGAACTCCCTTTCTATGGTTTTGATGTGATTCTGGGTATGGACTGGCTCACGGAGCATAGAGCTAGGATAGATTTTGAAACTAAGCGGATTTCCTTGAGACTCACAGATGACTATGAGATTGTAGTGGTGGGCGAGAACGTGAAGTTCTTGTCCAATATGGTTTCAGTATTAGAGGCTAAGAGATTAGTTGAGTTGGGGTGCGAAGCATACTTAGCGTATGTGATGAACCCTAACATGAGTGATGTTAGACCTCAGGACATCCGGACAGTATGTGATTTTCCTAGCGTGTTTCCGGAAGAATTGCCAAGGTTACCACCGGACAGAGAGGTAGAGTTCAGCATTGAGACTTATTCTGATTCAGCTCCTGTTTCGATTGCTCCATATCGTATGACACCGAAAGAATTGAAAGAGTTGAAGACTCAGTTGCAAGAATTGACAGATAGAGGTTTTATTCGGCCTAGTTCTTCACCGTGGGGTGCACCAGTTTTGTTTGTGAAGAAGAAAGATGGAAGTATGAGAATGTGTATAGATTACACACAGTTAAATCAGTTGACAGTGAAGAACAAATATCCGTTGCCTAGAATTGACGACTTGTTTGATCAGTTGAGAGGAGTATCTGTCTTTTCGAAGATTGATTTGAGATCGGGCTACTACCAGCTAAAGGTAAGAGAGGTTGATGTACCGAAGACGACCTTTAGGACTAGATAAGGTCACTATGAGTTCTTAGTCATGCCATTTGGGTTTACTAATGCACCGGCTGCTTTCCTGGACATGATGAATAGGATTTTTCATCAGTATCTAGATCAGTTTGTAGTTGTGTTTATTGATGACATCTTGGTGTACTCGCGAACTGAAGAAGACCATGACCGACACTTGAGACTTGTTTTGAAGACTTTGCTAGATCATCAGTTGTATGCGAAGCTCAGCAAGTGTGAGTTCTGGATCCGGGAGGTAGTCTTCTTAGGACATATAGTGTCAGCCGATGGGATTAGAGTTGATCCGAAGAAGATTGAAGCCATTGTTGAGTGGAAGCAACCGAAGTCTGTGACAGAGGTACGTAGCTTCCTAGGCTTAGCCGGATACTATAGGAGATTTGTAGAGGGTTTCTCTAAGTTAGCCGCTCCATTGACACAGTTACTTCAGAAGAGTGTTCAGTTTGAGTGGACGGATGCAAGACATAGAGCCTTTGAGAAATTGAAAGAAGCTTTGACCCAAGCACCGATCTTGATACAGCCCGAGTCCGGGAAGGACTATGTAGTCTACAGTGATGCTTCGTATGTAGGGCTAGGATGTGCTCTTATGCAAGACAAGAGAGTGGTGGCTTATGCCTCAAGACAGTTGAAGACCCATGAGCGCAACTATCCGACCTATGACATAGAATTAGCTGCAGTTGTGTTTGCTCTGAAGATTTGGAGGCACTATTTGTACGGTGAGAGATGCACAGTGTACACCGATCACAAGAGTTTGAAGTACATCATGACTCAGCGAGATTTGAATCTCAGACAGCGTAGATGGTTAGAGTTGCTAAAAGACTATGATCTTACTATTGTGTACCATCCGGGTAAGGCGAACGTAGTGGCCGATGCATTGAGTAGCAAGATGGTCGTGGACTTGAGAGCTATGTTTGCTAGATTGAGTTTTTCTGGAGATGGAGGCTTGATAGCCGAGCTTCAGGTTAGGCCTACTCTAGGTCAGTTGATTAGAGAGAAACAACTCTTAGATAGATCTTTGGCACCTCACGTGCAAGATATAGCTGAGGGTAGATCTTCAGACTACAGTTTCAGTACTGATGGGGTTTTGTGTTTCAAGGAAAGAATAGTTGTGCCAGAAGACAGTGATTTGAGACGTACGATCTTGACTGAAGCCCACAGTAGTCCGTTTGCTATGCATCCTGGAAGTACGAAGATGATCGTGACTTGAAGAATGAGTACTTTTGGATTAGCTTGAAGAGAGATGTAGCAGACTTTGTGAGTAAGTGCTTAGTGTGTCAGAGAGTGAAGGCGGAACATCAGGTTCCCTCAGGTTTTTTACAGCCGTTGAGAATTCCAGAATGGAAGTGGGAGAACATCACCATGGATTTTGTTTTGGGTTTGCCTTTGACTCCTACGAAGAAGAACTCAGTTTGGGTGATAGTAGATCAATTTACGAAGTGTGCTCACTTCTTGGCAGTCAACACTACTTACACTTTAGATAGATTGGCTGACTTGTACATTGGTGAGATTGTTAGACTGCATGGTGTGCCGAAGTCCATTGTATCAGATAGAGATCCGCGGTTTACTTCTAGATTTTGGGAGTGTCTTCATACAGCTTTGGGTACCTGTTTGAACTTCATCACTTCTTATCATCCTCAGTCAGATGGTCAGTCAAAGAGGGTTATTCAGATCTTAGAGGACATGTTGCGTTGTTGTATCATTGACTTTCAGGGTACTTGGGAGAAGCATTTGCCTCTAGTAGAGTTTGCGTACAATAACAGCTTTCAGTCGAGCATTCAGATGGCTCCGTATGAGGCCTTGTATGGCCGGAAGTGTAGAACTCTAGTGTGTTGGGCCGAAGTGGGACAAAAATTGTTACCTATGCCGGATTTGCTCAAGGGGACAACTGACAAGGTAAAATTGATTTGTGACCGTTTGAAAGCTGCTTCGGATAGGCAGAAGTCCTATGCCGATTTGAAGGGGAAGGAAGTCGAGTTCTCAGTGGGTGAAAGAGTATTCTTGAAAGTGTCTCCGTGGAAGAAAGTGATGAGATTTGGCCGAAAAGGGAAGTTGAGTCCGAGGTACATAGGACCGTATAAGACTGTGAAGAGGGTTGGTCCCATTGCTTATCAGTTGCGATTGCCATCCGAGCTAGAGAAGATACACGATGTGTTCCATGTTTCGATGCTTCGTAAGTATAGGTCCAATCCATCACATGTTATGCCCGTAGAAGAGATTGAATTGAATCCGAATTTGACTTATGAAGAAGAGCCCTTTGAGATCTTAGCTTCTGACAGTAAGGTGTTGAGGGGTAGATCGATTGAGTTAGTGAAGGTGCGGTGGCAACGTAGAGGTGTGGACGAGGCCACTTGGGAGAGGAAGGAGGATATGGAAAAGCAGTTTTCGTATCTCTTTCAGTCAGGTAATTTCGGGGACGAAATTCCTTAAGTGGAAGAGAGTTGTAACACCCGTGTTTTGGGCCTAGGAGTTAACCGAGTTATAGTTCGAGTCAATAAAATTTAAATTAAAACAATTCCACCTAATTTGTGATGTAATTGAGCTTTAATAAGAGGGGAGGGACCTACATTGCGATTTTACCCAAAAGTTTTAAAAAAAGGAAGACAACTTTTAAAGTTGTCATCTTCTCCCCCTTTTACCCTCCTTTCCCACGTGAAGAAAACAAACCCCCTTCCCAAACTCTCTCAAATATTCAAGTTACTATTCCATTCGATTTCAACTTCGTTTCAAGGTGTTTTTGGAAGGTAAACATGTTTCCTTAGTCTCATCTTTATCCTCTATCTACCTATGGTCTTGGATTTCAAAAACATGGACTTTTAAAATGTTAGGGTTTTACTAAAAGCTTGGGTTTTTATGAGATTTTCATTTTTTTTCACAAAATTGAGTTGGGGCATTAATTATTCATGTTAAAAGGTGCAACATATATCAATTTGGTTGAGTTTTGATGAAAATCCGTAGTAGGGTCTTAGGGCAAATTTTAAGGTGTCAAAACTTGGGTTTTGGTGGGTTTAAGGTCGAAATTGAAGGGCTGTTGGTTTAGGGATATTATGAAGGTGTTTTGGGATCATTTGAGAGTCATTTGGGTGTTTGAAAGTAGAGTTTTCAGCCAAGGTTTGAGGGAGTACGAATTTGTTATATTTGGGGATTAAATGTGGTTGGAAATTGTGGATGAAGTTGGTTTGAATTCAAGGATTATGTGTTGATTGAATATTAGCATTGATTGTGGCTATTGGTTGTGTTTTGGTTGGCTAGAGGCAAGAGCGATCGTCGAAGAAGCTTTGGGACCGAATCCGGGTTCGTAGGAGTTTCGCTTGGTAGCTAAGGAAGGGCGGTTAGTGGTTTCAAACTTGATTTAAAGTTTGGTTCGAGTATGTGTGTAGTCTGTGTGTAAAGTGTGTTTGGTAGGCCATTTCCTTTTAACTCAAGTAGTTACATTTAGCATTTGTTCTCCTTAAATGCTAATGTGCTTGTTGGCTATGCTCTTGTGATTGTGGTTATTTGGTGCATGTATATCGTGATGTATATATATGTGATGAGCATGAGTTGTGGTTGATGATATGTGATGTGATAATAATAATTGGCTCTAAATAAATTACCGGTTGTAAATGATCGATCATTAGGATTAGTGTGCACACAAATTGAGTCAAAACGTACGTGGCCTTGATGGCGTTAAGTCATCAAGGAGGAGTACGGTGATGTAACATTCCACCGGAAGCTTTTATTCATTTCTACGGGATGATGAGTGGAATCCCATCCGTAGGGCATGTGGCGATGAGTGGAATCCCGCACATGCAAGGTCCAGTGATGAGTGTAATCCCACCGAGGTAAAGTGTTGTTGAGGTTTAAATCCGCACAATCGGGGTAATTTAAAGTGGCCAATTAACTTGTTCATATATTGTGATATGTGATGTTGATTTATGATTGTTGTTTATTGATACTTGATGCTTAGTATGAAGTAAGATGCCATGCTATATCACTTGAAAGACTAGCTAGGTCTACTTGTTTATATGTCAATGTTTGGTGTATGTAAGATTAGGATTTACATGCTTGAACCTTGCATTGTTGATGTTTTTCGTTTTAGAGCACCCTCACTAAGCTATAGCTTACGCTCTCAATGTTCAACAATGCAGATCATTAGCGTGGTGTTAGCTCGAGGCAAGGCAAGAAGGGCTTTCCAAGTTGGTGACTCAAGTACGGTGGTTAATTTTGTATTAGTTAGCAATGTGGAAAGGGTTTTGTATGAGCTTGTATGACTCATTTACACGTGTTGATGTTGAATTGATTATGGTTTGTAAGCATGATATGCTATGATGAATGTTGTGGGTGTAAACCTCTTATATGCTTATCATATGCCTTTAAGGCTTTAAGTTCCTTGTATGACCTTAAATGTTGAAATGTCTTTTGTTGGATTGTGCCTTTGGTTTCATGTTAAAGCATGCTTTTATGGTTAGATTGCCTTAGGTTTAATGATAGTGTGTTGGTTGAGGTTTTAGAGGGATTTAGGGGCCTCCTTGTGCCTTAAATCAGCTAAAACTTGTAAGTTCGTAGCAGGGGTATCGATACGGATGGTCCAGTATCGATACTGCTTTCTTGTTTCAGGCCTCGTGTATCGATACGCGAGGGGGCGTATCGATACCTTTTGGTCACTGGAGATACTGTCCATTTCGGTATCGATACGGGCCTCTAGTGTATCGATACCGTCATATTAGCGTTGACTGTGGGAAGTCAACCGTTGGGGAGGGTATCGATACACTTCTTGGGTGTATCGATACGGTCTCCACGGGTTGACTTTGACCAGTTGACCTAGTCAAGGGGTATCGATACACCACTTTAGTGTATCGATACCGCCTGCAGTTTAAGCTCAAAATTGGGCTTTAAGATGTTGGGTTGAGTTCGTTTGTTTGCGTCGTGAATGTTGCTCCGCTGTATGATCACATAGGATTAAATACTCATCTAGACAAGATTTAAAATGGAAAAAATAGGGTTGCTAACCGAGGGGGAATCCTTAAGGGGTTTTCACTCGGTTTTCCCCCGTGGAGCTCACTCGGACCGGTCATCCGGCCAGACCGGGAGGAGGAGGTTACACACATTAAATTTCAGCAATCCATGTAACGGGGTTCCAAACAACACCCTGTCACACCATAGTTCCCCCACCTTGAGGCACACACCCCCTCGAACACTCCCACCAACTCGCTTCCGTCATCAAATTCGTATCCCTCGACGCTTTCACCCAATACTCTGCGTACAACTTAATCAAAAAGATCTCTTTACAAAGACATACATTTATTATTGAACATTAATTCATTACGGATCAACCACATCGCCCATAACACCGAAGCACAACTCGTAGGCCACCAACTATGCATGACTCCCTCCAAACGAACATAGAAATATATATATATTGTATGATAATAAAAATGATTTAAATTAGAATCAATCAGTACTATAATATTATAAATATTTACAATTGAATTCAAACAAAAACTTGAATAACTCATTTTAAAAACTCAACTCAAAATATTTAAATAAGGTTTAAATGATAAAATAAGACTATCAACTTGATTAATTGAAATTCTTTTACTTATCTCGATCGAATATTATCAATATTTTTTTATTACTTTGGGTTGTGACAAAACATGATTGTAGGGTCCGACAGCAAGAGTAGAGCTGAGAGAACTGTTGTTGAAGTATGTAAAACCTATGATTGATTTTGATATAATTAAATCTT
Organism: Hibiscus tridactylites; assembly: GCA_958450335.1. NCBI lineage: Eukaryota > Viridiplantae > Streptophyta > Magnoliopsida > Malvales > Malvaceae > Hibiscus > Hibiscus tridactylites. The sequence goes on along the minus strand of OY288274.1, from coordinate 32,781,454 downwards.
TAAGGATCAATTTGTAAAACTTAAAATTGTTTTTTATAAGTCCCTTAATAAGTTTTAAAACACCAACACTTTAAAACTGATTTATAAAACTCAAACTCAAAATATTTTCTAAGTGTTCCAAGGCAAAACCATTGAAAATCGTCCAGGCGTATCGATACAGCACCAAGCGTATCGATACCATTTTACCAAACTTGGTTACTGTCGGAACCAATATCGATACCCCAAACCCTCGTATCGATACTGCCCTGTGTTAAAATTCAAAGAGTTTGAATGGCGTACCGATACGGCAAACCCTCGTATCGATACGACCCTTATAATTTTAAAGATTAAGTCGGTTTAAAAATATGACCGTTGGTGTCAGTTGGTTGGTAACCAAACTTTAAAAGTTTGTTAACCCGTATCGATACGCCTAACCCTCGTACCGATACGGTTGTGGACAGTGAGCTAAGTTCAGAAAATAGTATCGATACGGCCCTTGCCGTTTCGATACACAGTACTGATACGCTTACGTGCGTATCGATACCCCTTATTAAATGCACACAACGGCTCTTTCTTTTCTGAGACAGGTACCGATACCCTTTCCCGCGTACCGATACCGGTAGCTGCAGAAGTGCATTAATGGTGGTAAAAGAGGGTTCCAACGACTTCATTTATGTTCCCAACCACCCAAACGGCTAGAAATCAATGTGGAGGTATAAAAGACATATCCAAAAGCTACAGCAAAAACTATTGATCTTCAAGAAAACACTTATTCATCAAATCCAAGCAATTGTGCCAAAATTCCTATTTGTCTAGAAATCCCAATTGTAATCTTCATTCATATTTTGTCAAATTGGGTTGAGTGCTTGTATTGGGGCTATCATTTGTATTGAGAGATACCTTATTATCCATCAATTTTCTTTGTTCACTTGTGTGAGGATTGGGTTGATTTTTGGGTAGAAAAATCAACCGAAATTGTAAAGGGTTGCCTCCTTGTCCTAGAAAAGGGGAAGAGCAATTTAGTGGAATTGTTGCAAATCCTTAGTGAAGCTAAGGTAGTGGATGTAGAGTTCATTTGGAACTTGAACCACTCTAAATCTCTTGTCCATCATTTTTAATTTGCAAATTTCCACCACAAAACTTTAAATTTCCAATTCAACCCCCTCTTGGTCAATATCGATCTTGCGATCCACTCAACAATTGGTATCAGAGCCTACCTCTTTGAGGATTAACAACCACAAGAGGAGTTCCTTGGAAGAGTGCGATTATCAAAGTATCAAGAGATGACTTCAACCTCCGGTTCCGGCATGTATGAGTCACAATCCACTACAAGGCCTCCCTTCTTCAACAGTGATAACTATTCTTTTTGGAAGAATAGAATGCGTCTATTCATCAAGTCAAGTGACTATCTTGTGTGGGATTTCATTGAGGATGGGCCATATATTCCATTGAAGCAAGATGGTGAAGGCAAGATGGTGCTAAAGAAGAAAGTGGAAATGAGTGAAGAGGAGAGGAAAAAGATTCAAGTCAATGATAAAGCTCTCCACATGTTATTTTGTGCTTTCGGTCCGGACATCTACTCAAAGGTCTCATCTATTGAAAGTGCCAAAGAAGTGTGGGACACTCTTGAGACCACTTATGAAGGCACCAATGATGTTAAAGAAACTAAGATTGGACTTCTCAATCTTAGCTATGAAAATTTCAAGATGGAGCCCGATGAGACGGTGTCAAAGATGTTTGATCGTTTCTCCACGATTGTCAATGGTCTAAAGGGCTTTGGAGAGATCATACCGGAAGACAAGCTTGTCCGGAAGCTACTCTATTCACTTCCCGAGTCTTGGGATGGGAAGAGAACCGCTATCATCGAAGCAAAGAACTTGAAGACATTGAAGCTTGATGAGCTTGTGGGTTCTCTCCTTACTCATGAGATCATGAAGCAAGGAAGGGAAGATGAGAAGAAGAAAGAAGAGAAAAGGGTAGAGAAGCTTGAGGTTGAGAAGAAGAAGAAGATGGGAATAGTTCTCAAGGCTAAAGCTTCACAACATGATGAGAGCTCATCTTGTGAGGAGGATGAACTTGAAGAATTGGCTATGATAGCCAAACGGTTCTCACGTTTCATGAGGTCCAACCGGGGAAGAAAAATCCAAAGGAAGATGGACTTCAAAGGCAAGAACAAAGAAGAAGGAAAGGATCTCATCATTTGCTTTGAGTGCAAACAACCCGGCCACATACGTTCGGAGTGCCCTCAACTCAAGAATAAGGGCTTTGAGAAGAAGAAGAGACTCAAAGCCAAGCTTGCTACTTGGAGTGATGAGGAGTCATCGGAGGATGACGAACAAGAAGTGGCTAATCTTTGCCTCATGGCACTTGAGGAAGATTCCTCCTTGGTAACCTCTAACTCATCTACTTTAGATTTTTCATATGAAGAATTAAATGATGCATATGATGAGTTACAAGAGGTATATGATGAATTAGTTGAGAAGTTTAAAGAGTCGGTCATTAAAAACAAGAAAATCATTTTAGAACTAAATGAGAAAAATGACTCACTCACTCAAGCTAATTCAAAATTTGAGAAAAAGATATTAGGATTAAAAGATGAACTAAAGTTCTTTTAAGATGAAAATGTTGATCTTAATAACCTTTTATCTCAATGTAATAGTGAACACCAAAAGGTGTTGGGTGAGCTAAATGAGCTCAAAAAGTCTTTAAAAATTGTTGGTAGTGTCAAGCATGAAGTAGGAGAATCCTCTAGAACACACCAACCTAAGAAAAAGACTAACTACTACAAACAAGGTAGCTATCCTAGACATAGTAGAGCTAAAAGAATTAGAAGTGTATGGGTTCCTAAGGAACTTGTTAAATCTAATAATATTATTGCTATGTCATCTTGGATTCCTCCCGGCGTGAATCGAAGGATGAACACCGATGTGTATGAATTCTTCTTTAGCCACTTAACCTCGCCCTATCCCTAGGCACGAGATAGTTCAACTATAAACTAGAGAACTTGCTCTTATTTCTTTCGTATACTTAACTCTCCCGATGCTAAGTAAATAGATAACCTCACAATGCTCTCCCGATGCTCTTGCAAGATATTAATAACCAAAATAAGAGAACTTGGAGTTTATTTTATTGAACTGAAAATACCTAAAACAAAACAACCCTTGCAACTACTTTACAAAACAACCCGTGGCCCTAGGGGGTTTTTAGAACATGTCGGTGACGGGTAAACGGTAGAGGGGTTTAGGTTATCGGTTATGGGGTATTGGATGCCTCCTAGGTTAAATCTATGCCCTTATATAAGCTTTGGGCTCAAGTATTCTAAGTTAACAAGGATTACAACTTTAATGAAAAGTAAGATTCTAATAAATGCTTAATCTCTAAGGATTCCTACTTTTCAGCCGCCTCCTTGTTTCATGGGAATTCCTCTCTTTGAGCTTTGGCTTGACATATCTTTTGATCCGGGGCTTGGAAAAATATTTGGCTTTCACACGACAGACGAGCAGATTTTTCTCTATCTATCGAGGTCCATTTTACTTTTCCTCTTCATAAAGCTGCTGTCACCTTGCTGTCACGACAGGTCCATGGCAGCTTCGTCCTCCTCGTCTGCTTGTCCAGTTCAGCTCTTCTGCTTCTCTGTCCAGCGCCTGCCTTCTTTGTCAACTATGGCAGCTACCTGCAAAATAAGCCATCTTTTAGTAGAATCCGTGCCTTTAGTGTATTTGTGATGTTTTTACTGTAAACTGACCTAAATGCAATGCAATGATGCTTGAATGCAACAGAAATATGGGTTAAAAAGGGTGTAAATAATAGAACTTTTACACACTCAACACACCCCAAACTCAAGTTTTTGCTTGCCCTCAAGCGATTAAACCTAAAAGAAAAAAGAAAATTTTTGTGTTGGCCTTCAAACGGTGAACTGTCCCTTACCCGTCGCTCAATCTCTATGGCGGCAGCAACCTGTCGGAAAGGTTAGGATCTGTCCGGAATCTCCCTATAGCTCTCGTGCAGTGTGTGCATGCTTGTGAACAGTTATATGCTAAGACTCTCTTAGTTTCACTAGAATATTCAACTTTTTAACTCGACTTTTTATGCCAAAGTTTATTTTCTTGAAGACACATTTTCATGCTTTTTTTTCTTCTCTTTTCAAGCTAAATTTTTCTAGAGCCAGTTTCGGGCACCTCTAGTTAGCTTCCTAGAGCCAGTTTCTGGCACCTCTAGGTTTTTTGAATTTTCTTTTGCTAAACTTCTTTCCTAGAGCCAGTGTTAGGCACCTCTAGGGGCTATTCAAGTACTAAGCATCCTATTCTAGTTTGGCTAAAAGAAATCTAAGCAATATAACAGTCACAAAGGTGTTTAAATTTTTCAGAACTATAGAAAGGCTCTAAACTTCTCCTTAAACTGTCCTAAAGATGCTGCCACGACAGAGCTGTCATGACAGGTAAGTTAACTTCACAGTTTTAAGCCAACAGTTTTATATTTTCTAATTTTTTTAAGAGAACTTATTTAAAAAAAAACACAACAATTAATAAAAAAGATGTACTTAAGACTCCATTAATGATGGAGGGTTGCCACCCCCAAACTCGAGGGTTGCATTGCCCTCAATGCAAAATGACAGAAGAAAAACAAAAACATGAAGTACATCACAAAAGATATAAGCAGGCAGCAATAAAAGCAAATAAAAGACTTAAATTTTTCAATCGCTGTCCTCGCTGCTGCTGCTGACACGGATCTGACGGCGGCGTCTGGGCTGTGGAGGAGGCTGGGTAGGTTCAGGGGCAGGTTGCTCCACGAGATGGACGTTCGAACTGCTGCCACTGTCCCAGGTGCTGCTGGTGGTGGTGCTAGCCTTGGGCATCAGCCTCCTGTCTGCCACGTGCTTCTGCCTCTTGACAGGCGTAAACTCTCTCTCCAAATTCCTCCTGATCAGAGGGTTGTCATCGGAGGCAGGTCTCTTTGTTCCTCTGGCAGAGGTTTCGGCCGTTGGACTGCCTGCTACCGTCGGGGCAGGTGATGGGGTGGAAGCAGTAGAGTGGGAATTTGGGGAGGCAGATGGTGTGGGTGTGTGGACAGGGGAGGGGATGTTGAAATAATGGGCAGGAAAAGTAGGGAAATTAACATCGGGAAAATTTAAAGTGTTGGTAATAAAGTTTACCGTCGAGTTGGTGAAATCCCGGATGAAGGTCATCAATCCCATTTGTCTCTCTTCCACCCGTTGTATCGCAGCAAGGATGTGGGCAGACTAGTCTGTCGGAGCGGTGGCGGCAGCAGGTTCAGGGGCAGGCTCCTCTGATGATTCTGCTGGGGAGCCGACTAGGTTGAAGGAAGAGATAGGTGTAGCCACTACTAGCTCCATGAGGCTGTTGATGTTGTTGTCTGTCCAGCCTCTGCCCTTGATTAGTTTGTCGGAGAGCTCCTCGGGGACAGCAGCATAGCGGCATAGGGAAGTTATTGTGAACGGCAGGTAGAGGCGGGAGTCGGAGCAGAATGTGCAGTCCAAGATGTTGTCCCTCATATAGCGGCCCACATTGATAGACCTGTCGTGCATGATTGAGTGAATGAGGGCAAGCCGCTGCTGGTTCACCGTCGTGTGGTGAGAGGACGGCATGATACGCTTTTTGATGAAAGCGTTCCAGAGTTTGGCTTCCGGGAGTAGCTGCCCCCTTTTGACAGAATGGGGGTTCTTTTTGCTTGTGGTCCATGTTGTTCCTTCCTCTGTCACCTCCGCCATGACAGCACCATAGGCGGCAGCATCGAGGGTGTCTAGGAATTTCTGGTGGGCATCATCATCGGGGCCAAAGTAGAGGCCAAACATGTGGTTGATGCTGTCAGCTGTGAAGGGCACCTTTACTCCTCGAACGGTGACAGATGTTGCTGATCTGCTGTCGATAGCAGCATAGAACTCCCGAATTAATGTGTCGTTTAGTTCTACCGGTTGTTCGGTGAATTGCTCCCATAGTTGAGCCGTGATTGCCTTTGTGATGAAAGGTCGGAGTCCCATGTTGGGTGCTTTTCTGATGTAAACGAAACCTCTTTCCTCCCATAACTCCTTTGTGGCGAAGAGCGTCGCTGCTGCTGAAGAAGAGGCTGAGGCAGCACTACGGCGGGTCTGTCTAGACGACATGTTAGTTGCAAGGGTTGTGAAATAGAGAAAGCAAATAAAAACAAGAGGAGAAAGCAAGGGAGAATAAGCAGAAGTGAGAAAAAATGAAAATGAAAACGGGTTTTTATAGCGGTCGAGGGTATGCCCGTTTAATGCTGTAACGGCAGGCGGGAATAACGGGGCGACGGATGGGATTTAGCGTGTCTGACACGCATTTATGCGTCTGTTACGCGTCTGTCACACGCTTCTGCATCTGCCGTGTCAGTCTGCTGACAGCCTGTCTTATCCGTCTGCGGCGGCAGCCGAAACGACAGGCTTCAATAAATGGGCTTTGTTGGGCTGATGGATGGATGGTGGGCTTGGGTCACTTCTCCTTTTCTTCTTGACTCCTTTATTTCCTAAAAACAGAAAATATAAAAACATTATTCGAATAAAATAACCTAATTTCCTAATAAATAATAAAAATAAAAATAAAATTTAGGTTAAATTAGGGATGCCTTGTGGGGCATTTCCTAGAGTAACCACTTCCTGTATTCCTGGGGCTTCAATCCCCTGATAATGCTTGAGGCGTTGTCCATTGACTTTGAATTGGTGCCCGTCTTTTAATGATCGGATAGTGATGGCACCATGGGGAAAAACTTGTACCACTTGAAACGGGCCAGACCATCTAGATTTTAACTTCCCTGGAAAGAGTTTCAACCTAGAATTAAATAACAACACAAGTTGCCCTGGGCAGAACTATCGTGGCAGCAACTTTTTGTCATGCCACTTTTTAGTCTTTTCCTTGTAGATCCTTGCGTTGTCGTAGGCCATTGTCCGTAATTCCTCAATCTCGTTCAGATCTAATAGCCTTTTCTGGCCTGCCTTGTCCAAGTCCATATTCACTGCCTTGATTGCCCAATATGCTTTGTGCTCGATCTCGACAGGCAAGTGACAGGTTTTTCCATAAATCAAACGATATGGAGACATGCCTAATGGAGTTTTAAAAGCTGTCTTATATGCCCAAAATGCATCATTCAAAAGTAAAGACCAATCTTTCCTAGTTGGCTTAACCATCTTTTCAAGAATGTTCTTCACTTCCCTATTGAATATCTCAGCCTGCCCATTGATCTGTGGGTGGTATGCTGTCGCGATCCTGTGCTTGACACCATATTTCTTCAAGGCGGCAGCAATTACCCTATTATCAAAATGTCTCCCCTCATCACTGATGATCGCCTTAGGGATGCCGAATCTAGAAAAAATGTTTTTGTGCAAAAACTTTTGGACCGTCTTGGCATCATTCTTTTGAGTAGCAATGGCTTCAACCCACTTGGAGACGTAATCTACTGCTAGGAGGATGTACAAATTTCCACATGACGTTGGAAAAGGTCCCATAAAATCAATCCCCCAAACGTCGAAGATCTCGACTTCTAGAATGTTCTGCAGTGGCATCTCGTTTCTTCTCGAGATGTTACCTGTCCGCTGGCATCTGTCACAGTGCTTGTAAAAGTCCTGTGCATCCTTATATAGTGTCGGCCAGTAGAACCCTGACTGCAGCACCTTGGCAGCAGTTTTATTGCCTCCTAAGTGACCTCCATATTGTGAAGCATGACAGTGATGGAGAATGTCTTCTTGTTCTTCTTGTGGTACACACATCCTTATAACCTGATCTGCGCACATTTTGAAAAGAAGAGGTTTGTCCCAATAATAATTTTTAACATCATTTTGAAACCTCTTTCTGGCTTGATAATTAAGATCAGAAGGAAGTATTCCGCTAACTATAAAATTAACGAAATCAGCATACCAAGGGAGTTCAGAAGACTTACCTGCCGCCATGGCTGTCGCGACAGCGATTGCGGCAGCAAAGAGCTGCTCATCTGGGAAGGTCTCCAGTATGTTTGTCTCGTCGATTGGTAGACTCTGTTCCTTCTCCAACCTTGACAAGTGGTCTGCCACCTGATTTTCTGTCCCCTTTTTGTCCTTGATCTCAAGGTCGAATTCTTGTAGTAGCAAGATCCACCGTATCAATCTGGGTTTTGCATCCTTCTTTGCGAACAAATACTTTAGGGCAGAATGGTCAGTGTGTATTATTACTTTCGTCCCAAGTATGTAAGAACGAAACTTGTCGATGGAGAACACCACAGCTAACAGCTCCTTTTTTGTGGTGGTTTAGTTCACTTGGGCGTCATTTAATGTTTTGCTGGCATAGTATATGACATGAAACAGCTTATCTCTGCGCTGCCCAAGTGCTGCCCCAACAGCATAGTCACTAGCATCACACATAATCTCAAATGGCTGTGTCCAGTCTGGTGGCTGTACTATGGGGGCTGTCACTAGTTTTTCCTTCAAAATCTTGAATGCTTCAGTACATTCTTCATTAAAGTCAAAGGGTCGGTTCTGCTCTAATAGATGACATAGGGGCTTCGTGATTTTCGAGAAATTCGTGATAAATCTCTGATAAAAACCAGCATGCCCTAAAAAACTTCTAATGCCCTTGACTGTGGTTGGTGGCGGCAGCTTCTCAATTACTTCAATCTTAGCCCTGTCGACTTCTATCCCACGGCAGCTAATCTTATGGCCAAGGACTATCCCTTCGTCCACCATAAAGTGGCATTTTTCCCAATTTAGAACAAGATTAGCTTTTTCACATCTTTCAAGTACTTTTTGAAGATTGCCGAGGCAGCTCTCAAAATCGTCTCCAAAGACGGAAAAATCATCCATGAAAATCTCAAGGAAGTCTTCTACCATGTCGGAGAATATGGCCATCATGCACCTTTGGAAGGTGGCAGGTGCATTACAGAGTCCAAACGGCATCCTCCTAAACGCGTATGTTCCGTAGGGGCATGTAAAAGTCGTTTTTTCTTGATCCTCCGATGCGATGGCAATTTGGTTATAACCTGAATAACCATCAAGAAAACAATAGTAAGGTTTACTCGCTAATCTATCAAGCATTTGATCAATAAAGGGTAAAGGAAAGTGGTCCTTTCGGGTAGCTTTGTTAAGCTTCCGATAGTCCATACAAACCCTCCAACCGGTCACAGTCCTGGTTGGGATTAACTCATTGTTCTCGTTGGTTATCACGGTCATTCCTCCTTTCTTGGGAACACATTGCACCGGGCTCACCCATTTGCTGTCGGAGATGGCGTAAATAATACTAGCATCTAACCATTTAATTATCTCTTTACGCACTACCTCCTTCATCGCATGGTTTAACCGCCTTTGGGCATCTATAGTCGGCTTATGATCTTCCTCGAGGAGGATTTTGTGCATGCATAACGCCAGACTAATGCCTTGAATGTCTGCTATCGTCCATCCAATCGCCTTTTTGTGCTGCCTTAGCATGTCGATTAGTTGTCGTTCCTATTCCTGCGGCAGCTTAGCAGAGATGATTACGGGCAGTGTGTCATTGGAACCAAGATAAGCATATTTAAGCTGCCCTGGCAGGGGCTTTAGTTCTAAAGCGGGTGGTTCAACAATAGATGGCTTTTGGATTACATGGTTATCCGAAGTATAATTCAAGGGTTCGAATAAATTACCTGGATGATTGCCTAACCAGTTTACCTCCTCCTGATCTTCAGTATCAGATGTATCGGATTCAGAGGAGTTGCTGTCGTCGGTGCTGTCGTCGTTGCTGTCGTGACAGTCCTCCAGGTGGCTGCCGCAGCAGTGTCCAAATTTAATATCGTGACAGCCCGACCTGATGCAGGGTTGATCAAGGGTAACTTTAGTGATAGCCTTGCATCCCTCGTCTACATCAGCATGTTTCATCGCTTGGAGAACATTCAACTTAATCTCTTGATCGTTCACGCGCATGGTGAGTTCTCCTTTCTCCACATCAATCAATGATCTTCCCGTGGCTAAGAAGGGTCGCCCAAGGATGACTGGTGCGTTTTCGTCTGCCTCACAGTCTAAGATAAGAAAGTCAGCAGGAAAAATAAGCTTATCCATTCTTACCAGAATATCTTCAATTTTTCCTTCGGGATGAACGTAAGAGCGGTCGGCCAGCTGCAGGGTCACTGTCGTGGGCCGCGCCTTTCCAATGCCTAATTTCTGAAAAACAGACTTGGGCATTAAATTAACACTAGCACCAAGATCACAAAGTGCCTTACCCACAAATTTATTTCCGATTACGCAAGGTATGATGAAACTCCCCGGATCCTTCTTTTTCTGGGGTGGCTGCCGATGAAGAATGCTCATGCAACCTTCTGTCATCTTTACCGTTTCAAATTCCCCAAGTTTAGATTTTTCCGACATAACATCCTTGAGAAATTTAGCATAACCGGGCATCTCCCTAACAGCATCTAACAACGGAATATTAATATGAACCTGCTTAAAAATATCATAAATCTTTTTAAGTTGAGATTCATGCTTAGCTTGTTGTATCCGTTGGGGAAAAGGTGGTGGAGGACGATAATCAGCAATACGCCCTTCCCACTGCATGCGAACCTGAGGACGGTAATCATCGTTTTTCTCCTCTGTCGCTTCTGCTGTCGTGACAGGCTCCTCGGCAGCAGTTTGTTTGTTACCTGTCGGGGCAGCTTCCTCGGCAGGTTTATCCAAGGCAGGTTCCTTTTCTGTTTCAGCTTCTTTTTTTGGCCCTGGTAATTTCTTCCCACTCCTAGTAGTAATCGCCTTACATTGCTCATGTGGGGTGGTCTAGCATTTTCAGTATTGCTAGGGAATCCTCCATTCTGCCTCGACTTAATATGTTGAGAAACCTGACCCATTTGTGTCTCTAGAGATTTCAAGGTAGCTTCATGATTTGTCATCCTCATCTCGGTTTTATCCATAAAGGTTTCCGTTTTCTTGACAAATTGATTCATATTCTCCATATACGTACCGGTCTGAGACATAAATGTGGCCAGAGTTTGTTCCAATATACTGTTCGTGGCAGGTGGTGGCTGTTGTTGCTGCTGCGGCGGTAGGTGTTGCGGCAGTTGCTGTCGCGTCAGCAATCTTGGTCCTCCCTGATTCTGATTATGTGCTTGCGGATTCAGGGCATTGTTAGGATTACTCCAAGAAAATTTGGGATCCTTCCTCCAATTAGGATTGTAATTGTTGGAATTATAGTTTGGCTTGTAATTTCCAACATATTTTCCCTCTTCTATTTGTATTGGGCACTCATCCCGACTATGATTTCCCTCACAGATGGTACAGACTTCCTCGACAACAAATCCTTGTAATTCATCTTCATTCAATAACCGTTTCATTGCTTTAGTAAGGAATGCTACCTGTGATTTCATAGTGATGTCGGCCTCATAGTCCTTGACAGCAAGTACCCGTTTACTCCCTCTTCTTGTCGTCGGAAACTGCTCCTCATTCTTGGCCAGATTTTTCAAAACTTGCAATGCCTCATCTGGATCTTTATCCAATAATAGTCCATTTGCTGCAGAATCAATTCGAATGCGAGTTTGTAAGTTAGCAGCATTATAGAACTTAGTTACCTGATTCCAGACGGGGAATCCATGCATTGGGCAGTTCCGTAGAAGAGTAGTAAATCTGTCCCAGGCCTCGTGTATCGGCTCTTCGTCTTCCTGTTGAAAAGTAGCAATTTCATTACGTAATCGCTCAGATAAATGCGAAGGATTAAAACGAGATAAGAATTCACGAGATAAATCTGCCCAAGTTACGATTGAACCCGGTGTAAGTTTATTCCACCAAGTTTTAGCTCTGTCCCTCAATGAATGAGGGAATAACCGAAGCCTCAGTATCTCCGGACTAACTCCTGGTAGTCTAAACGAACCACAGATCTCCTGGAACGTCTTGAGATGCTCCCTAGCATCTTCTGTCACAGCACCACTAAACTGCCCGGCATTGTTGATCATACTAAACATGACAGGTTTAAGTTCGAAGTTGTCAACATCAATATGCGGCAGCGTGGTCTCCAGCTCTACATGATCGTTCAGCATGTAGTCACGACATGACCTTCGTCCATCTGCTGCGGGCGGGTCACCGACAGGCGGGTGGTTATCGCCAAGGGGTGGTATGCGACCGCCGGCAGGTTGGTTATGGCCCATCTTCTCTAGCTGTTCCTCGAGGTATTCGTTTCTGTCTAAAAGTCAGCGAAGTTGTTTCTTGAGATTGAAGGAACGTTCGATTTCCGGATCTAATGGATATTCAGGATCTTCACCTCTTTTAGATCTGCGCATAAACAAGAAGACCTCGTGAAAAGCGAGAGTTGAAAGCACAGAAGAAAAATTAAAGAAAAATAAAAATTAGGACGAAAACAAAAATAAAAAGAAAAAAAACGAAAAGTGCAATAAAAGAAAGATGTAGTTATGTTGCCAATCCCCGGCAACGGCGCCAAAAACTTGTTGCGTGTAAAAGATTCTATCGCAATTGTAGTGCAAGTGTACACGACGCAAGTAGTAAAGTGATACGAAGTATCGGATATCGTCTCCACAGGGATTGGGCTAATGACTTCACCTTATTTCGCTGCACGAAAGTAAAGAAATAATTAAGAGTTGTCACGAGAATAATAGAGTAAACTTAAATAAAAGAGTAGAATTATCAAGATAGAGAGAATGGGCTGGTATTGAATTGCTTAGTACTGCAGGTATTGAATTGCTTAGGATCTCCAGTTCTGTCGTCGTGCCCGTCGTCGACAGCACCTGTCGCGGCGGCTGTCCGTAGGCTGTCGCGGCAGCGAACACACCAACTCCGTACTTCAAGTTTGGCAAGAATCCCAGATCTGCCTTGGCCTATCCCTAGGTCCAAGTCTGTCGATGATCACGTCTTGATGATACCTCCCGGCGTGAATCGAAGGATGAACACCGATGTATATGAATTCTTCTTTAGCCACTTAACCTCGCCCTATCCCTAGGCACGAGATAGTTCAACTATAAACTAGAGAACTTGCTCTTATTTCTTTCGTATACTTAACTCTCCCGATGCTAAGTAAATAGATAACCTCACAATGCTCTCCCGATGCTCTTGCAAGATATTAATAACCAAAATAAGAGAACTTGAAGTTTATTTTATTGAACTGAAAATACCTAAAACAAAACAACCCTTGCAACTACTTTACAAAACAACCCGTGGCCCTAGGGGTTTTTTAGAACATGTCGGTGACGGGTAAACGGCAGAGGGGTTTAGGTTATCGGTTATGGGGTATTGGATGCCTCCTAGGTTAAATCTATGCCCTTATATAAGCTTTGGGCTCAAGTATTCTAAGTTAACAAGGATTACAACTTTAATGAAAAGTAAGATTCTAATAAATGCTTAATCTTTAAGGATTCCTACTTTTCAGCCGCCTCCTTGTTTCATGGGAATTCCACTCCTTGAGCTTTGGCTTGACATATCTTTTGATCCGGGGCTTGGAAAAATATTTGGCTTTCACACGATAGACGAGCAGATTTTTCTCTATCTATCGAGGTCCATTTTACTTTTCCTCTTCATAAAGCTGCTGTCACCTTGCTGTCACGACAGGTCCATGGCAGCTTCGTCCTCCTCGTCTGCTTGTCCAGTTCAGCTCTTCTGCTTCTCTGTCCAGCGCCTGCCTTCTTTGTCAACTATGGCAGCTACCTGCAAAATAAGCCATCTTTTAGTAGAATACGTGCCTTTAGTGTATTTGTGATGTTTTTACTGTAAACTGACCTAAATGCAATGCAATGATGCTTGAATGCAACAGAAATATGGGTTAAAAAGGGTGTAAATAATAGAACTTTTACACACTCAACACTAGTTGATGATTTTTCTAGATTTACTTGGGTTCTCTTTTTAAGTACTAAAGATGAGGCTTTGGAAAAATTCATCACATTTTCAAAACTAACCCAAAATGATCTTGAACTTAGAATTTCACATATTAGAAGTGATCATGGAACCGAGTTTCAAAATTTAGGGTTTGAAGATTTTTTAAATGAAAATGGTATTAGCCATAATTTTTCGGCTCCTCGAACTCCTCAACAAAATGGGGTAGTTGAGAGGAAAAATAGAACTTTACAAGAAATGGCTAGAACTATGCTTTGTGAAAACAATTTACCTAAATATTTTTGGGCGGAAGCCACAAACATCGCTTGTTATATTGTAAATCGAGTAATGATTAGGCCAATTTTAAAGAAAACACCTTATGAGATTTTAAAATCCAAAAAGCCTAACATTAGTTATTTTCACCCTTTTGGGTGCAAGTGTTTTGTTTTAAATAATGGAAAAGATAACTTAGGTAAATTTGATGCAAAAAGTGATGAAGCCATTTTTATAGGTTACTCTTTAACCTCTAAAGCTTATCGTGTATTTAACAAAAGAACTTTAGTAGTAGAAGAATCTATTCATGTTGTATTCGATGATAACCTCCTTCCTAGGAAGGATTCTTGTGATGATGATGATGTAGGGATCATAAATGCCTTTGATGGAGGTCAAACTTCAAAGGATGATGAGATTCAAACAAAGAAAGAGGACTCACAAGATCCACCTCTTGAAGCCTTGAAGGACTTGGCTATTGAGGAAAAGGAAGTAAGCTACCCAAGGGAGTTGAACTATGTCAAAGATGGTGAAATCTTGGGTGATCCATCCAAGGGGGTAACCACTCGTTCTTCTCTTAGATTAATGAACCATGTTGCATTTATCTCATGCATAGAGCCTAAAAATATAAAAGAAGCATTGAAAGATGACTTTTGGATTATGGCTATGCAAGAAGAGTTAAATCAATTTGAGAGAAGTAATGTATGGACATTAGTTGATAGGCTTAGTAATCAATCTACAATAGGAACTAAATGGGTCTTTAGGAACAAACTAGATGAGAGTGGTAACATTGTGAGAAATAAAGCTAGACTTGTAGCACAAGGTTACACTCAAGAGGAGGGAATAGATTTTGATGAAACCTATGCACCCGTAGCTAGAATGGAAGCCATTAGGATGTTGCTTGCATATGCATGTTATCATAATTTCAAGCTTTTTCAAATGGATGTTAAAAGCGCATTTTTAAATGGTTTTATAAATGAAGAAGTGTATGTGGAACAACCACCGGGTTTTGAAGATTCAAAATTTCCAAATCATGTTTTTAAACTTACCAAAGCTCTTTATGGTTTAAAACAAGCTCCTAGAGCTTGGTATGAAAGGCTTTCAAATTTTTTGATTGAAAAAGGATTTGAAAAAGGTAAGGTGGACACTACACTCTTTATAAAAATGTATAAAAATGACATTTTAGTAGTTCAAATTTATGTTGATGATATTATTTTTGGTTCTACTAATGAATGTCATTGTCAAGAGTTTGCTAAGTTAATGCAAGGTGAATTTGAGATGAGCATGATGGTGGAGCTCTCATTCTTTTTGGGACTCCAAATCAAGCAAAGGAAGGATGGCACCTTCATCAACCAAGCAAAATACATAAAGGATATGCTCAAGAAGTTTGGCTTGGAAAATGCAAAGCCTCAATCCACTCCTATGAGCTCATCTACAAAGCTTGACAAAGATGAAGGAGGTAAGTGTGTTGACTCTAAGCTTTATCGTTCTATGATTGGATCTTTGCTTTACCTTACCGCAAGTAGACCGGATATCTTGTTTAGTGTTTGCTTGTGTGCTAGGTTTCAAGCTAGTCCTAGAGAGTCTCACCTTATAGCCGTTAAGAGAATCTTTAGATACCTTAGAGACACTCCTTGTTTAGGTCTTTGGTATCCTAGAGACTCTACCTTCAACCTTCATGCTTACTCGGATGCGGATTATGGGGGTTGCAAAATTGATAGGAAAAGTACTTCGGGAACTTGCCAATTCTTAGGTAGTATGCTCATATCTTGGTTCTCGAAGAAACAAAATAGTGTAGCCTTATCTACCACCGAAGCCGAGTACATATCCTTAGGGAGTTGTTGTGCTCAAGTCCTTTGGATGAAGCAACAACTCTTAGATTATGGAATTAAAGTTGAAACCATACCCCTAAAATGTGACAACACTAGTGCTATTTGTTTAACAAAAAATCCCATCCAACACTCTAGAACCAAACACATAAAAATAAGGCATCATTTCATTAGAGATCATGTCCTTAAAGAAGATGTGGTTATAGAGTACGTAGACACCTTGAATCAATTAGCGGACATATTTACAAAACCCTTAGACAAAGAGCGTTTTTGGTCCCTTAGGAGAGAGTTAGGTCTAGCTAGCCTATCTTGACCTTTTTGGACCTCTTTTGTGCTTAAAAATGCTTGATTTTATGAAATGCCATGTTTATGTGTTTAAACTCCCAATTTCTTCCATGCCTATAGTTAGGGGGAGTATGATTCTGTTAAAATATTCTTAGAACTTGTTGAGTTGTGTGGTGCTCGATTCGATCAACCAATGTTGCTCACCAAGTGGTGGAGAGGTGGATTTTTGGGTGGAAGGGTTGTGGAAGCAAGAATGAAAATAGACACAATGATTTATAGTGATTTGGCCTTCTAACAAGCACCTACATCCACTACCTTAGCTTCCCACTAAGGATTTCACAATCAATCCACTAATTGATTCGTCCCCTTTTCTAGGACAAGGAGGAAACCCTTACAACCGATCAAGCTTCTACCCAAGCCTTGATCAAACCCTCTTTTACAAAGAGATAATGAAAGCAAACTTAAACCCTCTAATAGGTGTTTGTTTGCATAATAAAGCACTCACCCAAAACCTAAAACACTTGAGCAAATTTGACAATTTTGGCTCACTAGTGTTTGTCTATACAAGAAATGAGACTTTAAGCACTAAGACAATTTCTTGATCATTTGTTGATTGACAATTGAAGCATTAGTCTTCTCTTGATGCTTGGAGGTCCCTTTTATACTCCCAATTGAGTTTGTAGCCGTTACTAGCCGTTGGGGATGAATTGGAGCCGTTGAGGACTTTATTTCCCTTCATAAATGCTGTTCTGCAGCTACCGGTATTGATACACGTGGAACGGTATCGATACAGCCTTCTTGAGGAAATAGCCGTTGGGCTCTTGCCAGCATAGGCGTATCGATACGCTTGAGGGCGTATCGGTACGGGTCCATATTTGAATAGCCGTTGGGAAATAGCCGTTGGGGTAGTTGAACAGGGATCGGTACGCTTACCTGGCGTATCGAAACGATCCCGGTCCGTATCGATACCCTAAACCCTCGTATCGATACGGGTTTTGACAGTGGCCAAACTGAGGCAAAATGGTATCGGTACGGGTGCAACCGTATCGATACTGGGACGTTGAAAATTCAAGTTTGGCTGTTTAAAACATAAAAAATCTTTGCCAAAAACCTTTTAAAATATATCAAACATAATTTCAAGTTGTTTGGACTTAAAGACAAGTTTTAAATTCTTTTCAAATTAGTCCAAAACATTTTTCAATTATTATATCAAAACATTAGTTCTACAATCTCCCCCTTTTTGATATAATAAAACTCACTTGACAAATTGTTTGGGATTCTCCCCCTTTAACTTTAAAAATGTGAATAAGAGACTAAAGATATGAAATCAAATAAGGCTCCCCCTTATTCATTTGAAAATTCAATTTTTCAAACCATACCATTTCTCCCCCTTTTTGTTATATCAAAAAGAATTTAAACATTAAGTTCAAAATATCAATAGAGGAAAAAAAAAGTTTTGACTCAAATAAGAATTTGGTTTCAAGAATGGCTCCCCCTTACTCAAAGCATCATCAAAGATGTTAGTCCATCATATATGATCATCTAGTTGAATTAAATAAAAATAAGACTAATAAAATCAAAAACAACTAGAAAATTTTACCAACACTTGAACCCAAGGGAGGATGTGAAGCCTTCCTTCTTCAAGTGTTCTTTCTTGTGTGTATGGAGCTCCCCCTCAATGTTTGACTTGTTGAACATCTCCATCACACCTACAATAGACAATCAAGTAATTTTTGGTATCCAAATTGCTTTGGATCCATAAACGTTAGTTGCACAAAATTTAGTCCCCTTAGGAATCCATTTTTCAATTTCATCCTTTTTAGTTGAAGTGGTTAGTCCTTTTGGGACCCAAACACTTCGAAAACATTTTCCATTCACAAATCTAGGGGCACTAGATTGTCTAACATAAAAATTTGATTTTCCAAAATTGTTTTTCTTTTCAAGCTCTTTGGAAATCAAATATTTTTCTACTTGAACATTTTGAAGCAATTTTTGTAAATCAAGACATTTTAGTTCAAATTCTTCAAGTTTTGCTTCAAGTTCAAGTTTGGTTTTAGAAAGCAAATCATTTTGAATTTTTAACTTTGAAATCAATTTATTGTTTTTCAAAATGTGGCGTTTAAAATCTAAAACCAATTCATCATAGGCATCTTGTAATTCATCAAAAGTGTAAGAGCATGAAGTAGATGAATTAGAAGTTACCCTTGAATCTTCTTCGATGGCCATAAGGCAAAGGTTGGCTTGTTCATCGTCGGTGGAGTCCTCATCACTCCAAGTAGCCACATGTGCCTTCTTCTTATGGCTTGAAGTGCTTGCCCTCTCCTTTCTTTTAGGTTCTCGTTCAAGCTCTCTCAAGGCTTTCTTCATGAAAGGGGCACACTTCTTGAAGAGATGAACTATCTCTTCATCTTCATCCTCCTCTTCACTTGTGTAGACATGATGGCAAGTGGAGGATTTGAGAGCCATGGCACTTGCATTGATGCCAAGCCCTTTGATTTTCTTCTCTCCCATAGCTCTAATTTCTTCCCTCTTCTTCTCATCCTCTTTGTTCTTCTTCATGATTTGATGAGTAAGGAGTGACCCCATGAGTTCATCAAGCTTCAAAGTCTTCAAATTTTTGGCTTCGATGATGGCGGTCCTCTTTGAGTCCCAAGACTCGGGAAGTGAGTAGATGAGCTTTCGAACAAGCTTTTCTTCCGGGATGGCTTCTCCAAAACCTTTAAGACCATTGGTGATGGTGGAGAACCTATCAAACATCTTCTCGATGTTCTCTTCCGGATCCATTTTGAAGTTCTCATACTCCAAGGTTAGGAGCCCAATCTTGGTCTCCTTGACTTCATTTGTCCCCTCGTATGTGACTTCAAGCTTGTCCCATAACTCCTTGGCACTCTCACAAGAAGACATCTTCTCATAGATGGATGGACCAAATGCACAAAATAAAATGTGCAAGGCTTTGCAATTTAGCTCCATCTTCTTGCGATCGTCGGCACTCCACTCCGCTTTATTTCTTTTAGGCACGAACGGGCCATCTTCAACTACATCCCATAGCTTGTAATCTTTTGATTTGATGAAGAACTTCATCTTTGTCTTCCAATGGGCATAGTGGTCTCCGTCGAAGAAAGGCGGTTTGACGGTGGATTGTGCCATTTGAGCCGGTTGATGAAATAGTGATCGAGCTTGCCGGATCTTCTCAATAGGATGTTAATCCTCTTCGATTGAGCCAAGATCTGATACCAATTGTTGAGTTGTGTGGTGCTCGATTCGATCAACCAATGTTGCTCACCAAGTGGTGGAGAGGTGGATTTTTGGGTGGAAGGGTTGTGGAAGAAAGAATGAAAATAGACACAATGATTTATAGTGGTTCGGCCTTCTAACAAGCACCTACATCCACTACCTTAGCTTCCCACTAAGGATTTCACAATCAATCCACTAATTGATTCGTCCCCTTTTCTAGGACAAGGAGGAAACCCTTACAACCGATCAAGCTTCTACCCAAGCCTTGATCAAACCCTCTTTTACAAAGAGATAATGAAAGCAAACTTAAACCCTCTAATAGGTGTTTGTTTGCACAATAAAGCACTCACCCAAAACCTAAAACACTTGAGCAAATTTGACAATTTTGGCTCACTAGTGTTTGTCTATACAAGAAATGACACTTTAAGCACTAAGACAATTTCTTGATCATTTGTTGATTGACAATTGAAGCATTAGTCTTCTCTTGATGCTTGGAGGTCCCTTTTATACTCCCAATTGAGTTTGTAGCCGTTACTAGCCGTTGGGGATGAATTGGAGCCGTTGAGGACTTTATTTCCCTTCATAAATGCTGTTCTGCAGCTACCGGTATCGATACACGTGGAACGGTATCGATACAGTCTTCTTGAGGAAATAGCCGTTGGGCTCTTGCCAGCATAGGCGTATCGATACGCTTGAGGGCGTATCGGTACGGGTCCATATTTGAATAGCCGTTGGGAAATAGCCGTTGGGGTAGTTGAACAGGGATCGGTACGCTTACCTGGCGTATCGAAACGATCCCGGTCCGTATCGATACCCTAAACCCTCGTATCGATACGGGTTTTGACAGTGGCCAAACTGAGGCAAAATGGTATCGGTACGGGTGAAACCGTATCGATACTGGGACGTTGAAAATTCAAGTTTGGCTGTTTAAAACATAAAAAATCTTCGCCAAAAACCTTTTAAAATATATCAAACATAATTTCAAGTTGTTTGGACTTAAAGACAAGTTTTAAATTCTTTTCAAATTAGTCCAAAACATTTTTCAATTATTATATCAAAACATTAGTTCTACAGAACTGCTCATACATCATTTGCATACTCATAGGAGATGTTAAGTTCGAGCCTTTGGTTGTTCTTTGAACCAAATATGTAATTCTGGGCATACAGTATCGATACTATTCTACGCGTATCGATACCTGTTCTTCATTTCGTTTCCCAGAATTTTCTTCGCTTCACGCGTATCGATACGATTCAACCCGTATCGATACGAGTCATTTCGATACGGACCCCTCCGTTTCGATACGACTTTTCCAACGGGCATTTTTGCAAAAAGACAATTCTATCCCTGTATCGATACCCCAACGGGCGTATCGATACTCGACTGCGCTGATGGCATTAAATTAGCTTTTAATGAGTTCAACTTTTACCATAACTCAAATTTTTCAAAACCTAATTAACCCTAGCCGTTTTTGCCTATAAAAGGGCACTTCCTCCTTCATATTTTTCACATCTCAACTCAAACCTAAAAGAGTTTTTGAATCAAGCAAGACTTTGTGCTCTCTTTCTCATCTTTGGGCTAGTTTTCTTCAAATCTTCAAGTTTCTATCAAGGTAATCTCCTTCTTTCTCTTTTTCAATTTTTTTTGCTGTTTTGATTCTTTTGTTTCTTTTTTTTTAACAAACTTTGTTTTTCTTCAAACTTTTTCTTGAAATTTTCTTCTAAAATTTTTCTTTTCAAAATTTCTTTTAAAATTTTCTTTTAAATTCTTTTACCTTGATTTTTGCTCAAATTGAAGAATTCTCCCTTGCTTAATTTCTCTTTTAGATCATGGAACCAAAAGAACCTTCGAGGAAGCGACCAAGGGCTAATCAAGCCGGTGAATCTTCCAACCTTGGAGCGATTGCTCGTCCTAACTACTCAACCATCTATGAGCAATCCTTTGAAGGCAATTCGGGTCTAAATCACTTTCGTCAATATGAGAATTACAAGATCCGTGTCGAAAGGGTAATATCCATCCCTTTTCTCAATTCGGAGCGTTTCAAGTTTGAATACCTCCCCTTGCTTCATCGTTGGAATTTTATGAATTTTATCTCTATTCCCGGTTTTTTCTATCGCCTCTTGGTTTTGATTTTCTATGCTAATGCAAGATGTATTAGTCGTAATGGGGATGTTGTTGCAATTAGCTCTTATCTTATGGGAAAGAAAATAATCCTTGATGTCAAGTCTATTTGTGAGGTTTTTAAGTTGGATGATGAAGGCCTCGATGATGAGCATGGTATGGGGCATGTTCTTAGTGGATCCGTCACCGCCCTTAATGCTCACGACCGGATTCTACATTTGATGGTGTCGTGGTGGTTTCGTCCTTCCGGAGGAAAATATTCCACCATCCGTCAAGTGGATGATTTTTGGATTCGGTGGTTCCGTGAAGCCAAGCGACCAAATCTAGCTCGACTTATGTTCGCGGAGATCGTCTACCTCGTTCAAAATCGTCACACTCCTCATGTCACCTCCTTCACATATGGTACGGCTTTGAGCTATTTTTTTGCTAAAAAGGATATTGATTGCTCCTATGACATTCCAACTCCTCTCACCGATCCCATTGATGAGCGATCTCTTGCTCGGGCAAAATTCTCTTATGTTAATGGTGAATGGATACGTGTTGCCGAGTTACCACTGGAAGTCGTCGCAATGTATGAAAAGGCTCAAGCTCCTCAAGCTCCTCAAGTCCAACAACCCAATATGGATGCTCTCATGACCTATCTCAATGAGCAATTTATCGGGTTGCGCACGGACATGAATACTCGTCTTACTTCAATGGAAACTTCTTTTGATACTAGGATGACGGGTATGGAGAATCGTCTCACATCTCTTGAAAGCGGGCACAATTCCTTGAATATTTCCATTGCCGCTTTCCATGATGAATGGCGTAATAGCATGCGTTCTAATGAGCCTTTGGGAGTTGATGATGAAGACGAAGAAGACGATGCTTAGACGTTTCCTCTTGCATATCATTCATATCATCTAGGATTTTCTATTTTATGCACCTATGCTTTATGTTCTTAGGATTAAGTTTGTTTTCGGATTAAAACCTATGCTTTGATTTCTTGTTTGCTTTTGTTTGGATTTTAAGTATGTTGTTATAATGAATAAAATCTATGTTGCTTATTATACCTTTGATTTCCTTATGCACTTAATTGTCTCAAAATAATTTTTGATCTAACAAAAAGGGGGAGAAGAATCTAGCTCACTTCAAAATATTTTGATTTCAATTCAAAGGTTACCAAGCTTAAATTAAGAGGGAGTTAACTTTGTAAAAGTTTTTTCAAAGGTTTTTCAAAAATGTCAAAAATTTTAAGTTTTAGTTTTGTTATATCAAAAAGGGGGAGATTGTAAAACCTATGATTGATTTTGATATAATTAAATCTTTAAGGATCAATTTGTAAAACTTAAAATTGTTTTTTATAAGTCCCTTAATAAGTTTTAAAACACCAACACTTTAAAACTGATTTATAAAACTCAAACTCAAAATATATTCTAAGTGTTCCAAGGCAAAACCATTGAAAATCGTCCAGGCGTATCGATACAACACCAAGCGTATCGATACCATTTTACCAAACTTGGTTACTGTCGGAACCAGTATCGATACCCCAAACCCTCGTATCGATACTGCCCTGTGTTAAAATTCAAAGAGTTTGAATGGCGTACCGATACGGCAAACCCTCGTATCGATACGACCCTTATAATTTTAAAGATTAAGTCGGTTTAAAAATATGACTGTTGGTGTCAGTTGGTTGGTAACCAAACTTTAAAAGTTTGTTGACCCGTATCGATACGCCTAACCCTCGTACCGATACGGTTGTGGACAGTGAGCTAAGTTCAGAAAATAATATCGATAGGGCCCTTGCCGTTTCGATACCCAGTACCGATACGCTTACATGCGTATCGATACCCCTTATTAAATGCACACAACGGCTCTTTCTTTTCTGAGACAGGTACCGATACCCTTTCCCGCGTACCGATATCGGTAGCAGCAGAAGTGCATTAATGGTGGTAAGAGAAGGTTCCAACGGCTCCATTTATGTTCCCAACCACCCAAACGGCTAGAAATCAATGTGGAGGTATAAAAGACATATCCAAAAGCTACAACAACAACTATTGATCTTCAAGAAAACACTTATTCATCAAATCCAAGCAATTGTGCTAAAATTCCTATTTGTCTAGAAATCTCAATTGTAATCTTCATTCATATTTTGTCAAATTGGGTTGAGTACTTGTATTGGGGCTATCATTTGTATTGAGAGATACCTTATTAGCCATCAATTTTCTTTGTTCACTTGTGTGAGGATTGGGTTGATTTTTGGGTAGAAAAATCAACCGAAATTATAAAGGGTTGCCTCCTTGTCCTAGAAAAGGGGAAGAGCAATTTAGTGGAATTATTGCAAATCCTTAGTGAAGCTAAGGTAGTGGATGTAGAGTTCATTTGGAACTTGAACCACTCTAAATCTCTTGTCCATCATTTTTAATTTGCAAATTTCTACCACAAAACTTTAAATTTCCAATTCACCCCCTTCTTGGTCAATATCGATCTTGCGATCCACTCAAGAAAGTAAGTAGTAACATAAGCTTTAAAACATCCAACTTTTAACAACAAACACAACCAAATGAAACACCAACAAGCTGTTGGTCGGGGGTCAACAGTTTTACCCTGAGAATACAAGTAGTGTATTTATTGGCAGGGTTTTACGTGCGGAAATAACACAAATGAAACCTTCATATACCAAGAACCAGGACCACTAACTTCATTATCGAAGACAAAAGAAGTTCAATTCTTGTTGAATAAGGTGGAAGAGTCACTCATCCTAGAGATTGCCTTTTCGAATTGGCTCCACTTCTGCTCCATCGTCCCTGTATATCCGATCGACATCCTCACCAGCCCCGGCGAGATACCGGCAAGGGCCTTTTCTTTAGTATTTAATTCACTGCTGGTACTGCTGCCGGAGCAAGACATGAGAGTCTCATAGTAACCCAAGCTAACCGCTATGAGCCCGAACTGAGAGCTGTTCTGCAAGTGGTGCATCAGCATGTTAGCTCTTTCTTCAGATCCCATGTCCATACAAAGAAGACCGCCGAACCCATAGCCCTTGTTGGCCATGGAATTCAATAGCTCGTGTTGGGGGTGGTCCTCGAGGCCCGGGTAGACTACCCGGAGACCCACTTCCTTCATTCGAGTAGCGTATTCCATGGCTCTGCGGCACTGCTCCTTCATTCTCAGGCCTAAATGAGGAATCCTTTCGGAGAGTTCGAAGGCGACCTTGGCGTTCATGGTCGGGCCTAAGAGCATCAATGTACCTTGATGGAGGTTCATCATGGAGTTCACCAGGCTTGTTGGACCACAAACAGCACCGGCGATGGCATCGGCCCCGCCGCTGATGAACTTGGAGATGCTATGGACGACCACGTCGGCACCGAGCCGTGCGGGGGGAGAGAACCATGGGGGAGAATGTGTTGTCCACGACCACCGTTATTCCTTTGTCATGTGCTAGCTTGCTTAGCTCCGGAATGTCGGCTACGGTGAGTGTCGGGTTCGACATCGACTCGAAGAACAACACTTGTGTCCGTCCTTGGACGATGGCGTTTTCCACGGCTTCGTGATCAGTTATGTCGACGAACGTGGTGGTGATGTTACAGGTTGTGGGTAAGAAATGGGTTAAAAGTGCATGGGTTCCACCGTAGAGTGTCGCCGACGCCACCACGTGTCCGCCGCTGCTGCAGAGTTGCAACAGCACCGATGATATAGCAGACATACCTGTCATCACGAAATCAAATTATCATCGTTCTGGAACCACGCAAAATCCAAATGTTAACTTCAACTCTTACTTTGACTCCAAAAAATTAATAATTTAATAATTCTTTACTATTTAATTTATAAAAATGTTTAAGTATACTATTTTATAATTATATCATGAGTTAATATTAAATTATTAATATACTTATCTTTTATTCATGAAAATTTTTTATAGGGTCAAGTTTTAACTATCAAATAATGTAAATATTCTTTTATTTTGATTATATATATCAAGACATTTTTAGTTGAAATTTGAATTAAGTAATAAGATATTTCGCTATTATATAAATATTATGAAATTTATTAATAAATGAATCATTAAAGTGTGAATAATAAGAAAAACTTTTGTTCTTGATTAGATTTAAATGTTATTTGAAAATGTCTAATATTATGTCAGTAATTTTATACTACAAATTAAATGTGGTGGTAGAATCTTAGATTTAGGATGTATCTGTCTGTTCATGAACTAAACACTATAACTTTTTACTATAATTTAAAATTAAATCTTAGAGTTTTTTTTTTTTTTGAATAACTCGAACTGAACGTCAAATTAATAATGTGACATTTACCTTAATTCATCATATATTAATTTTTACTATATTATTTTTATTGCGACATCTACCTTAATTCATTGAATATCAATTTTTACATATTCGAAAAATAATACTATGATTACTTACCACTAGCAGTGCAATAGGCAGCTTCGGTTCCTTCTAGCGCCGCCAACTGACGACTGAGATTTAAGACGATGGGGTTGAAATGACGACTATAAATGAAGAAATTACGATCGGGGCCGAGTTCACCGGTGAACATTCGGCGCATAGTCTCAGGTTCCATGACGGTGAAGGTGGCGGAAGGTTCAATGGACATGTTAACGCCACCATGCTCACCGAATTCACGGCGCACACTGGCTAATGCGGCGGCAGGGTCATTATCCCTCGCTGTTTGTGCCGCCGCCGCCAGTGTTGGAAACATAGATTTCTTGGCCAGGAAAACATCATCCCCTGCCGCTCTCTTCTTCCAGGAGAAAAGTTCACCGCTCTGCGTTCCTGCCATAGTTAAGAGTGCAAAGAAAGAATAATTAAGGACTCAGATGGCAATAGCAAAATTTGAAGGATTAATTAAACTTGTTAACAAAGAACTGGTGAAGAAATATATGGGCTGGAAGCTATATATAAGCAAAGAACTCAGCTAAAATGGTGGGGTTAGAAATTTTGCCCATTAATGAAAATTAAAAGTATAACTCATAAATAAGTATTCAAACAATACATTTTTTTTGAAATAGGTGGCTAATATTTTTTAGTTAGAATAAATGCTAAAGTTTTATTTGTTAATGTTTTAAGGTAAAACTTTTACAAATATTTATCACCCAATAATAGATTGACACTCGACTTTTTTTATTTATTTTTTTAAAAAATAAACTTAAAATAAAATAAACAATATTCAAAAAATTTCAGAAATCGCAAAATAGTCTTAAAATATCTAAAACCCCAAAATGATAATAGCGGCGGTGGGGTCCGACGAGACTATCGACGACGACAGTGACATTAATTTTGGAATTTTTTTTAGTTTTTTATTAAAAATAAAAAAAAAAGACATGTTAAATTTTGATTATATGATGATTTTTTTAATGTTGTTATCTTAAAGCACTAACAGAATAAAACTTTAAACACTCATTTTTGCAAAAAAAAAAAAAAATCAAGCACATATCTCAAAAAAAAGTGTATAGTTTGAGCACCTATTTTTGAGTCAAGCCAAAATTTAAAATCATGTGCCAAGTCTATACTAAAAGACTAGTGTTGAAGGAATGACTTGGTTAATACTTAATAAGATAATAGATTTATTTGATAATTAGCGATAGCTGACAACGGATAAGAGACAATAACTTATTTGACTAGTTGATTGTATAAAAGTGTTTGATAAAATTAACCGATAGCTGATAATTATTAGATTATTTTTTCTTGAATAATTTAAAGGTGATTACAAGTTAGTATATGTTCATACATATTTTTAACCCTTTGACAATGCACACGCATCTTGCAAACAAAGCGATTGAACCCCAGGTCTCCTAGGATGAATATCATTTGCTTTTCCACTAAGACCATTTGTTGGGTTGAACTGTTTGATTATTTGAACAAGCAAAATAACATATAAGAACATGATTATATTGAATACTTGTTTGAATAATTTAAAAGTTATAATTTTTATATATTAATATTAATTAGATTATAAACTTTTTATATCATTATTAATTATATAAGTAGATACTTTATTAAAGTGTTATTTTAAAGGATTTATATTCAATACACTAGCGGTGGAAACTTCTAGATTCCACAGGTGCCTTAGTTTTAGGGTTCATGGACTTAGTTTAGGGCATAGGGTTTAGGGGTTTAGATGTAGGGATTTAGAATTTAGGGGTGATGGTTAGAGTTAAAGGTTAGGGTTAAGATTTAGGGTTTAGAGATTAGGGTTTAAGTTTTAGGGTAATATGTTGAGGGTTTATGTTTTAACCTATAAACTCTAAATTCTATCCCTAAGCACTAAATTCTAAACTACTAAATCTAAACTCCTAAACTCTACGCCTTAAACTAAGTCCCCAAACCCTAAAATGAAGGTGCTTGTAGAAACTTTTAATTTCTATCGTCAGTGTATCAAATAATGATATTATTTTAAATGAGGTAAATATATGTTTTAACTTAAATTCGGTATTTTTTTTGTTTATTCATATATTTGAATTTAATTCAATTTGCTTCTAAAGATTTTCCAATCAAATTAGATCTCTGAGCTTATTTTTTAAAAATCAAATTGACATTTGAATCTAGGCTCTAGCTTAATGATTCAAATTGGTTTAAAAATGTAAGTATCAATTGGGATGAGAAAAGTCAAGCTCGGTTTTAACCTATACTAAGAAATCAAGTTCTAGCACTTTTAATTAAATCAAATATAATTGTTAACATTTAAATAAACAATATATACCAAGAAATCAAGATTAAGGATAATAATGGAGGAAGGGGAGGACAAAGATTGCCTTGTCTGCATTTGCATGGATTTTATTTTTTTTAAATATACTGATGTGATTATATGGTAGTATTTGTTCAATTTTTTATTCTTTTAATGACGCATACACACCGTGCACATATAGTGCTCGAAGCCAAATCACCTAAATGAAACATATCATCTTTTAACACTCAAATAACTCAATTTTCTCTTTATCTGCTTGTCCAGTTCAGCTCTTCTGCTTTACTGCCCAGCGCCTGCCCTTTCCGTCTGCTACGGCAGCAACCTGCAAAAACAACCATTCTTAGTAGAAACTGTGCATTTTAATATATTTGTGATGTTTTGCTGTAAACTAACCTAAATGCAATAAATAATGCTTGAATGCAGCAGAAATATGGGTTAAAAAGGGTGTAAATAATAGAACTTTTACACACTCAACACACCCCCAAACTCAAGTTTTTGCTTGCCCTCACGCAAGTAAGACTTAAAAGAAAAATGAAATATTTTTGTTTTGGCTTTCAAACAGTGGACTTTCCCTTACACGTCGTTCGTTCCCTGTGACGGCAGCAATCTGTCGGATAATTTAGGATCTGTCCGGAATCTCTCTATAGTCCTCGTGCTGTGTGTGCATGCTTGTGAACAATTATATGCCAAGACTCTCTTAGTTTCACTAGAATATTCAACTCTTAACTCTAATTTTTATGCCATAGTTTATCTTTTGAAGGCACATTTTCATGCTTCTTTGATTTTTTTTGTTTTGACTCGATTTCTCTATTCTTTTAGCTAAAGTTTTACTAGAGCCAGTTTTAGGCACCTCTAGTGAACTTCCTGGAGCCAGTTTCGGGCACCTCTAGGGCTGTTGAGTCTCTTTTTCTAAACTTCTCTCCTAGAGCCAGTGTTAGGCACCTCTAGGGGCTATTCAAGTGCTAAGCTTCCTATTCTAGTTTGGCTAAAAGAAGTCTAAGCAGTATAACAGTCACAATGGTGTTTAAGTTTTCAGAACTATAGAAAGGCTCTAAACTTCTCCTTAAACTATCCTAAAGTTACTGCCACGACAGGCAAGTTCAGTTCACAGTTTTCAGCCAAAATTTTCAAAATTTTCATCATTTTTTAGAGAAAAATAAACTAAGTAAAAGACACAAATTTTAACTAATATGTACTTCATTAATATGGAGGGTTGCCACCCCCAAACTCGAGGGTTGCATTGCCCTCAATGCAAATGACAACATAAAAATGAAAACATATGAAGGCAGTACATCACAAAATATATATGGCAGACATCAATAATAAGATAAGAAACTTAAATTTAGGCGCTGTCTTCGCTGCTGCTGCTAAGTCTGATCTGGCGGCGGGTTCTGGCTCTCGGGGCGGGCTGGGGTGGTTGTTGTACAACCTGAATATCAGAGCTGCTGCTGATGCTGTCACTACTGCTGCTGGCCTTTGGCAAAGTGTTCTTATCTGCCATTCGTTTCTGCCTCTTTACCGGTGAAAACTCCTTCGATAGATTCCTCTGAATAGAGGGTTCATCGTCACTCTCTGCCCAAACAGAGGAGGAGGAGAACCTAGCAACAAAGGCAGCAAGGTCATCCGATGGCATTGGTCGCTTTGTTCCTCGGGCAGATGGTTCGGCATGAGTGCTGTCGGGGCAGACGATGGTATGGAGGCGGCAGATGGTGTTTGTGGGGTAGCAGCAGGTGTATGTGTGTGGACAGGGGTAGTGACAGTGAAGTAATGGGCAGGGAAAGTAAGGAAAACAACATCAAGGAAATTTAAAGTATTTTGAATAAAATTTACCGTAAAGGCGGCAAAGTCCCTGATGAATGTCATTAGGCCCAACTGTCTTTCCTCCATCTTTTGAATGGCAGCTAGGATCTGAATGGAGGAGTCTGTCGGAGCAGCTGCTGCGACAGCAGGTTCAGGATTTTGCTGCTCTGATGATTCAGTTGTGGCGGCAACGGGGTTGAATGATGATAGAGGGGTGGCCACGGTCAGCTCCATGAGGCTGAGGATATTCTTTTCCGTCCAACCTCGTCCTTTGACTATTAAATCGGTGTGGGCTTCCGACACGTTATGGCCGCGACATAGTGACGTGATGAGGTAGGGGAGGAAAAGGAGGCCCGTCGGTCGATGTGCACTTTCCAAAATACTCTCTCGAATATAACTGCCCACATTAATGGGTCGTTCATTTAAAATAGAGTGTATTAAGGCTAACCTTTGTTGGTCGACGGTTGTATGGTGGGATGACGACATGATCCTCTTTTTGATGAAGGCATTCCATAGTTTGCCTCCGGCAGTAGCTGACTCTGCTTCACCGTGTGTGGATTTTTCCGGCTGGTATTCCATTCAGTTCCCTCTTCCGTCAGTTCTGCCATGACAACGTCATAGGCAGCATCGTCCAAGGTGTTGAGGAACTGTTGGTGTGCATCATCATTGTGGCCTATGTAGAGGCCATATAAGGAGTTGATGTGCTCGACTTTAAACGGTACTTCTTTTCCTCTAACACTCACTGCTGTCGCCGTTTTACTGCTGATGGCAGCATAAAATTCTCTCACCAGCGTCACGTTCATCTCCTCTGGTTGCTTCGCAAATGTTTGCCATAATAGAGCTCTAATCTTCTTGGCTATGAAAGGCTTGAGGCCCAGATTCTTTGCTTTTGGTGTATAGATGAAGCCTCGTTCTTCCCACATGTCTCTGGTCGCAAAGGACTGTGGGGGAGTTGCTGCCGGTGAGGAAGTAGAGGCATCATTGTGTCGGGTTTTTCTGGAAGACATATTAGTGCAAGGGTTGTGAAAAGTAAATGAAAGCAAATGAAAACTAAAGATGGAGAGCAAGTAAGAAAGGCAGAAGTGAGTGAAAATGAAAATGAAACGGGGTTATATAGAAAAGGATTTGCTGCCCGTTGAAGCTGTAACGACAGACGCGAATAACGGGGCCGGCTGTTGAGCTTTAACGTGTCTGACGCGTCTGACACACGTTTCCGCGTCTGTTACGCGTCTGTGACGTGTTTCCGCGTCTGTCGTGACAGCATGGTGACAGCCTGTATTTTCCGCGTCTGTCGCGGCAGCTGTAACGACAGGCTTCAATATTGGGCTTTGTTGGCCTGATAGATGAATGGTGGGCTGAGTTCACTTCTCATGTTCTTCTTGACTCCTTTATTTCCTAAAATCAATAAACATAAAAACATTATTCGAATAAAATAAACCTTATTTCCTAATAAATAATAATAATAAAATAAATATAAAATAAAATTTAGGTTAAATTAGGGATGCCAGGTGGGGCATCTCCTAAGGTAACCACTTCCTGCATTCCTGGGGCTTCAGTCCCCTAATAATGCTTGAGGCGTTGTCCGTTGACTTTGAATTGGTGCCCGTCTTTTAACGATTGTATTGTGATGGAACCATGGGGAAAAACTTGTACGACTTGGAATGGGCCAGACCATCTAGATTTCAACTTCCCTAGGAAAAGTTTTAGTCTAGAATTGAACAACAATACAAGCTGCCATGGGCAGAACTGTCGTTGCAGCAACTTCTTGTCATGCCACTTCTTAGTTTTCTCCTTGTAGATTCTTACATTGTCGTAGGCCATTGTCAGTATTTCTTCAATCTCGTTCAGATCTAACAGCCTTTTCTGTCCTACCCTGTCCAAGTCCATATTCACTGCCTTGATTGCCCAGTATGCTCTGTGCTCTATCTCGACAGGTAGATGACATGTTTTCCCATAAATCAATCGGTACGAAGACATGCCCAATGGAGTTTTAAAAGCTGTCCTATATGCCCATAGTGCATCATTGAGAAGTAAAGACTAGTCTTTCCTAGTTGGCTTAACCATCTTTTCAAGAATGTTCTTAACTTCCATATTAGATATTTCAGCTTGTCCATTGGTTTGCGGGTGATATGTTGTCGCGATCCGATGATTGACACCATATTTCTTCAAGGCAGCAGCAATAACCCTGTTGTCGAAATGTCTCCCTTCATCACTGATAATCGCCTTAGGGATGCCAAACCTAGAAAAGATATTTTTGTGTAAAAACCTTTGGACCGTTTTGGCATCATTCTTTTGAGTTGCGATAGCTTCAACCCACTTAGAGACATAATCTACTGCTAGGAGGATGTATAGATTTCCACATGAAGATGGAAAAGGTCCCATAAAATCAATCCCCCAAACGTCGAAGATCTCGACTTCTAGAATGTTCGGCAGCGGCATCTCGTTTCTCCTTGAGATGTTTCCTGTCCTTTGTCACCTGTCACAGCTCTTGTAGAAGGATTGTGCATCTTTATACAGTGACGGCCAGTAGAACCCTGACTACAGCACCTTGGCAGCAGTTTTGTTACCTCCTCAGTGACCTCCATACTGTGAAGCATGGCAGTGATGAAGAATGTCTTCTTGCTCCTCTTGTGGTACACACCTCCTTATAACCTGATCTGCACAGATTTTGAAAAGAAGAGGTTCGTCCCAATAATAATGCTTAACATCATTTTGGAATCTCTTCCTGGCTTGATAATTAAGATCAGAAGGAATTATTCCGCTAACTATAAAATTAACGAAATCGGCATACCAGGGGAGTTCAGAAGACTTACCTGCCACCATGGCTGTCGCGACAGTGATTGCGGCAGCAAAGAGCTGCTCATCAGGGAAGGTCTCCAGTATGTTTGTCTCATCCGTTGGTATACTCTGTCCCTTCTCCAACCTTGACAAGTGATCTGCCACCTGATTTTCTATCCCTTTTTTTCCTTGATTTCAAGGTCGAATTCTTGCAATAGCAGGATCCACCGTATCAATCGAGGCTTTGCATCCTTTTTCGCGAACAAATACTTCAGGTTAGAATGGTCTGTGTCCACTATTACCTTCGTTCCAAGTATGTAAGAACGAAACTTGTCAATGAAGAACACCACAGCTAATAACTCCTTTTCTGTGGTGGTGTAGTTCACTTGGGCGTCATTCAATGTCTTGCTGGCATAGTATATGAGATGAAATAATTTATCTCTCTGCTGCCCAAGTGCTGCCCGGACAGCATAGTCACTAGCATCACACATGATCTCAAATGGCTGTGTCCAGTCTGGTGGCTGTACTATTGAGGCTGTTACCAGTTTTTCCTTCAGAACCTTGAATGCTTCAGTACATTCATCATTAAAGTCAAAGGGTCGGTTCTGCTCCAAAAGATGGCATAGGGGCTTGGTGATTTTTGAGAAATTTGCAATGAATCTCCGATAAAAACCAGCATGTCCCAAGAAACTTCTAATACCCTTGACTGTGGTCGGCGGCGGCAGCTTTTCAATCACTTCTATCTTAGCCCTCTCGACTTCTATCCCACGACAGCTAATCTTATGGCCAAGGACTATTCCTTCATCCACCATAAAGTAGCATTTTTCCCAATTTAAGACCAGGTTTTCTTTTTCACATCTTTCAAGTACCTTTTGTAGATTGCCTAGGCAACTCTCAAAATCGTCCCCAAAGACTGAAAAATCATCCATAAATATTTCAAGGAAGTCCTCTACCATATCGGAGAATATGGCCATCATGCACCTTTGGAAGGTGGCGGGTGCATTGCATAATCCAAACGACATTCTCCTAAAAGCATACGTTCCGTAGGGGCATGTGAAAGTCGTCTTTTCTTGATCGTCCGGTGCGATAGTGATTTGATTATAACCTGAATAACCATCAAGAAAAAAATAGTAAGGTTTACCCGCTAATCTATCAAGCATTTGATCAATAAAGGGTAAAGGAAAGTGGTCCTTTCGGGTAGCTTTGTTAAGCTTCCGATAGTCCATACAAACCCTCCAACCGGTCACAGTCCTGGTTGGGATTAACTCATTGTTTTCATTGGTCACCACGGTCATTCCTCCTTTCTTGGGAACGCATTGCACCGGGCTCACCCATTTGCTGTCGGAGATGGCGTAAATAATACCAGCATCTAACCATTTGATTATCTCTTTACGAACCACCTCTTTCATCGCATGGTTTAGCCGCCTTTGAGCATCTATAGTCGGCTTATGATCTTCCTCTAAAAGGATTTTGTGCATGCATAACGCCGGACTAATGCCTTGAATATCGGCTATCGTCCATCCAATTGCCTTTTTGTGCTGCAGCAACATCCCTATTAGCTGTTGTTCTTGTTCCTGCAGCAACTTAGAAGAGATGATTACGGGCAACGTATCATTTGAACCAAGAAAAGCATATTTTAGCTGCCCTGGCAGGGGCTTCAGTTCTAAAACAGGGGGCTCAATAGTAGATGGCTTTTGGATTGCATGGTTATCCGAAGTGTAATTTAAAGGTTCGAATAACTTACATGGACGATCGCCTATCCAGTTTACCTCCTCCTGATCTTCAGTATCAGATGTATCGGATTCAGAGGAGTTGCTGTCGTCGGTGCTGTCGTGACAGTCCTGTAGGTGGCTGCCGCGGCAGTGACCAATTTTGATGTCGTGACAGCCCGACCTGATGCAGGGTTGATCAAAGGTAACTTCAGTGATAACCTTACATTCCTCGTCTGCATCAGCATGTTTCATAGCTTAGAGAACATTCAACTTAATCTCTTGATCGTTCACTCTCATGGTGAGTTCTCCTTTTTCCACATCAATCAGTGATCTTTCCGTGGCTAAGAAGGGTCACCCAATGATGATTGGTGCGTTTTCGTCTGCTTCACAATCTAAAACAAGAAAGTCAGCAGGAAAAATAAATTTATCCACTCTTACCAGAATATCTTCGATTTTTTCCTTTCGGATGAACGTAAGAGCGGTCTGCCAGCTGCAGAATTACTGTCGTGGGCCGCGCCTTTCCAATACCTAATTTCTGAAAAACAGATTTTGACATTAAATTAATACTAGCACCAAGATCTCAAAGTGCCTTACCCACATATTTATCTCCGATTACACAAGGTATGATGAAGCTCCTCGGATCCTTCTTTTTCTAGGGTGGCTGCCGATGAAGAATACTCATGCAACCTTCTGTCATCTTTACCATTTCAAATTCCCCAAGTTTAGATTTCTTCGACATAACGTCCTTGAGAAACTTGGCGTAACCAGGCATCTCCCTAACGGCATCTAACAGCGGAATATTAATATGACCCTGCTTAACAATATCATAAATCTTTTTGAGCTGAGATTCTTGCTTAGCTTGCTGTAACCGTTGAGGAAAAGGTGGTGGGGGACGATAATCAGCAATACGTCCTTCCCACTGCATACGAATCTGAGGAGGTTTGGGTTCATCATTTTTCTCCTCCGTCGCTTCTGCTGTCGTGACAGGCTCATCGACAGCAGTCTGTTTGATACCTGTTGGGGCAGCATCCTCGGCAGGTCTGTCCAAGGTTGGTTTTCTTACTGTTTCAGCTTCCTTTTTCGGCCCTGGTAGTTTCTTCTCACTCCTAGCAGTAATAGCTTTACATTGCTCATGTGTGGGCTGCCTAGCATTTTCAGTATTACTAGGGAATCCTCCAGTCTGCATTGGCTTAATATGCTGGGAAACCTGACCCGTTTGTGTCTCCAAAGATTTCAGAGTAGCTTCATGATTCATCATCCGCATCTCTGTTTTATCCATGAATGTCTCTGTTTTCTTGACAAACTGATTCATATTCTCAATATAAGTACCTGTCTAAGACATAAAAGTGGCTAGAGTCTGTTCCAGTATACTGCTCGTGGCAGCTGGTGGCTGTTGTTGCTGCTGTTGCGGCGGAAGTTGTTGTCGTGTCAGCAATCTAGGTCCTCCTGATTCTGATTGTGTGCTTGAGGATTCAGGGCATTATTAGGATTACTCCAAGAAAACTTGAGATCCTTTCTCCAGTTGGGATTATAATTGTTGGAGTTGTAATTCGGCTTATAGTTTCCAACATATTTTCCCTCTTCTAACTGTATAGGACACTCATCCGAACCATGATTTCCCTCACAGATTTCACATACCTCATCAACAGCAAATCCATGTTGTGCATCATCATTCAATAGCCTTTTCATTGCTTTAGTAAGGAATGTTACATGTGATTTCATCGTGCTATCGGCCTCATAATCCTTGATAGCTAGTACCCGTTTACCCCCTCTTTTTGCTGTCGGAAACTGCTCCTCATTCTTAGCCAGATTTTTCAATACTTGCATTGCCTCGTCCGGATCTTTATCCAATAATAGTCCGTTTGCTGCTAAATCAATTCGAATACGAGTTTGTAAGTTGGCAGCATTATAAAACTTTGTTACCTGATTCCAGACGGGGAATCCATGCATTGGGAAGTTCCGTAGAAGAGTAGTAAATCTGTCCCAGGCCTCGTGTATCGGCTCGTCATCTTCCTGTTGAAAAGTAGCAATTTCATTACGTAATCGCTCAGATAAATGTGAAGGATTAAAACGAGATAAAAATTCACGAGATAAATCTGCCCAAGTTCTAATTGAACCCGGCGTAAGTTTATTCCACCAAGTTTTTGCTCTGTCCCTCAATGAATGGGGAAATAACCGAAGCCTCAGTATCTCCGGATTAACTCATGGCAGTCTAAACGAACCACAGATCTCCTAGAATGTTTTTAGATGCTCCCTAGTATCCTCTGTAACAGCACCACTGAATTGACCGGCATTGTTGATAATGCTAAACATGACAAGTTTCAGCTCGAAGTTGTCAACATCTATGTCCGGCAGCGTGGTTTCCAGTTCTACATGATCGTTCAACATGTAGTCACGATAGGACCATCGTCCGGCAGCGGCAGCAGGGTTTCCGACAGGCGGTATAATATCTCCAACAGGCGGGTCGTTTCCATTGTGGGCCATCTTCTCTAGATGTTCCTCAAGGTACTCGTTCCTGGCTAGTAAGTGACGAAGTTGTTTCTTGAGATTGAATGAACGTTCAATTTCCGGATCTAATGGATACTCAGGATCTTTACCTCGGTTCGATTTGCGCATAAACAAGTAACCTTGTGAAAAGCAAGAGTTGAATGCACCAAAGAAAAACTAAAAAATAAAAATAAAAACAAAAAGAAAAGTGCAGTAAAAGAAAAGGTAGAGTTATGTTGCCAATCCCCGGCAACGGCGCCAAAAACTTTTTGCGTGTAAAATAGTCTATCGCAATGGTAGTGCAAGTATACACGACGCAAGTAGTAAAGTGATACGAAGTATCGGATATCGTCTCCACGGGGATTGGGCTAATAGCTTCACCTTAATTCACTGCACGAAAGTAAAGGAAATATTTGAGAAAATTGTCATGAAAATAATAAAGTAAATGTAAATAAAAGAGTAAAGATATCAAGATAGAGAGAATGGGATGGTATTAAATTGCTCAGTAGTGCAGGTATTACAGAGTTTAGGAAATCCAGTTCTATCGTCGCTCCCGTCGCAGCATCACCTGTCGCGGCAGCAGTCCGTTGATTGTCACGGCATCAAACACTCAACTCGGTACTTCAAGTTTGGCAAGAATCCCAGATGTGCCTTGGCTTATCCCTAGGTCCAAGTTTGTCGATGATCACGTCTTTGATGATACCTCCCGGCGTGAATCGAAGGATGAACACCGATGTGTATGAATTCTTCTTTAGCCACTTAACCTCGTCCTATCCCTAGGCCCGAGATAGTTCAATTATAAACTAGAGAACTTGCTCTTATTTCTTTCGTATACTTAACTCTCTCGATGCTAAGTAAATAGATAACCTCACAATGCTCTCCTGATGCTCTTGCAAGATATTAATAACCAAAATAAGAGAACTTGAAGTTTATTTTATTGAACTTGAAAATTCCTAAAACAAAACAACCCTTACAACTACTTTACAAATCAACCCGTGGCCCTAGGAAAGATTTAGAACATGATGTGGGAAGGAAGCTAGGGTAATCGGTTATATTCCCCTAGGTTAAAATACATGCCCTTATATAAGCTTTGGGCTCAAGTTATCTAAATTAGCAAGAATACAACTTTAATTGAAAGTATGATTCTAATAAAGACTAAATCTTCAAGGAATCTACTTTTCAGTCGTCATCTTCTTGCTTGGGATTTTCTCTCCTTGAACTTTGGGCTTGACATTCCTTTTGATCTAGGGCTTGGAAAAATATGAGGTTTTCACACGACAGACGGGCTAAATTTTCTCTATCTGTCGATGTCCACTTTGCTTCTTCTCCTCAAAACTGATGTCGTCCTCTATTGTCACGGTAGCAACCATGACACCATCGTCCTCTTTATCTTCTTGTCCAGTTCAGCTCTTCTGCTTTACTGCCCAGCGCCTGCCCTTTCCGTCTGCTACGGCAGCAACCTGCAAAAACAGCCATTCTTAGTAGAAACTGTGCCTTTTAATATATTTGTGATGTTTTGTTGTAAACTAACCTAAATGCAATGAATAATGCTTGAATGCAGCAGAAATATGGGTTAAAAAGGGAGTAAATAATAGAACTTTTACATACTCAACAAATATGAAGTAAGATGCCATATTATTGTCTCTTGTGTTGCAAACTAGATTGCTATATTGATGTCTATGCATGTTGTGTGTGATGTAAGGATTATATACTTGAACCTTGCATTGTCGTTGTTTTGGTTTTAGAGCATCCTCACTAAGCTTCTAGCTTACGCTCTCATTTTCGACAATGCATATCAGTAGCGTGAAGTTAGCAAGGGGCAAGGCGAAGGGGCATTCTAAGCTTGTAGTTGCTCAAGTATGGTTTAGTAAATAAAGTAGTGGTTTAGCAATGGGGTTGCTATGTGTTTGTATGAGCGTTGTATGACTCATAAATGTTGATTGTTGATCATGTTATGCTTGGATTTGTAAACCATGTCATGTCTTGTTGAATGCTTGTGATGAGAGGGCATGCCTTGGATGTTTATGTTGCTTTTGTTTGAGCATGTAAACCTTATATGTGAAGACATGTGCCATTTGGCTTTTTAAGCTTTTAAGCATGCCTTTTTATGCAATATCTACCTTTATGTGAATGTCTTGTTGTAAATGCTTCGTTGATCATCTAAATTGCTCTTCATGCTAGTTCTTGGTTGTGGAATGTTGTATGAATGCTTGAATGTGGATAGGGGAGTCTTAAAATGCATCTAGAGTCATGTTTGAGGGTCTTTTGCTGAAATTTGGGGACTTGCAGTTTAGGGCGTATCGATACGCCTAAGGGTCGTATTGATACGGTCTTGCCCTTCATGACTCAGTTTTGGCTTGGTGTATCGATACGCGGGGGTGTACCGATACGCCCAAAGCTCACTGGAAATCCGAGATTTTGGTGAGACTTTGGTATATCGATACGGGCTCTAAGCGTATCGGTACGGGTTTGTCTCGTTGACCGCGAGATGTTGACCGAGAAGGGTGTATCGATACGCCCAAGGGCTGTATCGATACGGTCTTCTTGAGTTGACTGAAGGCAGTTGACTTGGTCAAGGCGTATCGATACCCTTGCAGGTGTATCGATACGGCCTGCTCTGTAAGTGTAAAATGGGTTGTTTAACAAGTTGTTTGGGCTTGGTTGTTTTTATTTCTTGATGTTTTCCGTTGTTGTGATCACTTAAGAAGTAAATATGCCTTTAGACAAGATTTAATTAAAAGAAATTTTCTAGGGTTGCTAACCGAGGTGGGACCTTAACGGGTTTCACATCGGTTTTCCCCGTGTAGCCTACTCGGACCGGTAAGCTGACCAGGCCGGGACGAGGGGGTTACATTTGTTGGTATCAGTGGGTGAGAAGGTGTTCTTAAAAGTGTCTCCGTGGAAGAAAGTGATGAGATTTGGCAGAAAAGGGAAGTTGAGTCCGAGGTACATAGGACCGTATGAGGTTGTGAGAAGGGTTGGCCCAGTTGCTTATCAGTTGCGTTTGCCATCCGAGCTAGAGAAGATACACGATGTGTTTCATGTTTCGATGCTCCGTAAGTATAGGTCAGATCCATCACATGTTATGCATGTAGAACAGATTGAATTGAATCCATATTTGACTTATGATGATGAACCAATTGAGATCTTAGCTTCTGACAGCAAGGTGTTGCGGGGTAGATCAATTGAGTTAGTAAAAGTGCGGTGGCAACGTCGAGGGGTGGACGAAGCCACTTGGGAGAGGAATGAGGATATGGAAAGACAGTTTCCTTATCTCTTCCAGTTAGGTAATTTCGGGGACGAAATTTCCTTAAGTGAGGGAGAGTTGTAACACTCGTGTTTTAGGGTTAGGAGTTTGGTATGTGTGTTGGGTTCAAGTCG
Source organism: Hibiscus tridactylites (assembly GCA_958450335.1). Taxonomy (NCBI): domain Eukaryota; kingdom Viridiplantae; phylum Streptophyta; class Magnoliopsida; order Malvales; family Malvaceae; genus Hibiscus; species Hibiscus tridactylites. The sequence continues at coordinate 32,741,125 of OY288274.1, read as the reverse complement.
TCAAAATCAGCTTAATTAAATTAGACCTTGGTTTTAATTTAATTGAGATTTAAAATTAAAGTAATGACAATTTTGTAATTAAGTCAAAACAAAAAGAAGACAAGCTTTTTGAATCAAAATGCATTTAGAGTTGAGTTTCGTGTTGTTTTGCTGCAATTTGGTGTCTTGCAGTGCAGGGCGTATCGATACGCCTAAGGGTCGTATCGATACGGTCCTACACTTTGGGATACAGAATTGGCTAGGGGTACCGATAGTCGGGGGTGTATCGATACTCCCAAAGCTCACTAGAATTCTGAGATTTTCATGAGTCTTTGGCGTATCGGTACAGGCTCTTAGCGTATCGGTACGGTTTTATCTCGTTGACCGCGAGATGTTGACCGAGAAGGGCGTATCGGTACGCCCAAGGGCTGTATCGATACGGTCTTCCTGTGTTGACTGAAGGCAGTTGACCTGTCAAGGTGTATCGATACCCTTGACAAGTGTATCGACACGACTTGTTCTGTGACTATAAAATGGGATGTTTAACATGTTGTTTTGGATTCAGTTGTGTTTCTTTCTTGATGTTTTCCGCTGTCATGATCGCTTAGGAAATATATGTGCCTTGAGACAAGATATAATTAAAAGAATTTTTCTAGGGTTGCTAACCGAGGTGGGACCTTAACGGGTTTCACATCGGTTTTCCCCGTGTAGCCTACTCGGACCGGTCAGCCGACCAGACCGGGACGAGGGGGTTACAGCCGCTATCCATGGGCGGATGTAGCATATAAATTAGGGGTGCAATTGACCCCACTTGATTGCTGGAGTACGAGGTTTTCAAGGAGGTAATATAGATTTTTTCATAAGAAATATTAGATTTGACCCACATAATTTTGTGAAACTAAAATTGATTTTGATATAACACCTAAACTTATGGACTAATTTGCAAAACATTAAATTTCTTAGTACTCTTTAAAGACTCACTATTGACAAGTCTTTTTGACCCAAACTATACTTCAAGACAAAACTCTCTTAAATGCTCAAAATTCACTAAGTCTTTTTATGTATTTTCAAGCCAAACTTCAGCAAAACGCTCAGGCGTATTGATACCCTTAGGAGTATCAATACGGTTTTTAGTCACTGGAATTTTAATAGACCATAGCGTACCGATACGATATTACCCCATATCGACACGATATTCATCTAGGTAACACTTTAAACGATACTGTATTGATATGCTTTGCAAACATATCGATACGATTTGCTTATCTTTGCAAAATCTTTGAATTTAATTTTTTACCGTTGGCTTGTCAGTTAGTTGGTATCCCAAAATTTAAATGACTGTTATACCGTACCGACACGCTAAGTAGCCGTATCGATACGCTCTTTATCAAAACCAAAGTTGGGATTTCAGTGAGCAAATTCAGTATCGATACGCACTTTTGTATTGATACGCCCCTTAAAACCGTACCGGTATGCTCTCTAAGCGTATCGATACGCGATATTTTTCAGTCACAACGGCTCTTTCCTCTTTGATACAGGTACCGATACGTTCCCTAGTCGTACCAATACGGTGCGCACCATAGCTGCATTTATTGCGGGAAAGTGCATCCCAATGGCTCTATTGATGATCCCAACTACCCAAACGGCTAGAATTCAATGCAAGGGTATAAAAACAAGTCTCAATTGAACAAGCAACAACAATTGAACCTACAAGCAATATCAAAGCACTCAAATCCAAATTTTACACCTTTAGACTCAAATTCTTGTACCCAACTCTTGTATTCTTATTTATCTTTTATTTTGAGTTTGGGTAGTATGAAATTGTAATTGGGTAAACATTCATCCTTTGAGAGGAATTTTTAGAGTTTACCAAATACTTCTCTTGTAAAAGTGAGTGGATTAAGCTTTTGGTAGAAAGCTTAATCAAATTGTAAGGTTCACTCTTTATCTAAGAAAAGGGGAAGAATTCAAGTAGTGAGTTGGTTGAAAATCCTTAGTGGGAACTAAGGTAGTGGATGTAGAGTTCGTTTGGAGAACTTGAACTACTTTAATTGCTTTGTGTCACAATTTTATTTTTTCCATATTTTCACTCACCAAAATTTTTATCGCCAATTCACCCCTTCTTGGCCATTTGCAATTGTGTGATCAACTCAACAGATTTGTTGGGGTATGGGGATAACAATGCTTATTCTAGTGGTATAAAAATAAAAAATACCTCTTGCTTTACTCATGACTCCACTATAAGAAAATCATGGCTCCACCACTGCCGCTATCGTCATGTAACGATCGTTGTTGCGGTTGCATACTGTTATTTAAATCCTTGTCCCTAATAGCAAGTAATGGAAAAAATTAATTTTAAGAGTATATCCATAATAACAAGTATTGAAAAATGGGTCATTAATAACAAAAACTGAATAAATTAAATTTTAAGAGTATGCCTAAAATAATAAATATTAAAAAAATCAGACCTCTAATAACAAGTATTAAAAAAGTTGAATTTTAAGATTAGACCCATAATAATAAATATTAGAAAAAAATTAAACATCTATTAACAAATATTAAAAAATTGTACCCCTACTAACAAGTATTAAAAAAATAAAACTATTAAAAATAAAAATAATTCGAATAAAATTAGAAACATGCAACTCCCTTGAGCGGTGGGCCCTGAGTGGGTGCCCTTGTTGACCTTACCCAGGGTCGAGCCCGCACAACGTCAAAATTTAAACTTATGACATTACTTAAGAGATTTAACATCTCATCCCGTTAGAGCAACTGGTCGGTTACTTTGGTGGTGGTTTAATTGTTGTATGATCGTGCAGGAGGAAAACTTGTAGTTCCCTATATTGGCATCTTATTTCTTTTATAATAAAGTGAATAATTGTCGAGAAAAAAGTTTAAAATGAAGGAAAATGAATAAAATAAATAGAAAATTTATAGATAATAATAAAAATAATAAGACAATAAATAAATATAAAAAACTTATCAAATAATAAAATAATAATAAGAGAGTAACTGTCATTTTATTTAAAATTTACTTATCAAATATATCTTAAGACTTACGAGGATATGTTTAACTTCCTTTAAATTTGAGTAAATAAAATAAGTGTTTTTCGAATTATAAAAACAAGGTAATTGTTTTTAATAAAGGTTTAAATATACATTCGGTACCTGAACTAGGCACATTCTCCTATGTTATACCTAAAAAAATTTTACTCTTCAAGTTGGTACCTAAATTAGGCACAATCTTTTAAGTCGACGCCTAATTTTTTTCTCTCAATTTGGTACATGAACTTTAATTTCATTCACTATTAATTTAGTACTTTTATTAATAATTTTAGTCCCAAAATTTATACATTCTATCAATTTGATTCTAATTCAAAATAATTCAATAAATTTAACCCTTCATATTTAAAAACTAAATCAATATAGTCAGTCTTTACGATACTATCAAACCATGGAGCCTATCGGATCAAAGCGACAGTTAGATAATTGCATTCTACGATAAAACAACAAGTTATTGCTAAACTTTTATTATATCAAGAAAGTAATATAACATTTATAGGGGGAAAAACTTAGGAGACTAACAAAGAGTAAATTGATAGAATTTTTTTAAATATAGAGGGTTAAATTTATTGATTTGTTTTGAATTAGGACCAAAGTGATAGAATGCATAAATTTTTGTACAAATTTGAGAGAAGATGTGTAGTTCAAGTACCAACTTGGGAACAAAAATTCTTTAGGTACTGACTTGAAAGATGGTGCCTAGTTCAAGTACCAATTAGGGAGTAAAAATTCTTTAAGTATCAACTTGAGAGAAAGTGTCCAATTTAGGTGTCAAATGTATATTTAAACCTTTATTTAACGACAAACCTTCATTTCTCGTTATAAGAATCATCAAATGACGCTCTACTAAGCGGTCGATACCTTAGCTCAAACTAAAAAAAGTGACGTTCCGCTAAGATATCAACCTTGTTATTATAACATTAATGAAAGGGTTATTAATTATTATCCCATATACATGTGGTGGAATATTTTGTTTCCACAAGCACTTTAATTTTAAGTTTTAGAATTTTTAGTGTAGGGGTTTAGAATTTAAGGTTCATGGTTAAAATTTAGAATTTAAGGTTCATGGTTAAAATTTAGAATTTAGGGTTAAATTTTAGAGTAATATGGTTAGAGATTTAAGTTTTAATCTATAAACCCTAAACATGATATTCTATCAACAACTCCTAAATTCAGAACTACTACACTTAAACTACTAAACCTTAAACGGAGTCTCTGAACCTTAAAATTAAGGCACTTGTGTAAATAAAATTTTTACAAGCGTTTGTGCATAAAATAATTATTTTTAATGAAATTATAAATTCAATTATATTTAAATGTCATTATCTCGATGTTATGTCTAAATTTGGTATTGTAATTACACGAAATTTTAATCAGAAATCTAAATTCGGTTTAAAATTATTTAGTAAAATACGTCTTTGAAAAAGTGATCCTGCCCCGGGATAATATGGAATTGGCACATGTCACTTAAAAAAACAATTCTTTGTTAGGAGAGTTTATCACGTGACACTCTTTTTCAAGAAAAAAAATCTATATTTCTTTAAAAAATATATGGAAAGTTTCATACTGAATCTATTAAACCCGTCTACATAATCACTCTTTTTATTCATATTTGTAAATAATTTTTTCAAAGAAATTAAATTTTTTAAAAATTATAGTGTTATTTAGAATATATATTATATATTCACACAAAACAGAGTAATGGTAATAGATTAGTAATGTAAATGGAGCATTAGATATAGTTGTGTTTAACGTGTGTGGGAATATTACGGTCATCTTGTCCGGCGCAGCCTGGCAATATAGTCGTGAAAAATAAGGCAGAAACATAAAACAAACAAAAAAAACTATTTTTTAGAATCTTAAATTGTCTTTTGCACTTTTTTATATAATATTATTGGAGAAAATTAGATGCATGCAAATGCAGTGCATGCACGCGCAATTATGCAAAGTAACTTTGGGTTTTTTTTTCTAAGTAAAAGCCTTCACGCAAATTGTTTTATATTATAAAAATGTGGACCCGATGGCTTTTTATGCTTTTCTTTTGGATATTTTATTTACAATGCATTCATGATTCTTGAATATTTTCATATTTAGTCCTTTTCGGATAATGCTAATTAGTTTGCTAGTAACATTATTAGATGACTAGACTATATCACGTTATTTACTACTTAAATCTTTATTGAGTTGATTTTACAAATTAATTGAAAAGTTTAAGAGAATTCTTGAACAAAAATGCGAAAATAATTACTTAAGTTTTAAAAGAATTCTCATTCCAGTTCTTTGGTATCTTGAGAAATGTTTGGTCATACTTGGCTTGTTTTAAATTGTTAGAGTTATGACCGAATTTTATTTTAAGTTGGGCCAAATATTCATAAAAAACGGTGAGAAAAGTAGGGGTCAACTAGGGCAGGCGAAGAGTTAAGAAACTTGATTACAGTAGAATTATTTTTATGCAAGTTTATTATATAACCAAACAATCTATGCCTATAAGTAGATAAGGGATTGTTGGTTAAAATCATTAATTGTAATATCTTTTGACATAATGATATTTTCACTTTTTCTGCTCGTAATTTTTTCACGTAAATTTTGGTGTTTACTTTTTTTTACGATTATTTATTTTTCACATAAATTTTAGTGTTTTTCTTAATCTGACGTTGAATGTACCCGCTTCAAGGGCCAACAAACGATGAAGGAAAGGATCTCATTCCATCAACAAGGAGTATGGGTGATAATGAGCATGACCGGCTCGCGAGCTAATCGGGCTTGGCTTGGTCAAAGCTCGGCTCGAGTGATCTCGACTCGAGTGATCTCGACTCGAGTGATCTCGACTCAAGACCTTAACAAGCTGAGCCGAGCCGAGCCAACCCAAGCTCGGCTCAAAAAGTTCGTGAACAAGCTCGGAATAATTATACATATATATGCTACATACATGCCCGTTTCTAAGATTTTGGTGGCCCATGGGCGAACTTAAAAAATAGGCCCCTAATTAAGGGCGATCGTTAAATCGAGTTAAGTTGAGTAAAAAAATTCAATTTATGCGAGTTTACGAGTCATTGAGACTCAAACTTAAAAATTTATCTACTAAATACTAAAATTTTGAGTTATTAGAATTTTTATTTTACAACTCAAACTTTATTTGAAATATTTTTTGAGTTAAGACTAGTCGACTCGAAAAAACTGATTTTTTTCGAGTCGAGTGGAATTTTGCTCACCCTTTCCCCTAATAACAAGTATTGAAAAAAATAAAATTTGAAATTATACCCTTAGTAACAAGTGATATATAAAAAAAATGTCCCTATTAACAAATTTTGAAAAAAAATGAATTTTAAGAGTATTCTTGTAACAACAAATATAGGGGAAAATGGAACCCTAATAACAAGTATTGAAAAATTAAAATTTAAGAGTATGCATGTAATAACAAATATTAGGGAAAATAGACCATAAATAATAAGTATTGAAAAAAATTGGACTCATAATAACAAATATCGAAAAAAAATAAAATTTAAGAGCAGGGCCTTAATAACAAATATTAGAAAAGAAAGGCTCATAGTAACAAGTATTGAAAAATTGACCTCATAATAACAAGTATTGAAAATTTTGTACCCTAATAACAAGTATTGAAATAACAATAAATAAAAAATGAGCCCCTAATTACAAGTATTCGAAAAAATAGCCTATAATAACAAGATTTGAAAAAAAATTATACCCCTAATAAAAAATATCGGAAAAAATAAATTTTAAGAATAAAATTCTAATAACTATTATTAAAAAATTAAATTTTAAATAATAAATATTAAAAAATATTAAACCCTAACTATAAATATTCGAAAAAAATGAGCCCTGAGCAAGGTAGGGGCCCTGGGCGGGCGTCCCTATTGTCCATGCCCAAGGACGGTCCTGGCTACATATGCACTAAAAGTAATCTGTTTAGCAAAAAATAATAATAAAATAAATTCAAAGAATCCACTAAAAACAAATTAACTAAAATAAATTGAGCATTTTTCTTATTTAGTTATTTAGTTGTTGTTTGATTTTGTATTTTTTTTTATTATGTGTTTTCTCTGTTGTTTAATTTTATATTTTTTTTAATTATGTGTTTTCTCTCTATTTCATTTTTTTAGTATTTTTTCAGTATTATAAAGTGTTTAATTTCAATCGGCATACGTGGTCTGTCAACACCAACCCCCTCCTTTATAATGCTCTTTAGTGTCTCCGACCATCAAAGGCTTTTCGATTGATAGACCAACGACGTCGCTTTTCCTTCTTTCATGTTTAAGATTTGAAATGTTTTTATTTTTTGTACTTTGGGCTTTGATTTACCCTTTTCTGTTCTGGGCCTCAGTGGAACCCGTTTTTTTGAGCCCTTGTTGTTCATTTGATTGTATTGTTTCTTTTAGTATGAGTGTATTTCTCCATTCCTTAAAAAAAGTAGGGTAATGGCGTAACATAATTGCAGGGTTGGTTTTATATTTAAAATTGGATTATTCACTCAGATTTCAGACTAAACTTTCACATGATGATTTTTACTTCGATTTATTATCAACTGAATATAAATTTTTATAAATAAATAACTACTCCCTCCGTCCCACTAAACTGTCACATGTTGGTCAAAATTGTTCAACTCTGACTATAATTTATTTATAATTTTTAATTAACTAAAATTTATAAAATATATATTTAAAAACTAATTGATTCAAGGTTTTTAAAATATATTTATTTATATTTTTATCAATAATAAATTTTAAATCATAAGAAGTCAAACTTAAAAAAGTTTGACTCAAATATGACAATTTAATGGGACAGAGAGAGTAATATTTTTGGAACTACATCCCAAATAAATTTAATAATGATTTTTTGAACTACTACCAACCCATTAAAGAGAAATAAAAAACAAATAAGTGTTGTGAATAAAATAATAAAGAACAATAATAAGAACAAAGAACAAGAATAGAAGAATAAAGAGATGAGAGAAAGAGGAAGATTTGTATTATTCTCAAAAATAGAATTGTGTACAATGCCTTCAATGAATCATCTATTTATAGGCATAAGAAGTACATAATACATTAAACTCTAATTAATAGAGATAATATTTCTAATAATAAATAAATCAAACTCCTTAGATAAAGTTCTAATCATGATAGACATCCACATAGATAAATATTCATAACACCCCCCTTGGATGTCTATGAAGATAATGTGTCTCGTTAAAACCTTACTAAGATAAAAACTCAGTGGAAAAAACTCATTAGTGAAGAAAAAAGTACACACATCTTTAATACGCATAACATGTTGCCTCATTAAAAACCTTACCAGGAAAACCCATTGGGACAAAACCTCAGTTAAGGGAAAAAGAGTGCAACACGTATTTACTCCCTTCATAAAAATATCACATAACATCTTTGAATCTTCATAATTCAATCTTGAATATAATCTTCAAATGTTGAAATAGAGTATGCACTAGTGGATAAATCTTCCAAATTATTGCTTGAAATGATCCATCAAATACTATTATTCTGAAGATCATGAGGGACGAAACTTTAAAGAGATATGTTTCGTTTTATCACATTTGATGTATCCACCTTGAGATATAAATTCCGCATTATCTCTACATAAAATAGCTTGCATCTTATCTTGTGAAAGCAATTCACATATCTTCTGGATATGTTTAGCCAAACACATATTTCGGTTTTGCCTCATGCATAGCAATTATTTAAAGGCAATGGTCTCGTAGCACTTAGAGAGTATTTCTGGACCAACTAAGATACGATGCTTTCAGATCAATTAATGTATATATGGTGCTTTTAGACCATGAATATCATCACATTTTTTCTCGAGGGTGGAATGGATCTTTGTTTAGATTAAGAGACCTAGCAACCAAATAGTGGTCAATAAATATGCATTATGCATGTAAAGTCTCTTTAAACATTTTTCTCTGTATGTCGATTGATACACAAGGATTCCATTGTTAAGGAGATCTCTTCATGAGTCTCAATGAATCGCCAACATACAAAATAAAAACAAAGACAAATTCAGAGCTAAACCTTTTAATAAAATGCTCTAGAAATTAAATCATTCTTATAGTCTTCCGCTAATAAGTATTCAATGTGGTGATTATACCAAATGTGCCCAAAATATTTTAATCCATAAAAAGATATATTTAATATAATTGAATAATGTTCTCGAGAACTTGAATTAACTGCTTCTGGCAGTCTAAATCCTTCCAGAAGCTTCATCTAAATGTTGTTATCAAGAGGCTCATACAAATAAGATGTAACAACATCCATTAGGCGAAAAATGAGTTATTTCATTTATTGTCAGACTATCTAAAAGTAAATGCATCCACCACTGAGGAATATATTTTTCTCATAATCAATTTCATGTCTTTGTGAGAATCTTTGCAACCAAACGAGCTTATATCTCGTGATTTCTCCTTTTGATTTCTCTTTCTCACAAAGGCTCATTAATATCCACGAGCTTTACACATTTCAGTATACGGGCTATAGGACCAAATACTTCTCTTTTCGAAAGAGATCTTAGTTTCGCCTCAATTGCCTCTTTCCACATTGGCCAATCATTTCTTTGTTTACATTGTCCAATTGACAATGATTCATGATCCACATCATCAAATAAAATTTCTAGTGCTATATTGCATGCAAATGTATTCTCGACGTCGATTTGATTTCAATTCCACTTATTACCAGACATGACATAATCTATTGAGATCTCTTTATTATAAGGTACCTGAGTCATGTTAATGCCTCTATTGGAGACCTTTTAATCTCTTCTTGAGATTTTCATAATTCATTGATTCCTCGATCAGACCATCATAACTATAGCTCCCTTTATTTTTTTTTCGAGGATTTTTATCTTTGGAACGTACTTGTCTACCACGCTACAGGCGTAAGTTAAACTCATTAGCAACTAGAGTTTGTCCTTCTGGGACATCAAATTTAAACGGAGCATTCATAGCTGGTATATGTGACTTAGTCACTCTATTAGGGTCAGCAAAATCATCCGCCAATTGATTTGCTAAATAAATTATCCTTTGAGCTTATAGTTCACATTATTGAGTACGTGGATCAAACAAAGATAATGATAATTCATTCCAATTTATTTCTTTTCCCAGCTATTTTATTTTCTCCCCCTACTGTTGGGAAAATTGACTCATTAAAATGATAGTAGTAAATCGAGCCGTAAATAAATTCCCTATCAGAAGCTCAAGATATTTAATTATCGAGGGAAATTTGAATCTACATATATTCCCAACCTCCTTTGAGAACTCATCTTTGTGCGTTGTGGTGGAGCAATCAGAACATATACCGCACACTAAAAAAAATCTAAGATGAGAAATATTTGGTTCTTGACCAAAAACCATTTATAATGGGGAGAACTTATTATAATTTGTTGGCTTCATGTGAATTAGTGATAATACATATAAAATGACATGTCATCAGCATTATCAAGACCAATTGTCTTTATAAGGTAATCTGAAAATGTGCTCATAGTTTTATCAACAGAGCAAGTAGCCTCGCAAATACCAAGTTGCGGATTAGTAACAAGGATACATATGACCATCTAGTCGATGCATCAATTAAAATCGTAAAATATCTAGATGGACTATAATAAAGGTGTATGAGCCCACATATATCACCTTTGTATCTGTTCTAGAAAAAAAATTAATAGATTCGCAATCTATCATAGCCGATGATGATTGAATAATGAGTTTGCTTTGATAGCAAGTATCACATGAAAACATTACTTTGAAGAAAATTTCAACTCTTCAATAAATTACCACATGAAAGTGTCAACAAATTTTCACATCATAATTGAACCGGGATGGTCTAACCGGTCATTGCCAAATAATAAAGTTATCAGTAAACTTCTGATTCACAATAGCATGAGCTTCAATTTGTGCTAATACTATTGTAGTACACTATGGATGACAGTGCATATAACTTTTTCAAGTTTTTATTATTGCATTGATTTATACTCATAATATTGAGATATTCAACATCCCATCGACTAATGGTCTCAATATGATATCCATTACCGTGAATATCTTTAAAATTAAATAAGTCTCTTTATGATTTTGACGAGTATAACGCACTGTGAATATGAAATAAAGTTCCATTTGACAATAACATATTTGCTCAACCAGAGCCTTTTGTGATATTAGTACTCCCAGATATAGTACTCACAGTATTCCCTTGCATTTTAATCGAGAAATGCATAGTTATGCACCTTTCAAAATGTGCTTTGTTTCATTTACTTCGGTAATGAAAATATGTACTTTGTATCATTCACTTCGAGGAATGAAAAATATAAAATATAACACATCATATCAAGTCGATTATCTATCAGAGATAAACTTTCAAGTGCTCTTCCGAAGCATTGATATTTTAGTACTTTGAGAAATATTACTCATATTTCCCCTTGCATTTAAATGGGAAAAATATTTCTTATGCTTAAGTACAATATGAGTACTTGCATTATCTGCTAGGCATAAATAGCCACAATTCATTGTATATTTTATTCCGGAAGTAATCATACTCTTCAAATAATAAATTAACATAAAGCGTAAATAAATAATATGTGAAATAAATAAACATAAAGCAAACTAACATAAATAAATAAAACGAATTAACATAAAAAAATAAAAAAAATCAATTATTCCTGTTAGAGGTTATAAGGGAAATAAAATAAATGGTAAATTATTCCCTTCAAGGGTTATGAGAAAATTAACAATATCCAATTGAGTTGGACCAATAACGCCATAATTATTTTCGCCATAAACAAATTTTGTTTATATTTTATTTCATTTATCATTCATGATTATGGATAAAGTCTATAATACTTTGGCGTTTGACAAGTACGAAACCAATGGTTTATAACATCACATTGGTAAAAGGATTTCACTTCCATAGAATGATCTTTATCACTCTTGTCATCCTTATAACTTCGCTACCAGCGGGTAGAAGTATTCTTAAAACGACTATATTTTTCATGTGTATATTCATAGCCTCGACCACGACCACAACTTTTAATGTGATTTTTTATTCATTCCATAATATAATCTCACATTCACTTCAGGGAATGGAGTAGAGCCAGTGGGCCTTTGAAACCTTTTTCACATATCCTTATCACAGAGAACAAAGATTTAATCCTCGTACGCGACATTGTTAAACCTGTCCACAAGGTTCTTTAAAAACCTCATTTGAGACCAATAGCCTCGCAGAACGGGATGTCCAACATATATACTTGGATTATATCGAAATTATGTCTCTAATTGAATAATGATTTACCATATTTGCATTCACTTTAGGGAATGAAACAGTTCCAATAATTGCATGGAATAAACATCATGCTTGCATTCACTTCAGGGAATGCCCCATCATTGATAATCGCATAGAATAAACATCATGCTTGTATTCACTTCAGGGAATGCTCCATCATTGATAATCACATGGAATAAACATCATGCTTTGCATTCACTTCAGGGAATGCCTCCCATAAAACTTTTTGGATCAAGACGAATTTTCGTAACTTGAAATTGAGAGAAGTCTATGGTCGAGTTTTTCGACGAAGAAGAAATATTACTTTCGAGTAAATATAGACTTTATAATAATCTTCTTGTAAATTCAAAATCATCATGATTTATTGCACTTTAAAATAATAATATGAAGAATAAAAATAAAATTAAAATTTATCGATATTGATTTTTTCTCTCGTGGACAATGGAGACATAGCATATGACCGAGATAGCTTCTCATAGTCCCTTTACATCACATCTCTTTCCAAGTCATTTAAGCATATCATGTAAAACTCAAAACACGGTTAAAAATAGTAACTTTTACCAAATAAAATAACATAAATAATAATATGAAAAATATCAAATATAATCATATAAGTAAAAGCATGAATAAACATACTGCTAATTAACCCTTTTAGGAACAAGAGAAAACACACGTAATTTACACCAAACGCAACCTCTTAGTCTCTTTTGATCCGTCTTTTGGTTTGTGAGAAGCCACAAATTTGTCTCTGTTGAGTGTGTAAAAGTTCTATTATTTACACCCTATTTAACCCATATTTCTTCTGCATTCAAGCATAATTCATTGCATTTAGGTTAGATTTAAGTTATACATCACAAATATATTAAATGGCACAGTTTCTACTGAAATTGGTTGTTTTTTGCATAATGTTGTTATAGCAGATGGAGAAACAGGCGCTAAGCAGTAATGCAGCAGAGCTGGAACTGGATGAGCAGTCGAGGAGGACAATGCTGCCATGGTCGCCGCCGTGGCAGCTAAGGACGACAGCAGTTTTGAGGAGAAGAAGCAAAGTGGGCCTCGACAGAAAGAAAAAATTAAGCTTGTCTGTCGTGGAGTACCATTATATTTTTCCAAGCCCTAGATCAGAATGAAGACCAAGCCCAGAGTTCAAGGGAGAAACTCCAAGCAAGAATGAAGGACGAATTAAAGATATATTCTCTGAAGATTTAGTCTTTAATAGAGTTGTACTTTAATTTAAACTTGTATTCTTGCCATATTAGAAAACTTGAACCCAATGCCTATATTAAGGCATGTAATTCGACCTAGGAGAGGACATCATCTATCTCTAGCCTTCTTCCCAAAACCCTAGCCGTTTTCCCCTTCTCAACATGTTCTAAATTCCCCCTAGGGCCACGAGTTGATTTGTAAAGTAGTTGCAAGGGTTGTTTTTGTTTTAGGAATTTTCTGTTCAATAAAATAAACTTCAAGTTCTCTTATTCTGGTTATTAACATCTTGCAAGAGTATCGGGAGAGCATTGTGAGATTATCTATTTACTTAATATCGGGAGAGTTAAGTATACGAAAGGAATAAGTGCGAGTTCTCTAGTTTATAGTTGAACTATCTCGGACCAAGGGATAGGACGAGGTTAAGTGGCTAAAGAAGAATTCAACAACATCGGTGTTCATCCTTTGATTCACGTCGGGAGGTATCATCAAAGACGTGTTCATCAACAGACTTGGACCTAGGGATAGGCCAAGGCACAGCAGGGATTCTTGCCAAGCTTGAAGTACAGAGTTGTGTGATCGATGCCGCGACTAACAACAGACCGCTGCCGCGATAGGGACGACGACAGAACATATATTCCTAAATTTAGCAATACCTACACTATTGAGCAATTCAATACCAGCCCATTCTCTCTATCTTGATTCTTTTAATCTTATTTTCCAGTATTCTTTATTATTTTCGTGACAACAACTTAAACCATTCTCTTTACTTTCGTGCAGTAATTCAAGGTGAAGCTATTAGCCTAGTCCATGTGGAGACGATATCCGATACTTCCGTATCACTTTAGTACTTGTGTCGTGTACACTTGCACTACATTGCGATAGACACTTTTACACGCAACAAGTTTTTGACGCCGTTGCCGGGGACTGGCAACATAACTTTACCCTACCTTTTACTGCATTCGTTTTATTTTACTGTTTTACTTGGATTGTTCAACCTATACCTTTCACAAGGTCTTTTGTTTGCGTATGCGCATGTCTCAACGGGGGAAGGAACCTAAGTACCAGTTAGATCCTGCACCCGAACGAACATTCAATCTCAAGAAAAGAGTCCGTTACCTCGTTGAAAGGAACGAATATCTAAAGGAACAACTCGAAGCAATGGTGAACGTAAGAAGTGAAGAAAGAAGGGACAACCAAGGGAATCCCCAGGATAATAACAATCCTGTCGGAGATGGAGGGATCGACCCACATATCGTCGACCCTCTTGTCGCTGCCGCACGCCGGTCATGCCGAGACTACATGCTGAATGATCATGTAGAACTAGAAACCACCCTGCCAGATGTAGATGTTGACAACTTTGAGCTGAAACCTGTTATGTTCAGCATGATCAACAACGCTGGCCAATTTAGTGGTGCTGCTACAGAGGATGCTAGGGAGCATCTGAAAACATTCCAGGAAATCTGAGGTTCGTTTAGACTACCAAGAGTTAATCCGGAGATACTGAGGCTTCGGTTATTTCCTCATTCGTTGAGGGACAGGGCAAAGACTTGATGGAATAAACTTACGCCGGGTTCAATTAAAACTTGGGCAGATTTAACTCGTGAATTCTTATCTTATTTTAATCCTTCACACTTATCTGAGCGATTACGTAATGAAATTGCTACTTTTCAACAGGAAGATGACGAGCCAATACACGGGGCCTGGGATAGATTTACCACACTTCTAAGGAACTTGCCGATGCATGGATTCCCCGTTTAGAACCAGGTAACAAAATTTTATAATGCTGCCAATTTACAAACTCGTATTAGAATTGATTCAGCAGTAAACGGATTACTGCTGGACATAGACCCAGATGAAGCAATGGCAGTATTGAAAAATCTGGCGAAGAATGAGGAACAGTTTCCGACAACAAGAAGAGGGGGTAAACGGGTCCTAGCTGTAAAGGATTATGAGGCCGACAACTCATTGAAATCACAGGTGGCATATCTCACTAAGGCAATGAAAAAGCTCTTGACCGAAGAATCACAGCTTGTATACTCTGCTGAAGAGGTATGCGAAATTTGTGAAAGAAATCACAGTTCGGAGGAATGTCCAATACAGTTAGAAAAGGGGAAGTATGTTGGGAACTACAATAAGCAGAATTATAATCCCAACAATTACAATCCCAACTGGAGAAAGGATCCCAAGTTCTCTTGGAGCAATCCTAATAATGCTCTGAATCCTCAAGCACAGAATAATCAGAACCATGGAGGACCTAGATTGCTGACTCGGCAGCAACAACAACCACCAGCTGCCACAAATAGTATACTGGAACAGACTCTGGCTACGTTTATGTCTCAAACAGGAACATACATTGAGAACATGAATCACTTTGTCAAGAAGACAGAAACATTCATGGATAAAACAGAGATGCGGATGACCAATCATAAAGCTACTCTAAAATCGTTGGAGACACAGATGGGTCAGGTTTCCCAGCATATTAAACCAAGGCAGAATGGGGGATTTCCTAGCGATACTAAAAATGCTAGACATCCCACACATGAGCAGTGTAAAGCTATCACAACTAGGAGTGGGAAGAAACTACCAAGGCCAGAGAAGAAAGATGAATCGCTTAAGAAACCAGCCTTGGATTCACCTGTCGAGGAAGCTGCCCCGACAGGTAACGAACAGCCTACTGTCGATGAGCCTGTCACGACAGCAGAAGGGACAGAGGGGAAAGATGATGAACCTAAACCTCCTGAGATCCGTATGCAGTGGGAAGGACGTATTGCTGATTATCGTCCCCCACCTCATTTTCCCCAACGGTTACAGAAATTGAAACAGGAATCACAGCTTAAAAAGATTTATGATATTTTTAAGCAGGTTCATATCAACATTCCGCTGTTAGATGCCGTTAAGGAGATGCCCGGTTATGCCAAATTTCTCAAGGATTCCATGTCGAAGAAATCCAGACTTGGGGAATTTGAAACGGTTAAGATGACGGAAGGATGTATGAGTATTTTGCACAAGCATCCACCCCAGAAGAAGAAGGATCCTAGGAGCTTCATCATACCATGCGTAATCAGAGACAAATATGTGGGTAAGACACTTTGTGATCTTGGTGCTAGTATAAATTTAATGCCCAAATCTGTTTTTCAGAAATTAGGTATTGGAAAAGCTCGGCCCACAACAGTAATTTTTCAGCTGGCAGACCGCTCTTACGTTCATCCAGAAGGAAAAATTGAAGATATTCTAGTAAGGGTAGATAAGTTTATTTTTCCTGCTGACTTTCTTGTCTTAGATTGTGAAGCAGATGAAAACGCACCAATCATCCTGGGGCGACCCATCTTAGCCACGGGAAGATCACTGATTGATGTGGAAAAAGAAGAACTCACCATGAGAGTAAACGATCAAGAAATCAAGTTGAATGTTCTCCAAGCAATGAAGCATGCTGATGCAGAAGAAGAATGTAAGGTTATCACTGAAGTTACCCTTGACCAACCCTGCATCAAGTCGGGCTGCCACGACATAAAAATTGGTCACTGCCTCGGCAGCCACTTAGAAGACTATCACGACAGCAACTCCTCAGAATCTGATACATCTGATACTGAAGATCCAGAGAAGGTAAACTGGATAGACAATCGTCCAGGTAAGTTATTCGAGCCTTTAAACTATACCTCAGATAACCATGTAATTCAAAAGCCATCAACTGTTGAGCCCCCTGTTATAGATCTTAAACCCCTGTCAGGGCAGCTAAAATATGTTTTCCTTGGTTTAAATGATACGTTGCTCGTAATCATCTCTTCCAAGTTGATGCAGGGATAGGAACATCGGTTAATAGGGATGCTGCAGCAGCACAAAAAGGCTATTGGATGGACGATAGCTGATATTCAAGGCATTAGTCCGGCATTATGTATGCATAAAATTCTTCTAGAGGACGATCATAAGCCGACTATTGATACACAAAGGCGTCTGAACCATGCTATGAAAGAAGTGGTGCGAAAAGAGATAATCAAATGGCTAGATGTTGGAATAATCTACGCCATCTCGGACAGCAAATGGGTGAGCCCGGTGCAGTGCGTTCCCAAGAAAGGAGGAATGACTATAGTAACCAATGAAGACAACGAGATAATCCCAACCAGGACTGTGACCGGTTGAAGGGTTTGTGTGGACTACCGAAAGCTTAACAAAGCTATCCAGAAGGACCACTTTCCTTTACCCTTTATTGATCAAATGCTTGATAGATTAACGGGTAAACCTTAATATTGTTTTCTTGATGGTTACTCAGGTTACAATCAAATAGCTATCGCACCGGAAGATCAAGAAAAGACGACGTTCACATGCCCTTACGGAACATATGCTTTTAGGAGAATGCCTTTTGGACTCTGTAATGCACCAGCCACCTTTCAAAGGTGCATGATGGCAATATTCTCCGATATGGTGGAGGATTTCCTAGAAATCTTTATGGATGATTTTTTAGTCTTTGGAGACAACTTTGAAAGCTGCCTACGCAACCTACAGAAGGCGCTCGAGAGATGTGAAAAAGCAAACTTGGTTTTGAACTGGGAAAAGTGTCACTTCATGGTGGATGAAGGGATAGTCCTTGGCCATAAAATTAGCTGTCGTGGCATAGAAGTCGACAAAGCTAAGATAGAAGTGATCGAGAAGCTGCCGCCACCCACCACAGTCAAGGGAATCAGAAGTTTCTTAGGACATGCTGGTTTTTACCGGAGGTTCATCGCGAACTTTTCAAGGATCACCAAGCCCCTATGCCATCTTCTAGAGCAGAACCAACCCTTCGACTTTAACGATGAATGTACTGAGGCATTCAAGGTTCTGAAAGAAAAGCTGGTAACAGCCCCAATAGTACATCCACCAGATTGGACACTACCATTTGAGATCATGTTTGATGCTAGTGACTATGCTGTCGGGGCAGCACTTGGGCAGCGGAGAGACAAACTTTTTTATGTCATATACTATGCCAGCAAAACACTGAACGACGCCCAAGTGAACTACACCACCACAGAGAAGGAATTATTAGTTGTGGTATTCTCCATTGACAAGTTCCGTTCTTATATACTTGGAACGAAGGTCATAGTCCACACAGACCACTCCGTATTGAAGTATTTGTTCAAAAAAAATATGCAAAGCCTCGACTGATGCGTTGGATTCTGCTACAACAAGAGTTCGACCTTGAAATCAAGGAAAAAGGGGGACATAAATCAAGTGGCAAATCACTTGGGAGGCAACCTAGGAAGAGCAGTTGTTTGCTGCCACAGTCACTGCCGCGACAGCCATGGCGGTAGGTAAGTCTTATGAACTCCCCTGGTACGCTAATTTCGTTAATTTTTTAGTTAGCGGAATAATTCGTCCTGACCTTAATTATCAAGCTAGGAAGAGGTTCCAAAATGATGTTAAACATTATTATTGGGACGAATCTCTTCTTTTCAAAATATGTGCAGATTAGATTATAAGGAGATGCGTACACAGGATGAATAGGAAGATATACTTCATCACTGTCATGCTTCACAGTATGGAGGACACTTGGGAGGCAACAAAACTGCTGCCAAGGTTTTGCAGTCAGGATTCTATTGGCAGTCACTATGTAAAGATGCTCAAATCTTCTACAAGAGTTGTGACAAGTGTCAACGAACGGGAAACATCTCAAGGAGACACGAGATGTCGCTGCAAAATATTCTTGAAGTCGAGATCTTTGACGTTTGGAGGATAGATTTTATGGGACCATTCCCATCTTCATGTGGGAATCTGTATATCCTCATGGCAATAGATTATGTGTCCAAGTGGGTTGAAGCAATCGCCACTCAGAAAAATGATGCCAAGACGGTTCAAAGGTTTTTACATAAAAACATTTTTTCCAGATTCAGCATCCCTAAGGCGATCATCAGTGATGAAGGGAGGCATTTTGACAACAGGGTTATAGTTGCTGCCTTGAAAAAGTATGGTGTCAAACATCGGATCGCAACAGCATACCACCCTCAGACCAATGAACAAGCTAAAATATCCAATAGGGAGGTCAAGAACATTCTTGAAAAGATGGTTAAGCCAACTCAGAAAGATTGGTCTCTACACCTCAATGGTGCATTATGGGCCTACAGAACATCATTTAAAACTCCATTGGGAATGTTACCCTACCGGCTGATTTATGGGAAAACATGCCATTTACCTGTTGAGATTGAGCACAGAGCATACTGGGCAATCAAGACAGTTAATATGGACTTGGAAAAATCAAGGCAGAAAAGGCTACTTGATCTGAACGAAATTGAAGAAATTCGAACAATGGCCTATGACAACGCAAGAATCTACAAGGACAAAAACCAAGAAGTGGCATGACAAGAAGTTGCTGCCACGACAGTTATGCCTAGGGCATCTTGTGTTGCTTTTTAACTCTAGGTTGAAACTCTTCCCAGGGAAGCTGAAATCTAGATGGTCTGGCCCATTCCAAGTGGTACAAGTTTTTCCCTATGGTGCCATCACGATCAGATCTTTAAAGGATGGGCACTAGTTCAAAGTCAATGGACATCGATTGAAGCATTATCAGGGAACTAAAGCCCCAAGAATGCAAGAAGTGGTTACCTTAGGAGATACCCCACCTGGCATCCCTAATTTAACCTAAATTTTATTTTTAAACATTTTTATTATTTATTATTTATATATTAGGAAATTAGATTTATTTTATTTTTAAGAAATAATGTTTTTTATTTTTATTGTTTTTTAGGAAATAAAGGAGACAAGAAGAAAATGAGAAGTGAATTCAACCCAACATCCTTCCATCAGCCCAAAAAAAGCCCAAATTTGGAGCCTGTCGTTACAGCTGCCGTGACAGACACGGAAAATATAGGCTATCGACACGTTGTTGCGACAGACATGCAAACGCGTTACAGACGCGCAGCAGACACGGAAACGCGTGACAGACGCGTCAAAAACCGCGTAACAACTGGTCCCGTTATTCGCGCCTACTGTTACAGCTCCAACGGGCAGCAAACTCTTCTCTATATAAACCCCGTTCTACTATTCATTTTTCACTCACTTCTACTCTTCTTGCTTGTACTCTCTAGAATTTATTACCTGCTTTCATTTTTCTTTTTACACAACCCTTGCAACCATGTCTTCTAGAAACACCCGCAGGAGTGATGCTTCAGGCTCCACCCCGACAACATCAACCCCACGATCCTTCCAGATACGTGACATGTGTGAGGAGAAGGGCTTTATCTACACTTCCAAGGAAGGGAATTTGGGACTGCAATCGTTCATCGCCAGGAAAATCAAGGCCCTGCAGTGGCAGATTTTTGCAGAACAACCAGAGGAGATGAATGTGTCTCTGGTCCGAGATTTCTATGCTGCCATCGGCAGCAGAACCGTGACAGCAGTCACCGTGAGAGGGAGAGAGGTGCCCTTCGAGCCAGAATACATCAACACCCTATACAGATTTTATGTGGGAAGCAACGAGGATGGTCACCAGCAATTTATGGACAGTTTAGACCCTGCTGCCTACGATGCTGTCATGGCAGAGCTCACGGATGAAGGTACTCAGTGGAACACAAATCCTAAGAACCCGAGGACGGTGAAGAGAACTCAACTCCTCCCGGAGGCCAAACTATGGTACGCTTTCATCAAAAAGCGAATCATTCCATCCTCGCACAATACCACTGTCGACCAACCCAGGTTAGCCCTCATTCATTCTATTTTTCATGAGAGGCCTATTAATGTGGGCAGCTACATCCGGGAAAGTATTTTGGAGTGTGCACATCGGCCGACAGGACCACTCTACCTCCCTTATCTCATCACAGCCCTTTGCCGCGGCCATCATGTACCTGAAGCTGCCACTGATCTAAGAGTCCAAAGGAAGGGATGGACTGACAAAAATATACTCAGTTTAATGGAACTTACTGCTGCCACCCCGCTGTCATCTTTCGACCCCACTGCCACGGTAGCAGAAACGACAGAATCGACAGACACTGAACTTGCTGCCACAGAAGCCAGGCAGCCCACAGCAGTAGCAGCTCTGGCCGACAGCTCCTCCCAAATTCTTGCTGCCATAAAGAAGATGGAGGAACGACAGCTCCGCCTCATGAGCTTCATCACAGATTTCACTACAGCTACGGTACAATTCATTCAAACTTCTCTTAATTTCCCTAATGTTGTATTTCCTACCTTTCCATCCCAATATTTTGCTGCTACCACCCCTACCCATACCCCTACACCTGCTGCCACACCCAAGACACCGTCTGCAGCATCTACACCGACCCCTGCCACGACAGCTGCAGGCAGCAACCGCGCAGCTGATACTAGGGGTGTTCATATCCGGGTACCCGGATTTTCGGGTACCTAAAAGTCGGCCCGTGACCCGGCCCATAAGAACCGGGTACTCGTAAATCGGGTACCCGCAAAATTCGGGTACCCGTAAAATCGGGTACCGGGTACCCGGTTTATTTTTTTATATTTTTTAAATCTATTTTTTTAAAAAAGAAATACATAAGAAAGACATAAAATTTCATGATATATATTTCAAACACTAAAATTATTGATTTGTGGTTAGTTTTAAGAGAGAAATATTTGGATATATATGTATATATATTAAAGTTTATCGACAAAAGAAGGTATTAAAAATATTAATCTCGACCATGATTTTTTTCAACTCTAATATTGACAAATTAATATAAATATTTTTGAAAAGTTATAAACTTAAAAGTATATAATACAAGTATAAAAAGAAGTTAGGGGTTTAAAATTAATTTTTAAGGAAAAATAATAAGAAACATAAAATGAAAATAGAATTTAAAATATAAAATATATAAATATTAAAATTAGCGGGTCGGGTCGGGTACCCGGTTATAAAAAAATTTTGGCCCTGACCCGGCCCGAAAAAATCGGGTACTTTAATATAAATACCCGGTAAAATTAAATCGGGTAGGCGGGTCGGCGGGTCGGGTAGTTCGGGCCGGGTATTTTTGAACACCCCTAGCTGATACCTTTGCCCGTGGAACCAAGAGAAGAATGCCCTCGGAAGAACTCGATGCATTCATAACCGGTTTCTCCTCTTCCTCAATTTGGGAGGAAAGCAATAACGAACCCTCTATTAAGAGGAATATATCCAAAGAGTTCACACCGGTAAAACAACAGAAGAGAATGGCAGATAAGAACAAGAAGGATAGCGACAATATCAACGGCAGCAGCAGTGACAACAACAACAGCAGTAGCAGCTCGGAGGTACAAGTAGTGGAGAAACCCCCTCACATCTCCCCTACCCGAATTCAACCTCCAAGGGAGGCCAAGACGAAGAACACATCCGCCTCCCCCATCCGCCAACCAGTTAAAAAGGCCTTTGCCCGCCGACAGATCAGACTTAGCAGCAGCAGCGACGATAGCGTATAAAATTTAAGTTTCTTACCTTATTTTGATGTATGCCTTTCTATATTTTGTGATGTACTTTTCTTCTATTTTATTTTGTCATTTGCATTGAGGGCAGTGCAACCCTTGAGTTTGGGGGTGGCATCACTCCATTAATGGAGTCTTATTTAGTTTTAAAATTGTGTCTTTTGATTAGTTTATTTTTGCTACAAAAATAAAAAATGAAAATTTTGGCTTAAGTCTTTGAACTGAACTTACCTGTCGTGACAGCTCTGTCGTGGCAGTGCCTTTAGGATAGTTTTAGGAGCAGTTTAGAGCCTTACTATAGTTCTGAAATTTAAACACCATTTGTGATTGTTATACTGCCTAGAACTCTACTAGTTAACTAGAATAGGAAGCTTAGCACTTGAATAGCCCCTAGAGGTGCCTAACATTGGCTCTAGGAAAAGAAGTTTAGCAAAATAGACTCAATACCTAGAGGTGCCCGAAACCGGCTCTAGGAAGTTAGCTAGAGGTGGTCGAAACCGGCTCTAGTGAAACTTAAGCTAAAAAAATTGAGTCTAAACAAAAAAGAGAGCATAAGAAGTGCCTTCAAAAAGATAAACTTTGGCATAAAAATTCAAGTTAGATGCTGAAATATTCTAGTGAAACTAAGGGAGTCTTGGCATATAATTGTTCACAAGCATGCACACACTGCACGAGGACTATAGCAAGATTGCGGGCGAATCCTAAATTATCCGACAAGGTGCTGCTGTCAATAGAAAATGAATGGAGGGTAAGGGAAAGTTCACTGTTTTAAGCCAAAACAAAAATATTTATTTTTCTTTTAGGTCTAAATTGCTTGAGGGCAAGCAAAAACTTGAGTTTGGGGGTGTGTTGAGTGTGTAAAAGTTCTATTATTTACACCCTATTTAACCCATATTTCTGCTTCATTCAAGCATAATTCATTGCATTTAGGTTAGATTTCAGTTATACATCACAAATATATTAAATGGCACAGTTTCTACTGAAATTGGTTGTTTTTTTTGCAGGATGTTGCTGTAGCAGATGGAGAAGCAGGCGCTAGGCAGTAATGCAGCAGAGCTGGAACTGGATGAGCAGTCGAGGAGGACAATGCTTCCATGGTCGGCGCCGTGGCAACAAAGGATGACAACAGTTTTAAGGAGAAGAAGCAAAGTGGGCCTCGACAGAAAGAGAAAATTAAGCCCGTATGTCGTGGAATACCATTATATTTTTCCAAGCCCTAGATCAGAATGAAGGCCAAGCCCAAAGTTCAAGTGAGAAACTCCAAGACGAATTAAAGATATATTCTCTAAAGATTTAGTCTTTAATAGAGTTGTACTTTTATTTAAACTTGTATTCTTGCCATATTAGAAAACTTGAACCCAATGCCTATATAAAGGCATGTAATTCGACCGAGGAGAGGACATCATCTATCTCTACCCTTCTTCCCAAAACCCTAATTGTTTTCCCCTTCTCAACATGTTAGAAATTCCCCCTAGGACCACGGGTTGATTTGTAAAGTAGTTGCAAGGGTTGCTTTTGTTTTAGGAATTTTCTGTTCAATAACAACAAACACAACCAAATGAAACACCAACAAGCTGTTGGTCGGGGGGCAACAATTTTACCCTGAGAATACAAGTAGTGTATTTATTGGCAGGGTTTTACGTGCGGAAATAACACAAATGAAACCTTCACATACCAAGAACCAGGACCACTAACTTCATTATCGAAGACGAAAGAAGTTCAATTCTTGTTGAATAAGGTGGAAGGAAGAGTCCCTCATCCAGTCATCCTAGAGATTGCCTTTTCAAATTGGCTCCACTTCTGCTCCATCGTCCCTGTATATCCGATCGACATCCTCACCAGCCCCGGCGAGATACCAGCAAGGGCCTTTTCTTTAGCATTCAATTCACTGCTGGTACTGCTGCCGGAGCAAGACATGAGAGTCTCATAGTAACCCAAGCTAACCGCTATGAGCCCGAACTGAGAGCTGTTCTGCAAGTGGTGCATCAGCATGTTAGCTCTTTCTTCAGATCCCATGTCGATACAAAGAAGACCGTCGAACCCATAACCCTTGTTGGCCATGGAATTCAATAGCTCGTGTTGGAGGTGGTCCTCGAGCCCCGGGTAGACAACCTGGAGACCCAGTTCCTTCATTCGAGTAGCGTATTCCATGGCTCTGCGACAGTGCTCCTTCATTCTCAGGCCTAAATGAGGAATCCTTTCGGAGAGTTCAAAGGCGACCTTGGAGTTCATGGTCGAGCCTAAGAGCATCAATATACCTTGATGGAGGTCCATCATGGAGTTCACCAGGCTTGTTGGACCACAAACAGCACCGGCGATGACATGTGGAGATGCTATGGATGACCACGTCGACCCCGAGCCATGCAGGGGAGAGAACCATGGGGGAGAATGTGTTGTCCACGACCACCGTTATTCCTTTGTCATGTGCTAGCTTGCTTAGCTCCGGAATGTCGGCTACGGTGAGTGTCGGGTTAGACATCGACTCGAAGAACAACACTTGTGTCCGTCCTTGGACGATGGCGTTTTTCACGGCTTCGTGATCAGTTATGTCGACGAACGTGGTGGTGATGTTACAGGTTCTGGGTAAGAAATGGGTTAAAAGTCCGTGTGTGGATCTTGTGTTATGTGTCCCATGTTCTCATTAGTGGAATTATACAACTACCGATGAGTGATGTTGAGGGGTTGTGATTGTACCGTTAAACTCCATCACGGGTGTTGAGGGGTTGTGATTGTACCAGTAAACTCCACCTTGTGTTGTTCGGCAGTGTGTATGAAGCGTATGAGACAACGCTTGTAATCTGCGTATCCAATTGTGTTTTGAGTTGCAAATGGTTGAATTATCACTTGAAAGCCAATATGATGTGTTGATTATAATGAAGCATGAGATGCTCGTTAAGTATGCAAGGTTGCATGAAAAGTGATGAGTATGTGTCTAAAGGCTTTGTTGAAAGTGGTTTCTAAAATGCATTATTGTGTTGTTTTCTTTAGAGCATGTCGCACTAAGCAATTGTACTTACGCTCTCTCTCTTGAACCAATAATGGAGATAATTGAAGTTTTAAAGGGCAACAAGGAGGCAAGAGTGTCCAAGGGAACTAAACTCATGTATGGTGATGTTTTCATACACTATTAGTTTTGGTAATTTGGCAATGGGAACCTAAAGTGTGTTTTGGGAGATGTTTTGGACTCCCTAGTTTGTGGCATGATGCTTTTGGTGTTTTGGATTTGTAATTGGCCTTTTGATGCTTGATTTGGAGTTTGGTTTTAGATATTAGGATGCATGCCTATAGACATGAGAAGTTTCATGTTTGATGCCATGAATGTGTTTAGGAGTTGCAAGCATGCTATATATATGTATGATGTCTTTTTGGCATGATTAGGAAGTCATTAAGTTGTGTTTGAGTGGTTATATGATAGAAAAACCAGCAAAATCTGCAGTTTCTGGGCAAACCGTATTGGAACGGGCATTGGCGTTTCGAAACGATTTGGCCACTGGAAGGCCCTATTTCGGAACTAGTCTCGAAACGAACCCGTGTTTCAGAACGGTCAACACTATTTCGAAACGGGTGACCATTGGGCACTAATTTGAATGGTGTTGAGGTTTGCAAGTTTTACGTTTTAGTCCTGAAAGTTGTTTTTACAATTGTATGAGTTCGAGAAGTCCAATTAAAGTGAAATTTGATAGAGAAGCATGTAATATGACTAATTTTATATTGGTAACTTAAAAATCAGATAAGACCTTCTAATTTTCAGAATTTACATGTTGGTCCCTAATATTTGTATATTGTGCAATTGAGTTCCTTTTCGAAATCTGATCGCTGTGCTTTACACGTATTTGTTTCTCAAGTGTTCTCTTAGGGTTAACGTGCATCTAGACAAGATTAAAAAGAAAAAAAGGTCGTTAATCATGGTTGACTTTCGGGTTGACTTTGGTTTTCCCCGTGTAATCTCCGTAGTCCGGGTCAACCGTCTAGGCCGGGCTAAGGGGGTTACAATATGTTAGTCGGTGATAAGTGGAATCTCATCGATGGGGCGTGAGGATGAGTGGAATCCCCTTCGCATGAACGGTGATGAGTGTAATCCCGCCGTAAGGTAATGGTTGAGTTGTTGGATGTGAGTTCCAACAGTTGTTATCCGCGTATTCGGGTCATAGCTAGGTGCCAATACGTTTGTTAAATGTGTTTCCATATGGTTGTATTGTGGACATGTTGAGCATGGCATGATAATTGATATTATGTTCATGCATCATATATATTTGACTCATGTGGCTTCGAAGGTAAGAAAATATGCATTCTTCCTTGGTTTGTTGCTCGTGCTTGGACCCTGGATTGTCGATGTTTGTTTTATGAGCTTACCCTCACTAAGCTTTATGCTTACGCTCTCTTTTGTTCGACAATGCAGATCCGTAGTTCGTGGGTTGCTTGTGCAAGGAGAGGGCCTCCAAGTGTGCTATTTGTGCTTTTGCTATCATCAAGTATGAACTTTTTAGTTATGTGATGTAATGGATAAGCAATGGGATTTGTGTTGTTGTTTTGTGTTAGGAGCTTGTTTAGATTCCTTTGATATGTTGATGGTTTAGTTGTGGATTGCTTAGGCTATGTATGTTGGCCTTGTGCCCTTATCTTTATGCTTATGGGTATGTTTGATTCTAAGGCATGAAACCTTGTTTATGCAATGTATGTTTCTTTTGGTGGATGCTTGATCCCTTTAAATGTATGCCCTTATCATGTATGTTGTATGTTGAACATGCTTATAGTAAGGTGTATGCCTCTAGAAGTTGTTTATGCATGTTGTGTCTTGCTCCTTGAAGTCGTTGGGGTCGTTTGGGATCGTTTAGAGATGCTTAAAACTAGTTTTGTAAACTCATTGGTTGCAGGCGTTTCAGAACGATTCAGGTTGTTTCGGAACGGGTGTGGTTTCAGGGACACTCATATCGGAATGCGTTCCGGTACGATTTGGCTACTATGAACCCTTGTTTCGACACGAGTATTGAAACATTTTGGCTACTGTGAGAGCCTGTTTCGGAACGTGTTTCGGAACGTCTAGGCAAAATGGTCCCCTGTTTCGAAACGGGGTGGATGCGTTTTGGTACAAGTGACTGGCTTTTTAAACTGAGGTCGTATTTCGAAACGGGCAAGCCTGTTTCGAAACACAGGCCTAAATTTTGGGCTTTTGGCATCTCTAAAAGTTCTCAAGTGTTGGGCTTAGGCCCTGTTTGATGTTAGCTTTCTTGTGAGCTTTTTTGTAACCGTTTAGGTGTGTTTTAGTCGCGCTTGCAAGAAATTGATTAACTTGACATTTGGTAAATTTAATTTATCCTATGCTCTTGTCTTGTCCCGTCATTGTTTTCCGCTGCAGTTTGTCTCACATAGGACTAACTAAATATCTAGACAAGATAGCTAATGAAAAGGTTTTCTAGGGTCGTTAACCGGAGTGGAGCCTTAACGGGTTTCGCCTCGGTTATCCCCGTGTAGCCCACTCGGTCTGGTCAGTCGCCCGGACCGGGACGAGGGGGTTACACGGGTTTATGGGTAAATGTGTTTAAGTTGAGTGGTTGGTTGGGGTTATGAAATTAGTTTAGGGATTTAGTTTGCACTTTAATTATAAGTGATTGTAAGATTTAAGGGTTGAGGTTTGGGGTTTAGGGATTTGAATTCACCATTATTTATTTTAAAATTTTATAATCTAGTCCAATGTTTTTAATATGATAATATTTTTGTTCATTATAGTCCTTAAAACTTTATATTTAGTCCAAATTGACCTCTATTCATTTTTTGGTAATTTAGTCTAATATTTTTGTTTATTATAGTCCCTAAAACTTTCTTTTATTCCAAATTGACCCCTATTCATTTTTTAATTTAGTCCAATGTTTTTAATATGATGGTATTTTTATTCATTATAGTCCATAATATTTATTTTTAATGTGATTCATGTTTGTAAAAGCTGAAAGGCGTTAAATAATTCACTAGAAAATTGAAATGACCCAACCCAAAGTCTATCGACTAATTGTACCAAACTCAAACTTAATATGAATTCGAAACCCGAATTAATGCGACCTGAAATGAAACTGACTTGAAAATACCCGACCTGAAATAAACCCGACATGAAATTAAACCGACTTGAAATGAACCTGACCCGAAGTCAATTCGAGTCCAAATTAACCCGTCAATGATCTAATTCAGACTCGAACCGTTTTGACCCAACCTGAAATAAACCCGGCCCAACATGAACCCGACCTGAAATAAATTCGACCTGAAACTAATATGCACCCGACCCGAATCGAGTCGAAACATCAAATCGACCTAAAATGACCTATATCCGATTTGACCCGACCTGACAGAACCTACTTGAAACCCATCCGATTACCTGTTTTTATATCCCTAATTATATGCATGCATTATATAGTTTGATTCAATGGAGGACAACTTTTCATAAGGAAAGCAAAGCTTTGATTTGCTTTTTAACAATCTACAATTATTTTTAAATTTAAAATAAGTCCGTTAGATTTCTTCTATGCATGTAAATTCTACAAGAATTTAATGGATTCGACTAATTTTTTTAAATAAGATTTAAATAATAAAATATAACTCGAATATTTATGTAACATTAATTTCATTTTAATACAAATTTAATCTTTTTATAAATTAATCTTTCAACTTTTTATTTTGTTCAATCTAATCATCTAACCGTAACTCTTTACAAATTTTTTTTGGTTCCATCAATCCATTAACCCTTTTATACGGTCATCAACATCTATTTCCTCAAAATCTTTTTTATTCAAAAAAATATATATTATAAATATATTATAAAATTTTAGATGATATATGATTTATTAAACAACATTATAAGTCTTACCCACGTTTGCGGAAAAACTAAAAAATCATAAAGTATGATTTTAGTGATGTGCAAATTTTCAAAATTATCGTCGTGTATCTCGTTAAAATTTTTTCTAAGCCTAAATAAAAAAAATACAATCATGACGATGTACGAAAAAATAACATAAGCAACACAGCAACAAACTAACACCAACACTCGTCCACACGAACACCACAACTACACCCCAACTGAACTGCCAGCACCTCCAAGCCAAGCAAACCATAAAACACAAATGCGAGCCCCTGCAGCAACCAACCCCATACCCAATCCCCTGCAGCAACCAAAATCCGCCTATATCATCATCACGATTCACGCGGAACCAAGATTGGCCAACCCCCCTTTTGCTAAGAAATCCGCCATGCTATTTGCTTCACGTAGTACATGAGAAAAATACATATAATTAAGATCAGCTCGCGAGTTATTTGGGCTTAACTCGATCAAAGCTCGGCTCGAGTGAGCTCGAACTCAGGTTCAGATTTGCCTCAAGACCTTAACAAGCCTAGTCGAGCCGACCTTAACTCGGCTCTAAAATCTCGTGAACATACTCTAAATAATTATATTATATATATGTGCTACATATGCACTAAAAGTAATCTGTTTAGCAAAAAGAAAAAAAATAAAATAAATTAGGAAAAATTCACTAAAAGCAAATTAACTAAAATAAATTGGGTTGATTTTTGGGTAGAAAAATCAACCGAAATTATAAAGGGTTGCCTCCTTGTCCTAGAAAAGGGGAAGAGCAATTTAGTGGAATTGTTGCAAATCCTTAGTGAAGCTAAGGTAGTGGATGTAGAGTTCATTTGGAACTTGAACCACTCTAAATCTCTTGTCCATCATTTTTAATTTGCAAATTTCCACCACAAAACTTTAAATTTCCAATTCACCCCCTTCTTGGTCAATATCGATCTTGCGATCCACTCAACAAAGTAAGTAGTAACATAAGCTTTAAAACATCCAACTTTTAACAACAAACACAACCAAATGAAACACCAACAAGTTGTTGGTCGGGGGTCAACAGTTTTACCCTGAGAATACAAGTAGTGTATTTATTGGCAGGGTTTTACGTGCGGAAATAACACAAATGAAACCTTCATATACCAAGAACCAGGACCACTAACTTCATTATCGAAGACGAAAGAAGTTCAATTCTTGTTGAATAAGGTGGAAGAGTCACTCATCCTAGAGATTGCCTTTTCGAATTGGCTCCACTTCTGCTCCATCGTCCCTGTATATCCGATCGACATCCTCACCAGCCCCGGCGAGATACCGGCAAGGGCCTTTTCTTTAGCATTCAATTCACTACTGGTACTGCTGCCGGAGCAAGACATGAGAGTCTCATAGTAACCCAAGCTAACCGCTATGAGCCCGAACTGAGAGCTGTTCTGCAAGTGGTGCATCAGCATGTTAGCTCTTTCTTCAGATCCCATGTCCATACAAAGAAGACCGCCGAACCCATAGCCCTTGTTGGCCATGGAATTCAATAGCTCGTGTTGGGGGTGGTCCTCGAGGCCCGGGTAGACTACCCGGAGACCCACTTCCTTCATTCGAGTAGCGTATTCCATGGCTCTGCGGCACTGCTCCTTCATTCTCAGGCCTAAATGAGGAATCCTTTCGGAGAGTTCGAAGGCGACCTTGGCGTTCATGGTCGGGCCTAAGAGCATCAATGTACCTTGATGGAGGTTCATCATGGAGTTCACCAGGCTTGTTGGACCACAAACAGCACCGGCGATGACATCGGCCCCGCCGCTGATGAACTTGGAGATGCTATGGACGACCACGTCGGCACCGAGCCGTGCGGGGGGAGAGAACCATGGGGGAGAATGTGTTGTCCACGACCACCGTTATTCCTTTGTCATGTGCTAGCTTGCTTAGCTCCGGAATGTCGGCTACGGTGAGTGTCGGGTTCGACATCGACTCGAAGAACAACACTTGTGTCCGTCCTTGGACGATGGCGTTTTCCACGGCTTCGTGATCAGTTATGTCGACGAACGTGGTGGTGATGTTACAGGTTGTGGGTAAGAAATGGGTTAAAAGTGCATGGGTTCCACCGTAGAGTGTCGCCGACGCCACCACGTGTCCGCCGCTGCTGCAGAGTTGCAACAGCACCGATGATATAGCAGACATACCTGTCATCACGAAATCAAATTATCATCGTTCTGGAACCACGCAAAATCCAAATGTTAACTTCAACTCTTACTTTGACTCCAAAAAATTAATAATTTAATAATTCTTTACTATTTAATTTATAAAAATGTTTAAGTATACTATTTTATAATTATATCATGAGTTAATATTAAATTATTAATATACTTATCTTTTATTCATGAAAATTTTTTATAGGGTCAAGTTTTAACTATCAAATAATGTAAATATTCTTTTATTTTGATTATATATATCAAGACATTTTTAGTTGAAATTTGAATTAAGTAATAAGATATTTCGCTATTATATAAATATTATGAAATTTATTAATAAATGAATCATTAAAGTGTGAATAATAAGAAAAACTTTTGTTCTTGATTAGATTTAAATGTTATTTGAAAATGTCTAATATTATGTCAGTAATTTTATACTACAAATTAAATGTGGTGGTAGAATCTTAGATTTAGGATGTATCTGTCTGTTCATGAACTAAACACTATAACTTTTTACTATAATTTAAAATTAAATCTTAGAGTTTTTTTTTTTTTGAATAACTCGAACTGAACGTCAAATTAATAATGTGACATTTACCTTAATTCATCATATATTAATTTTTACTATATTATTTTTATTGCGACATCTACCTTAATTCATTGAATATCAATTTTTACATATTCGAAAAATAATACTATGATTACTTACCACTAGCAGTGCAATAGGCAGCTTCGGTTCCTTCTAGCGCCGCCAACTGACGACTGAGATTTAAGACGGTGGGGTTGAAATGACGACTATAAATGAAGAAATTACGATCGGGGCCGAGTTCACCGGTGAACATTCGGCGCATAGTCTCAGGTTCCATGACGGTGAAGGTGGCGGAAGGTTCAATGGACATGTTAACGCCACCATGCTCACCGAATTCACGGCGCACACTGGCTAATGCGGCGGCAGGGTCATTATCCCTCGCTGTTTGTGCCGCCGCCGCCAGTGTTGGAAACATAGATTTCTTGGCCAGGAAAACATCATCCCCTGCCGCTCTCTTCTTCCAGGAGAAAAGTTCACCGCTCTGCGTTCCTGCCATAGTTAAGAGTGCAAAGAAAGAATAATTAAGGACTCAGATGGCAATAGCAAAATTTGAAGGATTAATTAAACTTGTTAACAAAGAACTGGTGAAGAAATATATGGGCTGGAAGCTATATATAAGCAAAGAACTCAGCTAAAATGGTGGGGTTAGAAATTTTGCCCATTAATGAAAATTAAAAGTATAACTCATAAATAAGTATTCAAACAATACATTTTTTTTGAAATAGGTGGCTAATATTTTTTAGTTAGAATAAATGCTAAAGTTTTATTTGTTAATGTTTTAACGTAAAACTTTTACAAATATTTATCACCCAATAATAGATTGACACTCGACTTTTTTTATTTATTTTTTTAAAAAATAAACTTAAAATAAAATAAACAATATTCAAAAAATTTCAGAAATCGCAAAATAGTCTTAAAATATCTAAAACCCCAAAATGATAATAGCGGCGGTGGGGTCCGACGAGACTATCGACGACGACAGTGACATTAATTTTGGAATTTTTTTTAGTTTTTTATTAAAAATAAAAAAAAAAGACATGTTAAATTTTGATTATATGATGATTTTTTTAATGTTGTTATCTTAAAGCACTAACGGAATAAAACTTTAAACACTCATTTTTACAAAAAAAAAATCAAGCACATATCTCAAAAAAAAGTGTATAGTTTGAGCACCTATTTTTGAGTCAAGCCAAAATTTAAAATCATGTGCCAAGTCTATACTAAAAGACTAGTGTTGAAGGAATGACTTGGTTAATACTTAATAAGATAATAGATTTATTTGATAATTAGCGATAGCTGACAACGGATAAGAGACAATAACTTATTTGACTAGTTGATTGTATAAAAGTGTTTGATAAAATTAACCGATAACTGATAATTATTAGATTATTTTTTCTTGAATAATTTAAAGGTGATTACAAGTTAGTATATGTTCATACATATTTTTAACCCTTTGACAATGCACACGCATCTTGCAAACAAAGCGATTGAACCCCAGGTCTCCTAGGATGAATATCATTTGCTTTTCCACTAAGACCATTTGTTGGGTTGAACTGTTTGATTATTTGAACAAGCAAAATAACATATAAGAACATGATTATATTGAATACTTGTTTGAATAATTTAAAAGTTATAATTTTTATATATTAATATTAATTAGATTATAAACTTTTTATATCATTATTAATTATATAAGTAGATACTTTATTAAAGTGTTATTTTAAAGGATTTATATTCAATACACTAGCGGTGAAAACTTCTAGATTCCACAAGTGCCTTAGTTTTAGGGTTCATGGACTTAGTTTAGGGCATAGGGTTTAGGGGTTTAGATGTAGGGATTTAGAATTTAGGGGTGATGGTTAGAGTTAAAGGTTAGGGTTAAGATTTAGGGTTTAGAGATTAGGGTTTAAGTTTTAGGGTAATATGTTGAGGGTTTATGTTTTAACCTATAAACTCTAAATTCTATCCCTAAGCACTAAATTCTAAACTACTAAATCTAAACTCCTAAACTCTACGCCTTAAACTAAGTCCCCAAACCCTAAAATGAAGGTGCTTGTAGAAACTTTTAATTTCTATCGTCAGTGTATCAAATAATGATATTATTTTAAATGAGGTAAATATATGTTTTAACTTAAATTCGGTATTTTTTTGTTTATTCATATATTTGAGTTTAATTCAATTTGCTTCTAAAGATTTTCCAATCAAATTAGATCTCTGAGCTTATTTTTTAAAAATCAAATTGACATTTGAATCTAGGCTCTAGCTTAATGATTCAAATTGGTTTAAAAATGTAAGTATCAATTGGGATGAGAAAAGTCAAGTTCGGTTTTAACCTATACTAAGAAATCAAGTTCTAGCACTTTTAATTAAATCAAATATAATTGTTAACATTTAAATAAACAATATATACCAAGAAATCAAGATTAAGGATAATAATGGAGGAAGGGGAGGACAAAGATTGCCTTGTCTGCATTTGCATGGATTTTATTTTTTTTTAAATATACTGATGTGATTATATGGTAGTATTTGTTCAAATTTTTATTCTTTTAATGACGCATACACACCGTGCATATATAGTACTCGAAGCCAAATCACCTAAATGAAACATTTCATCTTTTAACACTCAAATAACTCAACATTTGGACAGTGCACGGAATACATGGATTCCGTCTTGCTACAGTGCCGCATGTTTTTTCCGGCTCACAACCCTGCGCCTGCCAAGTGTCATCCCTGCCACCATCCATCTTCATCCTTTATTTTTTAAATTTTAAAACCATCTTCATCCTTTATTTTTTTTAATTAAAAAATAGAATACTGTAACAAAACAGAATTCATGTATTCAGACGTGAAAATGCACCGTTTAAAGTGTAATGGATCCGAGAATAATTCGAATTGTAAAATATATTGAATTTTTTTCAACCACAATATTAGGTCAATTTCACCGTATTAGTTGCAGGTCATCTAATTGAAATTGATTACTGAGAACCAGGTTGTGTTTTTCTAAAACATAACCAGGTTGTGCTTTTAATGAGAGATTTCTTGCTTTGAATTTGATTCGGTTGACTATTTGTATTCTTGCAAGTTTTGGAGCTGTGCTCTTTTGATATTAGGTGTTTCATGCTAGTTTGATATTTACTTGTATTTACCGGGTGTTTTTTTTAACAATCAGTATCTCATTTATTGTCGATTAATTTAGATTAAATTTTATAAAGTTTCGATATGGAGACGACTCTTTCAACTCAATTTTATTCATTCACAACGTCAGGGCCGGTCCTGGACTTTTGGTGGCCCATGGCGAATATAAAAACTGGGCCCCAAATTAAAATTTTAAATTGCGGTTGCGATCGTATTTACAATCATATTAGGTTTTATTGTGGGTGCAGACATTATAAATGCTATTTCGGTCTCTGCAAGTATCTCGATTGTGAAATCTCTTAATAACCTAAGTTATTGTGGACATATCAATTGCGCGTATCGTGGTTTCAGATGGTGCCGCTGTAACACCCGTGTTTTGGGGTTAGGAGTTTGGTGTGTGTTGGGTTCGAGTCGTCAAAATCGACTTAATTAAATTAGACCTTGGTTTTAATTTAATTCAGATTTAAAATTAAAGTAATGGCAATTTTATAATTAAGTCAAAACAAAAATAAGACAAGCTTTTTGAATCAAAATGCATTTAGAGTTGAGTTTCGTGTTGTTTTGCTGGAATTTGATGTCTTGCAGTGCAGGGTGTATCGATACGCCTAAGGGCTGTATCGATACGATTCTACACTTTGGGACACAGAATTGGCTAGGGGTACCGATACTCGGGGGTGTATCGATACGCCCAAAGCTCACTGGAATTCTGAGATTTTCATGAGTCTTTGGCGTATCGGTACGAGCTCTTAGCATATCGATACGGTTTTATCTCGTTGACCGAGAAGGGCGTATCGGTACGCCCAAGGGCTGTATCGATACGGTCTTCCTGTGTTGACTGAAGGCAGTTGACCTGGTCAAGGTGTATCGATACCCTTGACAAGTGTATCGATACGGCTTGCTCTGTGACTATAAAAGGGGCTGTTTAACATGTTATTTTGGGTTCGGTTGTGTTTCTTTCTTGATGTTTTCCGCTGTCATGATCACTTAGGAAATATATGTGCCTTTAGACAAGATATAATTAAAAGAAATTTTCTAGGGTTGCTAACCGAGGTGGGACCTTAACGGGTTTCACATCGGTTTTCCCCGTGTAGCCTACTCGAACCGGTCAGCCGATCAAACCGGGACGAGGGGGTTACATTTGGTGGTATCAGAGCCTGAGGTTACCGAGACCTCGGGCAGGTAAGTGAGGTAAGTTTGATGTGTTAAGCAATTGTTATGTTTCGGTGTATGCTATGCCATGTATGCTTGTTGGTTGTTCATTCGTATGGTGTTTGGAAGCATGATTGTTGCGTTTGGTGTAATGTCGAGTTCCCATTGCTACTATTACTTAATTTGAAAAGGTTTTGTAAAGAAAGATACTTGAGCAATTTTGGACCCTTGACTTTGCTAACTTAATCCTTATATATTTGTTTGTTGTAGTTGTTATCTTGCTAGCTGTAACATGAGACCACGAGGGAAGCCTAGGATGGTTCAACCGGAACCACGGGCACAAGCTCCGGGAGTTGAGCAAATTGGTGGGGCGCAGACTCCTCAACCTCTTCCACCTCCTCCTCACCAAGAGGGAGGTGAGGCGGGAGCCGAGGGCGTACAACCTCAAGTTGGCCAAAGACCGGCCGGAATAGATTTAGCTCCTCTAGTTTAGGCGATAGCCGGGGCTTTTCAGGATGCAGTGGCTGGGGGTCAGACAGTGGCACAACCCTAGGGAGAGAGTACTGGTTTACCGTTAAAGAGGCTCTACGGTCTAGGGGCTGAAGAGTTCAGAGGATCTACACCGAAGAGGTCTGAGTTGTGGTTTGAGAAGACCGTCCGTATTCTGGCACAGATGGGATGTACCGGGGAGCGCAAGCTAGGGTGTGTTGAATCTTTGCTTCAGAGTGATGCCTACACTTGGTGGGTCACCATCACTACGGGTATGACAGAGGCTGAGATCATTTGGGAGTTTTTCGAGTCCGCTTTCCGTAAGAAACATCTGAGTCCTCGTTACCTTGATGAGAAGAAGAGGGAATTTATGGCTTTGCTTCAAGGGAGTATGACTGTGACAGACTATGAGATCAGATTTGTCAGGCTGAGTCAGTATGCATCTGAGCTTGTTCCTACTGAAGTGGAACATTGTAACCGTTTCCGCTATGGGTTGAACGAAGAAATCAAGAGGTACACTTTAGCATCTGACTACACAGATTTTGATGTCTTGGTCGCTAGGGCCAAGGACTTGGAGCCCAGTTTGGGCTTGACCAAACGATCTGGTGGTTCTAGTTTTGGGAAGAGATCTAGTGACTTTGATAGAGGTAATGCCAAGAGGCATTGGGACAACAGGCATCTCTGTGACCATAGACGTGGTGGAGGTAACCACAGTAGGGGCCATCAGGGCCAGAGGGCTGGTGGGTGAGTACCCACGTGTGCTAGTTACGGGAGGAATCACACCAGTGAGTGTTGGGGGAATTTTCACTCGTGTTGGGGCTGTGGAGCTAGGGATCATATTAGGCGTGACTGTCTACGTCATGGAGGACAGGCACCAGTTCAGGCTCCTGCTAGAGCCAATAACTTTCAGTGAGGCCGCGAGCGCAGTAGAGGTAACTTCCAACCGAGGAATGATGGCCAGAGGAACTTAGTGCATGTAGTCGAAATCCAGCCAGAGAACGAAGGCCAGGCCAGAGTTTACGCTCAGCGTGGGGATCAGCATGACACAAATGTGATTGCAAGTAACTTCTCGATACAGTCTTTGGGTTTGCTTTTTTTGATTGACTCCGGGTCTACACATTCTTATATTCTGAGTGAGCATGCAAAGTTGTTGAAATTGCCTTGTGAAATATTAGAGGTAGGAGTTAGTGTTACTAGTTCCTTCGGGGATACGGTAATAGTTAGGAGGATGTACAGAAGGTGTCCGCTTATGGTTCAGGGGCATGTGTTTCCAGTGAATATGATGGAGCTACCATTTTATGGCTTTAATGTGATTCTGGGTATGGACTGGCTCACTGAGCATAGAGCTAGGATAGACTTTGAGACTAAGAGGATTTCTTTCAGACTCGCGGATGATTATGAGATAGTAGTGGTGGGTGAGAACATGAAGTTCTTATCGAATGTAGTTTCAGTTTTAGAGGCAAAGAGGCTAGTATAGTTGGGTTGCGAAGCGTATTTGGCCTATGTGATGAATCCAAACATGGGTGAGGTTAGACCTCAAGACATCCGGACACTGTGTGACTTTCCAAGTGTGATTCCGAAAGAATTTTCGGGTTTACCACCTGATAGAGAGGTAGAGTTTGCTATAGAGACTTATTCAGATTCAGCTGCTGTTTCGATTGTTCCGTATCGTATGGCATCGGAAGAACTGAAAGAGTTGAAGACTCAGTTGCAAGAGTTGACAGATAGAGGCTTCATTCGACCGAGTTCTTCGCCTTGGGGTGCTCCAGTTTTGTTTGTAAAGAAGAAGGACGGAAGCATGAGAATGTGTATAGATTACAGACAGTTGAATCAATTAACAGAGAAGAACAAGTATCCGTTACCGAGAATTGATGATTTGTTTGACCAGTTGAGAGGGGCATCAGTCTTTTCGAAGATCGACTTGAGATCTGGTTACTACCAGCTAAAGGTAAAAGAAGTTGATGTACCGAAGACGGCCTTTAGGACTAGATATGGTAACTATAAGTTTTTAGTCATGCCTTTTGGGTTGACTAACGCACCGGCTGCTTTCATGGATATGATGAATATGGTCTTCCATCAGTACCTAGATCAGTTTGTAGTTGTCTTCATATATGACATCTTGGTGTAATCGCGTACCGAGGAAGACCACGACCAACACTTGAGGTTAGTTTTGCAGACTTTGTTAGATAATCAGTTGTATGCAAAGTTGATCCGAAGAAAATAGAGGCTATTTTCACCCAACAACATCTTGAGGCACACACCCCCTCGGACACTCCCACCAACTCGCTTCCGTCATCAAATTTGTATCCCTCGACGCTTTCACCCAATACTTTGCATACAACTTAATCAAAAAGATCTCTCTACAAAGACATACATTTATTATTGAACATTAATTCATTACGGGCCAACCACATCGCCCATAACACCGAAGCACAACTCGTAAGCCACCAACTATGCATGACTCCCTCTAAACGAACATAGAAATATATATATATTGTATGATAATAAAAATGATTTAAATTAGAATCAATCAATACTATAATATTATAAATATTTACAATTGAATTCAAACAAAACTTGAATAACTCATTTTAAAAACTCAACTCAAAATATTTAAATAAAGTTTAAATGATAAAATAAGACTATCAACTTGATTAATTGAAATTCTTTTACTTATCTCGATCGAATATTATCAATAATTTTTTATTACTTTGGGTTGTGACAAAACATGATTGTAGGGTCCGACAGCAAGAGTAGAGCTGAGAGAACTGTTGTTGAAGTAAGTAGTAACATAAGCTTTAAAACATCCAACTTTTAACAACAAACACAACCAAATGAAACACCAACAAGTTGTTGGTCGGGGGTCAACAGTTTTACCCTGAGAATACAAGTAGTGTATTTATTGGCAGGGTTTTACGTGCGGAAATAACACAAATGAAACCTTCATATACCAAGAACCAGGACCACTAACTTCATTATCGAAGACGAAAGAAGTTCAATTCTTGTTGAATAAGGTGGAAGAGTCACTCATCCTAGAGATTGCCTTTTCGAATTGGCTCCACTTCTGCTCCATCGTCCCTGTATATCCGATCGACATCCTCACCAGCCCCGGCGAGATACCGGCAAGGGCCTTTTCTTTAGCATTCAATTCACTGCTGGTACTGCTGCCGGAGCAAGACATGAGAGTCTCATAGTAACCCAAGCTAACCGCTATGAGCCCGAACTGAGAGCTGTTCTGCAAGTGGTGCATCAACATGTTAGCTCTTTCTTCAGATCCCATGTCCATACAAAGAAGACCGCCGAACCCATAGCCCTTGTTGGCCATGGAATTCAATAGCTCGTGTTGGGGGTGGTCCTCGAGGCCCGGGTAGACTACCCGGAGACCCACTTCCTTCATTCGAGTAGCGTATTCCATGGCTCTGCAGCACTGCTCCTTCATTCTCAGGCCTAAATGAGGAATCCTTTCGGAGAGTTCGAAGGCGACCTTGGCGTTCATGGTCGGGCCTAGAAGCATCAAAGCACCTTGATGAAGGTCCATCATGGAGTTCACCAGGCTTGCCGGACCACAAACAGCACCGGCGATGACATCAGCCCCGCCGCTGATGAACTTGGAGATGCTATGGACGACCACGTCGGCACCGAGCCGAGCAGGGGAAAGAACCATGGGGGAGAATGTGTTGTCCACGACCACCGTTATTCCTTTGTCGTGCGCTAGCTTGCTTAGCTCCGGAATGTCGGCTACGGTGAGTGTTGGGTTCGACATCGACTCCAAGAACAACACTTGTGTCCGTCCTTGGACGATGGCGTTTTTCACGGCTTCGTGATCGGTTATGTCGACGAACGTGGTAGTGATGTTACAGGTTCTGGGTAAGAAATGGGTTAAAAGTGCATGGGTTCCGCCGTAGAGAGTCGCCGATGCCACCACGTGTCCGCCGCTGCTGCAGAGTTGCAACAGCACCGATGATATGGCAGACATACCTGTGATCACGAAATCAAATTATAAACCTCAAAATTGATATATATATATATATATATATATTATAATAGTTACCGCTAGCAGTGCAGTAGGCAGCTTCGGTTCCTTCCAGGGCTGCTAACTGGCGGCCGAGATTCAAGACAGTGGGGTTGAAGTGACGACTATAAATGAAGAAATCACGATCGGGGCCGAGTTCACCGGTGAACATGCGGCGCATAGTCTCAGGTTCCATGACTGTGAAGGTGGCGGACGCTTCGATAGACATGTTAACGCCACCATGCTCGCCGAATTGATGTCGCACGCTGGCCAAAGAAGCAGCAGGGTCGTTCTCCCATGCTGGTGGCTCCACCTCCACCTCCATCTCTATAGTTTGCAGCATAGGTTTCTTGGCGACGAAAACGTCATCCCCTTCAACTTCAAGGCCATCATCGGCTGCTGATCTCGTCTTCCGGGATAAAACAAACTCAAAGCTCTGGGATTCGGCCATAATCAAGATTAATTGAGGGCGTAAATAAGAATGTTTAGAAAGAAGGAACTGATGTAGATGATACAAGGGTTGAAGTATAAATAAGCAAGAGAAGTGAGCTACAGTACAGATTTGGAAAGAGGAAAGCATTGATGACAACTAAATATTACTAAAAGACTAATGTTAGATTCTTCCAAGAAGGATTGACTTGCTAGTCAACAAGAAAATATCTTACTTCAGATTTAGTTGAACTAGGTATTATTTAAAATAATATTTTGTTTCAATAAGAAAACAAATTTTCGTTTATACATAGAGCCATAGAGGATGTACTCTAACCGGGTGCTTTCAATAATTTATTGTAGAATTATTTAAATTAGAAAATTTTATTTTAATCTATTACGTTTATTAACCAATTCAGATTTATATATTATTTTATTAAGAGAATCCTCTCAATATTTTAACATCAATATAAATTTCTTTTAATTATTATTAATATTATTATTAAGATAAACTATATGGCTAGTCACTGATTTTGGTAACCGAAAGTAAATTTTTTCATTATAATCATTAAACTTCTAATTTATTTTTATTACGGTTGTTGTCGTTAGCCTTAGTAAAAATATTGATGTGACACATTAAAATTTTATTTTTGAAAATTAACTCTAACTTTTAAAATTTACAACCACCCCAAGCTAAAATTCTAATGGACATAGAGGCAATCCCAATTATGGAAAATTTCATTTTGCCAGAACATTAACTTAGTTTGGTTCATGTTGATTCGACGACTAACAATAGTGAATCAGAAATAAAATCTCAATTGAAATAAAAAATTAAAACTTTGATATGTTATTTTTAACCGTCAGATCAACTTGAAATCAAACTCTATTAATCTTTTAGTCAAATAGTCATTTACACTATTGCGATTGACTGATGACCACTCCTATCAAAACTTTGATCTTGGTGGTGGCCGTAAAATTAAAAAATCAAGATTTTTTTTGGAAGAATATTTTTAACGTGCCAGCTCAATGGGCCATAACAAAAAGCGAACTTAATATTTAGTGGTTGTAAAAAAACAATTTCAATGATCGAAGTAAAAACAATCTAAAAGTTCAGTGACTACCGTAAGTTTATTTTTTTTATGAATATAAATTATCTCTCATTTTTTGTGCGCTTAAGTTTAGAATTATAATTTATGATTAGAATCTAAAAAATATGTGTATTGCATTTTTTTCAGAACTTAAAATTAAAACTTAAAATTTAATATTTTATTGTTGAGGTATAAAAATGGTAAGGAATGCGATTTTTGTTATTTTTATCATATACGATAATTATTTAATGAAACAATTCCAATCCTATTAGAGTTGTTTCCCAACAATTCCAGTCCAGTTCGGAGTGCTGGTAGTGGTAACCCAACCGATCATCAAAAGGGCCTGGCACGTTGTAAAATACTTTTCTACTTTTTAATTTATTTTTGATAAATCACCACTTTATTTTTGAATAAAAAAATGTCACGCGATAACCGGATAACCCTTTTTAGATATAGATATATTACAGTAGCTTTTACCCTTTTATAAACA
Source organism: Hibiscus tridactylites (assembly GCA_958450335.1). Classification (NCBI taxonomy): domain Eukaryota; kingdom Viridiplantae; phylum Streptophyta; class Magnoliopsida; order Malvales; family Malvaceae; genus Hibiscus; species Hibiscus tridactylites. The sequence continues at coordinate 32,697,819 of OY288274.1, read as the reverse complement.
ATAAAATAAGCACACATCGTGATCGTCAGTGGGGTTTTGGACAGACGCGACAAGAGCGAACGCACAGGGCCCCCAAGAGAGAAGGCCCCGAAAATAAGGAACCTAAATTAAATATTTGTAAAAAAATATAAAATTATATATATAATTATGTGTATATAAAAAAATTATCTAAAACTTAAAGCATGCAAAAAGAATGATAATTTTAAAGTGGAAATGTTTGATTTTTAGATGTTTATAAGTTAATTTTTTGTTGCTCAAGAGGACAATTTAATAATATTTTTTATAAAGTATTTTAAAAAAACACCTATATCTCTTATCGATTATAAATTAAAAACTCTATTTTAATAAATTGCACAGGCCCCCCAAAATCTTTAAACCGCCCCTGGTGATCGTGTCGTTTAAAACATAGGAGGCGTATAATTTTGTGATATAATTTTTATGGAGCTGTATCTTGAGTAGGGGTGAGCGTTCGAGCGAGTCGAGTCAAAAAATTTCGAGTTATTCGAGTTGACGCATCATATTTTACGACTTGAACTTAATTTGAAATATTTTCGATTCGAGCCGAGTTTATGAAATTCGAGTCGAGTCGAGTTTTCGAGTTTCTATACAAATTTAATTGTAATTATTTACCATGTTATAGTACGATTTGATTCCAATTTAAACGACTTTCTCTATTCATATATATATATATATATATATATATATATTTCTTCATATTATTTTTCACATGCATAAGTAAGATTTGTAATGTTATTTAATAAAAAATATCATCTAAACTTCTAAAATATATTTATAATATTATTTTTAAATAAGGAACTTTTAAGGATAAAGTACTGATGGGTTATAAATGAGTCAATGAATTGATGTAAAGAAAAAAAATTACAAAAAAATCGGTTGAATGATCAAATTGAATAAAATATAAAGTTAAAGGGCTAAATTAAAAAAAAGAATAAATTTGTTAAGAATATGAATTGAAGTTATATAGATATTATATAGTGTTAGTGAATCACGTGGTTTAATTTTGGTAAAAAAATAGACTTAAAACGAAAGAGAAATTAAAGAAATGGGAAACATTCAAAGTTGAGGGGCTAAATTACAAAAGTAGGAAATTTAATTTAAAAATATGAATTGAAGCTAAATAGGTATTCTAGTTTCTACATTGGTTTAGGAGCATGTGGTTCAATTTTGGTCAAAATCGACTTAAAACGAAGGAGATATTGAAGAAATGAGGAAATCATACAAAGTTAAGGGGCCGAATTAAAAAAATATGAAATTTATTTTCAAAAATATAAATTGAAGATAAATACGTATTCTACGATGGTTTAGGAATACGTGGTTCAAATTTGGTCAAAAATGGACTTAAAATGAAGGAGGAATTGTAGAAAAATGAAATCAGTGACTAAATTGTAAAACTGTAAAATTCGGTTTTTCGATTTTTCGAGTTAGGCAAATTCCAAACCGACCTGAGATTGAAATTTTTTCGAGTTAATCGAGTTGACTCGAATAACTCGAACAACTCGAATAACTCGACTCGAATAACTCGAAATTGAAAAAAATATCGATTTTTTCGAGTCGAGTCGAGTTTTGCTCTGTAACCCCCTCGTCCCGGTCTGGCCGGATGACCGGTCCGAGTGGGCCACACGGGGAAAACCGAAGCAAAACCCGTTAAGGTTCCCCCTCGGTTAGCAACCCTATTTTTTTTAACTTAATCATTTCTAAAAGTTCATTTAAGTCCTATGTGATCAAACAGCGGAATAAAATACATGGGATAATCGTTCGAACCCAAAACAACATTGAACAGCCCAATTTTAATCTTTTATACAGGCCGTTTCGAAACACCCTTGAGGCGTACCAAAACGCCTTGACCAGGTCAACTGCCCTATAGCCCTTATAAGGGGCCGTATCGAAACGGGGGTCAACCGTTCCGAAACGCCCCCAACGGTCAACTTCTCGTGATCAACGAGATTTTGACCATTTCAAAACCCTCAGACCCGTTTCGAAACGCCTTTATCTCGCAATTTTCTTAGAATTCCAGTAGCCAAAACGCTCCGAAACGTGTATCGGAACAGGGGCTTCCAGAGGCCAAACCGTATCAAAACGCGTTTCGATACGGGGTCCCTGAAGCCTGCCCGTTCCGAAACGATCCAGCCCGTTTCGAAACGCGGGCTGCCTGCAACCTTTGAAAGACAGATTTAGGGGAATTTCAACAAGTCTAAAGGTCCCATAGGACACCTAAAGGCACACAACAACATCAAACAAAATCTAGAGACATACATCCTATGTTTAGCATGCTCGAACATGTACAAGGCATGGATTTGAACAATCACTCATACATGGCAAATACTCAATAAAAACATATCATGAAGAGCATACTTGAAGACCTTTAAATAGACAAAAGATACCAATCATCACATATAGTTTTACATGCCATCAAACAACCTTAAACATCCATAGGGCATTCATCGTACAAGAATAAGGCAAGTTATAACATGCTTACAAACCAAGTCAAGCCATAGACATCAAAATCATATATGAGTCTTACAAAGCTCATTCAAACACACCCTTGCCACATCGCTAAACTACTACATAATTAATAACCGTACTTGAGCAACAAAACTTGGAAAGCCCTTCTTGCCTTGCTCCGTGCTAACACCACGCTAATGATCTGCATTGTTAAAAATGAGAGCGTAAGCTATAAGCTTAGTGAGGATGCTCTAAAACCGAAAGCATCAACAATGCAGGGTTCAAGCATGTATTCCCTACTTCTCATTTCTATCAAGCATGGGTAAATTGACAAGTAGACCTAGCTAGTCTTTCAAGAGGCATAATATGGCATCTTACATCATACTAAGCTCAACCATCACATATCAAAGACATGCATCACAAGTATAAGAACAAGTTCAATTGGCCACTATTAAATTACCCGGATGTGCGGATTTAATCTCAACATTCACATTACCTCGGTGGGATTACACTCATCACCGGACCTTGCATGGGCGGTATTCTACTCATCACCACATGCCCTACGGATGGAATTCCACTCATCATCCTGTAGAATATAAAAGGTTTCGGTGAAATATTACATCACCGTACTCCTCCTTGATGACTTAACGCCATCAAGGCCACGTACGTTTTGACTCGATTTGTGTGCACACTAATCCTAATGATCGATCATTTACACCCGGTAAGTTGATTAGTGCCAATTTTCATTTATCACATCACATATCCATCAACCACATCTCATGCTCATCACATATACATATCATGGTATACATGTACAAATTAACTCACATTTCACAAGGGCATAAATAGGCAACCACAATAGCATTTAATGGAAATCAATAGCTAAATTAACAATTTGAATTCACATAGAAATGGCCTACCAAGCACATTTCAACTCACATCTACACACACTCGAACCAAACTTTAAAACATGTTTAAAGTCACTCACCACCCTTCCTTAGCAACCAAAGTAAGCCTCCTACAAGCCCGGATTCGATCCCAATGTTCCTTCGACGTCTCCTCTTGCTTCTAGCCAACCAAAAACACATCCATTAATCCTAATCAATGCTAAAATTCAGTCAACACTCAACTCTTGAGCTCAAACTAACCTTAACAAATTTCCCAATCGAATCAAACCCCCAAAAATGCCCATTTTCGTGCTCCCTCAAACCTTAGCTGAAAATTCCATTTTCAATCATCCAAATGACCCCCAAATGGTCCCAAAACATCCTCCTAACATACTTAAACCACCAGCCCTCTAATTTCAACCTAAAACCCACCAAAAACCAAGTTTTTGACACCCTAAAAATTACCTCAAAAACCCATTTCGGGTTTTCACCAAAACCCAACCATTTCAACATATTATGTTCATTATAAGGTAAGTAAACTAAAACCCAACATTATATTTCAAAACAAATTGAAAATCTCCATAAAAACCCAAACTTCCACCAAACCCTAACTTTTCAAAAGTGGGTAGTTTTAAAATCTATGATCATGAGTAGATAGAGGATGAAGAGAAGAGTTAGAAAATGTTTTTACCTCTCAAAATGGCCTTGAAATGAAGATGAGGTTCAATGGAATAGTAACTTGGTAGTTTTAGAGAGCTTTGGGGTTTCTAACGTTGAAGGGGGGGGGGGGGGGGAAGAGAGTGGTGAAAGATGAGAGCTTTTTCTTTTCTTTTTGATTTGAAAAGTTGTCTTCCATTTTAATTGGCTAAATCACCAACAAGGTCCCTCCTTTATTAATTAAAACCCAATTAGATCCTAACTAAGGTTGAATTGATTTAATTTAATTTTACTAACTCGGACCACTAACCCGACTAACTCCTAACCCCAAAACACGGGTGTTACAACTCTCTCCCACTTAAGGAATTTCGTCCATGAAATTACATGTCTGAAAGAGATACAGAAACTACCTTTCCATATCCTCCTTCCTCTCCCAAGTGGCCTCGTCCACACCTCGACGTTGCCACCACACCTTTACTAACTCAATCGATCTACCCCGCAACACCTTACTGTCAGAAGCTAAGATCTCAACTGGTTCCTCCTCATAAGTCAAATCCGGATTCAATTCAATCTTCTCTACGGGCATAACATGTGATGGATCAGACCTATACTTACGGTGCATCGAAACATAGAACACATCGTGTATCTTCTCTAGCTCGGATGGCAAACGCAACTGATATGCACCCGGACCAACCCTCTTCACAATCTCATACGGTCCTATGTACCTCGGACTCAACTTCCCCTTTCGGCCAAATCTCATTACTTTCTTCCACGGAGACACTTTCAAGAATACCTTCTCACCCACTGAGAACTCAACTTCCTTCCTCTTCAAATCGGCATAGGACTTCTGCCTATCCGAAGCAGCTTTCAAACGATCGCAAATCAATTTTACCTTGTCAGTTGTCCCCTTGAGAAAATCCGACATAGGTAACAACTTCTGTCCCACTTCGGCCCAACAAACTGGAGTTCTACACTTTCGGCCATACAAGGCCTCATACAGAGCCATCTAAATGCTCGACTGGAAGCTATTATTGTAAGCAAACTCAACTAGAGGCAAGTGCTTCTCCCACGTGCCCTGAATGTCAATGGTGCAACAACGCAACATATCCTCTAAGATCTGAATAACTCTCTCTAACTAACCATCTGACTGAGGATGATAAGACGTGCTGAAGTTCAAACGGGTACCCAAAGCTGTATGCAGACACTCCCAAAATCGAGAAGTAAATTGAGGATCTCTATCTGACACAATGAACTTCGGCACACCATGCAGTTTAACAATCTCACCAATGTACGAATCGGCCAATCTATCTAAAGTGTAAGTAGTATTGACTGCCAAGAAGTGAGCACACTTCGTAAAACGATCCACAATTACCCACACTGAGTTCTTCTTCGTAGGAGTCAATGGCAAGCCCGAAACAAAATCCATGGTGATGTTCTTCCATTTCCATTCCGAAATTCTCAACGGCTGTAACAAACCTGAGGGAACCCGATGTTCCGCCTTCACTCTCTGACACACTAAGCACTTACTCACAAAGTCGGCTACATCTCTCTTCAAGCCAACCCAAAAGTATTCATTCTTGAAATCACGGTACATCTTCGTACTTCCAAGATACATAGCAAACGGACTATTGTGGGCTTTAGTCAAGATCGTACGTCTCAAGTCACTGTCCTCTGGCACTACTATTCTATCTTTGAAACACAAAACCCCATCGGTACTGAAACTGTAGTCTGAAGATATACCTTCGGCTATATCTTGCACGTGAGGTGCCAAAGATCTATCTAAGAGTTGTTTCTCTCGAATCAACTAACCTAGAGTAGGTCTAACCTGGAGCTCGGCTACCAAGCCACCATCTCCGGACAAGCTCAATGTAACAAACATAGCTCTCAAGTCTACGACCATCTTCCTACTTAATGCATCAGCCACTACATTGGCCTTACCCAGATGGTACTCAATGGTAAGATCATAGTCCTTTAGCAACTCTAACCACCTACGCTGTTTGAGATTCAAATCTAGTTGAGTCATAATGTATTTCAAACTCTTGTGATCGGTGTACACTGTGCATTTCTCACCGTACAAATAGTGTCTCCAAATCTTCAGAGCAAACACAACTGCAGCTAACTCTATATCATGGGTCGGATAGTTGCGCTCATGGGTCTTCAACTGCCTTGAGGCATAAGCCACTACTATCTTGTCTTGCATAATAACACACCCTAGCCCTACATAAGAAGCATCAGTGTAAACTACATAGTCCTTCCCGGAATCTGGCCGAATCAAGATCGGTGCTTGGGTCAAAGCTTCTTTTAATTTCTCGAAGGCTCTCTGTCTTGCATCTGTCCACTCAAACTGAACACTCTTCTGTAGCAACTGTGTCAAAGGAGCGGCTAACTTAGAGAAACCCTCTACAAATCTTCTATAGTATCCAGCTAAGCCTAGGAAGCTACGTACCTCTGTTACAGACTTCGGTTGCTTCCATTCAACAATGGCCTCAATCTTCTTCGGATAAACTCTAATTACATCGGCTGACACTACATGTCCTAAGAAGACTACCTCTCGGATCCAGAATTCACACTTGCTCAACTTCGCATACAACTGATGATCTAGCAAAGTCTTCAAAACTAGTCTCAAGTGTCTGTCATGGTCTTTTTCAGTTCGCGAGTACACCAAGATCTCATCTATAAAAACAACTACAAACTGATCTAGATACTGATGAAAAATCCTGTTCATCATGTCCATGAAAGCAGCCGGTGCATTAGTCAACCCAAAAGGCATGACTAAAAATTCATAGTGACCATACCTAGTCCTAAAGGCCGTCTTCGGTACATCAACATCTCTTACCTTTAGCTAGTAATAGCCCGATCTCAAGTCAATCTTTGAAAAGACCGATGCTCCTCTCAACTGATCAAACAAGTCATCAATTCTAGGCAACGAATATTTATTCTTCACTGTCAACTGATTCAACTGTCTGTAATCTATACACATTCTCATACTTCCATCTTTCTTCTTCACAAACAAAACTGGTGCACCCCAAGGTGAAGAACTAGGCCGAATAAAACCTCTATCTGTCAACTCTTGCAACTGAGTCTTCAACTCTTTCAATTCTTTCGGTGCCATGCGATACAGAGCAATCGAAACAGGAGCCGAATCAGAATAAGTCTCAATGCTGAACTCTACCTCTCTGTCCGGTGGTAACCCTGGCAACTCTTCCGGAAACACACTAGGAAAGTCACATACTGTCCTGAGGTCTAACCTCACTCATGTTAGGGTTCATCACATACGCCAAGTATGCTTCACACCCCAACTCAACTAACCTCTTAGCTTCTAAAACTGAAACCACATTGGACAAGAACTTCATGTTCTCACCACCACTACAATCTCATAGTCATATGTGAGCCTCAAAGAAATCCTCTTAGTTTCGAAATCTATCCTAGCTCTATGCTCCGTGAGCCAGTCCATACCCAGAATCACATCAAAACCATGGAAAGGTAGCTCCATCATATCCACTGGAAACACATGTCCCTGAACCATCAAGGGACACATTCGGTACATCTTCCTAACCACTACCGTGTCCCGAAAGGAACTTGTAACACTAACTCCTACCTCTAACATTTCACAAGGCAAATTCAAAGACTGTGCATGCTCACTCAATATGTAGGAATGTGTAGACCTAGAGTCAATCAAAGAAAGCAAACCCAAGGACTGTATCGAGAAGTTACTTGCGATCACATCGGTGTCATGCTGATCCCCACGCTGGGCGTAAACTCTGGCCTGACCTCTGCCCTCCAGCTGAACTGCAACTACATGTGCTATGTTCCTCTGACCATCGTTCCTCGGCTGGAAGTTACCTCTACCGCGCCCGCGGCCTCTCTGAAAGTTATTGGCTCTAGCAGGAGCCTGAGCTGGTGCCTGTCCCACCAGATGTGGACAGTCACGCCTAATGTGGTCTCTAGCTCCACAACTCCAACACGAGTGGAAATTTCCCCAACACTCACCGGTGTGGTTCCTCCCGCAAGTAGCACATGTGGGCAACTTCCCACCAACTCTCTGGCCCTGATGGCCCCTACCGTGGTTACCGCCACCACGTCTATGATCATAATGATGTCTGTTATCCCGATGCCTCTTGGCCTCACCTCTATCAAAGTTACTAGACCTCTTACCCGAACTAGATCCACTAGACCGCTTGGTCAAGCTCAAACTGTGCTCTATGTCCTTGGCCCTCGCGACCAAGACATCAAAACCAGTGTAGTCTGAAGCTAGAGTATATGTCTTGATCTCTTCACTCAGCCCATAACAAAAACGGTTACAACGTTCCACCTCAGTAGGAACAAGCTCATGTGCATACTGACTAAGTCTGACAAATCGGATCTCATAGTCTGTCACGGACATACTCCCCTGAAGCAAAGCCATAAACTCCCTCTTCCTCTCATCGAGGTATCGCGGACCCAGATACTTCTTACGGAATGCTGACTCAAAGAACTCCCAAGTAATCTCGGCCTCATCCATACCCGTAGTAATGGTGACCCACCAAGTGTAGGCATCACCCTGAAGCAAGGACTCAACACATCCCAACTTGCGCTCACCACTACATCCCATCTGAGCGAGATTACGGACAGTCTTCTCAAACCACAACTCTGATCTCTCTATAGTAGACCCTCTAAACTCTTCGGCCCCTAGGCCCCAAAGTCTCTCTAATGGAAAACCAGTGCCCTCACCCTAATGGTGTGCTATTGCCTGACCCCCAGCTACTGCAGCCTGAAATGCCCCGGCTATCGCTTGAACCAAGGGAGCTAAGTCTATTTTGGCCGGTCCTTGGCCACCTTGGCCTCCTTCAGGTCCCTCTCCTTCGGCCCCGGCCTCGCCTCCTACTCTAGGTGGAGGAGCTGGTGGTGGTGGAGGTGGTGGAGGAGCTCCATCTCCAACCACAGGCTCTCCCACTTGAGCCTCAACCCTAACTACTGGCTCAACTCCTGGAGCCGCTGCCCGTGGTTCCGGTCGAACCATCTTAGGTCTCCCTCGTGGTCTCATGATACAACTAGCAAGGTAATAACTACAACAAGAAGCAAATAGGGATTACGTTAGCCAAAGCAAGGGTCCAACAGTGCTCAAATACTCCCTTTTCAATAAAATCTTTTTAAATTAAGTAATAGTAGCAATGGGCACACACTCTACACCAAACGCATCAATTCATGCTTCGAAACATCATACGAATAGTCAAATATTAAGAATTCATGGCAAGGCATGCATCGAGCAATACAATTACTTAGTAGATCAAGCTTACCTCACTTACCTGCCCGAGGTCTCGGTAACCTCAGGCTCTGATACCAACAAATATAACCCCCTCGTCCCGGTCTGGCTGGATGATCGGTCCGAGTGGGCCACACGTGGAAAACCGAAGCGAAACTCGTTAAGGTTCCCCCTCGGTTAACAACCCTATTTTTTTCTTTAACTTAATCCTTTCTAAAAGTTCATTTAAGTCCTATGTGATCAAACAGCGGAATAAAATACATGAGATAATCGTTCGAACCCAAAACAGCATTGAACAGCCTAATTTTAATCTTTTATACAGGCCGTTTCGAAACACCCTTGAGGCGTATCGAAACGCCTTGACCAGGTCAACTGCCCCAGAGCCCTTATAAGGGGCCGTATCGAAACGGGGGTCAACCATTCCGAAATGCCCCCAACGGTCAACTTCTCATGGTCAACGAGATTTTGACCGTTTCGAAACCTTCATACTCGTTTCGAAATGCCTTCATCTCGCAATATTCTCAGAATTCCAGTAGCCAAAACGTTCCGAAACGCGTATCGGAACAGGGGCTTCCAGAGGCCAAACCGTATCGAAACGCGTTCCGATACGAGGTCCCTGAAGCCTGCCCGTTCCGAAACGACCCAGACCGTTTCGAAACGCGGGCTGCCTGCAACCTTTGAAAGACATATTTAGGGGAATTTCAACAAGTCTAAAGGTCCCATAGGACCCCTAAAGGCACACAACAACATCAAACAAAGTCTAGAGGCATACATCCTATGTTTAGCATGATCGAACATGTATAAGGCATGGATTTGAACAATCACTCATACATGGCAAATACTCAATAAAAGCATATCATGAAGAACATACTTGAAGACCTTTAAATAGACAAAAGATACCAATCATCACATATAGTTTTACATGCCATCAAACAACCTTAAATATCCATAGGGCATTCATCGTACAAGCATAAGGCAAGTTATAACATGCTTACAAACCAAGTCAAGCCATAGACATCAAAATCATATATGAGTCTTACAAAGCTCATTCAAACACACCCTTGCCACATTGCTAAACTACTACATAATTAATAACCGTACTTGAGCAACAAAACTTGGAAAGCCCTTCTTGCCTTGCTCCATGCTAACACCACGCTAATGATCTGCATTGTTAAAAATGAGAGCATAAGCTATAAGCTTAGTGAGGATGCTCTAAAACCGAAAACATCAACAATGCATGGTTCAAGTATGTATTCCCTACTTCTCATTTCTATCAAGTATGGGTAAATTGACAAGTAGACCTAGCTAGTCTTTCAAGAGGCATAATATGACATCTTACATCTTACTAAGCTCAACCATCACATATCAAAGACATGCATCACAAGTATAAGAACAAGTTCAATTGGCCACTATTAAATTACCCGGATGTGCGGATTTAATCTCAACATTCACATTACCTCGGTGGGATTACACTCATCACCGGACCTTGCATGGGGGGATTCCACTAATCACAACATGCCCTACGGATGGGATTCCACTCATCATCCCGTAGAATATAAAAGCTTCTGGTGGAATATTACATCACCGTACTCCTCCTTGATGAATTAACGCCATCAAGGCCACGTACGTTTTGACTCGATTTGTGTGCACACTAATCCTAATGATCGATCATTTACACCCGGTAAGTTGATTAGTGCCAATTTTCATTTATCACATCACATATCCATCAACCACATCTCATGCTCATCACATATACATATCATGGTATACATGTACAAATTACCTCACATTTCACAAGGGTATAAATAGGCAACCACAATAGCATTTAATGGAAATCAATAGCTAAATTAACAATTTGAATTCACATAGAAATGGGCTACCAAGCACATTTCAACTCACACCTACATACACTCGAACCAAACTTTAAAACATGTTTAAAGTCACTCACCACCCTTCCTTAGCAACCAAAGTAAGCCTCCTACAAGCCCGGATTCGATCCCAATGTTCATTCGACATCTCCTCCTGCTTCTACACAACCAAAAACACATCCTTTAATCCCAATCAATGCTAAAATTCAGTCAACACTCAACTCTTGAGCTCAAACCAACCTCAACAAATTTCCCAATCGAATCAAACCCCCCAAAATGCCCATTTTCGTGCTCCCTCATACCCTAGCTGAAAATTTCATTTTTAATCATCCAAATGACCCCCAAATGGTCCCAAAACATCCTCCTAACATACATAAACCATCAGCCCTCTAATTTCAACCTAAAACCCACCAAAAACCAAGTTTTTGACACCCTAAAAATTGCCTCAAAAACCCATTTCGGGTTTTCACCAAAACCCAACCATTTCAACATATTATGTTCATTATAAGGTAAGTAAACTAAAACCCAACATTATATTTCAAAACAAATTGAAAATCTCCATAAAACTCAAACTTCCACCAAACCCTAACTTTTCAAAAGTGGGTAGTTTTAAAATCTATGACCCTGAGTAGATAGAGGATGAAGAGAAGAGTTAGAAAATGTTTTTACTCTCAAAATGGCCTTGAAATGAAGATGAGGTTCAATGGAATAGTAACTTGGTAGTTTTAGAGAGCTTGGGGGGGGGGGGGGGGGGAAGAGAGTGGGGAAAGATGAGAGCTTTTTCTTTTCTTTATGATTTGAAAAGTTCTCTTCCATTTTAATTGGCTAAATCACCAACAAGGTCCCTCCTTTATTAATTAAAACCCAATTAGATTCTAATTAAGGTTGAATTGATTTAATTTAATTTTACTGACTCGGACCACTAACCTGACTAACTCCTAACCCCAAAACACGGGTATTACATGCTCACCCCTAATCTTAAGGTGAAGGAAGTTCTTGCTCTAGGAAAGAGGTTGTGGTGTAGATTGCTGGTTATGAAGATGAAACAATATGTGAGAATGAGGTCATGGTGGTCTCCTGTTTTGGAATATTGACCCAAATATTACTTTAGGATTTTTTTATTCCAAAAGTAGGGTACCTCTCAATATTCCATTTTGTTTTACCACACAGAAAATTAAAAAAAGGAAATCTGAAAAATTCTATTAGAAAATGATTAAAAGGGTTGAAGACCCAATACATCGTATGGGTTTATATAGCCGAATATTGATCAACTTAACAAATCTAAAACAGATTAACTAATGATTACATTCTAAATTCACCCTACTTCATCTTCTGATTTTCTTCTATCTTCTTCGGTGAGCTTATACTACAAGTCATTAGCAGTGAATTGTTCCAATGATAGTGAAACGGTTTAATGAGCTGATTAGCTATGTAGATCTGAATTTTTTTCCAGTATACTTAATTTTTTTTGCTTTCTTCAGTTTTCTACTTCCTTTTCTTTTTCAGTCTTGAATGTAATTTTTTTTCATCTTTACTGTACTTTTTCTACATTTATTGGGACTTTTTTTTGTTGAAAACAAGACGGTTAAGCTACATGCTCCCGGGTACAATCTGAAGTCTCTCTTGGACAAGAAGACACCCTTTTATGTCTGGTTAAACACTTAACTTTCCCCAGATATTTTCTTAAATGAAAACCCAGCCGTTAAACAACAAGTTCATGCAAATTTCATGATCACCTTGGAGAAAAAGTAACAGGTAAGAAGAATTTCAAAAACAAATAGCAATCCAAGCATCACAATCTTTTAGTAATTGGAACCAACATCCAATAACCAACTTAGAACCAAAACATCATCAACTTTCAGTAGTAATCACAAAGGAACATTAAGTTCAAATAATATGCACACCATCAAGAAACTCAGAAGTTTCAAAACTCAATGTTCTCAATTGAAAATTCCATTACATCACTAAACAAGCAGAAACAAATTACCAATTAAGTTCTAATTGAGAGACTAAAAAATCAAGCCAACTTTATTGTGATATTGCATTAGCAACCTTTATGATATTAAAATTCTCAAGATAACTATCTAACCTACTCTTCAAAGCATGAGTGCCAGCAATTCAGATTCCAAAAACTCAAAATATTCACAGATTTAGTAATTCGTATGACCATAAGTTGTAGCAATAGCTAGACCATAATTCTCTAACAATGCTCAGTCCTCAACTCTAAAGAATTAGCAAGAAAATGCATAGTATGAGTCCTCAAAAAATATTCCCAGCTCCAGAAAATGAACAAATCTCAATTTCGACAAAGAAGATTACAACCATCAAAGAACACCAAACAAAAATAACAAAATTGTAGAGCATATTACACAAAATCCAGTAGCTCAAAAATAAAACCATATACAACACTCAGATCGTTATGAGAGAGGAAATAGACAATCACTCAACTTAATTATGTAGTTGATTCAAGTATGAAACTCTTAAAAGGAAAAACTTCAAGACTGCGCATGAATCAACCTCCACATTAATCCATTTCTAGCAATAGGCAACAATAACCAAACATAAAGCACAATATTTACTAATAACACTAGAGCAAATAACCATTACTAGCTACTCAAACTTTCACGATCTAAGAGTTTTGAGGATGAACAACAAATTAATACTAACAAAAGCATCAACAATTTAAGAATCTAATCCAGTGTGGCAATATAAGGCAATTAGGAAGATTAGATAACCGAATCAGTGAAACCCAAAACAACGCCAAATCAGAGAATAAACAATAAAACTTGAACGATGAGATTAACGAATCAAGAAAATGAACCGAAATCACCAGTAGAGACAGGTCAGTCGTGAGATGAACTACGCAAATATCAGTCGGTCGAATGGATGAGGCAGATGTACGAATCGAACCAAACTAACAGCTCAACGAGAACTGATTGATACAGGAAACAATGGTGGTGCAATTGATCTGGCGACTGAAGACTAAAAACCAGCAAAGAACCTCTCGAGTAGGATGAAAGAAAATGAATCGCACATGCAACTATAACGGGTGAAATTTGCTACAGAGGAATTCAATCTCCGACATAGGAAGCAGTGGCAGGATCGCTGAAAACAAAACAAGAAGATGAACCGCAACATGAAAGCAACTTCAGATCTGAACGACAATAGCAGCATAAGGTAAAACGACGTTAGGATCTTTGGCAAATGATACAATGTGAGAATGGGGCCATGGTGGCCGGAGATGGTGATCAACGATGAAGGGACGGTGAAAGGGAGTGAAGAATGGTGTTGAGATTTTGTTTTACCCAACAGAAAAATAGAAAAAGAAAATCTGAAAAATTCTATTAGAAAATGATTAAAAGGGTTGTAGACCCAATACATCGTATGGGTTTATATAGCCCAATATTCAACAGCTTAACAAATCCAAAACAGATTAACTAAAGCTAAAACAGATTAACTAATGATTACATTCTAACCCAATGAAGAAATGGTTAGGCTTCAGGTTCAAAAAATTAATCAAATATTAAATTTTAATATTTTATTGGAGAATTTAGTTCGTGTATAGGTTTATATTCTAGAACATTGGTGTGTTTGGTTTTAAGGGGAGTGGACCATTGACGCTCTCGATGGTGAATTGGTGATGAAGGTGGAGAGTTTGTTGGGATGCTTACATGGTCTTGTTTCTTCTTATTCTTGCTGTGTGTTTTGGGAGACTTTTGCCTTGGCGCTTTAAGGCTATGTTGCTATGGCTATGACCTATGTGTGGGCAAATTGGTTGGTGGTGCGGGTGTTTCGGGAATCTATTTATCCGTCAATTGTTGACTGTCTTTATTAAAGTATTTAATTATATTTTGTTAAGGCGTATGGTTGGAGTTTTGTGTGTTGTCCGGGTAATATCGTGTAAGCGTTAGTTGGGTTAGATAATGTTCGCCCTTTTTTTGGTGTTTTGTTTGTATATTTACCTCGTTTGTGTGTACTCTTTTCCTCTTATTTAGATTAGGGAGGTTTTTAATAAGGCACACAATGTAGGTTATGGTTTAATTTTCATATTAATAAAATGTAACCCCCTTACCCCGGGCTAGACGACAGACCGGTTCGACTAGGTTACACGGGGAAAACCGAATCAAAACTCGTTAAGGCTCCACTTCGATTAACAACCCTAGAAAATTTTTCTTTAAAATTATCTTGTCTAAATTTATCATTTAGTCCTATGTGTGAAAACGACAGCGGAAAGCAATATGAAAAGATACAAGCATAACGTAAGGTAATATAAATTTACCAAGTATCAAGTTAGTCCATTTCATTACTTACGAAGCAAAACCATACGTAAACGAAGCATAAAAACTTAACAAGGGAGCATACAACCAATGGGACTAAAACCCGACATCAGAGAACCTTTGAAGATGCTAAAAAGCCCAATTACAAGCCTACGTTTCGAAACAGGCTTGCCCGTTTCGATATGCGGGCTCCAGTTTAAAATCCAGACTAGGTTGTACCGATACGGTCCACTCCGTTCCGGTACAGGGGTATCCAGTGTTGAAACATTTCGAAACAGGTTTCGTAACGGGCACTCACAGAGGCAAACTGTACCGAAACGCGTACCGAAACGGGGGCTCACAGTGTCAAATCGTATCAAAACGGCACCACCCCCGTTTCGATACGAGTATCCCTGGAGCTACACCCGTTCCGAAACAACTACGAGCGTTTCGAAACGCCTGCACTCTGTGTGACCTTGAAAACAGTTTTTTGCATCTTCAAGGGTTCCCAAACATGCCCCAAAACCACAAGAATCATAAAATAGCAAACAAGCATACAATCTATAGGCATTTCACCCTACTTGAAGCATGATCAAACACATAAACATACATGTTAAGGCCATTTCATTCATAGGAACATGCATCCACATAAACATGGCATAAACAAGATTACATACCTTCATTACAAAACATAAGCATTCATGAAGCAAGGTTTACATGCTTTCAAAACAACACATAAACATCTCATAAACATGGTTTACAAATCCACAAGATAAAAGCATTGACAAAATAGGAGTCTACACATGCTCCTACAACACGTAGCATCCCCATTGCTAAACTACTACATTATTTACTAAAACCATACTTGAGCAACAAGAAACGCGCTTGGATGCCCTTTCCTTGCTCCTTGCTAACTCCACACTAATGATCTGCATTGTTGAAAACGAGAGCGTAAGCTAGAAGCTTAGTGAAGGAGCTCTAAAACAAAACAACGACAATGCAGGGTTCAAGCATGGCATCCATGAAACATTCACATGTCATACATATACACCAACAAAGCAATATAGCCGAACGTTACGAGAATGCATGGACATAAAATCTTACATCATGTTATGCTAAACAAAGATATAACAAATATCTTACATAACAACCACATATGAACTAGTATATTGGAAACTATATAGGTTACTCGGATATGCGAATAACTTCCGTTGGGATTTTCGCCCCAACTTACTCAACAACAATTACCTTATGGTAAGATTACACACATCACCGTTCTCACTCATGGATGAGATTACACTCATAATCACATGCTAACATTTTCCGATGGAATATTACCTCACCGTACTCCTCCTTGATGACTACACGTCACCAAGGCCACGCGCGAATTTGACTCTTACCGTGTGCACACTCATCCTAATGATCGATCATTTATACCCGGTAATTATAACTAGTGCCAACATACTAACAAGACTCACCGTAATTTCACAATCATGCACACAACATATCATCTCCATATACATCATCAACATGTATAAACGAACACATACTACACAAGACCACGATTATACAAATTAAGCAAGAACTTATAAAGGCAAACAAGAGATTAAGCTACCAACTTAATCTCCACCTTGGATTGGCCTACCAAGCACAATCCAACACCTCAACTACACACTTGAACCAATTTAAACCCATTTTAAATAATCCACTCACCGAACACCCTTAGACAAACCGAGAAAGCCGAATCAAGCCTTCAAACTTCCCAGAATCGAGCCCAAAGCATCTCCCACGGTTTCCCTTGATTCTAATCAATCAAAACCAACATATTACTACACAAAGCATCAACAAAACCACTGTCACCTAACAGATTTTAACCACAAGACCATCCTCTACAATTCCAAGCAAAAACTAACACAAAAATCTTTATTTTCAGACTCACCCTCAACCCAGCAGAAAACCATCGAATACAACACCCAAATAATCGCTAAACATACTTAAAACAACCTTCAAGCATCACCATATCATCAGCCCCACTCTGCTACACCAAACTTCCTCAAAACCCCAAGTTTTCAACCTTTTAAAATACGCACAAAAACCCATTTCGGGATTTTCATCAAAACCCCACCATTTTCACTTATAATACACTTAAAATATCCACATAAACATGGCATAAACAAGATTACATGCCTTCATTACAAAACATAAGCATTCATGAAGCAAGGTTTACATGCTTTAGAAAACGACACATAAACATCTCATAAACATGGTTTACAAATCCACAACATAAAAGCATTAACAAAATAGGAGTCTACACATGCTCTTCCAACACGTAGCATCCCCATTGCTAAACTACTACATTATTTACTAAAATCATACTTGAGCAACCAGAAATGTGCTTGGATGCCCTTTCCTTGCTCCTTGCTAACTCCACACTAATGATCTGCATTGTCGAAAACGAGAGCGTAAGCTAGAAGCTTAGTGAGGGAGCTCTAAAACAAAATAACGACAATGCATGGTTCAAGCATAGCATCCATGAAACATTCACATGGCATATATATACACAAACATAGCAACATAGCCGAACATTACGAGAATGCGTGGACATGGCATCTAACATCATGTTATGCTAAACAAAGATATAACAAATATCTTACACAACAACCACATATGAACTAGTATATTGGTAACTATATAGGTTACTCGGATATGCGGATAACTTCCGTTGGGATTTTCGCCCCAACGAACTCAACAACAATTACCTTCCGGTAGGATTACACACACCACCATTCTCACTCATGGATGTGATTACACTCATCATCACATTCTAACATTTTCCGGTGGAATATTACCTCACCGTACTCCTCTTTGATGACTACACGTCACCAAGGCCACACGCGAATTTGACTCTTACCGTGTGCACACTCATCCTAATGATAGATCATTTATACCCAGTAATTATAACTAGTGCCAACATACTAACAAGCCTCACCATGATTTCACAATCATGCACACAACATATCATCACCATATACATCATCAACATGTATAAACGAACACATACTACACAAGACCACGATTATACAAATTAAGCAAGAACTTATAAAGGCAAACAAGAGATTAAGCTACCAACTTAATCTCCACATTGGATTGGCCTACCAAGCACAATCCAAAACCTCAACTACACACTTGAACCAATTTAAAACCATTTTAAATAATCCACTCACCGAACACCCTTAGGCAAACCGAGAAAGCCGAATCAAGCCTCAAAACTTCCCAAAATCGAGCCTGAAGCTTCTCCCACGGTTTCCCTTGATTCTAATCAATCAAAAACAACATATTACTACACAAAGCATCCACAAAACCACTGTCACCTAACAGATTTTAACCACAAGACCATTCTCTACAATTCCAAGCCAAAACTAACACAAAAATCTTTATTTTCGGACTCGCCCTCAACCCAATAGAAAACGATCGAATACAACACCCAAATCATCACTAAACATACTTAAAACAACCTTCAAGCATCACCATATCATCAACCCCACTCTCCTACACCAAACTTCCTTAAAACCCCAAGTTTTCAACCTTTTAAAATATCCACAAAAACCCATTTTAGGATTTTCATCAAACCCCACCATTTTCACTTATAATACACTCAAGGGCAAGAGTTTATCATAAATAAACTTTACAAATCAAAAGCTAAACGAAAAACCATTAAAGCTCCCACCTTTTACTTGAAATTTTGAAAACATGAACAATCCAAAAAATGAAGCTTATGTAAATCTAAAGCCATGGAAAAGTTTGGAATGATAAGGAGAAGTCAAAAATGATTTTACCTTGAAGAGAGCTCTTGAAATGGTGAAGGGAGCCACCAACCACATTTTCAACCTAAAACCAACCCAAAAAATCAACCTTTTCAACCTAAAAATCTCATTTTTATACTCATTTCGGGTTTCCCACCATTTGCCATATTTTTAACATTTTTAAGACACCCAAGTATGATCAAAATTACCCTTAAACATTACATTAGAAAACCCACACGAAAAACCCATAGAAATGCCCATTTTCTCAAACCCAACACCAAATCAAAATGCATTTTAATGGCTTTTAAAAGAAAGTTTTCAAAGAGCACAAGCTAGATAGGTAAGAACTGAAACAAGGGAGAGATTACCTTAAAAAATCTTGCTTGGATGAGGGATTGGGCAATGGAATAGTGGTTTTAGGGTTTAAGGGAGGTTTTGGTGGAAAAAGGGGTGTTTGAAGAAGATGACACCTTTTTTGTTTTTCTTTTCAAACTTTTCCTTTTATTTCTTTATCCATTTTACTCAAATCCCCATCTTCCATTTTCATTAATGACATTTTCATAATTAAATGCAATTTTAATAAAATTATCATTTTAAATCTAATTTTTAACGCAGATTAATCCTAGATTAACATCGATAAACTCTCGGGCCTTAAACCGGGGCGTTACAAGTTCTCTCTATTTTCTCATCAGCCAACTACATATTTTCTTTCAAAAATTCCAAAGATCTTTTCCTTTTTTTCTCTGGTTGTCCTCTTTCTATGTGTCAATCCCCCTTGTTGTTGATGATGTGAAGGTGTTTATAATAGAGTCACGACCTTGATTAGTGGAGCTTCCAGGCCTAGCATTATGATGGTTATTTATAGACTGGCAGAGTATATTCGATTGAAGACTTGATAGCTATTATGTCAAGGCGCGATAGCTGAGCATGAAGAGTAGTTCGGAGAATAGAAGTTTTAGAGGAGCAACATCAGAGGCTTGCAAATTTCGTAGGTGAGCCTTTGTGGGAGGCAAATATTAGATAATACTCTTCCAAAGTCCTTGAATCTAGAGGTGGGTACAACAAATTTCAGTAAATATAATTTTGTTTAAAATGTTTTAAATTTGAGGAGAGTTGAACGCTCAAATTTTGTTGAAAAAGTTTTAAATATATTATATGGTATTTTAAATAAAAAAATACTTTATAAATTAAATTTAAAAATAATATAATAAGTAATATTGAAAACTTAGCTTTTTTGAGAAATTTGACACATGGAATGCACGAGTTAAATTTATTTATTAAATTCTTAATTTATTAAAAGGGATAATAGTTAAATTATTTTTTAACAAAGTACTTTAACTAAAATTCATTAATCAAAAGGAAGAATTATAAAGAGCTACACACTCTAAACATGAATATTTATAAAGATAAAAGTATCATAAAATTAAAGAGTGTAAAAGATAAATTAAACACAATCCTTCCTAAGAAAGCATATTTTGTTTCCTAAATGAAATTTCAGCAAAGATGAACTTTAACCAAAAAGCTCAATGTATCAAGCATTTTTTTCGCTGCGAGATCTTGGCACATCGGCAAACTACCACAAGGGAATTTAAAAAATAACAGGCTGTCGATTATCTTGTGACTTGAAACGCGTGATAATACTTGTTATCTGAACGCTAGATTGTCATAACATCAGACAAAACTGTCACAAAGACAGAAAAATCCTGCAAAAAAAAAGACAAACAAACTGCTATATAAGCAGATGAAAAATAGCCAGAAAAGCAGATGTAAAATAATTTCTGGTAAAATAAAACAAAAAAAACTAAAAAGAAATAAATGATTTATCGTCAAAAGAGAATAATATTATTTATATGCAACTAGCGTAAATATTAGAAACCAGTCGACGACATGAAGACCGTTGTCTAAAAAAACTTTGATGAAATAGATGAATTCAAGGAGGTTTTTTAAAATAACTACCTCAGAAAAATGCTTAAATTATTCTTAATCCTTTTAAGTTTTAAATTGGAAGCAGCTGCTTCGGCTTTATCAAGTTTAGTAAGTTCGTTCTGTTTGACTATTTAATGCTAATATACATGAAGTTTGGTCATTAAATAATAATTTGTGACAATTCTTCACATTTTTAGAGATGTTTTCGGAAGTTTCATTAATTGAGTTTATTAAATTATTTTTAATGAAAATGTTGTTTTTTTTTTATAAATTTTAAATTTAATCTTAATTCTATGGGAGGGGAAGGGGTGAGGACTCTAGAAAAAAGAAGGAGATGCTCTTAATGGGTCTATAACTCATAACCTAAGAGAGAACAAAGATGAACAATTTCCAAATGTGTTTGCTCGAAAATATTAATTAAAATTTTAAAAGTATGAGTAATTTACATTTTAGATCATTAAATTTAGTTTCAACTTTCATTTAGATCATACATTTTTAATTCAATCAAATTACATCATTTAACTTTTTTTTTTATCAAATTGTATGCTTTTATTAAGGATAATAAACATACAAGAAAAATTCCCATGTGCCTCATTAAACCCCCCTAATCCTAGTCGGAGGAAAAGAGTACACATAGAAATTACAACAAAAAAGCTATAAAACGCAAAGTTCAACAATCGATCAATTACGACCGAGCATGAGCTCTATCCCCATGACATAACCGCACAAGCTCCACCGGCATCCTTTGAAATTTCCGACAATCCAAAGAGTCATCACGCATAAATTTCACCAACCAATCCGCCACCCTATTCGCTTCTCTAAAAATATGCCAAATCCGAACATCCCAATCCCGCCGAAGAAGCTCCATAATTTTAAACCACAAGGGTCCATATGTACCTCCGCCATCCTTATCATTTAGAAGCCGAACCGCCTCCAAATTATCCATATCGACCCGAACCTCTCGAAATCCAAGATACCAAGCATGACTCAACCCCTCAAACACTCCCTACAATTCCGCTTCCATCACCGAACACATCCCAATCGACTTAGCAAAACCAAACTCCCACACCCCTTCACTATTCCGAATAACACCGCCACACGACGCAAAGGACTGTGGATGCGCCACAGCACCATCCACGTTGAGCGCCACAAAACCCCCTGCCGGCAGCTGCCACCGACTCTCCACGCCAACCCATCCCCCTCAGCGCCACGCACACTCACCCCAGCAGCAGTTTGCCACGCAATGCTCCCAGCACCAGCGTGCACAGCAGTACCAGCCTGAACGCCCCAACCCCTGCTGCCCAATCCAGCCCGCAATGCAGCAGCACCAACAGCTTCCGCGGTCAAGCGAGCACACAACTATCCTCGCGTTTCATGCGCAACAAACATGGGATCAAAAACTGCTCGATTTCTCGACGTCCACAAAACCCACAACGCGACACCAAAGCTTACATGGCCCTCGTCCTCTTTTCGCGCAAAATATTTAGGAGAAAGGATATTCTTCCGAAACCAAACCCAAAAATCCAAAGCGAAAAATTCCACCCAATGCTCTTGCTTAACCAACCCCATCCAAACATCCATCGCCATTGGGCACCATCTGAAAATATGATCCAGAGACTCCACATCCGCACCATAAATTCCACAACTCATGTCATTAGCCATATGGCGCCTCACTCTCTCTTCATTTGTTAAAACACGCCCATGAGCAACAAGCCACAAAAACATCCTTACCCAAGGACTACCTTTATACCTGGCAATAGCTCCCCAAAGATGATTCAGAGGCCCAAAGACCTTCGGATGACGACTTGCATACGCGGCCTTTAATGTGAAGAGCTTTCTCTCGCTTCCTTCCCAACCAAAGCCATCCTCACAAATACTAGCACCCGGTGGCATTATCGCAGCAATCTTAAGGATAATCTGATACGGTAACTTATTCTCAAACTCAGACCAACTCCACTGTCCCAACGGATCAACCATGCCTGCAACTGACACATACGGTAAGCTCCCCGCTATCGCCGGTGAAACATAAGTAATTAACGGTTCTACGTCCTGTATCCAATGATCTCGCCAAAAATCAATATTACTACCGTTTCCAATAGTGCAAATTGTTCCATTCCGAACATCATTCTACACCACACTCAGGCCTTTCCAAAGACGAGAGCAATTTCACCTCTCAATCGAAACCGGAAGTCGCCCTTCCCATTTATACTTTGTACGTAGAACCTGAACCCACAGCTGATCAGGCTTGCATATAACCTGAAAAGCCATCTTCATCATGAAAGCCTCATTCTGATCAGCAATATGACGAAATCCCAACCACCCTCCGTTACCGGGCAACAAACCTCATCCCACTTAACTAGATGCATACCTTTCTTGTTGTCATTACGACCCCAAATAAATCACCTAATACACTGTTCGATCTCCTCGCACGTGCTTTTCGGTAGGACAGTTGTCTGCATCACATAATTAGGAATAGTCGCAAGAACCGCCTTAGCAAGCGTTACTCTACCTTCCAGTGATAACGTCTTCGCCTTCCACCCCGTCAGACGGTCTTTAACCCTTTAAACCACATACTGATACGATTCTTTAGTAACCCTCTTGTGCAAAAGCGGCACCCCAGATATCGACCAAGGTCCAAAACCTCCGTGAAGCCAAACTGACCACTGATATGATTGCTCAAACCAACATCCACATTTTTGGAGAAATAAATACTCGTCTTCGCAATACTAACCTTATGCCTGGATACCTCACAAAACTTTCCCATGACACGACTGAGCACATCCAACTGGGAAGGAGAAGCTTCCGCGAAGAGAACCATATCGTCCGCGAAAAAAAGATGCGAAATACGCGGACCATGCCTCACCAGTCTAATTGCCTTCCACTTGTTACCCTGTACCTCACCATGAATCGCCTGAGCTAATCGCTCCATGCATAACACGAACAAATATGGCAACAAAGGATCCCCTTGTCTAATACCTCTAGTAGGGCGAAAGGCATCAGTCAAATTGCCGTTCCAAAGCACCTGAGTAGACACCTAAGAAACACATTGCATAATCAATCTCCGTAAATCACCTGGAATACCCAAATCACAAAGCGTATCCTCAATAAAGCCCCACTCAAGTCTGTCATACGCTTTCTCCAAATCTACCTTGATCGCCATCCAACCCTTCTTACCTTTCTTCCGACACATAGAATGAACCACCTCCTGAGCAATAACAATGTTGTCATTAATTGATCTCCCTGGAACAAAACTAGCCTGACTAGGCGATATCCAATCAGACAAGAATAACTTCAGTTTGTTAACAACTTGCTTTGTAACCACCTTATACAACACCGTACAAAGGCTAATCGGCCGGAACTGGCTCATCGACTCAAGCGCAGAAACCTTCGGAATGAGAACCAATATTGTCCGATTTATCGCATCCTCCATCGGACGACCTACAAAAACCTCTCGCACATATCGACAGATACTCGGTCCAACCGTACCCCAATTCTTTTGATAAAATCCAACATGTAGCCCGTCAACACCAGGGGCCTTAAAAGAGCTCATACCAAAGACCACACCACGAATCTCATCATCCGTAACGTCCATAGATAAGGAAGCTAGACCTGTAGAGCTAACAGGCGGAAAGCACCCTCTGATAGGGTAAGAAGCAGTATCACAACCCGAACTGGTAAAAAGCTCTTTAAAGAAACTGATAGCCATGCCCCTCAGCTCACTCTGATCCGAACACCAGGAGTTATCAGCCCTCTTGAGTGCTAAAACTGTGTTTGCACGTCGACGGCTAGAAGCACAGGAATTGAGAAATTTAGAATTCCTATCACCAAACAGATTCCATTGGCTTCTCGCCTTCTGAAACCACAAAGTTTCCTCACAGAGCAGCACCTCATTAAGCTCCTTCCGCAAGGATCTTTCCAACTCAATAAGGAAGGAAGAATGCTTAGCACGCAGCGCCTTCTCAATGCCCCTAAGACTTGCTTTTAACTCTCGTTTCCGCACACCAATATTACCAAACACATTCTCATTCCAATCAGTCACAATAGACTTAAACAGTTCCATATTAGCAAGAACATTACCATCACTAGGCCAGTGTTGCGACAAGAAATCCCTAAATCCCGACATCATTTAACTTTTCTTATTAATAAAGTAAGTCATTCATACTAACACTATTTTGCAAAAAAATCAATTAAGCCCCCAAACTTTTTTGCACCTAATTAAGCCCTCAAACTCAAGAAAAAAATCAATTTGACCCTTTGACCAACGCTGACTGTTGACTTTAACGGTTTTTTAAACAAATTGACACATGTTGCAACATGATAATGCCACTTGTCATTTTTAGGAAGTTTTAAATTTAAAATTTAAAAAATCTAGAAAATTATAAAAATTATTTAAAAATATAAAAAATATTTTTAATTTCAACAATAAAAATATTAATTTTCAAAAGATTAAATATTTTTTTAAAAAATTAAAATATTAAATATTATTATAAAATTATATAAAAAAATTGAAAAAAATATTAAACAAAAAAATTTATTTTGATTTTTAAAATATAAAACAATAAAAGTTATTTCGGTTTTTAAATAACTTTTATTGTTTTATATTTTTCAATTATTTTATAAAATTGTATAATAGTATTTAATTTTTTTAATTTTGTAAATTTTTTTAATCTTTTGAAAAACTATTATTTATTTTTTAATTAAATTTCAGAATTAAAAATATTTTATATGTTTTTAAAATAATTTTCCATAATTTTTAATTTTTTAGATTTTTTATATATTTTTAAAAATTAAAATTTTCTAAAAATGACAAGTGACATTATCCTATCGTGACACATGTCAAAAATAATTTAAAAATATTAAAGTTAACGGTCAACATTGGTCAAAGGGCCAAATTGATTTTTTTAGTTTAATGGTTTAATTGGGTGCAAAAAAATCTAGGTGATTAATTGATTTTTTTGAAAAATTTTAAGGACTTATTGAACTCTTAAGCCTAATTTTAATATATCATCATCAAATAATGTTTAATTGACAATGCAAATATTATTTAAATAAAATGTTTGAGAAATTTTTCACATAAAATTATTTTAATTATTGATAAAACATTATTTGATGAAAATTGTAACCCCCTTGACCCGGCCTAGCCACCAGAACGCATCAAACGAGTTTCCTGAGGAAAACCGAAGAGAAACCCGTTAAGGCCTCACTTCGATTAACATCCCTATTTTTTTTAATAATAAATTAATCTTGTCTAAATTCCATTTTGAAACCTATGTGAGGAGACAAACAACGGAAAACAAACACGAACATAAATCAAGCAAGGAAGGCGATAGAGGTCAACTTTTAACAATTTGACTACAGGCCGTATCGATACACCTAAGGCCCGTATCGATACACCTTCAACGGTCAAACTCCCCAAGGTCAACTTCAAGAGGCCGTATCGATTCCCTTCAAGGCTGGTATCGATACACCCTTAATGGTCAAGCTCCCAAAGTCAACACGAGGACCCGTATCGATACACTTAAGGCTCATACCGATACTCCAATTTTTCACCAAAATCTCAGATTTTCAGATGCCAAAGCAGGTATCGGTACGCCCCCCGCGTATCTATACGATAGGCTTAAAACAGGGGACCGTATTAATACTGCCCTTAAGCGTATCGATACCCTATGTCCAGAAAAACATATTTCAGCAGATTAAGCATAAGGAAGCCAATACAAACACACTAAGCAAGCATTCAATCAACTCATAAACATACATGCAACATAAGGCAACTATGGATACTCGTTTAAGACAAGATAAGCATTCAACGAGAAAAAAATTCAATATGGCAAGGTTCATAAGTAAAACATTCATGCTTAACATTCACCAAAGAGGTCAAAAGCCAAACCATAGCATACTTCAACATAATAAGAGGCATTACAAGCCAAACACGACCAAACAAACTTGTCTAAAGCAAGGTGGCATACCAACAACCCTTAAACCAAAAGGTTATATCCCATTACTTAATACTAATTATTGAAGTCTAAAACCATACTTGAGCAAATCATTCCCCTTGGATTTTCCCCTTGTTCCCCGAGCTGCTCCGAAAGTCTAAGGACATGCATTGTTGAAAAGAGAAAGCGTAAGCATTTAAGCTTAGTGAGCGGTGCTCAAAACAATAGCTACAACAATGCAGTTTTAAAACCATAATTTGCTTGAAACCAAAAACCATTTTCAAATTATTTCCCTCATGCTTGAACACATAACAAACATGCATAATACATCTCGTGCATTTACCGAATGCAACCACAAGCCATAAGCTTACCTCATGCTCATTTTCATCATACAAGCAAAGTAACCAACTACATGCATAAACATAAATGGTAACGAACAATAAAACATGCTTAACATGAGAAATTAGAGCACCATGAGTATATTTGTAACACCCGGGTTCGGGGATCAGATGAAAATAATATTTAAATAATGTTCGGGTTTCCCCTTTTGTTTTAAAAATTTATTTTAAATGTTGGACCAATTTTGAGATTAAATTAAAACCCAAAATCAAATGGATTTTAGGATTTTTTTTGTGTTAGCCATTCATTAATGGCAAAGTGGTAATTATTATGACTTTTAAAATAAAACTATCTTATTTTAAACACCCAAGTATTCATCATCTTCTTCTCCCCTCTTCCATCCTATTCCAACGTCAAAAACCCCTTCCCCTAAGAATCACTATTCCATCACCTAGCATCTCCAACTTTGGTGATTTTTGAAAGGTAAATACATTTTTGGTTTGTCCTCCTCTTACTCTACAAGATAGTACCCTTAGTTTTCAATATTATCCATGTTTTTGAAATTTGAAGTTTTGAGGATTTTGGTTGAAAATGCTACCTTTATGGTCTTTAGCTAAATATTTTGATTTGTTATTGATGTGTGAGTTGTTTTCCATCCATGAGGTCCAATATATGTGATTTTTAAAGAGTTTTATATATATTCCCAGATTTGGGTTTAGAGGGGTTTTTGGAAGGGTTTTAAGGTTGGTTTTGGGGGTGTTCTATGTTGAAAATTGAGGGCTGATGTTAGTATGATAGTTAGGGGTTGTGTTGGGGGCATTGAAGTGTGTTAAAGGAGTTAAAATCAAGGGTTTTGATATGTGCAAAAGGGCTGCTCGAAAATAGGAGTTTTGTGGGTGTTCTTGGCTTGATTTGATGCTTTATTGGTGTTATGAGTTACAACAATGGTTTGTGGTTGTTTTGGTGATTAATAGAGTGTGTTTGATTGTTTAGAAGCAAAGAATTTGGTTGGCGAAGCTTCGGGGACGAATCCGGAGAATTTGGAGTCTTAAGCTTGGTTTTCGGTCTTCTCTTGGATAACGACAGTGAGTAGAATTGTTAATCTTTCTTTTGTGCTCGAAATGGAACCTTTGGGGGGTTTGGGTGGGACCTAGAGGGTTCACCTAAACCCGAGTGTAAGTTACTACTCTTATACTTTGTTATGCGTGGATGAATGACTATGTGTTGTGATTATCATGTGCATCTTGGGTTGTCTTATATATTTGTTATCGTGTAGTCGTGTGAAGTCGAGCCTCACGTGATGGTTGTCTTAACTACGGTGATGTGTAGTCCCACCAGTAGTGGCTAGTAGGAAAGTACTTTGATGTGTAGTCCCATTGGAATACTACTAGTTGAAACGGTGACGTGTAGTCCCACCGTGTGTGTATGTTGGTTGTGCATGTGCAAACCATGTGTAGTTTGTTGAGAAAGTCATTTGTGCATCCATTGATTTATTTCCCTTTATGAAAAGTGTTTTGAAAACTGCATGCTTGTTGAATTGTAGAGCTTCCCTCACTAAGCTGGTTAGCTTACGCTCTCTTTTGTTTCCAACATGCATATCGTTAGAGTTTGGGAGGCAAGTGAGCAAGGAAGGAGCTTTTGTAGTCTCATTATAGCTCAAGTATGATTTATGTATTGTAATAATGCCTAGACGATGGGGGTGTAGACTTGTAGGAGTTGGTGTCAAAGTCCTTAGTTGATGTTTTGATTTGTTGAGCATGCTAAATTGTTTAACTTATGTTGGCCATGTGTATGCCTCTATGTATGGTTTGTAAACCATTTTTACTTGATGCATGCTTGTCTTGTGGTTGAAACTTATATCCCTTTATTGATGTTATATGCATGTTTGTCTAGAGTTCGAATCTTGAATGTTATGCATGAATCCTTGTTGGGCTTATTGATTCATTTAATGTATGGCTCCTTCATATTTGTAGTGTGCTAGGCATGTCTATATAGGGTGTCTTTCATCTAGAAATGATGTATGATGAGTCTTGGAGGTTTTGAATGAGTTTTTGGGCTGCCTTGAATAAAAAACCAGCTAAAATCTGTTTTTTCGCAGCCCGTGTATCGAAACGGTTGGTCCCGTTTCGATACGACCTCTTGTTTCAGGCCAGGCGTTTCGATACGCATAAGGGCCATTTCGGTACAATTTTGCCACTAGAAATCTGAGAATTTGCCGATAAATTGGGGTACCGAAATGAGTCTTGATGTTTCGAAACAGTCAATATGGCGTTGACCACGAGAAGTTGACCGTTGGGGGTGTTTCGGAACAGTTGACCACCGTTTCGATACGGTCCTCTCGTGTTGACTTAGGCCCGTTGACCAAGTCAAGGCGTTTCGATACACCTCTTGGGTGTTTCGAAACGGCCTACTTATCAAGCTAAAAATGGACTGTTTTGTAATGTAGTCGAATTGCTTGTCTCGTTTGTTGCTCCCGTTGTTGACCATTCATATAGGATTAAATAAAACCATTAGATAATATAAAAAAAGGAATGCTTTAGGGTTGCTAACCGAAGGGGAGTCTTGGCAGGTTCCACTTTGGTTTTCCCCGTGTAGCCTACTCGAACCGGTCAGTCATCTAGACTGGGACGAGGGGGTTACATTTGGTAGTATCACAACCTGAGGTTTCCGAGACCTCGGGTAGGTAAGTGAGGTAAGTTGATGTGTTATGATGTTTCCTTGTAGTGATGAGTGTTTTATCATGTATGCTCGAATGTTTGCTTGCTAGTACGGTGTTTGTAAGCATGTTTCAGTGGCTTTTCTGGTTGGGTAAGGGCTAGTCGAATGTCCCCATTGTTAGGTGTTGTTGTCAAAAAGGAAAATTGTTTTGGTTTAACGAGCTTGAGAACCGGAGTCCTTGCCCTTTTGCTAACCTAACATTTTCCTTGTTTGTTGTGTGTTTATTGTTTTAGATCTTGTTTTGCTATGGTGAGATCGAGGGGACGGCCTAGAGCGGGTGATCAGGCACCCGAGGACGTGCCTCCTGCTCTCGATGGTAATGAGGGAAAATGCTGGAGGTGATGGTAATGGGCCTCAGGTTGATGCTAATGTGGGAGGTAACGGGGCTCCAACGGGCCAGGGTCAGGCAGGTGCAGATGTGGCCCATTTGATTCAGACCATAGTCGGGACTTTTTAGACAGCTTTGGCTGGTATGCAAGTTGCAGCACCACCTCAGGGTGCTGTTGAGTGTGTAAAAGTTCTATTATTTACACCCTTTTTAACCCATATTTCTGCTGCATTCAAGCACTATTCACTGCATTTAGGTTAGTTTACAGCAAAACATCACAAATATATTAAAAGGCACAGTTTCTACTAAGAATGGCTGTTTTTGCAGGTTGCTGCCGTAGCAGACGGAAAGGGCAGGCGCTGGGCAGTGAAGCAGAAGAGCTGAACTGGACAAGCAGTCAAAGAGGACGATGTTGCCATGGTTGCTGCCGTGACAGCAGAGGACGACAGCAGTTTTGAGGAGAAAAAGCAAAGTGGACCTCGACAGATAGAGAAAACTCAGCCCGTCTGTCGTGTGAAAACTCATATTTTTACAAGCCCCAGATCAAAAGGAATGTCAAGCCTAAAGTTCAAGGAGAGAAAATCCCAAGCAAGAAGATGACAGCTGGAAAGTAGATTCCTTGAAGATTTAGTCTTTATTAGAATCATACTTTCATTTAAAGTTGTATTCTTGCTATTTTAGATAACTTGAGCCCAAAGCTTATATAATGGCATATATTTTGACCTAGGAGGCAATAACCTATTCTCTATCCTTCTTCCCATAACCCTAGCCGTTTTCTTCCTCTCAACATGTTCTAAATTCCCCTTAGGGCCACGGGTTGATTTGTAAAGTAGTTGCAAGGGTTGTTTTGTTTTAGGAATTTTCAGTTTAATAAAATAAACTTCAAGTTCTCTTATTTTGGTTATTAATATCTTGGAAGAGCATCGGGAGAGCATTGTGAGGTTATCTATTTACTTAGCATCGGGAGAGTTAAGTATACGAAAGAAATAAGAGCAAGTTCTCTAGTTTATAGTTGAACTATCTCGGGCCTAGGGATAGGACGAGGTTAAGTGGCTAAAGAAGAATTCATACACATCGGTGTTCATCCTTCGATTCACGCCGGGAGGTATCATCAAAGACGTGATCATCGACAGACTTGGACCTAGGGATAGGCCAAGGCACATCTGGGATTCTTGCCAAACTTGAAGTACTGAGTTGAGTGTTTGCTGCCGCGACAGGTGCTGCTGCAACGTGAACGACGACAGAACTGGATTTCCTAAACTCTGCAATACCTGCACTACTGAGTAATTCAATACCAGCCCATTCTCTCTATCTTGATATCTCTACTCTTTTATTTACGTTTACTTTATTATTTTCGTGACAACTTCTCAAATATTTTCTTTACTTTCGTGCAGTGAATTAAGGTGAAGCTATTAGCCCAATCCCTGTGGAGACGATATTCGATACTTCGTATCACTTTACTACTTGCGTCGTGTATACTTGCACTACCATTGCGATAGACTCTTTTACACGCAACAGGTGCGGTAACATGATTACCCCTAGAGAGGCTTCGTAACTTGGGAACAGTTGAGTTTTGTGGGTTATCTCCCGAGGGTTCAGAGGGGTGGCTTGAGAGTACTACTCGCATCTTGGGTCAGATGGAGTGTTCGGACGCCCGTAAGTTGTGTTGCATTGTCTCCTTGCTTCAGGGGGACGCCTATACTTGGTGGACCACTGTTACCTCTGGTATGACCGAGGCGGATATCACATGTGAGTTCTTTAGGAATGCCTTCAAGAGGAAGTACCTTCGAGTTCAATACTTGGATGAAAAGAAAAGAGAGTTTATGGCTTTGGTTCAAGGTAATATGATTGTGTTTGAATACGAGGTTCAGTTTGTGAGGTTGAGCCAGTATGCACCAGAGTTAGTCATGAATGAGAGAGAGCGGTGTGTGCGTTTCAGATATGGGTTGACTACAGCTGTGAAGACCTACATGCTAGCCTCCGACTGCACTGAGTTTGATGTCTTGGTCTCTAGGGCCAAGGATATAGAGCAGAACCTAGGCTCTAGAGCACGTGCTAGTGGATCTGACTCTGGAAAGAGACATGCGAACTAAGACAGGGATCATGCCAAGAGACATAGGGATAGGAGGTACCAGCCGGATACGAGGCATAGGGTGGTAACTATGGTCAGGGCCGCCAGGGCCAAGGAACTGTTGTTCACATTCCGGAGTGTACTAGGTGTGAGAGATGCCACCCGAGCGAGTGTATGGGTGTCTATGGAGCGTGTTGGAACTGTAGCTCTCGAGACCATTTGAGACGTGACTGTCCTCATCCAGTTAGTGGTGGACCGGCTCCAGCTAGAGGCTTTGAGCACCAGAGAGGCCGTGGGCGCGGTCGCTGGAAATTTCAGCCAAGGAATGAGGGCTAGAGGAACTTGGCTCATGTTGTAGCAGTCCAGCCCGAGGGAGGAGGACCGGCTAGGGTGTATGCTCAGCGAGAGGCTGGGAATGACACTGATGTCATTGCAGGTAATTTCTCGTTACAGACTTTGAGTTTGCTTTCTTTGATAGATTCGGGGTTGACACATTCGTATATTTTGGGTGAGCACGTAAGGTCTTTAGGGTTACCATGTGATTGGCTAGAGGTAGGTGTAAATGTTACTAGCTCTTTTGGTGATACTGTGGTAGTTAGGAAGGTGTATAGGAGGTATCCCTTGATGGTTCAAGGCCACATATTTCCTGTCGATTTGATGGAGTTCCATTTCTACGACTTTGATGTGATTTTGGGCATGGATTGGCTTGTAGAGCATAAAGCTAAGGTCGATTTTGAGACCAAGAGAGTCTCCTTGAGGCTTACCGATGACTTTGAGGTTGTGGTAGTTGGTGAAAACGTCAGGTTCTTGTCCAATGTGGTTTCGGCTTTGGAAGCTCAGAGGTTATTGAGTTCGGGGTGTCAGGCTTACTTGGCTTATGTAATGAATCCTAATATGAGTGAGGTGAGACCTCAGGACATTAGAATAATATGTAATTTCCCTAGTGTTTTTCCGGAAGAGTTACCAGGTTTGCCTCCAGACAGAGCAGTTGAGTTTGCTATTGAGACGTATTCTGATTCAGCACCAGTGTCGATTGCTCCGTATAGAATGGCACCAAAAGAGTTGAAAGAGTTGAAGACACAGCTTTAGGAGTTGACTGATAGAGGCTTCATTAGGCCTAGTATTTCTCCGAGGGGTGCTCCGGTCTTGTTTGTGAAAAAGAAAGATGGTAGCATGAGGATGTGTATAGATTATAGGCAGTTGAATACGGTGACAGTGAAGAAAAATATCCTTTGCCTAGGATAGATGACTTGCTAGACCAGTTGAGAGGTGCTTCTGTGTTTTCGAAGATTGACTTGAGGTCCGGATACTATCAGTTGAAGGTAAAGGATGTGGACATACTGAAGACAGCCTTTCGTACACATTATGGACATTATGAGTTTTTGGTAATGCCTTTTAGGTTGACTAACGCTCTAGCAACCTTCATGGATATGATGAACCGTGTGTTTCGTGAATTCTTGGACAGGTTTGTGGTAGTGTTTATAGATGACATCCTAGTATACTCTAGGACCGAAGAGGAGCACGATGAGCACTTGCGGTTAGTACTTCAGACCCTACTAGAGAATCAGTTGTATGCCAAGCTAAGCAAATGTGAGTTTTGGATTAGGGAGGTAGTCTTCCTAGGTCACGTGATCTCGGCGATTGGGATTAGTGTGGATCCCAAGAAGATAGAAGCCATAGTAAATTGGAAACAACCAAAGTCAGTGACAAAAATCTGCAGTTTCCTAGGTTTGGTGGGATACTATAGAAGGTTTGTTGAGGGGTTCTCGAGAATAGCAGCTCCGTTGACTACGTTGCTATTGAAAAATGTTCCGTATGAGTGGTCAGATGCAAGACAAGAAGCGTTTGAGAAACTGAAGAAAGCTTTGACCGAAGCTTCTATCTTGACTCAGCCTGAGCCGGGGAGAGAATTTGTGATTTATAGTGATGCATCCTACGTAGGTCTAGGTTGTGTGCTTATGCAAGAAGGTAAGGTGGTAGCATATGCTTCGCGATAGTTGAAAGTTCATGAGAAGAATTACCCCACCCATGATATAGAGCTATCCGCAGTGGTGTTCGCATTGAAGATTTGGAGACACCATCTTTATGGTGAGAAGTGCACCGTGTTTACCGACCACAAGATTTTGAAGTATTTGATGTCTCAAAGGGAGTTGAACCTCAGGCAACGTAGGTGGTTAGAGCTTCTTAAGGATTATGACCTCACTATAGTGTACCATCCGGGCAAGGCAAACGTAGTGGCTGATGCCTTGAGTAGGAAAGTGGCTGTTGAGCTACGAGCTATGTTTGCGAGGTTGAGTGTGTCTAAGGATGGTGGGTTGATAGCCGAGCTTCAGGTTAAGCCTTCATTAGTTCAGTTAATTCGAGAGAAGCAGTTGCGAGATGAGTCTTTGGCCCCTCATGTGCAAGACATAGCCGAAGAAAGGCCAACTGAGTATTGTTTTGGAGAGAATGGGATCCTATGTTACAAGGATAGGATAGTGGTCCCGAAGGATGCCGAGTTGAGGCGTACGATCTTGAATGAGGCTCACAATAGTCCTTTTGCTATGCATCCGAGTAGCACGAAGATGTATCGAGGGTTAAAAGAAGAGTACTATTGGGTTGGTTTGAAGAAGGACATGGCCGAGTTTGTCAGTAGAAGTATGGTTTGTCAGAGGGTCAAGGTCGAGCACTAGTTTCCCTCAGGTTTGTTACAGCCGTTGAAGATTCCAGAATGGAAGTGGGAACGTATCACCATGGACTTTGTGTCAGGGCTACCGTTGACTCCTTCGAGGAAAAACTCAGTGTGGGTGATAGTGGATAGATTTACTAAGTGTGCCCACTTCATACCAGTTCATACCACCTATACCCTAGATAAGTTGGCCAACTTGTATATCTGTGAGATAGTGAGACTACATGGGGTACCGAAGTCGATTGTGTCAGACCGAGATCTGAGATTTACAGCTAGATTTTGGGAGTGTTTGCATCGAGCTTTGGGTACTTGGTTGAACTTCAGCACTTCGTATCATCTGCAGTCAGATGGTCAGTCTGAGAGAGTGATTCAGGTGTTGGAGGATATGTTGAGATGTTGTGTCATTGATTTTCAGGGGTCGTGGGAGAAATATCTACCGTTGGTGGACTTTGCGTATAACAACTTTCAGTCGAGTATTCAGATGGCTCCTTATGAGGCCTTGTATGGTAGGAAGTGTAGGACCCCGATTTGTTGGGCCGAAGCCGGACAGAAGCTTGTACCGATGCCTGAATGCTTAAGGGCACCACTAAGAATGTGAAGTTGATATGTGATCGTTTGAAGGCAGCTTCAGATCGAAAGAAGTCCTATGCCGATCTAAAGAGGAAAGAGGTAGAGTATTCTGTTGCGTGTAAAAGTGTCTATCGCAATGTAGTGCAAGTGTACACGACGCAAGTAGTAAAGTGATACGTAAGTATCGGATATCGTCTCCACAGGGACAAGGCTAATAGCTTCAACCTAGAATTACTGCACAAGAGAAAAAAAGAAATAGTTTAATTGTTTGTCATGAGATAATAAAGAATACTGATAATAAAAGAGTAAAGAATTCAGGATAGAGAGAATGGGCCGGTATTGAATTGCTCAGTAGTGTAGGTGTTGCAAAGTCTAGGAATATATGTTTTGTCGTTGCGCCTGTCGCGGCAGCGGTCTGTTGTTAGTCGCGGCAGCGATCACACAACTCTATACTTCAAGCTTGGCAAGAATCGTTGCTATGCCTTGGCCTATCCCTAGGTCCAAGTTTGTCGATGAACTCGTCTTTGATGATACCTCCCGGCGTAAATCGAAAAATGATCACCGATGTTGTTGAATTCTTCCTTAGCCACTTAACCTCGTCCTATCCCTAGGTCCGAGATAGTTCAACCATAAACTTTAGAACTCGTACTTATTCCTTTCGTATACTTAACTCTCCCGATTTTAAGTAAATGAGTAATCTCACAATGCTCTCCCGATACTCTTGCAAGATGTTAAAACCAGAATAGGCAAACTTGAAGTCTATTTTATTGAACAGAAAAGTTCCTAAAACAAATGCAATCCTTGCAACTACTTTACAAATCAACCTGTAGCCCTAGGGGAAGTTTAGAACATGATGAGAAGGGGGAAATGACTAGGGTTTAGAAGAGAAGGCTAGAGAATAAGATTTTTTTCCCTAGGTCGAATTACTTGCCTTTATATAGGCCTTGGGTTCAAGTTTTCTAATATGGCAAGAATACAAGTTTAAACTAAAGTACAAATCTATTAAATATTAAATCTTCAGGGTATATATCTTTAATTCGTCCTTCCTTCTTGCTTGGAGTTTCTTCCTTGAACTTTGGGCTTGGCCTTCATTCTGATCTAGGGCTTGGAAAAATATAAGGGTGCTCTACGACAGACCAGCTTTATTTCCTCTTTCTGTCGAGGCCCACTTTGCTTCTTCTCTTCACCATTGATGTCGTCCTTGGCTGCCACAGCAGTGGCCTTGGCAGCATCGTCCTCCTCCTCTGCACATCTAGTTCCAGCTCTGCTTATTTACTGCCCAGCGTCCGCTTCTCCACTACCCTTCATCTGCTACAGTAGTTACCTGCAAAAACAAGCAATTTTAGTAGAAACTGTGCCATTTGATATATTTGTGATGTATAATGAAATCTAACCTAAATGCAATGAATTGTGCTTGAATGTAGCAAAAATATGGGTTAAATAAGGGGTAAATTATAGAACTTTTACACACTCAACACACCCCCAAACTCAAGTTTTTTCTTGCCCTCAAGCAATTTAGACCTAAAAAGAAAAACAAAATTTTTTGTTTGGCTTAAAACAGTGAACTTTTCCTTACCTACCATTCATTCCCTATTGTGAGCAATACCTTGTTGGATAATTCAAGATTCATCCGGAACCTTGCTACAATTCCCGTGTAGTGTGTGCATACTTGTGAACAATTATATGCCAAGACTCCCTTAGTTTACTAGAATAGTTAAGCTTCTAACTTGAATTTTTATGCCAATTTTCATTTTTTGGAGGCAATTATTAGGCTCCTTTAGTTTTTATGCAGACTCGATTCTATTTTCTCAAGCTTAAGTTTGACTAGAGCCGGTTTCGGGCACCTCTAGCTAACTTCCTAGAGCCGATTTCGGGCACCTCTAGGTGTATTGAGTCTATTTTTCTTAACTTCTTTTCCTAGAGCCAGTGTTAGGCACCTCTAGGGGCAACCCAAGTGTTAAGCTTTCTATTCTAGTTTACTAGTAGAATTCTAGGCAGTATAAAAGTCACAAATGGTGTTTAAGATTTAGAACTATAGTAAGGCTCTAAACTGCTCCTAAAACTATCCTAAAGGCACTGCCACGACAGAAGTTGTCACGGCAGATAAGTTCAGTTCAAAGACTTAAGCCAAATTTTCATCATTTTTTAAAGCAAACTTAAACTAAGTAAAAGACACAATTTTTAAATTTAAAAAGACTCCATTAATGGAGGGATGCCACCCCAAACTCGAGGGTTGTATTGCCCTCAATGCAAATGACAGATAAGAAAAAGAGAAATAAAAACTACAACACAAAATATAAAAAGGCAGACAACAATATAAGATAAGAAACTTAAAATTTTAGGTGATGTCGTTGCCGCTGCTGCTGCTCCTGCTGAGTTGAATCTGCCGACGGTCAGTGACTTTCTTTGCTGGTGCTGGCAGACGGATGGGAGAGGCAAAAGTGTTCTTGGTTTTGGCCTCTCATGGAGGTTGGATACGGGTAGGGGAGATATGAGGTGGGTTCTCCACTACCTGGACCTCGGAGCTGCTGTTGTCGCTGTTGCTACTGCCGCTATCAGATTTTTCTTTATCTGCTCCTGTTTTTTGTCGTTTCTCCGGGGTGAACTCCTTGGACAAGTTCCTCTTGACAGAGGGTTCGTTATCGGATGCCGCCCAGATTTCAGAGGAAGAGAAACAAGCAATATACCTATCGAGGTCGGACACAAGCTCCTTTCTCTTGGTTCCTCGGGTAGATGTGTCGGCTGTGCAGCTGCCGCCTGCAGCTGTTGTGGCAGGGGTTGGAGTGGACGCGATAGATGGCCTTTTTGGTGTGGCGGCAGGGGTAGGGGTATGGGCAGGGTGGAGGAAGCAAAGTAATGGTTGGGGAAAGTAGGGAACAGTACATCGGGGAAATTAAGAGAAGTGTGGATGAAATGTACCGTGGCGGTGGTGAAGTCTCGGATGAAACTTATGAGGCCAAGCTACCGTTCCTCCATTTTCTGTATGGCAGCAAGGATTTGTGAGGAGGTGTCAGCTGAAGGAGCTGTTGCGGTGGGCTGCCTGGGTTCTGTGGCAGCAGGCTCGGTGTCGGTGGTCTCCGTCGGCTCAGCTGCCGTGGCAGTAGGGTCAAAAGATGACAAGGGCGTGGCAGCTTTGAGTTCCATCAGGCTGAGTATGGTTCCGTCTGTCCAGCATTTCCTTCGAACTCTTAAATCCTCAGCAGCTTCCGGTACATTGTGGTCGCGGCAGAGGGCAGTGATGCGATAAGGGTAGAAGAGTGGTCCTGATGGCCGGTAAGCACAGTCCAATATACCCTCTTGGACGTATCTGCCAACGTTAATTGGCCTCTCATTTAATATAGAATGGATGAGGGCTAACCTTGGTTAGTCGACTGTTGTGTTGTGCGAGGAGGGCATAATCCGTTTCTTGATAAAAGCATTCCAAAGTTTTGCCTTCAGCGTGAGTTGAACCCGTTTTACCATCCTTGGGTTTTTAGGATCGGTATTCCACTCGGTACCCTCTTTTGTGAGTTATGCCATCACAGCATCGTAGCCGGCAGGCTCTAAACTCTCGAGAAATATTTGGTGGCCATCTTCTTTTCTTCCCACTTAGAACCTGTAGAGGGTGTTGATGTATTCGGGCTCGAAAGGTACCTCTTTCCCTCAGACTGTAACTGATGTCGCGTTCCTGTTGCCGATGGCAGCATAAAATTCTCGAACGAGAGTCACGTTCATCTCCTCTGGCTGCTCAACGAATATCTGCCACTGCAGGGCTCTGATTTTGCAGGCTATGAATGGCTGCAGCCCCAGGTTCCCCGTTCTGGAAGTGTAAATGAAACCTCTCTCCTCCCACATATCACGAATCTGGAAGGAGCTTAGAGTGGGTGCTGCTGGGGCAGATCCTGAGGCAGAGCTTCTGCGGGTATTTCTAGTACTCATGTTGCAAGGATTGTGGAAGAAAATGAAAGCAAGTAAAATTCTAGAGAAAACAAGTAGAGAGAGTAAAAGTGAGTGAAGAATGAATAGTAAAACGGGGTTTATATAGAGGGGGAGTTTGCTGCCCGTTGGAGCTGTAACGGTAGGCGCGAATAACGGGGCCAGCTGTTACGCAGTTTCTGACGCGTCTGTCACGTGTTTTCGTGTCTGCTGCACGTCTATTACGCGTTTGCGTGTCTGCCGTGACAGCGTGTTGACATACTGGATTTTCCGCGTCTATCGCGGCAGTTGTAACGACATGCTCCAAAGTTGGGCTTTTTGGGCTGATGGAAGAAATGGTGGGCTGAATTCACTTCTCCACTTTTCCTTGTCTCCTTTATTTCTTGGAAATAATAAAAATAAAAACTTTAGTTCCAAAAAATAAAATAATTCTAATTAAAACGTGGTTTATATAGAGGGGGAGTTTGCTGCCCGTTGGAGCTGTAACGGTAGGCGCGAATAATGGGGCCAGCTGTTACGCGGTTTCTGACGCGTCTGTTACGTGTTTTCGTGTCTGCTGCGTGTCTGTTACGCGTTTGTGTGTCTTCCGTGACAGCGTGTTGACATACTGGATTTTCCGCGTCTATCGCGGCAGTTGTAACGACATGCTCCAAAGTTGGGCTTTTTGGGCTGATGGAAGAAATGGTGGGCTGAATTCACTTCTCCTCTTTTCCTTGTCTCCTTTATTTCCTGAAAATAATAAAAATAAAAACTTTAGTTCCAAAAAATAAAATAATTCTAATTACCTAATATATATAAATAATAAATAAAAATAAAAATAAAAAATAGGTTAAATTAGGGATGCCATGAGGGGCATCTCTTAAAGTAACCACTTTCTGCATTCTTGGGGCTTCAGTCCCCTGATAAAGCTTCAATCTTTGTCCATTGACTTTAAATTGGTGCCCGTATTTTAAAGATCTGATTGTGATAGCACCATGGGGAAAAACCTGCACCACTTGGAATGGGTCAGACCATTTAGATTTCAGCTTCCCTGGGAAGAGTTTCAACCTAGAGTTGAATAACAACACAAGCTGCCCTGGGCAGAACTATCGTGGCAGCAACTTCTTGTCATGACACTTCTTGGTCTTGTCTTTATAGATTCTTGCGTTGTCATTGGCCATTGTTCAAATTTCTTTAATCTCATTCAGATCAAGTAGCCTTTTCTATCCTGCTTTTTCCAAGTCCATATTTACTGCCTTGATGGCCCAGTATGTTCTGTGCTCAATCTCAACAGGTAAATGGCATGTTTTCCCATAAATCAGCCGGTAGGGTAACATTCCCAATGGAGTTTTAAATGATGTTCTGTAGGCCCATAATGCACCATTGAGGTGTAGAGACCAGTCCTTCCTAGTTGGCTTAACCATCTTTTCAAGAATGTTCTTAACCTCTCTGTTGGATATTTTAGCCTGTCCATTGGTCTGAGGGTGGTATGTTGCTGTGATCCGATGTCTGACACCATACTTTTTCAAGGCAGCAACTATAACCCTGTTGTTGAAATGCCTCCCTTCATCACTGATGATCGCCTTGGGGATGACAAATTTGGAAAAATGTTTTTATGTAAAAATCTATGAACCCTCTTGGCATCGTTTTTCTGAGTAGCGATTGCTTCAACCCATTTGGACACATAGTCCACTGCCAGGAGGATATATAAGTTTCCACATGAAGTTGGGAATGGTCCCATAAAATCTATCCCCCAAACGTCGAAGATCTCAACTTCAAGAATGTTTTGCAGTGGCATCTCATGTCTCCTTGAGATGTTTCCAGTCCGTTGACACTTGTCACAGTTTTTGTAGAATGTTTGGGCATCCTTGAACAGTGACGGCCAATAAAATCCCGACTGCAAAACCTTTGCAGTAGTTTTGTTACCTCCTAAGTGTCCTCCATACTGTGAAGCATGACAGTGATGTAGTATAGCTTCATGTTCATCCTGTGGTACATATCTCCTGATAACCTGATCTGCACAATATTTGAAAAGAAGAGGTTCGTCTCAATAATAATGCTTAGCATCATTTTGGAACCTCTCCCTAGCTTGATAATTAAGGTCAGGAGGAGTTATTTCGCTAACTAAATAATTAACGAAATCAGCATACCAGGGGAGTTCAGAAAACTTACCTGCCGCCATGGCTGTCGCGACAGTGCTTGTGGCAGCGAACAACTACTCGTCATGGAAGGTCTCCAGTATGTGTGTCTCGTTTGCTGGAAGACTCTTTCCCTTCTCTAACCTTGACAAGTGATCTGCAACTTGGTTCTCTATCCCTTTTTTGTCCTTGACCTCAAGGTCGAATTCTTGCAGTAGCAGAATCCAACGTATCAGTCTAGGCTTTGCATCCTTTTTGGTGAACATATACTTTAATGCATAGAGGACTGTGTGGACAATGACCTTCGTTCCAATTCTATATGAACGGAACTTGTCAATAGAGAACACCATAGCTAACAGTTCCTTCTCTGTTGTGGTGTAATTTACTTGGGCGTCATTCAGTGTTTTGCTGGCATAGTATATGACATGGAAGAGCTTGTCTTTCCTCTTCCCAAGTGTTGCCCCGACAGCATAGTCACTGGCATCACACATAATTTCAAATGACAGTTTCCAATCTGGTGGCTGTACTATTGCGACTGTTACGAGCTTTTGTTTCAGAACCTTGAATGCCTCAGTACATTCAGTGTTGAAGTCAAAGGGACGGTTCTGCTCCAGAAGATGGCATAAGGGTTTTGTGATCTTCGAAAAGTTCGCGATAAACCTCCGATAAAAACCAGCATGCCCTAAGAAACTCATGATTCCCTTGACTGTGGTGGGTGATGGTAGTTTTTCGATTACCTCGATCTTAGCTCTGTCGACTTCTATGCCGCGGCAGCTTATTTTATGGCCTAGGACTATCCCTTCATCCACCATGAAGTGACATTTCTCCAGTTCAATACCAAGTTTTCTTTCTCACATCTTTCAAGCACCTTCTATAGGTTGCCTAGGCAGCTTTCAAAATTATCTCCAAAGACAGAAAAATCATCCATGAATATCTCCAGGAAATCCTCTACCATATCGGAGAATATTGCCATCATGCACCTTTGAAAGGTTGTTGGTGCATTACAAAGTCCAAATGGCATCCTCCGAAAAGCATAAGTACCGTATGGGCATATGAACATCGTCTTTTCCTGATCTTCCGGTGCGATGGCTATTTGATTATAAACTGAGTATCCATCAAGAAAACAATAGTAAGGCTTTCCCGCTAATCTATCAAGCATTTGATCAATAAAGGGCAGGGGAAAGTGGTCCTTCCGGGTAGCTTTGTTAAGCTTCCGGTAGTCCATACAAACCATCCAACCGGTCACAGTCCTGGTTGGGATTAACTCGTTTTCTTTGTTGATTACCACGGTTATTCCTCCTTTCTTAGGAACACACTGCACCGGGCTCACCCACTTGCTATCCGAGATGGCATAGATTATTCCAGCATCTAGCCATTTTATGATCTCCTTAAGAACCACCTCTCGCATAGCATCGTTTAGACGTCTCTGTGCATCAATGGTCGGCTTATGATCATCCTCTAAGAGGATTTTATGCATGCATAGTGCTGGACTGATGCCTTGGATATCAGCTATCGTCCATCCAATAGCCTTTTTGTGCTGCTGCAGCATCCATATCAGCTGTTGTTCCTGTTTCTGCATCAACTTGGAAGAGATGATTACGAGCAACGTATCATTTAAACCAAGGAAAACATATTTTAGCTGCCTTGGCAGGGGCTTAAGATCTAGAACAGGGGGCTCTACAGTTGATGGCTTTTGGACTATATATTCATCTGAGGTATAGTTTAAGGGCTCAAATAACTTACATGGACGATTGCCTATCCAATTTACCTCCTTTTGATCTTCAGTATCAGATTCTAAGGAGTTGCTGTCGTGACAGTCTTCTAA
Source organism: Hibiscus tridactylites (assembly GCA_958450335.1). NCBI lineage: Eukaryota > Viridiplantae > Streptophyta > Magnoliopsida > Malvales > Malvaceae > Hibiscus > Hibiscus tridactylites. The sequence goes on along the minus strand of OY288274.1, from coordinate 32,654,233 downwards.
ATGGCTGCTGGGGCAGTGGCCAATTTTGATGTTGTGGCAGCTCGACCTGATGCAGGGTTGGTCAAGGGTAATTTCAGTGATTGCCTTGCATTCTTCTTCTGCATCAGCATGTTTTATTGCCTGGAGAACATTCAGCTTGATCTCTTGATCATTCACTCTCATAGTGAGTTTTCCTTTTTTCACATCAATTAGTGATCTTCTTGTGGCTAAGAAGGGTCGCCCCAGGATGATTGGTGCATTTTCATCTGCTTCACAATCTAAGACAAGAAAGTCAGCAGGAAAAATAAACTTATCCACCCTTACCAGAATATCTTCAATTTTTCCTTCTGGATGAACGTAAGAGCGGTCTGCCAGCTGCAGTACTACTGTTGTGGGTCGAGATTTTCCAATATCTAATTTCTGAAAAACAGATTTGGGCATTAAATTTATACTAGCACCAAGATCACAAAGTGCCTTACCCACAAATTTATCTCCGATTATGCACGGTATGATGAAGCTCCCAAGATCCTTCTTCTTCTGGGGTGGATGCTTGTGCAGAATACTCATGCATCCCTCTGTCATTTTAACCGTTTCAAATTCCCCAAGTCTGGATTTCTTCGACATGGCATCCTTGAGAAATTTGGCATAACCAGACATCTCCTTCATTGCATCTTAAGTTAGGATTCATGTTTCAATTTCTGTAACCGCTGAGGAAAAGGAGGTGGAGGACGATAATCAGCAATACGTCCTTCCCACTGCATTCGGATCTGAGGAGGTTTAGGTTATTCATCTTTCTCCTCTTTCCCTTCTGCTCTCGTGACAGGTTCATCGGCAGCAGGCTATTTGTCATCTGCCAGGGAAGCTTTCTCGGTAGTCGACTCCAAGGCTGGTTCCTTAACTGATTCAGCTTCCTTCTCTAGCCCTGATAATTTCTTCCCACTCCTAGTAGTGATGGCTTTACACTGCTCATGTGTGGGTTGTCTAGCATTTTCAGTATCGCTAGGAAATCCTCCATTCTGCCTCGGTTTAATATGCTGGGAAACCTGACCCATCTGTGTCTCCAATGATTTCAGAGTAGCTTCATGGCTGGTCATCCCCGTCTCTGTTTTATCCATAAATGTTTATGTCTTCTTGATGAAGTGATTCGTGTTCTCAATATAAGTTCTTGTTTGAGACATAAATGTAACCAAGGTCTGCTCCAGTATACTAGGCGTGGCAGCTGGTGGTTGTTGTTGCTGCAGAGTCAGTAACCTAGGTCCCCTGATTTTGAGTGTTCTGTGCTTGAGGATTCAGGGTATTATTAGGGTTGCTCCAAGAGAACTTAGGATCCTTTCTCCAATTGGGATTGTAGTTGTTGGAATTGTAGTTCTGTTTATTATAGTTCCCAACATACATCCCTTCCTCTAACTGTATCGGGCAATCTTCCGAACTGTGATTCCCATCGTTGTTGAGTGTGTAAAAGTTCTATTATTTACCCCTATTTAACCCATATTTATGTTGCATTCAAGCATAATTCATTGCATTTAGGTTAGATTTCAGTTACACATCACAAATATATTAAATGGCACAGTTTCTACTGAAATTGGTTGCTTTTGCAGGTTGCTGTTGTAGCAGATGGAGAAGCAGGCGCTGGGCAGTGATGCAGCAGAGCTGGAACTGGATGAGTAGTCGAGGAGGACGATGCTGCCATGGTCGCCGCCGTGGCAGCCAAGGACGACAGCAGTTTTGAGGAGAAGAAGCAAAGTGGGCCTCGACAGAAAGAGAAAATCAAGCCCGTCTGTCGTGGAAAACCCTTATATTTTTCCAAGCCCTGGATCAGAATGAAGGCCAAGCCCAAAGTTCAAGGAAGAAACTCCAAGCAAGAAGGAAGGACGAATTAAAGATATATTCTCTGAAGATTTAGTCTTTAATAGAGTTGAACTTTAATTTAAACTTGTATTCTTGCCATATTAGAAAACTTGAACCCAAGGCCTATATAAAGGCATGTAATTTGATCTAGGAGAGGACATCACCTATCTCTAGCCTTCTTCCCAAAACCCTAGCCGTTTCCCCCTTCTCAACATGTTCTAAACTTCCCCTAGGGCCACGAGTTGATTTGTAAAGTAGTTGCAAGGATTACTTTTGTTTTAGGAATTTTCTGTTCAATAAAATAAACTTCAAGTTCTCTTATTCTGGTTTTCAACATCTTGCAAGAGTATCGGGAGAGCATTGTGAGGTTATCTATTTACTTAATATCGGGAGAGTTAAGTATATGAAAGGAATAAGTGCGGGTTCTCTAGTTTATAGTTGAACTATCTCGGACCTAGGGATAGGACGAGGTTAAGTGGCTAAAGAAGAATTCAACAACATCGGTGTTCATCCTTCGATTCACGCCGGGATGTATCATCAAAGACGTGTTCATCAACAGACTTGGACCTAAGGATAGGCCAAGGCACAACATGGATTCATGCCAAGCTTGAAGTACAGAGTTGTGTGATCGCTGCCGCGACTAACAACAGACCGCTGCCGCGACGAGTGCTGCCGCGACGAGGATGACGACAGAGCAGATATTCCTAGACTTTGCAACACCTGCACTACTGAGCAATTCAATACCAGCCCATTCTCTCTATCTTGATTCTTTTAATCTTATTTTCCAGTATTCTTTAATATTTTCGTGACAACATATTAAACTATTCTTTTTACCTTCGTGCAGTAATTCAAGGTGAAGCTATTAGCCTAGTCCCTGTGGAGACAATATCAGATACTTCCGTATCACTTTACTACTTGCGTCGTGTACACTTGCACTACATTGCGATAGACACTTTTACACGCAACAAGTTTTTGGCGCCGTTGCCGGGGACTGGCAACATAACTTTACCCTACCTTTTACTGCATTCGTTTTATTTTTCTATTTTACTTGGATTGTTCAACCTATACCTTTCACAAGGTCTTTTGTTTGCGTATGCCTAGGTCTCAACGGGGGAAGGAACCTGAGTACCAGTTAGATCCTGAATCCGAACGAATGTTCAATCTCAAGAAAAGAATACGTTACCTCGTTGAAAGGAACGAATATCTGGAGGAACAACTCGAAGCAATGGTGAACGAAAGACGTGAAGAAAGAATAGACAACCAAGGGAATCTCCAGGATAATAACAATTCTGTTGGAGATTGAGGGATCGATCCACCTATCGACCCTCATGTCGCTGCCACACGCCGGACATGCCGAGACTACATGCTCAATGATCATGTAGAACTAGAAACCATCTTGCCAGATGTAGATGTTGACAACTTTGAGCTGAAACATGTTATGTTCAGCATGATTAACAACGCTGGCCAATTTAGTGGTGCTGCTACAGAGGATGCTAGGGAGCATCTGAAAACATTCCAGGAAATATGTGGTTCGTTTAGACTACCAGGAGTTAATTCGGAGATACTAAGGCTTCGGTTATTTCCTCATTCATTGAGGGACAGGGCAAAGATTTGGTGGAATAAACTTACGTCGGGTTCGATTCGAACTTGGGAAGATTTAATCTGTGAATTTTTATGTCGTTTTAATCCTTCACACTTATCTGAGCAATTACGTAATGAAATTGCTACTTTTCAACAGGAAGATGACGAGCCAATGCACGAAGCCTGGGACAGATTTACCACTCTTCTAAGGAACTGCCCGATGCATGGATTCCCCGTTTGGAACCAGGTAACAAAATTTTATAATGCTGCCAATTTACAAACTCGTATCAGAATTGATTCAGTAGCAAACGGATTACTGTTGGACAAAGACCCAGATGAGGCAATGGCAGTATTGAAAAATTTGGCGAAGAATGAGGAATAGTTTCCGACAGCAAGAAGAGGGGGTAAACGGGTTCTAGCTGTAAAAGATTATGAGGCCGACAGCTCATTGAAATCACATGTGGCATATCTCACTAAGGCAATGAAGAAGCTCTTGAAAGAAGATTCACAGCCTGTCTACTCTGCTGAAGTGGTATGCGAAATTTGTGAAGGAAATCACAGTTCGGAGGAATGTCCAATACAGTTAGAAGAAGGGATGTATGTTGGAAACTACAATAAGCAGAATTATAACTCCAAAAACTACAATCCCAACTGGAGAAAGGATCTCAAGTTCTCTTAGAGCAATCCTAATAATGCTCTGAATCCCCAAGCACAGAATAATCAGAACCAGGGAGGACCTAGATTGCTGACTCGGCAGCAACCGCAGCAACAACCACCAGCTGCCACAAATAGTATACTGGAACAGACTCTGGCTACGTTTATGTCTCAAACAGGAACCTACATAGAGAACATGAACCACTTTGTCAAGAAGACGGAGACTTTCATGGACAAAACAGAGATGCGGATGACCAATCCAGAAGCTACTCTGAAATCGTTGGAGACATAGATGGGTCAGGTTTCCCAGCATATTAAACCAAGGCAGAATGGAGGATTTCCTAGCGATACTGAAAATGCTAGACAACCCACACATGAGCAGTGTAAAGCTATCACTGCTAGGAGTGGAAAGAAACTACCAGGGCCTGAGAAGGAAACTGAATCAGTTAAGAAACCAGCCTTGGATTCGACTGTCAAGGAAGCTACCCCGACAGGTAACGAACAGCCTGCTGCCGATGAGCCTGTCACGACAGCAGAAGGGACATAGGAGAAAGATGATGAACCTAAACCTCCTCAGATCCGTATGCAGTGGGAAGGACGTATTGCTGATTATCGTCCCCCACCTCCTTTTCCCCAACAGTTACAGAAATTGAAACAAGAATCACAACTCAAAAAGATTTATGATATTTTTAAGCATGTTCATATCAACATTCCGCTGTTAGATGCCGTTAGGGAGATGCCCAGTTATGCCAAATTTCTCAAGGATGCCATGTCGAAGAAATCCAGACTTGGGGAATTTGAAACGGTTAAGATGACAGAAGGATGCATGAGTATTCTGCACAAGCATCCACCTCAGAAGAAGAAGGATCCTGGGAGCTTCATCATACCATGCGTAATCGGAGACAAATTTGTGGGTAAGGCACTTTGTGATCTTGGTGCTAGTATAAATTTAATGCCCAAATCTGTTTTTCAGAAATTAGGTATTGGAAAAGCTCGGCCCACGGCACTAATTCTGCAGCTGGCATACCGCTCTTACGTTCATCCAGAAGGAAAAATTGAAGATATTCTGGTAAGGGTGGATAAGTTTATTTTTCCTGCTGACTTTCTTGTCTTAGATTGTGAAGCAGATGAAAACGCACCAATCATCCTGGGGCGACCCATTTTAGCCACGGGAAGATCACTGATTGATGTGGAAAAAGGAGAACTCACCATGAGAGTAAACGATCAAGAAATCAAGTTGAATGTTCTCCAGGAAATGAAGCATGCTGATGCAGAAGAAGAATGCAAGGCTATCACTGAAGTTACCCTTGACCAACCCTGCATCAGGTCGGGCTGCCACGACATCAAAATTGGTCACTACCTCGGTAGCCACTTAGAAGACTGTCATGATAGCACTGACGACAGCAACTCCTCAGAATCTGATACATCTGATATTGAAAATTCAGATGAGGTAAATTGGATAGGCAATCGTCCAGGTAAGTTGTTCGAGCCTTTAAACTATACCTCGGGCAACCATGTAATTCAAAAGCCATCAACTGTTGAGCCCCATGTTATAGATCTTAAGCCCCTGCCATGACGGCTAAAATATGTTTTCCTTGGTTTAAATGATATGTTGCCCGTAATCATCTCTTCCAAGTTGATGCAGGAACAATAGTTAATAGGGATGTTGCGGCAGCACAAGAAGGCTATTGGATGGATGATAGCTGATATCCAAGGCGTTAGTCCGACATTATGTATGCATAAAATTCTTCTAGAGGATGATCATAAGCCGACTATTGATGCACAAAGACGTATGAACCATGCTATGCAAGAAGTGGTGCGTAAAGAGATAATAAAATGGCTAGATGTTGGAATAATCTACGCCATCTCGGATAGCAAATGGGTGAGCCCGGTGCAGTGCATTCCGAAGAAAGGAGGAATGACTGTGGTAACCAATGAAGACAACGAGCTAATCCAAACCAGGACTGTGATCGGTTAGAGGGTTTGTATGGACTACCGGAAGCTTAACAAAGCTACCCGGAAGGACCACTTTCCTTTACCCTTTATTGATCAAATGCTAGATAGATTAGCGGGTAAACCTTACTATTGTTTTCTTGATGGTTACTCAGGTTACAATCAAATAGCCATCGCACCGGAAGATCAAGAAAAGACGACGTTCACATTCCTGTACGGAACTTACGCTTTTTAGAGAATGCCATTTGGACTTTGTAATGCACCAGCCACCTTCCAAAGGTGCATGATGGCAATATTCTCCGATATGGTGGAGGATTTCATAGAAATATTCATGGATGACTTTTCAGTCTTTGGAGACAACTTTGAAAGGTGCCTAGGCAACCTACAAAAGGTGCTCGAGAGATGTGAAAAAGCAAACTTGGTATTGAACTGGGAAAAGTGTCACTTCATGGTGGATGAAGGGATAGTCCTTGGCCATAAAATTAGCTACCGTGGAATAGAAGTCGACAGAGCTAAGATAGAAGAGATCGAAAAGCTGCAGCCACCCACCACAGTGAAGGGAATCAGAAGTTTCTTAGAACATGTTGGTCTTTATCGGAGGTTTATTGCGAACTTTTCAAAGATCACCAAGCCCCTATGCCATCTTCTGGAGCAGAACCGCCCCTTCGACTTCAACGCTGAATGTACTAAGGCATTCAAGGTTCTGAAAGAAGAAGTGGTAACAGCCCTAATAGTACAGCCACCAGATTGGACACTACCGTTTGAGATCATGTGTGATGCTAGTGACTATGCTGTCGGGGTAGCACTTGGGCAGAGGAAAGACAAACTTTTTCATGTCATATACTATGCCAGCAAAACACTGAACGACGCCCAAGTGAACTACACCACCACAAAGAAGGAACTATTAGTTGTGATATTCTCTATTGACAAGTTTCGTTCTTATATACTTGGAACGAAGGTCATAATCCACACAGACCACTCTGCATTGAAGTATCTGTTCACGAAGAAGGATGCAAAGCCTCGACTGATACGTTGGATTCTGCTACTACAAGAATTCGACCTTGAAATCAAGGACAAAAGGGGGACAGAGAATCAAGTGGCAGATCACTTGTCAAGGTTGGAGAAGGGAAAGAGTCTACCGGCAGATGAGACAAACATATTGGAGACCTTCCCTGATGAGCAGCTATTTGCTGCCACAATCACTGCCGCGACAACCATGGCGGCAGGTAATTCTTCTGAACTCCCCTGGTACGCTGATTTCGTTAATTTTTTAGTTAGCGGAATAATTCCTCCTGACCTTAATTATCAAGCTAGGAAGAGGTTCCAAAATGATGTTAAGCATTATTATTGGGACGAACCTCTTCTTTTCAAAATTTGTGCAAATCAGGTTATAAGGAGATGTGTACCACAGGATGAACAGGAAGATATACTTCATCACTGTCATGCTTCACAGTATGGAGGACACTTGGGAGGCAACAAAACTGCTGCCAAGGTTTTGCAATCAGGATTCTATTTGCCATCACTGTATAAAGATGCTCAAATCTTCTACAAGAGATGTGACAAGTGTTAACGGACGGGAAACATCTCAAGGAGACACGAGATGCTGCTGCAAAATATTCTTGAAGTCGAGATTTTATGGGACCATTCCCATCTTCATGTGGGAACTTATATATCCTCCTGGCAATAGATTATGTGTCCAAGTGGGCTGAAGCAATCACCACTCAGAAGAATGATGCCAAGACGGTTCAAAGGGTTTTACATAAAAACATTTTTTCCAGATTCGGCATCCCCAAGGCGATCATCAGTGATGAAGGGAGACATTTTGACAACAGGGTTATAGCTGCTGCCTTGAAAAAGTATGGTGTCAAACATCGGATTGCAACAGCATATCACCCTCAGACCAATGAACAGGCTGAAATATCCAACAGAGAGGTCAAGAACATTCTTGAAAAGATGGTTAAGCCAACTCGGAAAGACTGGTCTCTACACCTCAATGATGCATTATGGGCCTACAGGACAGCGTTCAAAACTCCATTGGGAATGTCTCCTTATCGACTGATTTACGGGAAAACATGCCATTTACCTGTCGAGATAGAACACAGAGCATACTGGGCAATCAAGGCAGTTAATATGGACTTGGAAAAAGCAGGGCAGAAAAGGTACTTGATCTGAACGAAATTGAAGAAATTCGAAAAATGGCCTATGATAACGCAAGAATCTACAAGGATAAAACCAAACAGTGGCATGACAAGAAGTTGCTGCCACGACAGTTCTTCCCAGGGTAGCTAGTGTTGTTATTTAACTCTAGGTTGAAACTCTTTCCAGGGAAGCTGAAATCTAGATGGTCTGGCCTATTCCAAGTGGTTCAGGTTTTTCCTCATGGTGCCATCACGATCAGATCTTTAAAAGACGGGCACCAATTCAAAGTCAATGGACAACGATTGAAACATTATCAGGAGACTGAAGCCTCAAGAATGCAGGAAGTGGTTACCCTAGGAGATGCCCCACCTGGCATCCCTAATTTAACCTAAATTTTATTTTTAATTATTTTTATTATTTATTATTTATATATTAGGAAATTAGATTTATTTTATAACGATTTTATTTTTATTATTTTTAAAAAATAAATGAGACAAGAAGAAAAGAGGAAGTGAAGTCAGCCCACCATCCTTCCATCAGCCCAAAAAGCCCAACTTTGGAACCCGTCGTTACATGTGCCGTGACAGACGCAGAAAATACAGCCTGTCGACATGATGTCGCGGCAGACACACAAATGCGTAACAGACATGGAAATGCGTGACAGACGCGTCAGAAACCACGTAACAGCTGGCCCCGTTATTCGTGCCCGCCGTTACAGCTCCAACGGGCATCAAACTTTTCTCTATATAAACCCCGTTTTACTATTCATTTTTCACTCACTTCTACTCTTCTTACTTGCATCCTCTAGAAATTTTTACTTGCTTTCATTTTTCTTCTTACAATCCTTGCAACCATGTCTTCTAGAAACACCCGTAGAAGTGTTGCTTCAGGCTCTACCCCGACAACATCAACCCCACGATCCTTCTAGATACGTGACATATGGGAGGAGAAGAGCTTTATCTACACTTCCAAGGAGGGGAATTTGGGACTGCAGTCGTTCATCGCTAGGAAAATCAAGGCCCTGTAGTGGCAGATGTTCGCCGAACAACCAGAGGAGATGGATGTGTCTCTGGTCCGAGATTTCTATGCTGCCATCAGCAGCAGAAATGCGACAGCAGTCACCGTTAGAGGGAGAGAGGTGCCCTTCGAGTCAGAATATATCAACACTCTATACGGATTTTACGTGGGCAGAAACGAGGATGGTCATCAGTAACTCCTTGACAGCTTAGACTCTGCTGCCTACGACGCTGTCATGGCAGAGGTCACAGATGAAGGTATTTAGTGGAACACAAATCCTAAAAACCCGAGGACGATGAAGAGAACTCAACTTCTCCCGGAGGCTAAACTGTGGAACGCTTTCATCAAAAAGCGAATCATGCCATCCTCGCACAATACAACCGTGGACCAACTCAGGTTAGCCCTCATTCATTCTATTCTACATGAGAGGCCTGTTAATATGGGCAGCTACATCCGAGAAAGTATTTTGGAGTACGGACATCGGCTGACAAGACCACTCTACCTCCCCTATCTTATCACAGCCCTCTGTCGCGGCCATCATGTACCAGAAGCTGCCACTGATCTACGAGTCCAAAAGAAAGGCTGGACTGAGAAAAATATACTCAGTTTGATGGAACTTATTGCTGCCACCCCGATGTCATCTTTCGACCCCACTGCCACAACAGTAGAGATGACAGAACCAACAGACATTGAACCTGCTGCCACGGAAGCCAGGCAGCTCACAGCAGCAGCAGCTCCGGCCCGTAGAACCAAAAGAAGAATGCCCTCGGAAGAACTCGATGCATTCATAGCCGGTTTCTCCTCTTCCTTAATTTGGGAGGAATCCGACGACGAACCGTCTGTTAAGAGGAATTTGTCCAAGGAATTCACACCAGTGAAGCGGCAGAAAACAATGGCCGACAAAAACAAGAAAGACAGCAGCAGTATCAGCGGCAGCAGCAGTGGCAGCAGCAGCAACAGCTCCGAGGTGCAGGTAGTGGAGAAACCTCCTCACATCTTCCCTACTCGTATTCATCCTCCAAGGGAGGCCAAAACGAAGAACACATCCGCCTCCCCCATCCGCCAGCCAGTCAAGAAGTCCCCTCCCCGCCGACAGATCCGACTTAGCACCAGCAACGACGACAGCGCATAAAATTTGAGCTTCTTACCTTAGTATGATGTCTGCCTTTATATATTTTGTGATGTACTTTTATTTTCTTTTAATTGTCATTTGCATTGAGGGCAATGCAACCCTTGAGTTTGGGGGTGGCATCCCTCCATTAATGGAGTCATATTTAGTTTAAAAGTTTTGTCTTTTACTTGGCTTATTTTTGCTATAAAAAAATGATGAAAATTTGAAAATTTTGGCTTAAGTCTTTGAATTGAACTTACTTGCTATGACAGCTCAGTCGTGGCAGTGCCTTTAGGATAGTTTTAGGAGCAGTTTAGAGCCTTACTATAGTTCTGAACCTTAAACACTATTTGTGAATGTTATACTGCCTAGAACTCTACTAGTTAACTAGAATAGGAAGCTTAGCACTTGAATAGCCCCTAGAGGTGCCTAACACTGGCTCTAGGAAAAGAAGTTTAGCAAAATAGACTCAATACACCTAGAGGTGCCCGAAACCGGCTCTAGGAAGTTAGCTAGAGGTGCCTGAAACCGGCTCTAGTCAAACTTAAGCTTAAAAAAATCGAGTCTAAACTAAAAAAAATAAAGGAGCACAAGAAGTGCATTCAAAAAGATAAACTTTGACATAAAAATTCAAGTTAGAGGCTAAAATATTCTAGTGAAACTAAGGGAGTCTTGGCATATAATTGTTCACAAGCATGCGCACACTGCACGAGGACTACAGCAAGATTTCAGACGAATCCTAAATTATCCGACAAGGTGCTGCTGTCAATAGAGAATGAATGGAAGGTAAGGGAAAGTTCATTGTTTTAAGCCAAAACAAAAAAATTTAGGTTTGAATTGCTTGAGGGCAAGAAAAAACTTGGGTTTGGGGGTGTGTTGAGTTTGTAAAAGTTCTATTATTTACCCCCTGTTTAACCCATATTTCTGTTGCATTCAAGCATAATTCATTGCATTTAGGTTAGATTTTAGTTACACATCACAAATATATTAAATGGCACAGTTTCTACTAAAATTGGTTGCTTTTGATGGTTGCTGTTGTAGCAGATGGAGAAGCAGGCGCTGGGCAGTGATGCAGCAGAGCTGGAACTGGATGAGCAGTCGAGGAGGACTATGCTGCCATGGTCGTCGCTGTGGCAGCCAAGGACGACAGCAGTTTTGAGGAGAAGAAGCAAAGTGGGCCTCGACAGAAAGAGAAAATCAAGCCCGTCTGTCGTAGAATACCCTTATATTTTTCCAAGCCCTAATCAGAATGAAGGCCAAGCCCAAAGTTCAAGGAAGAAACTCCGAGCAAGAAGAAAGGACGAATTAAAGATATATTCTCTGAAGATTTAGTCTTTAATAGAGTTGAACTTTAATTTAAACTTGTATTCTTGACATATTAGAAAACTTGAACCCAAGGCCTATATAAAGGCATGTAATTCGACCTAGGAGAGGACATCACCTATCTCTAGCCTTCTTCCCAAAACCCTAGTTGTTTTCCCCTTCTCAACATGTTCTAAACTTCCCCTAGGGCCACTGGTTGATTTATAAAGTAGTTGCAAGGATTGCTTTTGTTTTAGGAATTTTCTGTTCAATAAAATAAACTTCAAGTTCTCTTATTTTGGTTTTCAACATCTTGCAAGAGTATCGGGAGAGCATTGTGAGGTTATTTATTTACTTAATATCGGGAGAGTTAAGTATATGAAAGGAATAAGTGCGGGTTCTCTAGTTTATAGTTGAACTATCTCGGACCTAGGGATACGACGAGGTTAAGTGGCTAATGAAGAATTCAACAACATCGGTGTTCGTCCTTCAATTCACGCCGGGAGGTATCATCAAAGACGTGTTCATCGACAGACTTGGACCTAAGGATAGGCCAAAGCACAACAGGGATTCTTACCAAGCTTGAAGTACAGAGTTGTGTGATCGCTGCCGCGACTAACAACAGACCGCTGCCACGACGGGTGCTGCCGCGACGGGGATGACGACAGAGCAGATATTCCTAGACTTTGCAACACCTGCACTACTGAGCAATTCAATACCAGCCCATTCTCTATATCTTGATTCTTTTATTCTTACTTTCCAGTATTCTTTATTATTTTCGTGACAACATATTAAACTATTCTTTTTACCTTCGTGCAGTAATTCAAGGTGAAGCTATTAGCCAGTCCCTGTGGAGACGATATCTGATACTTCCGTATCACTTTACTACTTGCGTCGTTTACACTTGCACTACATTGCAATAGACACTTTTACACGCAACAATCGCAAGTTTTGCATACCGCTTCAGCAGAGTAGGCAGGTTGTGAATCTTCCTTCAAGAGCTTTTTCATTGCCTTAGTGAGATATGCCACCTGTGTTTTTAGAGAACTGTCGGCCTCATAATCTTTCACAGCTAGTAGTACTCTTTTACCCCCTCTTCTTGCTGTAGGAAAATGTTCCTCGTTCTTTGCTAGATTTTTCAATACTGCCATCGCTTCATCTGGATCTTTGTCCAACAACAATCCATTTGCTGCTGAATCAATTCTCATATGAGTCTGTAAGTTAGCAGCATTATAAAATTTACTTACCTGGTTCCAAACGGGGAATCCATGCATCGGGAAATTCCTTAGAAGAGTGGTAAATCTGTCCCAGGCCTCGTGCATTGGCTCGTCATCTTCCTGTTGAAAGGTAGTAATTTCGTTACATAATCGCTCAGATAAATGTGAGGGATTAAAACGAGACAAGAATTCACGAGTTAAATCTGCCCAAGTTCGTATTAAACCCGACGTTAGTTTACTCCACCAAGTTTTCACCCTGTCCCTCAATGAATGAGGAAATAATTGAAGCCTCAGTATCTCTGGATTAACTCCTGGTAGTCTAAACGAACCACAGATTTCCTGGAATGTTTTCAGATGCTCCCTATCATTCTCTGTAGCAGCACCACTAAATTGGCCAACGTTGTTAATCATGCTGAACATAACAGGTTTCAGCTCAAAGTTGTCAACTTCTACGTCTGGCAGGGTTGTTTCTAGTTCCACATGATCATTGAGCATGTAGTCTCGGCATGATCAGCGTGCGGCAGCGACAGGAGGATCGGCAGGTGGACCGTTCCTTCCATCTCCAGTAGGATTTTCAGCATCCTGGGGAATCCCTTGGTTGTTCCTTCTTTCTTCGTTCCTTTCGTTAACCATTGCTTCTATCTGTTCCTCTAGGTATTCGTTTCTTTCTACGAGGAGGCAGACTCTTTTCCTGAGATTTCACATTCGTTCGATTTCAGGATCTAACTGGTGCTCAGGTTCTTTTCCTCGTTGAGATCTGCGCATACGCAAACAAAAGACCTTGTGAAAGGAACAGGTTGAACAATCCAAGTAAAAATAGAAAAGTAAAAGAAGTGTAGTAAAAGATAGGGTAAAGATATGTTGCCAGTCCCCGGCAACAACGCCAAAAACTTGTTGCGTGTAAGAGTGTCTATTGCAAGGTGGTGCAAGTGTACACGACACAAGTAGTAAAGTGATACGTAAGTATCGGATATCGTCTCCACAGGGACTGGGCTAATAGCTTCAACTTGGAATTATTGCACGAGAGAAAAAAAAAGAAATAGTTTAAATGTTTGTCACGAGATAATAAAGAATACTGATAATAAAAGAGTAAAGGATTCAGGATAGAGAGAATGGGTCGGTATGGAATTGCTCAGTAGTGTAGGTGTTGCAAAGTTTAGGAATATTTGTTCTGTCATTATGCCTGTCGCGGCAGCGGTCTGTTGTTAGTCGCGGCAGCGATCACACAACTCTGTACTTCAAACATGGCAAGAATCCCTACTATGCCTTGGCCTATCCCTAGGTCCAAGTCTGTCGATGAACACGGCTTTGATGATACCCCCCCGCATTAATTGAAGGATGATCACCGATGTTGTTGAATTCTTCCTTAGCCACTTAACCTCGTCATATCCCTAGGTCCGAGATAGTTCAACCATAAACTGGAGAAATCGTACTTATTCCTTTCGTATACTTAACTCTCTCGATATTAAGTAAATGAGTAATCTCACAATGCTCTCCCGATACTCTTGCAAGATGTTAAAACTAGAATAAGCAAACTTGAAGTCTATTTTATTGAACAGAAAAATTCCTAAAACAAATGCAATCCTTGCAACTACTTTACAAATCAACCTGTAGCCCTAGGGGAAGTTTAGAACATGATGAGAAGGGGAAAACGACTAGGGTTTAGAAGAGAAGGCTAGAGAATAAGATTTCTTTCCCTAGGTCGAATTACATGCATTTATATAGGCCTTGGGTTCAAGTTTTCTAATATGGCAAGAATACAAATTTAAACTAAAGTACAACTCTATTAAAGACTAAATCTTCAGGGTATATATCTTTAATTCGTCCTTCCTTCTTGCTTGGAGTTTCTTCCTTGAACTTTGGGCTTGGCCTTCATTCTGATCTAGGGCTTGGAAAAATATAAGGGTGCTCTACGACAGACCGACTTTATTTCCTCTTCTGTCGAGGCCCACTTTGCTTCTTCTCTTCACCATTGTTGTCGTCCTTGGCTGCCACGGCAGCGGCCTTGGCAGCATCGTCCTCCTCGTCTGCACATCCAGTTCCAGCTCTGCTTCTTTACTGCCCAGCGTCTGCTTCTCCACTGCCCTCCATCTGCTACAGCAGCTACCTGCAAAAACAACCAATTTCAGTAGAAACTGTGCCATTTGATATATTTGTGATGTATAATGAAATCTAACCTAAATGCAATGAATTATGCTTGAATGCAGTAGAAATATGGGTTAAATAGGGGTAAATTATAGAACTTTTACACACTCAACATATTTTGTGGGAGATAAAGTGTTTTTGAAAGTCTCACCTTGGAAGAAGGTGATGAGCTTTGGTAGGAAGGGCAAGTTAAGCCCAAGATTCATTGGACCTTATGAGATAGTTGAGATGATTGGTCTCGTTGCGTATAGATTGAGACTCCTAACTGAACTAGAGAAGATTCATGATGTGTTTCACGTATCGATGCTCCGAAAGTATAGATCGGATCCGTCCCATGTAATGCCCGTAGAAGAGATTGAATTGAATCCGGATTTGACTTATGATGAGGAACCAGTGCAGATCTTAGCCTCAGACAACAAGGTGTTGCGTGGTAGATCAATTGAGTTAGTCAAAGTGAGGTGGCAACGTCGAGGTGTAGACGAGGCCACTTGGGAAAGAAAGGAGGATATGGAAAGGCACTTTCCTTATCTCTTTCAGTCAGGTAATTTTGGGGACGAAATTCTTTAAGTGGGGGAGAGTTGTAACACTCGGGTTCGGGGGTCAGGTGAAAATAATATTTAAATAATGTCCGGGTTTCCCTTTTTGTTTTAAAAATTTATTTTAAATGTTGGACCAATTTTGAGATTAAATTAAAACCCAAAATCAAATGGATTTTAGGATTTTTTTGGTGTTAGCCATTCATTAATGGCAAAGTGGTAATTATTAAGACTTTTAAAATAAAACTCTCTTATTTCAAACACCCAACTATTCATCATCTTCTTCTCTCCTCTTCCATCCTATTCCAACATAAAAAAACCCTTCCCCTTAGAATCATTATTCCATCACCTAGCATCTCCATCTTTGGTGATTTTTGAAAGGTAAATACATTTTTTGTTTGTCCTCCTCTTACTCTACAAGATAGTACCCTTAGTTTTCGATATTATCCATGTTTTTGAAATTTGAAGTTTTGAGGATTTTGGTTAAATATGCTACATTTATGGTCTTTAGCTAAAGATTTTGATTTGTTATTGATGTGTGAGTTGTTTGCCATCCATGAGGTCCAATATATGTGATTTTTAAAGAGTTTTATATATATTCTCGGATTTGGGTTTAGAGGGGGTTTTGGAAGGGTTTTAAGGTTGGTTTTAGGGGTGTTCTATGTTGGAAATTGAGGGCTGATGTTAGTATGATAGTTAGGGGTTGTGTTGGGGGCATTTAGTGTGTTAAAGGAGTTGAAATCAAGGGTTTTGGTATGTGCAATAGGGCTGCTCGAAAATAGGAGTTTTGTGGGTGTTCTTGGCTTGAATTGATGCTTAATTGGTGTTATGAGTTACAGCAGTGGTTTGTGGTTGTTTTGGTGATTAATAGAGTGTGTTTGATTGTTTAGAAGCAAAGAATTTGGTTGGCGAAGCTTCGGGGACGATTCTGGAGAATTTGGAGTCTTGAGCTTGGTTTTCGGTCTTCTCTTGGGTAGCGACGGTGAGTAGAATTGTTCATCTTTGTTTTGAGCTCGAAATGGAACCTTTGGAGGGTTTGGGTGGGACCTAGAGGGTTCACCTAAACTCGAGTGTAAGTTACTACTCTTATATGTTGTTATGTGTGGATGAATGACTATGTGTTGTGATTATCATGTGCATCTTGGGTTGTCTTATACAGTTGTTATCGTGTAGTCGTGTGAAGTCGAGCCTCACGTGATGGTTGTCTTAACTACGGTGATGTGTAGTCGCACCGGTAGTGACTAGTAGGAAAGTACTTTGATGTGTAGTCCCATTGGAATACTACTAGTCGAAATGGTGACGTGTAGTCCCACTGTGTGTATATGTTGGTTGTGCATGTGCAAACCATATGTAGTTTGTTGAGAAAGTCATTCGTGCATCCATTGATTCATTTCCCTTTATGAAAAGTGTTTTGAAAACTGCATGCTTGTTGAATTGTAGAGCTTCCCTCGCTAAGCTAGTTAGCTTACGCTCTCTTTTGTTTCCATCATGCAGATCGTTAGAGTTCGGGAGGCAAGTGGGCAAGGAAGGAGCTTTTGGAGTTCTCATTATAGCTCAAGTATGATTTATGTATTGTAATAATGCCAGGACGATGGGGGTGTAGACTTGTAGGAGTTGGTGTCAAACTCCTTAGTTGATGTTTTGATTTTTTGAGCATGCTAAATTGTTTAACTTATGTTGGCCATGTGTATGCCTCTATGTATGGTTTGTAAACCATTTTTACTTGATGCATGCTTGTCTTATGGTTGAAACTTATATCCCTTTATTGATGCTATATGCATGTTTGTCTAGAGCTCGAATCTTGAATGTTATGCATGAATCCTTGTTGTGCTTATTGATTCATTTAATGTATGGCTCTTTCATGTTTGTAGTGTGCTAGGCATGTCTATATAGGGTGTCTTTCATCTAGAAATGATGTATGATGAGACTTGGAGGTTTTGGATGAGTTTTGGGGCTACCTTGAATCAAAAACCAGCTAAATATGTCTTTTCGCAGCCCGTGTATCGAAACGGTTGGTCTCGTTTCAATACGACCTCTTGTTTCAGGCCAGGCGTTTCGATACGCATAGGGGCCGTTTCGGTACAATTTTGCCACTGGAAATCTGAGAATTTGCCGATAAATTGGGGTACCGAAACGGGTCTTGATGTTTCGAAACGGTCAATATGTCGTTGACCACGAGAAGTTAACCGTTGGGGGTGTTTCGGAACGGTTGACCACCGTTTCGATACGATCCTCTCGTGTTGACTTAGGCCCGTTGACCAAGTCAAGGCGTTTCGATACACCTATCGGGTGTTTCGAAACGGCCTGCTTATCAAGCTAAAAATGGACTATTTTGTTATGTAGTCGAATTGTTTGTCTCGTTTGTTGCTCCTGTTGTTGACCTTTCATATAAGATTAAATAAAACCATTTATATAAGATAAAAAAGGGTGAATGCTTTAGGGTTGCTAACCGAAGGGGAGTCTTAGTAGGTTCCACTTCGGATTTCCCCGTGTAGCCTACTCGGACCGGTCAGTCATCCAAACCGGGACGAGGGGGTTACAATATTGACATTTAACACTTTCAGCAAGTCCCAAAAACTGTTCAATATCCTTGGCCCTAGCGACCAACACATTAAAATCCGTATAGTCAAAAGCCAACATGTAGGTCTTCACCTCCTAGATCAAACCATATCGAAAATGTTCACATTGTTCCCTTTCAGCAAGAACCAAATCAGAAGCGTACTGACTAAGACGTACGAACTGTACCTCATACTCGGACACGGTCATGCTACCCTGAACTAGAGTCATAAACTCTCTCTTCTTCTCGTCTAGGTATCGAGGACCTAGATACTTCTTACGAAAAGCAGTCCTAAAGAATACCCAAGTAACCTCGGCCTTCTGCATACTCCGTCCAAGATACGAAGTCCTTCTAACGGCAGACCATAACCTACACCCTGAGGCGGTGCTGCAACCCGAACACCTACTAAAGTTGTTTGAATAGTCCCGGCTATAGCCTGAATCAACAGATTCAAATCAATGCCAACCTGTCCCTAACCAACCTGGGGTCCAACACCTCCGACATTCACTCTACCACCAACCGGAAGAGGAGGCAAGTTCTCCCCTCGCACGTCCTCAACGTTCTCAATCCGCTCAACCCTCGGACTATCCATTTTGGCCTTCCCCTCGGTCTCACCATGCTAACAGGTGCAAAACTAAACAAAAAAAACAACAAGTGAAATGATTTGGGGTCAGCAAGGAAAAAGGTCCAAGGTGCTCAAGATTTTAAACATAAAACCACTTACAATAATAGTATACTAGCAATGGGTGACTTTAACTATCTACCAACCAATACAAGGAAAACCATAAGCATGTTACAATCACCGTGCATCACAACCAACAAGCTTACACAATAAAACTTACCTCACTTACCTTTCGGCTTTGCGGAATCTCAACGAACGTAGGAGAAACCTAGGCTCTGATACCAACAAATGTAACCCCCTAGACCCAGCGTAGCCACCAGACCACATCGAAGGGGTTACAAGGGGAAAACTGAAGAGAAACCCATTAAAGCCTCATTTGGATTAGCAACCCTAAATTTTTTTATAATCAATTAATCTTGTCTAAATGCCATTTTGAAACCTATGTGAGAAGACAAGCCGCGGTAAGCAAACACGAACATAAATCAAGCAAGGCGGACGTTAGATGTCAACTTTTAACAATTTGACTACATGTCGTATCGATACACCTAAGGCCTGTATCGATACGCCTTCAACGGTCAAACTCCCCAAGGTCAACTTCAAGAGGCTGTATCGATACCCTTCAAGGCTGGTATCGATACACCCTTAATGGTCAAGCTCTCAAAGTCAACACCATGGACTGTATCGATACACCTAAGGCCCGTACCGATACTCCAATTTCTCTCCAAAATCTCAGATTTCTAGAGACCAAAACAGGTATCGATACGTCCCCGCGTATCGATACGATAGACTTAAAATAGGGGACTATATCGATACTGCCCTTGAGCGTATCGATACCTATTCCCAAAAAAATAGATTTCAACATATTAAGCATAAGGAAGCCAACACAAACACACTAAGCAAGCATTCAATCAACTCATAAACATACATGCAACATAAGGCAACTATGGATACTCATTTAAGACAAGATAAGCATTCAACAAGACAAGATTCAATATAGCAAGGTTCATAAGGAAAACATTCATGCTTAGCATTCACCAAAGAGAACAAAAGCCAAACCATAGCATACTTCAACATAATAAGAGGCATTACAAGCCAAACACGACCAAACAAACTTGTCTAAAGCAAGGTGGCATATCAACAACCCTTAAACCAAAAGGTCCTATCACATTTCTTAATACTAATTATTGAAGTCTAAAACCATACTTGAGCAAATCTACCCCCTTGGATTTTCCCCTTGTTCCCCGAGCTGCTCCGAAAGTCTAAGAACCTGCATTGATGGAAAGAGGAAGCGTAAGCATTTAAGCTTAGTGAGCGATGCTCAAAACAGTAGCTACAATAATGCAGTTTTAAAACCATAGTTTGCTTGAAACTAAAAACCATTTCCAAATCATTTCCCTCGTGCTTGAACACATAACAAACATGCATAATACATCTCGTGCATTTACCGAATAAAACCACACGCCATAAGCTTACCTCATTCTCATTCTCATCATACAAGCAAAGTAACCAACTACATGCATAAGCATAAATGGTAACAAGCAATAAAACATGCTTAACATGAGAAATTAGAGCACCATGGGTATATTGAAATTTAACACTTTTACTCGGATATGCAGATAGCTCTCAAAACCACTAGACACTTTCGGTGGAATCTCACATCACCGTACTCACTCGTCTAGCAAAACATAACTTCCGGTGGAATCTCACATCACCGTACTCCTCCTTAGTGGAATCTAGCATCACTAAGGCCACGCACGACTTTTACCCCGAGTGCACTCACATCCTATTGGTCGACCAACTATATCCAGTAATAAGATTTCACATTGTCAATAACCCACCAAACCAACACTTACCTTGTGTTCTCATGGTCACCAACATAACCAACATGGGATCAATTAATGCAATCATATACTTAACACAAGAATGTTCATGGCAACAAACACTATGGAAATAATTTAAAACGCATATTAGAATTTATCGAAAATAAAGACTAAAACACATTAAAACTTACTCTTGAGCTTAGATTGGCTTTTCAAGCTCAATCTAAACCCCCAAAACACATCCTTATTCAAGTTAAGGCTTAGAAAATAATTCCACTCACCGGTACAACCTAAACGATAACTGAAACACCAATTTCAAGCCTCTGCAACACCGGGTATCGCGTCTGAAGTGCCCAAATTCGTTTCCGCTACTTCTAAACAATCCAAAACATAGTATTAATACCATTTTCAACATACATGCCCACTGAAATTCACAAACACGGTATTCAACAACATTCGCTCATCGATTCGTAGCCGAAGTTATTCGAAAATATCATCAAATCAGCCCTAACCAAAACCCAGCAATATAATTATCCAAAACACATCTATTTACTCTGAAAACATCATTCTAAAGCTACAAAACTATCAAGGGTCTTCTCAACTCAAAACCAAGCTAAAAACTCTAGTATTTCAACCTTTAAAGTTACTCACTTACCTAGTTTCGGGATTTTATGATTGAACTAGCATCTCAAAATTATTTAACACTCAAAACATTGTTTTTAAACAACCCAAAACACAACAACATCAACCCACACGAAAAATTCCCAAAAAACCCATTATTTTTCAAACAATGAACTTTGAGGGAAAATGGAAAAAATCATTTCATCAAAAGGAGTTCAATGAAGAAAAGGCAAAGTAAATGAGAGATTACCTTCAAGGATCTTCAATGGAGATGATGTTTGGTTGAAGAGAAAGTGAGAAAAATAGTTTTGGGGGAAAATAACATGATCTTCTCTTAAAAGATGACAACTTTTAAAATAAAAACTCTTTGTTATAATTAAAAATCTCTTTTAAAAAAGAATTTACCTATTTACCCTTTTAAAATATTTTCATCTCAAGACATAACCCTTCTTGTTAAAATAAATAGACCCGAAACTAGTCTAAACCAGCCAACGAGTTCGGTTCGACCCTCAACCCGATCCGGTAATTTTTGGCCCTAAACTCTGGGCGTTATAAAAATATATATCTGAAAAATACGCTAAGTAAAAGTGTCATTTTCAGTTTTATAGTTAGAATTATTGAATAATATTAGTATAAGTGACTTAGGGCCCTTTTGGCATGGCTTAAAAAAACTTTTGCTTAAAAAAATTACTTTCACCCGTAAACAATGCCAAACATTTTCAAATTGGTGTGAAAAAATTCTTTTTAATGTGATTTTTCACCCAACCTCAAAAGCCAAGATTTCTAGCTTTTGAGGTGGAAAGTCACTTTTAAGTTTAAAGTTACTTTTTTACCTTTAATTATTAACACTAATATTAATATATTAAAATAATATTAAATATAATAATTATTATAAATTTAATATTTTAAATAAGAATAAGTAATAAAAAAACTTTAATATTACAAAATAACATTAAGTATAATAATTATTATAATATATTAAATATTTAAAGTTTATATTATATATATTACTAATAAAGCGTCATGATTTTTATATTTTTATTATTTAAGTTGATTTTTTGTATATAATAATATTAACAAATTTATGTTAATGAATTTAAACATCATTTACATTTATTTATTTTTACTTTATAATATCATGTCTAAAATGGACATTTTATCTTTTCAAATTACATTTATTTATTTTTACTTTACAATATCAAGTTTAAAATGGATATTTTATCTTTTCAAAAGTATTTTTTGACAGCAATGCAAAATGCTATAATCTTACAATTAACTTTTTTAAAATCAATTTCTGAATGCACTTCTGAAAACATTTTTCAAAAGTCATGCCAAACTGGTCCTTAGTTTGTTAATAATAAAAGTTGGATGAGATAATTTGATTAAATTAAAGATGGCTTAAGAGTATCATAAGCCCTTAAAATTTTGAGAAAAATTAATTAAGCCCCTAAACATTTTTTGCACCCAATTAAGCTTGTATACTCCAAAATTTTTGAAAAAAAATCATCAAAAATTAATGGTTAAAATCGGTCAAAGAATTTAATTGATTAAATTTATTGATTTAAGAACTTAATTGGGTGCAAAAAAAAATTTAGGAGTTTAATTGATTTTCTCAAAAAAAATTAGAGGCTTAAAGCTCCCTTAAGCCATTAAAAATTTGTGATCTAAATGAAACTGAATGTTAAATTTAATAATTTAAAATATAAATTGCCATAGAATATCGATATAACAACATCCATAATAGTTGGCAGCTTTGGGGAAATGATGCATTTAAAATTATATTTAAGGAAATGGGGTTTATAGAGCTTTAATTTGATTTTTACTGTGAATGCTACAGTGTTGGGGTGTCAAACGACGACATTGACTTTAAAATATTTTTTAGGTGAGGTTGCCACTTATTGATTTTAAAATATTTTTTAGGTGAGGTTGCCACTTATTGATTTTAAAATCATTTTTTCTATGCTAAATGACCACCATTCTCGCGTCGAAAAGTAATCATCATAGTGCTAAAAGTTAAGGTCACCACTTATATACGACGACACTACCCAACACTGTAGTAATTATCGTAAAAACTAAATTAAAGTCTCATGAACACTATTTCCCTTAATATAATTTCTAAATGCATTATTCCTCTAAAAACGTGATAATAGTTGGGGTGGGATAAAAAAAATAGATCGCATGGGTTTGAACACTATGCGCTAATTTTCTTTAATTAATGTTAATATTTTTTTAAGATAACGTCAATATCTTTTTTAAAATTGTTTTACTTTTTAATATAAAATTTATAAAGGATATTTTTTCATAAAATTTTAGGTGTCAGTTGACACTTGTCTCTCTCTCTCTTTTTTGAATAGTTGTCTCCTCTTTTTTTTTTGAAATAACAATCGGTCATTTATTTAAAATAAAGTAAAGTACAAGTAATAAATAAGTAAGGAAAATAAAGAGAAAAGACACAACAAGACGACCGATGGTTTTCTTCTAACCGATTGGGATAAGGCTTGAGAGAGAGACGGTAGAAGCAAAAAACAAAAGGAGGGGGCTTCACTTCAGTGAACTATGGATGCCATGACAAACCCCTCTGGTTACCTCCAAAAAAACGATGGTTCTAGGGCGGCTCAATGAATCGACGATCGTCGTCCACCAGATGTCGGATATGGGGCGGAGCTTCTTCGATCCAAAACCGCTCCTTTGCATAACGCAATCCGTCCGCCGCTAAAGCATGTGTCGGTCAATTTCCGGTGCGGCCAGTAAACTCGAAGTAACACGAGGTAAATCCCTTACTCAATTTCTTCGAATCACGGATTAAAGGTCCAATTTTTGACAAATCTATTTCGGGTGAATTGAGTTTAAGGGTTATGGACCTGTTATCACTCTCGAGCACAACCATCCTGAGGCCTAGGTCACATGCAAATCGAAGACCGTGGAGGACACTCAAATCCTCCGCTTCGAAAACTGAGGTAACCCCTAAAACTCTCCGATGGCCAGCTCCGATTACTAAACCGGTGGCATCTCTAACAATAAAACCCGACCCAGAAATATTATTTGAACCTCTGTAACTGGCGTCCACATTGATTTTGTAGGTCCCCACCGGCGGCGGAACCCATTGTGTCTCAGCATGGCGGGTCTAATGTTCGAATCGTGAGGCGGTGACAGATAGCCCCTAACAGTACCCCTTGACAAAGGTAAAAATCTCCTCAGTGCGTTGTATTTTCCCCTCATAGATTAAAATGTTGTGTGAGTACCACAAAGCCCATATTCCAATCAAAACCATATTGTGAATGGACTGAGATATAGAATTAAACACATGCAATAGCCAAGCTTGAACATTCGTATGCTGAACCCAGCTGTTATCAAACACATTAAGGAGATGCCAAACTTCTACCGCAAAGAAGCAATCACGAATGACATGTAGAGAGCTTTCTAAGTATAACTTGCATCTAGGACAAAGCGGGTTGTTAGTTACCTTCTTGAGAACTAAATTCAACATGGTAGGAACAAAATCTCTAGCCATTCTTCAGGTTAGGATTTTAATCTTCGATGGAAACTTGACCCGCCATATGGAGTTGAAACAATTAGACTGAGTATCAACCATAGTAGTGTAGCCTAAGAGGAGCTTATATCCACTTCTAACCGAGTATACTCCTGAACCCCCCCCCCCTTTCCAAGCCAAATAATCTTCTTGATGGTACGCAGGGAGTTTTATTTTAAGGATAATCTCAGCCTTCATATCGTCGAAAATTTCACGAATAAGGTGCTGATCCCACCTGTTCGTGTCACACCGAATTAAACCCGAAACCTTCTGAAATCCATCCACTGGAGAGGATTGAACACGGCCCGATGGCAAACCCGGGAGCCAATAGTCGTTCCAGATGGACACATTGGATCCAGAGCCAATTGTCCAGTCGAGGCCCATTTCAAGGAGCTTTCTCGAACTCCAAATACTTCTCCATACCAATGATGGTGAGGAACCCTGTAACACCCCAATTTTGGGCTTAGAAGTTTTGGGTTTGGACCGGACCGGTTGGATTGCGGTTCGAATATAAAAGGTGATTTTTAGGAAAGCCTAGTTTGGGTTGCATTAAAAATATGGAAAAATATCTTAAAATCCTATTTTATTATATATAAGAGAATGGTGAAACAAATTTTACAAAATGAGGCTTGGAAGTGAGACATTTTGGGTTAGTGACTAAAATGTAATTTTTGGAAACTTGGTGACTGTTTTAAAAAGGATTGAAACTTTGAATCTTTAAGGAGCTATTTACCCAAGAAGAGTTTCTCCAGATTTTTTTTAATATTAATCAATTAATTAATGATTTTTAATTAAAGGTAAAAGGAGGGAAAAAGATATTTTGCTCTCATAACTAACTTTCTTCAAAAAAATTCCATTTCTTTTCTCTCAACTTTTCTCTCAACCCAAACACTTTTCCCCAGCAAATTTCCCTCTGATTTTGACCTCCAAAGATGAGATTTCAATCTTCATTTGATCTCTAATCTTTTCTACATCAAAACCTTAGCATTTGCTTATTGGATTTTCAAGAATCTTGGTTCCAAAAAGGGAGAAACTCACATTTAGAGGTATGAACGTCCTTCTCCTCTAAATACTCAGTTCTTTACTGAAATTCTCAAGTTCTCAATCCTTGGTTTGTGTTTTAATAAAGGTTTTGTAGTTGTGTTCTTGATCATGGCTTTAAAATGCAAGATTTGGTTAATTTTTGATGAAATTCGTATGAAATGGTTGGGCACTGTTTTGAGAGGTGTTTTTAATGTAAATTGGATGTATAATTGATGAGAAATTGAGGTTTAATCAATGCAATCCCGGATAGGTTGATTTTCCTAAGTTTTGCTTGAGTTTTTGGTGGTTTTTGGGGTGATCTTAGTGATCTGCTATAGCTGGAGGTATAAGGACGTGATTAGATCCTTTTTGGATGTTAATTGAGGTTTATGAATGATTAGAATTGATGGATCTTGGCTGGGTAGTGTTATAGTGATGTTTGGATGTGATTTCGGTTGTGTTTGGTAGCCGAAATGTGAGTGTTGATGAGAGCAGCGAGTTTAGGTGTCTTGGTTGAAGATATTAATGCATGATGATGCATTAATCCTCTGCTTTGATGTGTTTAAAACAGGGGAGACATCTTCGGATCCTTGTGGTGTTGATCCGGAAGCTTGATTGGTGTTTCGGCAAGTTGCGAAACGGAATCGGTGAGTGAAGTTTGGTTTTCATCTTTGAAACCAATGTTTTGAAGGTTTGGGAGCTTAGTTAAAGTCTAAACAACTTAGCTAAGCTCAAGAGTAAGTTTTCGGAGAAACTCTCTTGTTGATGAGCCATGAGATGGTTGAATGCAAAGTGATTTGTTGCATGTTTAAATTCTGTTTTTGAAAGCATATTTTAGCATGTTTATTGTTGGTTTTATAAGCCATGTGTTGAAGGATGCTCAAGGTAAGAGATCCTTGGTTTTACATTGATAAATGTGATTTCAATGCATAGTGATGCATGTGGATTTAATGGCTTTGCTAAATGCTTTAAAACAGTGGATTAATGTTGTTAAATGATGTATATTGGCAAGTGATGTGGTTGGTTTAAAAATTCTTGAATCGGATATAGTTAGCCGGCTATAAGATTGGGTGCACCGTGAATAAAGTCGCCTTGGATGTCAAGGGGTTGTGATTGTACCATGCTCCATCCAAGTACACTAACGAGATGGTTAAAGACACCATGGTGGTTAAAAGTCCATGGGTGGGTCTTGTGTTAAGGTCATAATGGTGGTTAAAATTCCATGTGTGGACCTTGTGTTTGATAAGATCACAATGGTGGTTAAAAGTCCATGTGTGGATCTTGTGTTGTATGTCCCGTGATCTCGTTAGTGATGTTATACAACTACCAATGAGTGATGTGGAGGGGTTGTGATTGTACCATAGTCTCCATCACGGGTGTTGAGGGGTTGTGATTGTACCATTTGCTCCACCTTGATATTGGTAGTGTGTATGAAGCGTAAGGGACAACGCTTGTAATCCGCGTATCCGATTGTCAATTGTGTTATGAGTTGAGAAAGGTTATGGATTTATCACTTGAAAGCCAATATGACATGTTTTTGATTTGAAGCATGAAATGCTTGGTTTATATATACATGTGCATGATCAAATGATGTTTGAACTAAGGGTTTTGAAAAGGAGTTTTAATAATGCATTATTGAGATGTTTTTAATGAGCATTCCTCACTAAGCTTATGCTTACGCTCTCTCTTTCTTAAACCAATAATGCAGAGCATTGAAATTGTTGGGCACTGAAATTGTTGGTTAAATGTTTTGCAATCTTTGCGTTTTGGTCCTGAACTTTGTATATGCAATTGAATGAGTCTGAGATGTCCGTTTGAGTTGAAATTTGGTAGAGAATCATGAATTATGACTAATTTCATAATGGTAACTCAAGAGTTGGTTAAGTACTTATAATTTTCAGAATTTTCATTTTGGTCCCTAAATTCATAAATTGTGCAATCGAGTCCCTATTTGTTTTCTGATTGTGGTGAGCTTTGAATATGCTGATCTTGTGAACATATCTAGGATTAATTTGCATTTAGATAAGATTAAAAAGAAAAAAAAGGGTCGTTAATCAAGGTTGACTTTCGGGTTGACTTTGGTTTTCCCCGTGTAAACTTCTTAATTCGGGTCAACCGTTTAGGCCGGGTTAAGGGGGTTACATTTGTTGGTATCAGAGCTGAGTTCTCAAGTAATTGGGAATGGTTATGTGGGTGATGAGTGTATGTATGCTTTGTATGCTTGTTGAATGAAAGCATGTTGTGTGAATTGTAAGTAGGTTACAATTGTGATGAATACTGTGGTGAAGCATGTTAGAGGGACCCATTGCCAAATCAAAGCTAATGTAATGATTTGTTTTAAATTGGAAATGAGCTTGAGTACTTGGATTGCTTACCTTGCTGAGCCTGACTTTGTTTATTGCATTGTGATTGCATTGTTAGTGAATGGCACCTCGTAGAGAAACGAGGATTAATACGCGAGCTATGGCTCAAAACGAGAATGAGGAGAACGCTGAAAATGTGGTGGATTTACCTCCTCCGCCTGGTGGTGGTGGTGCTGGGGGTGAAGGAGCTGCTGCTGGTGCTGGTGCTGGGGTTGCTGGACCTGAAGTTGGTCAGGGGCAAGCTGTACCTGACATGACAGTGTTGATTCAAGCCATTGCTGGAGCTTTTCGAGCAGCAGTGGCTGGAGCTCAAGGAGCTGGGCATCAGGGAGATGCTAATGCTAGACTACCTTTGGAACGTTTGCGCAGTCTGGGAGGGACTGAGTTCAGGGGTTTGTCTGCTGAAGGTTCTGAATCTTGGCTGGAAAGTGCCAAGAGAATCTTGGGGCAAATGAATTGCACTGATGTGCAGAAGCTGGGCTGTGTGGTATCATTGTTGCAGGACGATGCATACACTTGGTGGACAACCACTATCTATGGGATGGCGGATGCTGATGTGACATGGACGTTCTTTCAGAACATTTTCAAGAGAATGTACCTGGGTGTGAGGTACTTGGATGAAAAGAAAAGGGAATTCATGTCTCTTACCAAGGGAGCATGTCAGTGGCTGAGTACGAGGTTCAGTTCGTCCGACTCAGTCAGTACGCACCTGAGCTTATCCCTGATGAACGGGAGAGGTGTGAACGGTTCCGTTATGGTTTGGTGACGGAAGTAAAGACTTACATGTTGGCTGCTGAGTATAATGATTTTGATGTGCTAGTTGGTAGAGCAAAGGATATTGAGATGAATTTGGGTTTATCTTCTAGAAGTACTGGTTCTAGTGCTGGTAAGTGAGTTACTGAGTATAGTTCCGGTGGTGGACGGAACAAGAGGGGACGTGATCGAAAGTATCAGTCTTCAGTTAAGCGAGGTGGTGGGCAAGGTGTACTTGTTCAGGGAGACAAGGCAAGAGCTATTCCGAACACATGTTGGACGTGTGGATCGCGTGGCCATTTGAGGCGTGATTGTCCTCGAGCGGCGAGGGAGGTGCAGGCTCTTGTTGGTGCGGCTGGTAACTCGTGCTGGAACTGTGGATTAGCGGATCACATGAGGAGGGAGTGTCCTCTGTTGGCCGGTGGTGGCCAAGGACGTGCTCCTGGAGTTGTTGCACCACAGAGAGGTCGTGGGCGCGGCCGTGGTAATTTCCAGCTTAGAGAGGAAGGTGGACGGAATGTGGCTCATGTTGTAGCTGTTCAGCCTGAGGGTGGTGGCCAGGCCAGAGTGTATGCTCAAAGGGAGGGGAGGAATGACACGGATGTGATCGCAGGTACTTTCACTTTGCAATCCTTGTCATTACTTTCCTTGATTGATTCTGGATCTACACACTCATACATATTGCGTGAGCATGCTGAATTGCTTGGTTTGCCTATTGAATCTTTGGATGTTGGTATGCGTGTCACTAGTTCTTTTGGCGAGACTGTAGTGACTCGAAAGCTTTATAGAAGATGTCCTTTGGTTGTGCAAGATCATGTTTTTCATGTTGATCTTATTGAATTGCCTTTCTATGGTTTTGATGTAATCCTTGGTATGGATTGGCTTGTTGAGCATCGAGCTGTAGTGGATTGTGAGAATAAGCGAGTTTCGTTGAAGCTTGCGGATGATTATGAGGTAGTTGTGGTTGGTGAGAATGTGAAGTTTCTTGCCAATGTGGTGTCTACATTGGAGGCGAGTCGGATGCTGAGGCAAGGTTGTGAAGCCTATCTCGCTTTTGTGATGAATCCTAGCTCTAAGGAGTTGCGTGTGCAAGATATCAGGACTGTGCGAGAGTTTCCTGGTGTGTTTCCTGAGGAGTTGCCTGGATTGCCTCCTAATCGCGAAATGGAGTTTGGGATTGAGTTGTATGAAAACACGACTCAAGTGTCCATTACCCCTTATCGAATGGCACCTAAGGAGTTGAAAGAGCTGAAGACGCAACTGCAAGAGTTGCTTGATCGTGGTTTCATTCGGCCGAGTGTGTCACCTTGGGGTGCACCGGTCTTGTTTGTGAAGAAGAAGGATGGCACTATGAGAATGTGCATTGATTATCGTCAGCTTAACAAGTTGACTATCAAGAATCGGTATCCATTGCTGAGAATTGATGATCTTTTTGATCAATTTCGGGGAGCAGCTGTGTTCTCTAAGATTGACTTAAGGTCAGGGTATTACCAGTTGAAGGTGAAGGATGTGGATGTGCCAAAGACAGCTTTCAGGACGAGGTATGGGCATGATGAGTTCCTTGTGATGCCGTTTGGTTTGACGAATGCTCCTGCAGCTTTCATGGACATGATGAATCATGTATTTCATGAATACCTGGATAAGTTTGTTGTGGTATTCTTTGATGATATCCTCGTGTACTCGCGTACGGAGGAGGAGCATGAAGAGCATTTGAGAATCGTGTTGCAAGCTTTGTTGGAGAATCAGCTTTATGCCAAGCTGAGCAAGTGTGAGTTCTGGCTTAGAGAAGTGGTGTTTCTTGGTCATGTGGTTTCTGCTGAAGGGATTCGTGTGAATCCTCAGAAGATTGAGGCAGTGATGAATTGGAAGGTTCCTAAGTCTGTTCATGAAGTCCGTAGTTTCCTGGGTTTGGCAGGATATTATCGGAGGTTCGTGGATGGGTTTTCAAAGATTGCTGCACCTTTGACGAAGTTGTTGCAGAAGGATGTTAAGTATGAGTGGACGGAAGCGAGACAGCAGGCTTTTGAGAAGCTTAAGGCAGCTTTGACGCAAGCTCCAATCTTGGTTCAACCTGAATCAGGGAAAGAGTTTGTGGTGTATAGCGATGTGTCTTATATTGGTTTGGGATGTGTGTTGATGCAAGAGGGTAAGGTGGTGGCTTATGCGTCGCGGCAGTTGAAGGTGCATGAGCGCAATTATCCTACGCATGACATTGAGTTGGCTGCAGTGGTTTTTGCTTTGAAAATCTGGAGACATTATATGTATGGTGAGAAGTGTACTGTGTACACGGATCACAAGAGTTTGAAGTATCTGATGTCTCAGAAGGAGTTGAATCTTAGGCAGCAACGTTGGGTGGAGTTCCCCAAGGATTATGATTTGACGATTGAGTATCACCCAGGTAAAGCTAATGTTGTAGCGGATGCCTTGAGTAGAAAGGTAGTTGTTGAGTTGAGGGCTATGTTTGTCAGTTTGAGTATTTCGCGTGATGGTGGTCTTGTGGCTGAATTGCAAGTGAAACCATCTTTGGTTCAGTTGATTAAGGAAAAGCAGTTGTTGGATGATTCCTTGGTACCACATGTTCAGGACATTGCGGAGGATAGGCCTTCGGATTTCTGTTTTAATGATGATGGAGTGTTATGTTTTGGGAGTCGGATAGTAGTGCCCAGTGATGCTGAGTTGAGGCGTGTTATTCTGACTGAAGGTCATAGTAGTCCTTTTGCTATGCACCCTGGTAGTACTAAGATGTATCATGATCTTCGTGATGAGTACTATTGGGTGGGTTTAAAGAAGGATGTTGCTGAGTTTGTAAGCAAGTGCATGGTGTGTCAGCGAGTTAAGGCTGAGCATCAGTTTCCTTCAGGGTTGTTGCAACCGTTGAGGATTCCTGAATGGAAGTGGGAAAGGATTACCATGGATTTTGTATCTGGTTTGCCTTTGTCGCTATCGAGGAAGAATTCGGTGTGGGTGATTGTGGATGGCTTGACAAAGTGTGCGCATTTCTTGCCTGTGCATACTACGTACACTTTGGATAAGCTTGCGGAGCTGTACATCGCTGAGGTTGTGCGGCTGGATGGTGTGCCAAAGTCGATTGTGTCGGATAGGGATCCGAGGTTTACATCGCGTTTCTGGCAGTGCTTGCATCAGGCTTTGGGTACGCGGTTGAATTTCAGTACATCTTATCATCCGCAATCGGATGGACAGTCCGAGCGTGTTATCTAGGTTTTGGAGGATATGTTGAGGTGCTGCGTGATTGAGTTTCAGGGCTCTTGGGAGAAACTTTTGCCTTTGGTGGAGTTTGCCTATAATAATAGTTATCAGGCAAGTATTCAAATGGCACCTTATGAAGCATTGTACGGGAGGAAGTGTAGGACTCCTCTATGTTGGGCTGAAACGGGTCAGAAGTTGGTTTCGATGCCAGCTTTGTTGAAAGGAACCACCGAGAAGGTGAAGCTCATTTGTGAGCGCTTGAAGGCAGCTTCTGATCGGCAAAAGTCTTATGCGGATTTGAAGAGTAAGGAGATTGAGTATGCGGTGGGTGATCGTGTGTTTTTGAAGGTTTCGCCTTGTAAAAAGGTGATGAGGTTTGGCCGAAAGGGTAAGTTAAGCCCTAGGTACATTGGACCAAACGAAGTGGTTGAGCGTGTGGGTCCTGTTGCGTACAAGTTGAGGTTACCGCAAGAGTTGGAAAAGATTCATGATGTGTTTCATGTTTCTATGCTTCGGAAGTATAGATCGGATCCTTCACATGTGATGCCTGTGGAAGAAGTGGAATTGAATTTGGATTTGACTTATGATGAGGAACCGGTGAAGATTCTGGATTCGGATAGTAAGGTTCTTCGAGGCAAGACCATTGAGCTGGTAAAGGTGTTGTGGAAACATCGTGGTGTTGAAGAAGCCACGTGGGAGCGGAAATATGACATGTTGAAGCAGTTTACGTACCTCTTTCCTTAAGTTAAATTTCGAGGACGAAATTTCTTAAGGGGGGGAGAGTTGTAACACCCCAATTTTGGGGTTAGAAGTTTTGGGTTTGGACCGGACCGGTCGGATCGCGGTTCGAATATAAAAGGTGATTTTTAGGAAAGCCTAGTTCGGGTTGCATTAAAAATATGGAAAAATATCTTAAAATCCTCTTTTATTATAAATAAGAGAATGGTGAAATCAATTTTACAAAATGAGGTTTGGAAGTGAGACATTTTGGGTTAGTGACTAAAATATAATTTTTGGAAACTTGGTGACTATTTTAAAAAAGGATTGAAACTTTGAATCTTTAAGGAGCTATTTACCCAAGAAGAGTTTTTCCAGATTTTTCTTAATATTAATCAATTAATTAATGATTTTTAATTAAAGGTAAAAGGAGGGAAAAAGATATTTTGCTCTCATAACTAACTTTCTTCAAAAAAAATTCCATTTCTTTTCTCTCAACTTTTCTCTCAACCCAAACACTTTTCTCCAGAAAATTTCCCTCTGATTTTGACCTCCAAAGATGAGATTTCAATCTTCATTTGATCTCTAATCTTTTCTACATCAAAACCTTAGCATTTGCTTATTGGATTTTCAAGAATCTTGGTTCCAAAAAGGGAGAAACTCACATTTAGAGGTATGAACGTCCTTCTCCTCTAAATACTCAGTTCTTTACTGAAATTCCCAAGTTCTCAATCCTTGATTTGTGCTTTATTAAAGGTTTTGTAGTTGTGTTCTTGATCTTGGCTTTAAAATGCAAGATTTGGTTAATTTTTGATGAAATTCGTATGAAATGGTTGGGCAGTGTTTTGAGAGGTGTTTTTAATGTAAATTGGACGTATAATTGATGAGAAATTGAGGTTTAATCAATGAAATCCCGGATAGGTTGATTTTCCTAAGTTTTGCTTGAGTTTTTGGTGGTTTTTTTGGGGTGATCTTGGTGATCTGCTATAGCTGGAGGTATAAGGACGTGATTAGATCCTTTTTGGATGTTAATTGAGGTTTATGAATGATTGGAATTGATGGATCTTGGCTGGGTAGTGTTGTAGTGATGTTTGGATGTGATTTCGGGTGTGTTTGGTAGCCGAAATGTGAGTGTTGATGAGAGCAGCGAGTTTAGGTGTCTTGGTTGAAGATATTAATGCATGATGATGCATTAATCCTCTGCTTTGATGTGTTTAAAACAGGGGAGATATCTTCGGATCCTTGTGGTGTTGATCCGGAAGCTTGATTGGTGTTTCGGCAAGTTGCGAAACGGAATCGGTGAGTGAAGTTTGGTTTTCAGCTTTGAAACCAATGTTTTGAAGGTTTGGGAGCTTAGTTAAAGTCTAAACAACTTAGCTAAGCTCAAGAGTAAGTTTTCGGAAAAACTCTCTTGTTGATGAGCCATGTGATGGTTGAATGCAAAAGTGATTTGTTTGCATGTTTTAATTCTATTTTTGAAAGCATATTTTAGCATGTTTATTGCTGGTTTTATAAGCCATGTGTTGAAGGATGCTCAAGGTAAGAGATCCTTGGTTTTACATTGATAAATGTGATTTCAATGCATAGTGATGCATGTGGATTTAATGGCTTTGCTAAATGCTTTAAAACAGTGGATTAATGTTGTTAAATGATGTATATTGGCAAGTGATGTGGTTGGTTTAAAAATGCTTGAATCGGATATAGTTAGCCGGCTATAGGATTGGGTGCACCGTGAATAAAGTCGCCTTGGATGTTGAGGGGTTGTGATTGTACCATGCTCCATCCAAGTACACTAACGAGATGGTTAAGAACAACATGGTGGTTAAAAGTCCATGGGTGGTTTTTGTTTTAAGGTCACAATGGTGGTTAAAAGTCCATGTGTGGATCTTGTGTTTTGTAAGATCACAATGGTGGTTAAAAGTCCATGTGTGTATCTTGTGTTGTATGTCCCGTGATCTCGTTAGTGATGTTATACAACTACCAATGAGTGATGTGGAGGGGTTGTGATTGTACCATAGTCTCCATCACGGGTGTTGAGGGGTTGTGATTGTACCATGCTCCACCTTGATATTGGTAGTGTGTATGAAGCGTAGGGACAACGCTTGTAATCCGCGTATCCGATTGTCTATTGTTGATTGTCAATTGTGTTATGAGTTGAGAAAGGTTATGGATTTATCACTTGAAAGCCAATATGACATGTTTTTGATTTGAAGCATGAAATGCTTGGTTTATATATACATGTGCATGATCAAATGATGTTTGAACTAAGGGTTTTGAAAAGGAGTTTTAATAATGCATTATTGAGTTGTTTTTAATGAGCATTACTCACTAAGCTTATGCTTACGCTCTCTCTTTCTTAAACCAATAATGCAGAGCATTGAAGTGCTAAAAGGGGCAGCAAGGAGGTCAAGAATTCAAGTGAAGAATTAAGCTCATGTATGGTGAATGTTTTCCTAACACTATTAGCTTTTGGGCATTTGGCAATGGGGAACCTATGTTGTTGTTTTGGGAGATGTTCTGGACTCCCTAAGTTGGATTTATGCTTTTGATAATGATGGAACATGTAAATGGCCTTTTTGAGGTTGGTTCGGTGTTTTGATGTTTGTGTGGTTTTCAATATAGGATGCATGCCTATAGAATTGGGTTTTTCCTTAATTGATGTCATGTTTGAGAATGTATGATGCTATTATGTTCCTTAAGTATATAATGACTTGCTGGTACGATTTGAGGGTCATTGGTTTATGTTTGATTGGTCGAAAGCATGATAAACCAGAAAAAATTTGCAATCTGGGCAGCCTGTTTCAGAACAGGTGCTACCGTATCGGAACAGGGGGCCTGAAATGGCCTTGGCGTTCCGAAACGGGTAGAGCCATTCCGGAACGGTTTTGCCACTGCCAGGCCCTGTTCCGGAACTTGTTTCGGAACGGCCCCGCGTTTCGGAACGGATCATCCCTGTTCCGGAACACTCGACCGTTGGGCACTGAAATTGTTGGTTAAATGTTTTGCAGTCTTTGCGTTTTGGTCCTGAACTTTGTATATGCAATTGAATGAGTCTGAGATTTCCGTTTGAGTTGAAATTTGGCACAGAAGCTTGGATTATGACTAATTTCATAATGGTAACTCAAGAGTTGGTTAAGAACTTATAATTTTCAGAATTTGCATTTTGGTCCCTAAATTCATAAATTGTGCAATCGAGTCCCTATTTGTTTTCTAATTGTGGTGAGCTTTGAATATGCTGATCTTGTGAACATATCTAGGATTAATTTGCATTTAGATAAGATTAGAAAGAAGAAAAAAAAGGTCGTTAATCAATGTTTACTTTCGGGTTGACTTTGGTTTTCCCCGTGTAAACTTCTTAATTCGGGTCAACCGTTTAGGTCGGGTTAAGGGGGTTACATTTACATTGCGTTTCTGGCAGTGCTTGCATCAGGCTTTGGGTACGCGGTTGAATTTCAGTACATCTTATCATCCGCAATCGGATGGACAGTCCGAGCGTGTTATCCAGGTTTTGGAGGATATGTTGAGGTGCTGCGTGATTGAGTTTCAGGGCTCTTGGGAGAAACATTTGCCTTTGGTGGAGTTTGCCTATAATAATAGTTATCAGGCAAGTAATCAAATGGCACCTTATGAAGCATTGTACGGGAGGAAGTGTAGGACTCCTCTGTGTTGGGCTGAAACGGATCAGAAGTTGGTTTCGATGCCAGCTTTGTTGAAAGGAACCACCGAGAAGGTGAAGCTCATTTGTGAGCGCTTGAAGGCATCTTCTGATCGGCAAAAGTCTTATGCGGATTTGAAGCGTAAGGAGATTGAGTATGCGATGGGTGATCGTGTGTTTTTGAAGGTTTCGCCTTGGAAAAAGGTGATGAGGTTTGGCCGAAAGGGTAAGTTAAGCCCTAGGTACATTGGACCATACGAAGTGGTTGAGCGTGTGGGTCCTGTTGCGTACAAGTTGAGGTTACCGCAAGAGTTGGAAAAGATTCATGATGTGTTTCATGTTTCTATGCTTCGGAAATATAGATCGGATCCTTCACATGTGATGCCTGTGGAAGAAGTGGAATTGAATCCGGATTTGACTTATGATGAGGAACCGGTGAAGATTCTGGATTTGGATAGTAAGGTTCTTCGAGGCAAGACCATTTAGTTGGTAAAGGTGTTGTGGAAACATCGTGGTGTTGAAGAAGCCACGTGGGAGCGGAAATATGACATGTTGAAGCAGTTTCCGTACCCCTTTCCTTCAGGTAAATTTCGAGGACGAAATTTCTTAAGGGGGGAGAGTTGTAACACCCCAATTTTGGGCTTAGAAATTTTGGGTTTGGATCGGACCGGTCGGATCGCGGTTTCAATATAAAAGGTGATTTTTAGGAAAGCCTAGTTCGGGTTGCATCAAAAATATGGAAAAATATCTTAAAATCCTCTTTTATTATATATAAGAGAATGGTGAAACCAATTTTACAAAATGAGGTTTGGAAGTGAGACATTTTGGGTTAGTGACTAAAATGTAATTTTTGGAAACTTGGTGACTGTTTTAAAAAGGATTGAAACTTTGAATCTTTAAGGAGCTATTTACCCAAGAAGAGTTTCTCCAGATTTTTCTTAATATTAATCAATTAATTAATGATTTTTAATTAAAGGTAAAAGGAGGGAAAAAGATATTTTGCTCTCATAACTAACTTTCTTCAAAAAATTTCCATTTCTTTTCTCTCAACTTTTCTCTCAACTCAAACACTTTTCTCCAGCAAATTTCCCTCTGATTTTGACCTCCAAAGATGAGATTTCAATCTTCATTTGATCTCTAATCTTTTCTACATCAAAACCTTAGCATTTGCTTATTGGATTTTCAAGAATCTTGGTTCCAAAAAGGGAGAAACTCACATTTAGAGGTATGAACGTCCTTCTCCTCTAAATACTCAGTTCTTTACTAAAATTCCCAAGTTCTCAATCCTTGGTTTGTGTTTTATTAAAGGTTTTGTAGTTGTGTTCTTGATCTTGGCTTTAAAATGCAAGATTTGGTTAATTTTTGATGAAATTCGTATGAAATGGTTGGGCACTGTTTTGAGAGGTGTTTTTAATGTAAATTGGATGTATAATTGATGATAAATAGAGGTTTAATCAATGCAATCCCGGATAGGTTGATTTTCCCAATTTTTGCCTGAGTTTTTGGTGGTTTTTGGGGTGATCTTGGTGATCTGCTATAGCTGGAGGTATAAGGACGTGATTAGATCCTTTTTGGATGTTAATTGAGGTTTATGAATGATTGGAATTGATGGATCTTGGTTGGGTAGTGTTGTAGTGATGTTTGGATATGATTTTGGTTGTGTTTGGTAGCCGAAATGTGAGTGTTGATGAGAGCAGCGAGTTTAGGTGTCTTGGTTGAAGATATTAATGCATGATGATGCATTAATCCTCTGCTTTGATGTGTTTAAAACAGGGGAGACATCTTCGGATCCTTGTGGTGTTGATCCGGAAGCTTGATTGGTGTTTCGGCAAGTTGCGAAACGGAATCGGTGAGTGAAGTTTGGTTTTCAGCTTTGAAACCAATGTTTTGAAGGTTTGGGAGCTTAGTTAAAGTCTAAACAACTTAGCTAAGCTTAAGAGTAAGTTTTCGGAGAAACTCTCTTGTTGATGAGCCATGAGATGGTTGAACGCAAAGTGATTTGTTGCATGTTTAAATTCTGTTTTTGAAAGCATATTTTAGCATGTTTATTGATGGTTTTATAAGCCATGTGTTGAAGGATGCTCAAGGTAAGAGATCCTTGGTTTTACATTGATAAATGTGATTTCAATGCATAGTGATGCATGTGGATTTAATGGCTTTGCTAAATGCTTTAAAACAGTGGATTAATGTTGTTAAATGATGTATATTGGCAAGTGATGTGGTTGGTTTAAAAATGCTTGAATCGGATATAGTTAGTCGGCTATAGGATTGGGTGCACCGTGAATAAAGTCGCCTTGGATGTCGAGGGGTTGTGATTGTACCATGCTCCATCCAAGTACACTAACGAGATGGTTAAAGACACCATGGTGGTTAAAAGTCCATGGGTGGGTCTTGTGTTAAGGTCATAATGGTGGTTAAAATTCCATGTGTGAACCTTGTGTTTGATAAGATCACAATGGTGGTTAAAAGTCCATGTGTGGATCTTGTGTTGTATGTCCCGTGATCTCGTTAGTGATGTTATACAACTACCAATGAGTGATGTGGAGGGGTTGTGATTGTACCATAGTCTCCATCACGGGTGTTGAGGGGTTGTGATTGTACCATTTGCTCCACCTTGATATTGGTAGTGTGTATGAAGCGTTAGGGACAACGCTTGTAATCCGCGTATCCGATTGTCAATTGTGTTATGAGTTGAGAAAGGTTATGGATTTATCACTTGAAAGCCAATATGACATGTTTTTGATTTGAAGCATGAAATGCTTGGTTTATATATACATGTGCATGATCAAATGATGTTTGAACTAAGGGTTTTGAAAAGGAGTTTTAATAATGCATTATTGAGATGTTTTTAATGAGCATTCCTCACTAAGCTTATGCTTACGCTCTCTCTTTCTTAGACCAATAATGCAGAGCATTGAAGTGCTAAAAGGGGCAGCAATGTGGTCAAGAATCTAAGTGGAAGCTTAAACTCATGTATGGTGACAATTTTCATAACTTGTTTAGCTTTTGGCATTTGGCATTGGGGAACTTATGTTGTTGTTCTGGGAGATGTTTTGGACTCCCTAAGTTGGTTTTATGCTTTTGGTGTTAATGAGACTTGTAATGGCCTTTTTGTTATGTGGTTTTAAGGAATTGAAGGTTTCATGGTTTTCTACATAGGTTGCATGCCTATAGAATTGGGTTTTTCCTTAATTGATGTCATGATTGAGTTTGGTTGCTGCTAATATGTTCCTTAAGTATATAATGACTTGCTGGTATGTTTTGGTTGCCTTTGGAATGTGTTTGATGGGTCAATTGTGTAATAAACCAGCTAAAATTCTGCAATATGGGCAGCCTATTTCGGAACAGGTGCTACCGTTTCGGAATAGAGGGCCTGAAATGGCCTGGGCGTTTCGGAACGGGTGGAATAGTTCCGGAACGGTTTTGCCACTGCCAAGCCCTGTTCCGGAACTTGTTTCGGAACGGTCCCGCGTTTCGGAACGGATCATCCCTGTTCCGGAACACTCGACCGTTGGGCACTGAAATTGTTGGTTAAATGTTTTGCAATCTTTGCGTTTTGGTCCTGAACTTTGTATATGCAATTGAATGAGTCTGAGATGTCTGTTTGAGTTGAAATTTGGCAGAGAAGCATGAATTATGACTAATTTCACAATGGTAACTCAAGAGTTGGTTAAGTACTTATAATTTTCAGAATTTGCATTTTGGTCCCTAAATTCATAAATTGTGCAATCGAGTCCCTATTTGTTTTATGATTGTGGTGAGCTTTGAATATGCTGATCTTGTGAACATATCTAGGATTAATTTGCATTTAGATAAGATTAAAAAGAAAAAAAGGGTTGTTAATCAAGGTTGACTTTCGGGTTGACTTTGGTTTTCCCCGTGTAAACTTCTTAATTCGGGTCAACCGTTTAGGCCGGGTTAAGGTGGTTACAAACCCAATCCAGCATTAAGGAAATTTGAGCATGGGTAGTACTTTGTCTTCAACGGTCGGGCCACCAGGGAGTTGGGCTTTGACAACAGACGCCATCCTTGTTTAGCCAACAGAGCGATGTTGAATTTCCCTAAATCACGAAAGCCCATCCCACCTTCTTCTTTAGGCTTACAAAGTTCTGCCCAAGTGCACCAATGGATATCTCTCCGAGACACGGACTTTTGCCACCAGTACCTTGCTAAAATAGCCTCTAATTCCCTACAGAAAGTTATCGGGAGCAAAAAGCAGGACATTGCAAAAAGAGGAATAGCCTGAAGGATTGATTTAATAAAAACCTCCTTACCCCCCTGCGAAAACGTTTTGGCACTAAGCGAAATCACCTTGCATCCAAGACGATCCTTTAAATAGTTGAAAGCCCATTTTTTCTCACGGCCCACAATGGCTGGTAGGCCCAGATACCTCTCGGGGCTTGCAATCTCCGGAACATTAAGAATACGACAAACATCCTCTCGATTTCCAGTGATAACATTGCTGCTAAAAAATATGCTTGATCTATCATAATTAACTACTTACCCCGAACACTCACCATATTCACGGAGGAGAGATTTAAGCTTACTCGCGTCCTCTGCCAATGCTTCCCCAAATATAATGCAATCATCTGCGAAGAGCAAATGGCTCACCAGTGGAGCACTACGAGTAATGCGTATACCCCGAAAGCTACCCGATGAGATAGCAGACCGAAGGAGTGATGATAGGCCCTCCCCACATAGAAGAAACAGATAAGGACTAATAGGGTCCCCTTGGCGCAATCCTCTTGTCGGAAGGAAATAGTCACTCGTAGTTCCATTTACAATGACTGAATATGACACAGTTCGGATGCATCACATGATCATGTGGACAAAACTAGTAGCAAACCCCAATTTGAGCATAATGTCTTCAACAAAATTCCACTCAACCCGATCATATGCCTTACTCATATCAACCTTAAGAGCAAAAGATCCACGCTTACCATACCTTTTCTTCTTTAGATAGTCAAGAATCTCATAGGCTGCTACAATATTATCGAAAATTAATCGACCAGGGACAACCGCGCTTTGGGCCTCGTCTATACAGCCCTCAAGGACGAACTTGAGCCTATTAGCCAACATTTTGGAGATGATCTTAAAAAGCACATTACAAAGTGCAATTGGACGAAAATGTTTCATCGAACGAGCATCAGAGACCTTTGGAATCAAAACAATATGGGTCTTATTTATCTCCTCTACTTGGAACTCACCTCCGAGAACACTGATACAAAAGTTGGCTATATCCGT
Source organism: Hibiscus tridactylites (assembly GCA_958450335.1). Taxonomy (NCBI): domain Eukaryota; kingdom Viridiplantae; phylum Streptophyta; class Magnoliopsida; order Malvales; family Malvaceae; genus Hibiscus; species Hibiscus tridactylites. Next base: position 32,612,640 of record OY288274.1, on the reverse strand, counting down.
CCCAAGAATACCCCAGAATCTCTGATAAAAAACTGAACCTAGCCCATCCGCTCCAAAAGCTTTTAGGGGACTCATTGAATTAAGAGCACAAAACACATCGTCCTTAGTAAACGGTCGTAGAAGGGATTGGTTCATATCCGAATTAATACAAGGAGTGATACCCTGTAAAATATTATGCAGATCTGCATTGCATTCAGACGTGAAAAGTGTTGAAAAATAGTCAACAGCAATTTGTTTTACCTCAACACAATCCTCCTGGAAGGTACCATCATCAGTAACTAGTCCATCGATATATTTTTGCCTTTTCCTCTGGCTAGCATACCGATGGAAGAAGATCGTATTTCTGTCTCCATTTTTCAACCAATTCGACATTGCTCGTCGTTCCCAGAAAACCTCATCTTTATCCAACTCCAAGTTCAAATCTAGCTTTGACTCAATTAACGCACCAATTGTCTCTTCTATAACCTCCTTTTCCGAGAGCTCAGCGATGCGGGCTTGTAAATCACGGACAGTCAGCCTCTTTTCCTTTCTCAATCGTCGAAACCATTTGTCCAACCCTGAGCTAATCGTCAATAAACGTTTAGGTACAATACCCACAGAATTGGCCCATAACCGTCGAACTTCATCTTCGCACGACTCTTCAAGAAGCCAAGCCGCTTCAAATTTAAAATGTCAGATTTGTTCTGGTTGGTACAAGTTCGGTGCAGTATTAAGTAACAAAGGGCAATGATTAGAGAGAGTGTGGGAGGTGATCGAGCTGGTAATTAGGAAAAAGCTCCTCCCACGCAGATGACATCACTCCCCGGTCTAAACGCTCACGAATGTTTTTTTCAGCCGTCCGGCCCCATTCCCAAGTGTACCATGTTCCTTTATAGCCCATATCCGAAAGCCCACAGTCATCTAAGGCCTCATGAAAATTTTGCATCTGCCAACCATGACGAATACTACCACCAGATTTCTCATGCTGAAATAACAACTCGTTAAAGTCCCCAATAACACACCACGGAAAATCTGGGCAATCATTCAAACGTCGAAGAAGATTCCAAGAATGAATTCTGTTACCCACCTCCAGTGCACCATAAAATCCAGTCAGCCTCCAACAGTGTCCACCATTAGCTTCCATAATCACAGCATTGATGTGGTGTACAGAGAAAGATCGAACCGATAAACTAACAGTATCCTTCCAACCTAAACAAAGGCCTCCACTTCTACCATCCGAACTCACTTCAACCCCATTAACATAACCATATAACTTCCTCACACATTTCATCTTTATCGCCGGCAATTTTGATTCCATAATAAAAATTACCGATGGGGATAAGTCACGCAAAACAGTGCGAGAATGACGAACGGTTCAGTCCATCCCCAGGCCCCGAACGTTCCAACTCAAAATTTTCATTGAGGACGGCTGTCCCCTTTCGAGAAGCCTGCCAAAATATGAGATGAACTTCCACGTACATCATGAAGGGGAGAAACAACTGGGGGGTCTGAACACGGGCCCTTTTGCACTATCACAACTCAAAAGGGGAACATCCTCATCAACTTGGCCCATTACAACATCAAGGCCATCAGATACTGAGATTTCTTTGAGTTGGTTACTTGTATCAGGCAACGAGCTATACAAATCTCCCACCAAATTCCCAAGAGGCACAGGCCCAGAACTGGTTTGAAGCCCATATCCACTAGAGTGTTGACCACCCAACAAAATGAATTCCCCTGATGGGGCCCTTAACCCTGTCTAACCGTTTATCTGTTCATGATTGATTGGCGATAAATTAGGCGAAATATTCTCCTTCTGCGTCGATTATGCAGAGATCATGCGAGCCTGAGATTTTTCCATTCCATCTTCAACTAACCATCTACTCGGCGACGGCTGTGCACGCCGGGACGGGGCCCTAAGCGAGGCATCCCATCCTGGGCTTAATTCCATACCCCATGTAGTAAACTTCAAAGGGCAAAAACTCTCCCCATGCCCGAGAATGCCATAAAGGAAATAGAAAAGGGTCAATTTTTCATATTGGAACCAGATATAATGATGATTACCATTCAACAGAATGATCTTCTTCCTCCTTTTAAGTGGAACCCTAACATTCACACGGGCACGCAATTTCATCACTCGCTTATAACCTAAAGCAATAGCCTTTGAATCATACTCTAGAAACTGTCCAATAAAGTTACCAACCACTCGTGCCACCTTCTCCGACATAAAACCCAACGGCACATCATGGACTAGGATCCAGAAGTCGACGAAATGGAGAGGGACAGACATCAGATCTTCACCACTCTGTAAACGTTGTAGAATTAGAAGATGACTATTAAAAAACCAAGACATGGTACAACCGAAATAGGAACCGTCCTTCACCTAGATCTGATATCGAAATCCCTCCAGGGGTGCCAAACCTATGCCAGTGTGGAGCGCATCGACTGGAAATTAATAACACTAGATGTCAGGAACGATCCCACGAAACAGAACTCAAAAGGCAGCAGGGAGTCATTGGGATCCAACTCAATCTGCAGACCGTCATCCTCACCACCAGAGAGGGAAAGATTTGCAAGGTCAGACTCCACTTCAGCCATATGATCGTGATACTGGACCAGAATAGAAAAGAAAGAAACAAGAGAGAAAACGTGCTACAAGAGCAGAGAGAAAACGTGCTACAAGAGCAGAGTAAAATATCATATCATTTCTGATATTACCATGAACAGGCAGTTAACGTGTATTTTATATTTTGACACTATTTGTATTATATTATTTAGCAACAAATAAATTAAAAATGATGACAGAATTTAAGAAATTCAAAATAAAAATAACATGAAGTACATATGTATTACCATGTGTTGTCATGTTAGCATGTTACAAATTTAACACTATTTGTATTATATTATTTAGCAACAAATAAATTAAAAATGATGACAAAATTTAATAAATTCAAAATAAAAATAACATGAAGTACATATGTATTACCATGTGTTGTCATGTTAGCATGTTACAAATTTAACACTTACAATAATCTTATTACTTTTTTTAATTCTTTAATATGTAATGAAAACATAATTTTATTTCTGTTTTCGAAAAACATTTATTAACAATGCATCAAATAATTATTTATATTTTTTTAGCATACACATTTGGTCAGTTGACCAAGCAACTCATCTTTGTTCATTTTTTTTTTTTTTAGGTCATGAGTTCTAGACTCACTAGGAACATCTTTTCCTTTTCTCTAGAGTCTCCCATTTTCTTTCCTTCCCCTTTAAGTATGATCATGATTAGAATTAAGATTTGTCAAAAAAATATTTATACTTTTCTTATGATACTCAACTCTGATTCGCAGTTGGTGTCTTTTGGTAGCTTGATTTCTATTTTGTGGTTCATTTTTCGATGCAGTCAGATTTATTTATATCTATATTTTGTTCGAGTTTTTTGGTCAAATTTTTAACTTGTTCATGTATTGTCCTTGTATAATATAAATTGACTAGTTTCTTGTGTCAATGTTATAAAAAGATGTCCACATTATGTATTTAGTTTACGATAATAGTTGTAAATTCTTGTTGTAATTTTGGATATTTTCTCTTTTTAATAAAAACAAGCAGCTTCTATTTAAAAAATAATATACAAAATTATAATAATTTAAATAAAAAGAATAATAGTAAATACTAAGATTAAAAAATATATATTATGAACTAACAAGGGTTGCGTGCATTGGTAAGGCACATTCCACTCCTAAGGAGATGAAGCGAGTTCAAACCTAGAAAATGACATTATTAAGCAAGGTAGATGTGCACCTTGAACATGAACCGCAAAACGAATACACGCGCGCGCACACACAATATGTTTCCGTTTTTATTTTTCTTATTTAAATTTCCTATATCTAATGCCCTTCTTCCACGATGATCATTTTTATACATGATATAAATTTTACGGTATACTACATAAATAGTTCACATGCTATAGATCGTTCTTTTTGTTGAGCCCTTTGGCGAGAAAAATTACAAAATGATCTTTCGACTTAAAAAAAAATAAAAAGTAGTTTAGTGTCGTCAATGGAGGGATTAAAATGTTCATACAAATGGGGTTGTAGATGGCTACTGTTATCATCAATGGAGGTTTGTTTTTTAAGAAGAGAAGAAGATGAAGTTTAGGATTTAAGGGATTAAAATGTTGTAATATTTAAATATTGAGAGAAGAAATTTTAAAATTAGGACCAAAATAAAATAAAATGTAAAAGTTGAGGGTTAAATATATTATTATATATATTTTATTAATTATCATGTCATCAAATGTTTATTTTTTAACGGAATTAGACCGATTTGTTAGTCGCGATTAGTCAAGGGACCTATTTATAACTTCTCATAGTTAAGGGACTCAATAAAAAATTGAATCATGATTAGGGGACCATTTATGCAGTTTACCCTATATATTAATAGGGTTGAGATCCATTTACTCATAAAAATCAAATAGTTTTACATTGGTTTAATACCATTGAATGAATGTTAATTAATAGCTGAAGTTATCCACCTATCATTTTTCATTAATTTTTTTTTATTTTCAACTTTTATTCCAACCGTTAATCTACATTCATCTAATAATTTTAAATCAATATATTTTTTAAAAAAATTACGCTGTATATAAATTATTTATACTTGTGTTTGTAATTGTGAGCATGCAGGGAGAGGAGACTGGATGGACTCGGAAGGGACCGAAGAATCGTCCCTAAAAACTTAAAATTCATATATAATTTAGAAATTTTTATGTATTTTTTATTAAAAATATATTTTCACCCTTTTTAAAATTTTATAAGTTTACCCCCTTAAAATTTTATAGATAAGTTCCCCTAACATAAAATTATGTGTTCGTCCCAGTAGAGAGAGAGAGATTATATATATGTTTGTGAGGGTGTATATATGTGTGTTTGTCGGTGTGTGTGAGAACTCAACAAGTGATTCCGATAGAAAAGGGATATGTTCATCTGAGAGACACGAATTCAATCGCTTTGTCTACAAAGTACGTGGACATTATCAAAAAGTTAAAATATGTACGAACAAATATTACCTTGTAATCACTTTAAACTATTAAAAATGCAGTAACATAATGGGAATCAAATATTAAGGGGTTAAATTATCAAATTTAAAAAAAATAAGTATTTTATTATTATTACTTGTAGATTATAGCCATGTTTGACAATTAGCGGATAATTGATAGCGGATTACATTAACTGATACCTGATAATTGATTGCACTAGTTGAATTGACTAACGGATTGTATTAGTTGATTGTATAAAAGTGTTTGGTAAAATTAACTGATAGTTGTTTGATTATATAAACAAGCAAAATAAAATATAAGGACATGATTATATTCGATACTTATTTGAATAGATTATTAGTTATCAATAATTTTGTATCTATTAATATTAATTAGATTATAAAACATAATTTTTAATATAAATTACTAAGCATATTTGAAGGATATGTATATTAATTTATTATTTATATAATTATTTTTAATATAATTTAATTAATGGTTAAATTTAAATACAAATATAAATATGTGTGAATAAAAGGAAAAAACAAAAAGTATTAGTTAAAAATGTCACAATGTAAATATGTGAGGTTGAAGAATTAAAATAAAAATGATTAAATATAAGTTATTTGGATATTTTTATATTGTTAAGGGTAAAAGAATTTTTATAAATGTAAAACCTCCAATTTAAAAAAAAAATTATTAGAAGTTTTCCAAAATTCGAGATTTCACTCAATCCGCTATTTCAATTCACTTTTTACCAATAATTTAAATTAGTAAATTTGATCGGTTAAACCTTTAATTTTAACTCAAAACTCTAATTTTTACTCAAATATTTTTTTTACCAATCAGGGTATATATATAGGATCAACTTACACAATGTAAAACTTTCTCATCCAACGGTCTAAAAAACATATAAAACTTAAAAGTTTTTTATTGGGTAATTCCCCCATCCAACGATCCAAAAAAGATGTAAAACTTAAAGAGTTTTACATAGTGTAACTTGATCCTAACCCATATATATATATATATATATATATATGGGTTAGGATCAACTTACACGGTGTAAAACTCAATTACTTTTACACTATTTTTGGACCGTTGGATGATGGTAATTAATGGCCCAGATTATTTCCTTATCTTTTTTTCCCAAGTGATAATCTTCACATTTTTTACTGTTAATCTCATCCATACATTTCACTCATCCAATGGTCCTAGATTAGTGTAAAACTAAATGAGTTTTACACCATGTAACTTGATCCCATCCCTATATATATATATATATATATATATATATATATATATATTGTTAAAATGTGTAAAATAACCTATCTTCATTCTTCAATTATATATTTTTTACAGCTCCATTTTACGTCTCAGACTGGTGTAATTTTTTTTCTTGCTTCACTGCATTGTGTCTTCAATCTCAATTGATCTTCTTCGATTCGGTATTGGCGTTGCACGCAAATCGCTCGTTCAACGCAATGTCAGAAAAGTCTCAGGAATCCGAATCCAAACCGGAACTGAAAACAGATACGGATCCGAAGCCATTGAAAGGCAAATCAAACTCGATCCGATTGAATGAGGCAGGAAAACCAGAATCCACCACCAGCATTGCTCGTCCGGAGGTTCTTAAAGAAGAAGGCAACCGGACTTCGACGATCAGAAGGCTAAGTGATTTGCAAAGCGACGACGACGACGCAACCTCTCGTAATAGGTACTTATCAATTTATCATTATTTAATTTATAATTGTATTTATCATTATTTCTGTAAAATTCGTCGCTTAATTTACATACGTAAGATTATTAAATTTTCAAGTGATAATAAAAATTACGGTCTTTCTTATTTTAAATCCTGATGGATGGAAAAGTTGAAGAATTCTGGTTTTTGTATATCTATTGGCAATTATTGTATCTGAATTTATAAATATTTAAGTTTTATGTGTGAATAATTCGTATCCTATATAAGTTTTAGGCATTTTTATATTCGACTTATGATTGTATATTATTTTTCAACCGGTGATTCTGTTTGTGTTTGTGCTTGTAAATGATAGTACAGTTTTTTCTACATTGACTTGTATGTCTCAGTCAAGAAGGTGCCCAACAATCCTACCAAAACAATGCTGCGATTGAGTTGATCAGTAGTGTCACCGGTGCCGATGAGGAGGGCAGGTCTCGTCAACGTGTTCTTGTATATGCTGCCAGGAGGTACGGTCTTTCTTTTTTACATTGTTGTATTGGATTTGATATCTTGCTGTTCCAGAGTCTTGCTATTCCATGGTAGTGATTTCCAGTCATATTTTGTAGGTACGCCAGTGCTCTAGAGAGAAACCCGGAAGATTATGACGCTCTCTACAATTGGGCATTGGTTCTTCAGGTTTTTCATACTCAATTCACTTTGATTAACATTGTTTGTACCATCTCCACCTATTCATGTTTGGATAGAACAACAGCTTGCATAACATTGTCAACTTAAGCATATTGTAATGGTTGTAAAATGCAGCGTCAGATTATATTATATCTACACTGTTCTTATTCGGCTTGCAGGAAAGTGCGGATAATGTCAGTCCAGATTCTACTTCACCTTCTAAAGATTCATTGTTAGAGGAGGCCTGCAACAAGTATGACGAGGCGACTCGTCTTTGCCCTTCATTTCATGATGTATGTATGCTTGTCTGTGTCCATGATTGCCTTTTGCATTACAGCAAATCTATGATTTATTTCAACATTTGTTTCAATTACAAAAGACATGATGCGTGCTGAAAATGCACGAGCCCATGAGAAACTGAACACACAATTGAAACGACTTTATAGCTGTATATGTGCATAAATACATGGTTTTGATGTGATGCCATTTCTTGACAGGCTTTCTACAACTGGGCAATAGCAATATCCGATCGAGCAAAAATGCGTGGTCGGACCAAGGAGGCTGAAGAACTATGGGAGAAGGTTCTGACTATATAATTTTCGTATTTCTGTTGTAGACTTTTATATGATAAACACTAGTATTGCATGCTTTTTTTATAATCCACTTGAATGAAAGCAAAGAAGAAAGAACTATGGAAATTGGTTCTTGACTGTGGATTTTTGGTATATGTTCAATCTAGAATTTAGTTAGCACATTATCCTTGTGATAGTACTGTGTAGAAATCCTTAGCTTTTATTAAATAAATGCCTTCGTTGAAGTGAATAACAACCTTGATGTTGTGGTTTATAAAACATAATCTTATTGTTATGGTTTTGCAGGCAACAAAAAACTATGAAAAAGCTGTCAAACTCAACTGGAACAGCCCTCAGGTATATCTGAAGTAATTGTTAGTTAGAATGACACCATCTTTCATTTTTCTGTTAGTAATTTTTAGGACTTAAATCTATTTCAGGCACTAAATAATTGGGGACTTGCTCTTCAGGTAAACCATGTTTTAGTGATGCTGATATTTATAATCTACTTCATTTATCTCCATTTCGTACAAATTAAATTCTGAGCCTACTTCAATGGAGTTCTATAATGTTTTGCTTTTCATTCTTTCTTGTATTCTTTAGGAACTCAGTACTATTGTTCCTGCACGAGAGAAGCAAAAAATTGTGAGGGCTGCTATTAGTAAGGTACGGAAGCCATTTTGAGATATAAAGGTGCTCAGATGTCTATAGGAAGAAGCAGAAAAATAAAGTTGCACATTCCATTCTTACAATACCCTTTACTTTTAATGCAGTTTCGCGCTGCAATACAGTTGCAATTTGATTTCCATCGAGCTATATACAACCTTGGAACTGTTTTGGTAAGTTTGTTAGTTTTTTACTATTTCTTGTACTGGATGGCATGATCCTATTTGACCTATGATTCATTTCTTTGTCAATTAATAAGATTAAATAATGACTTCATCATCTCAACATTTCATTCAAGTGAAGCATATATCATAACTTGAAATATCTATATTTTTAATTGCAGTATGGACTAGCTGAGGATACCATAGGAACTGCAGGCTCAACAAATCCAAAAGAGGTTTCCTCAAATGAACTGTATAGTCAATCTGCTATCTATATAACAGCCGCTCATGCATTGAAACCAAATTACTCGGTAAGACATCCATGTATTTTTGGACCAGAGGTTTACTGAATAGGCTTATTGGCTATATAGGTGGCATAATTATTGGCTAATGAATTTTGCAGCATAAATTTACAAGAAAGTTAATGATGTACTTGTTTTTCTCCTTGCTTTAAAGATTTAGAGTTATGCAATTTGACTTCCCGTTTTTGTGGATACTTTCTTAGTTGGTGTTTTAAAATATACAGGTTTACAGCAGTGCCTTGAAGCTTGTTCGTTCAATGGTCAGTATTTAGTCTTTGAACTATATATTTTTAGGCTTATTCCTTTCTAAATTGATTGAATCTTATTAATTCAAAAAGAAATGTAATGGCAAGTGATACTGTGTTCATTTCATAAGAAACATGATTTTATTTAAAAAAGTGTAATGGCAAGTAGTTGCTTTCCTGTTCTGTGCCCCTCTTGTTTTTGAGTGTGTATGTGTGCAATGGAATATGATTTTTCTCAATTATTATTTTCATTTTTAAACTGGGCAGCCCACCTGGTGAAGAGATCACTCCATTCACACTTGAACGGATTAGCTGGGAAATGTATTTTCTATTATAGGTCTGACAGAAAAAATATATCTTTGACAGCTACCATTGCCCCATCTTAAAGATGGTCATCTGACTGCACCACCAGTAGGAAACACGACTGCACCTCATCGTGATTGGAGGAGAACAGAGTTCTTTTTGGATCATGAAGCACTTCAACAGGTAAAAAAAACTGATTGTTTTTTTTTCATTGTCCATGGCAAATAAATATCAAGGTTGATTTCCTTTTTTTGCCCGAGAATGGGGATTGATTTCTTCGAGCAAAAAAAATTATTTAATATATGAACTTATGTTATTGTAAGTTCCTTGGAGCCCGGAGATGTTGGAATGAATCATATAGTATGCGGAAAAATATATTTGTTGCAAGTCTCTATCATAAATTCCAGGATGCTATCCATGTAAGGCAAAATAATGTAAACTGCTACAAGGAGTCGGTTTACTGACACGTCTATGGTTGTTTATCCTTGTGACTTCCATTCCTTCCTCCACGTAGACCGTCGTTATCTTCTATTTTCCAATTGAGTAGGTCGTCAAAGTCGAGGAGAAACAAGTTTCCCGAAGCCTCTCCGGTAGAATTGCAGATGTGCCAACTGAAGAGAAAACAAGTATCAGAGTTGATATTCCAGATATTGTCTCTGTATCAGCATGCGCTGATCTGACTCTACCACCAGGTGCAGGCCTCTGCATTGATACTACCCATGGTCCAGTTTTCCTGGTAAGTGTCGTGCTTTATATTTTCATTCTAAGAAGTTCTTAAATCTTAGTAACGGAACGATATCTTTCGGTCGTACTATTAAAAAACTCGACAGCTATGCTATTTAGCGATGTATACATACAGCAATCCAGCTTCAGTGAGTATTATCTGCTCCTCTTCAGGTTGCTGATTCATGGGAATCCCTAGACGGATGGCTTGATGCCATCCGTTTAGTATACACGATTTACGCTCGAGGTAAGTCTGATGTTCTTGCTAGTATCATTACAGGCTAATTATTGCAGTGAGCTTACATTTTGTCGAGGTCGTTTGCATCTGTCTTCAATTTTGGTCCTGTGTATCATAGAAGTTTTTGGAATAATGTAAGGTTGGACAAACTTTTATGTCAAATGGTTCATTTGGCATTTCAAGTGATAACTATATTTCTTTTCTTGCTCATTTGGCATTTCTGTTCCATATTCACTAAGAGTGCAGTTTAGTTTGTTTCTTTGAAGTACTTGAGTAATGAATCTAGTCATCGACCGTGCGAGTGTCGTGTCCTCGGACCGGCATTCGAACTCATTTACTCTTCTCTTACAAACATTTTATCTCGAGTTCTCGTCTCTAAGAAGGCAGGAATTTCATGGGGATTTATTATGGCCAAGGGCTAGGATTTTGAAGCAGTGAGAATCCATACTATAGCCCTTAATCGCATATTAATCCAGAAGCAATGGTAGGAACCCTCGGGTCAGCATTGTGTGTACTTAGTTTGTGACAAACAAAAACAGCCATGTTACGATACACGTCAGTTTCACTATGAATCAAGTGGTAATAAGCAGCCACGAGTAGGGTGGGCAAAACTGACTCACTTGAAAAAATTGAATTATTCGACTCAACTCGAGGCGAAAAAATTGAAATGTAATTTCATAAACTCAAGTCGTTTCGAAAAAATTTCAAATAAAGTTTGAGTTATGAAATGAAAATTTGAATAATTTGAATTTTTTAGTAATTAGTTAATCAGTTTTCATATTCGAGTCGAGATTGTCAATTCTGCATGATATATTATGTAATCACATGTGAAAATATATATGTACAATTAAATTTGTACAGAAATTTGACTCGAATTTTTTTAATTAAATTTAAATCGTAAAATAAGACTTGCAAACTCGATTAACTCAAAAAAATTTAACTTGATTTGACTCGATCGAACGATCATCCTTATCCACAAGCATCAGCTATCAACGGCCCCAAATGCATTCTCTCCCACCAAAAAAGAAAGAACCTGATGATCGACTACTCAAAAGTTGAAATAACAAATATGCTTATTGAAAATTGTTGAAAGGATAAACGATTTATTATTAAATATATGGATAAATATTCTATACACATACGGTGAAAATTGAAAGTTTTTATAAACGACTTAATTTTAGGGTATAAGGGTTAGTTTAGAGTATAGGGTTTAGGTTTAGGTATAGTGAGTTAGAATTTAGAGATAATTGTTTCAATTTAAGGTTTAAGGTTATAATTTAGGTTTATAGGTTAAAACCTAAATTCTCACCATATTACCCTAAAACTAAACCCTAACCTATAAACCCTAAATTATAACCCTAAACATTAAATTAAAACAACTATTTCCACCTTGAAAGTTGATGCAAGGATAGATTGAGCTTCAAGACAGTAGACTAGACCTATGGGACCGTCTATTGTAGTAACAACTGGCAATATTGTTATGTAAGGACACAATTGTCAATTAGTAAAAGGGTATAGTACTGCTTGTCTAAGAAGTTAGTATATATATGTTGATGTAAGAGATTTTTGGGAATTATCGATTATCAATAAATTTCAAGCTTTAAGCTTTTCTCTTCTACAATCTTATAATCTTCTACTTCTATTAATCCTTTCTTCTATCCTCTATAATCTTTTTTTCTTCAAATCTATCAATCATCTACTCGGGTCATTACAATTGGTATCGAGAGCCATCTTTTTGATCCACAATCAACTACAATTTCTCAAACAATCACGCAATGGATGATGAAACTAAAGCTCCTAAAAGGTGGGAGGTGCAACAAGGCCACTTAAAAGAGATGTTAGATTGCTTGGAAGCCAGATGTAATGAAGATCCAAATTATTTGAAGAAAGCGTTGAAGAGGCTGTCCATAAAGGGTGAGCTAGAATCATTAAGGGTAGCATGGGAGGCTGTCACGAATGAACAGTCGAAGTCTACTGTCTATGTGTTCGATGAAATGCTTGTGCCAAATGATGAAGCTAAGGAGGTGGGTTATGGTGCAACCAAGGTGTTCGATGAATCGTCTCTGAAGACAGACAGTGAGTTTGTACGTCCTATGATCCTTGTTTCAGAGGAGGCTGTTGATGTAGGCAGCAAAAGCAAGTCGAAAGAGATGGTTGTGCAAGAGGTTGACAGAAAGTTGCTTAAAAAATAGGAAGCGATGGGTTTGCCTACATCACGAACAACAGGTGACCCTCATTTTTCTGATTCATACTCTGCTCTTCCTCAAGCCTTAGTAAATTATACTAAAATCCCTCTTGTAAGCCCACCTGAAACTGATAGAATTTTCAAGGTTCAGTCAACAAAAGATTATGATTTCAGGGACCTAGGAATACATGTGGAACACCTTCAATTGCTCCAACTCAAGTTATCAAAAATACATTTAAGATGTTTTGAGGTTTTGAAAAAGAACATCCCCATTTATCACGACACAGGATGGAAGATGGATAACTATGAATTGAGAAATGCAAGTATTGGATTGAATTCAATTCTGCGAATACACCTTGAAAACACTCACAACAACGTTTGCAATTTTGATGATAGCATAAATGGCCGAGAGTCAAAACCTTCTAATTATTTATATGGTCATTTTGTTCAATTGCTTTTAGTTAAGATTGGGGATCCTGCTGAAGTTTTTCGTCTGATTTTACAACAGGAAATTGAGCTGACGTTTGCAATTTTAAGTGTGAATTATGCTGGAATTGATGAGAGCCTCCTTAGTCAAAAAGATAATTATTTTTTATTATGAGAACATGAGGCAGCTTTTGACATTGAATGTTCTTATACATGGACTTGAAATTGATATTGCAAAAATTCTCAAGCTAGCGTGTGTGAAGCTTATGACCTTGCATGTTGAGAGAGTAATGGAGCTATGGACTTTCTCTAGAAAATGTTTGTTTTTCAAGGGTGATGGAAAACCACCGGAGGTTAAGAATGCAAGGTTAGAGTCATTTACTCTTGAGCAGGAATTTGCTTATCCATCTATGTTTGTCATAGCAATGCAAGCTGTAGATAAACTTAGTTTTGAAGGTATTGCTTTTGTCATGAGCAATGATGTACGTGAGAAGGTAACAACAATGGAGCAAGTAGTGAAACCGAAAAAAACACCCAACCTCGCTAAGGTGGATAAATTTCGAAAGGAGCTGCTAGTTGATATATTACTTGCTTTATGTGGGTATGAGATATCTTACAAGATAACGAGCAGCACATACTCCTTGAATACACTTCTATTATTGTCTTCATTTTTTGATTCTTGGGGACAAGGATCGTTTGAAGGAGGGAGGAATGTCATAACAAGAAGGAAAGCCAAAAAAGGAGGCAATCAAGATGGGGCACGATTGAAAGAGCATGAAGATCTTAGAGTTAATCAAATGGCAGAGCAGCTCACTATGACATTTCAAGGGGCAACACTTGAAGCCAACATTCCACTGTTCGATTCACATCAGTACTATACAACTATGCAACAGCTTATGCAGAATCCGAATGAAATTGGTTTGAATTGGGCAGCAAGAGAAGAAGAGTCATCGAAGATTTCAAACGTAACTACTGATCAATGCCAACAATGTCAAATCACTGCTCACATTTTCAACAATCAACAACTTGCAAATACAACAAAATTTTTCAGTAAAAGATCTTTGAAAGAGCAAGGGGAATTTGTGATTGTCTACAAGAGGAACCCTCTAGATAGCATACCAATGAGCGCTGCTAATGGTTCAACTGTGCGAGTTGGATATGTTGAGGCAAGTCATGGGGAGGGTGGTACAAAGACTTTAAGACAATTGCAAGATGAGGAAGATGATTCTTGGGGACAAGAATCAAATGCAGTTGGGGGTATTGTCATGACCCTGGATGGAATTATAATGATGCTTGATATCTGGAAAGTTGATGCAAGGATAGATTGAGCTTCAAGACAGTGGACTAGACCTATGGGACCGTCTATTGTAGTAACAACTGGCAATTTTGTTATGTAAAGACACAATTGTCAATTAGTAAAAGGGTATAGTACTGCTTGTGTAACGAAGTTAGTATATATATGCTGATGTAAGGGATTTTTGGGGATTATCGATTATCAATGAATTTCAAGCTTTAAGTTTTTCTCTTCTACAATCTTATAATCTTCTACTTCTATTAATCCTTTCTTCTATCTTCTATAATCTTTTCTTCTTCAAATCTATCAATCATCTACTCGGGTCATTACAGATATTAATCCTAAATATATTATAAATTTACGATGAAATTAAACTTGACCACGTTAATTAAAGATTGAGATGAATAAGCACCACACGTCGTGATTATAGGGACAAACGACGATAATTAACGTAGTGAAAAAGTAATAAATAAATAAAAAAGATGATAATTAACTTCTAGTTCGCCGTCTAGCTCAATCTTATCTTCAATTGTCTATAATCTTTTCTTCAGTCTTCTAAATTCTTTCTCTTTTTTTTCTTAACCTATATTTTATTTCGGTTCGTAACACTTCTCTCTTGTTAGGGCAATTGATCTCCTCTTCAAATGACATTAATATGATATTTTTAAAATGGACTTTGTTGATATGGTATTATCTTGTAATTTCTTAACTTTGTATCAATTCATTAGAGTATCTTTCATTAAGAAAATGTAAAATACAGTAGATATGACCGAACTTCAAGCGTTATATTATTTATATTACTAAACTTTCAATTGCGTCAATTGCAACATTAAACTATTATTTTATGTTGAATGTTACCATTATACCATTAACGAGACAATGACTTAAAAATCAAACCAAACAATGTCGACTATTTAATGTACAAAATATATTTAACACAAACAATACTACAGTTAAAATTCGGCAATATCTGATGTAATTTGCCTTTAAAAAGATTTAAGGACAATTACTTTTGTGATGGGATGGGAGTCAGAGTTGGTCAAATGTTAAGTAAACAACAAACGGTTAAGCCCACCGCAAGCAGAAAGCAAGTAAGCAACAAGGCAACAACAGCACGCAGGCCTGGATCTCCATGGTTGTCAATTTCCATGATTTATCACCCTTCCCAAAAATGTTAGACCCTCGAGAATTTTTCAAGTTTTAACCTTTTTCGTTCCTTCCAAATATCGTGAGCCCACCCGCCTCATGTCACCGGCAGCAACCACCGAACCATGATCAGCCTCTACTCTTCATGTTCTTCGTTTTCTCTCAAGCTTCCTCTCACGCCCTCTTCGATTTCAAAGCTTAAACCCGTTCGCCTCCTTTCAAAAACCCAGAAAAAGGTGACATTTTTTACTTGATTTTCCTTTTCTTTTGTTATTTTTTTATTTCTTTTTATGTTTTGGTTGTTGGGTGTGGGTTGTTACAGAAGAAGATTAAGAGAGGAATATGCAGGGCGGAGTTCTCGCCTGATGCACCCCTCGCTGCCGCAATCGGCGTGTGTATGCTGAGTTCCCTGCTGCTTCCCGTCACCGATTCTGGGGATGAAGATGGCGGTGGTTCGGCTATCGACGCAGGGGATACTAGGGTTGCGGTTATGGGGATTATCAGCTTTATCCCTTACTTCAATTGGCTGGTTAGAAACTGAAAATTTTCATTTTCTTTTGAACAAAAAATGGGGGTTATGGGCACTGTGGAGCTTCCTTGTTAAATTTTGAAGTACTTAAACTTGTATTTTCACCTTTTTCTTGGTTTTTTTATTTGATAGAGCTGGGTTTTTGCTTGGCTTGATACCGGGAAACGCCGCTACGCCGTGTATTCAATTGTGTACTTGGCTCCTTACCTCAGGTATCGCTTTTATCCGACTGCTAATTAAGTCATCCCATTGCCATGATCATCTGATGTAATGCAAACTTCACCGTCTTCCTAGTTTCATTTAGACAAATTTAAGAGGTGTTACCGTCTCTGTTAGGAACGTTTTTCGGGTTGTGATTGTGAAAATATTGAGCTGAGTGTCTTAAGTTTGGATTTGGGATTGGGAATCTCTCCTCATCTCCATACAAGGGTGAGAGATGGTAGGATTGTTTCTAACTCCCTTAACCCAGGGTGGTGTCTCTCTCTCCCGGAAACTTGGTAATTATGTATGATTGTTTTAGGAACATTTCTTGGGTAAATTTTAATCTTGTTGATGTTTCGAATCTTATGGTGGCTATGTTTCCACAATGTTTTGGCTATCTTTAGAAGATAATGAACTAGAATGCCAGCTATCGGTTAACTTGTTAAGCTTTTTTTACTTGGAAAGGAAATCCAACTAGAGATAAGCTGCCCATTAGCATTGTGGCATTGGTAAAACTGGAACAAAGAGGCAACCCCTCTATCTTCTGCATATCTTGCTCATCGACATGGCACGGACCACCAAATCTGTATTCAGGAATAGTAATGCTTTGTAAAAATGCAGGATTCGTTAAGTGAAAGATGCTAGCCTTGTAGTTACGATCATATAGGCTAATTGACTGCAAGTTGAATAAGCTTTGTATTGTTTATATCTGTTGAAGCTTTTAGATTCAAATACGGCCATAAAGAATGAGGTTCTTTTTTTCTTTTCACCATAAGTTTTAACCTTTTCCGAGCTTCAATGTGGTAAATTTCGTTGCTTAATTTGATAAACCTAATGTGTTTATTTCTGTACTTTCTTTTCTCCTTTTAAGAACCCATTTCTCTTATATTCGTTGATACAACCTTCTCTTAATTATAATGTAATTTCTCCCTTTGCACCATTTCTCTATCTCACGTGGTTATGCTCCCAACTCCTGATGTTGTATTTGTGATTGACCAAAAAAGAGAAATAATAATAATGTTGTATTTGTGGGAAATTGCATAAAATTGAGACTTCGGGTACTTCCGTGCTTTCCTTGCTTTCATGAACTAACAGTTGGATTTTCTTGAACTTTGGATATTTTCGGTTAAAATGCAAGTTGACAGGGTGTGTGGATTTAATCATGCATTTTCCCGTCTTAGCAGGTCAAGTTTGTCACTTTCCCCAGAAGATAGCTGGCTTCCTATTGCCAGCATAATATTTTGCATTGTTCATGTCCAGGTACAAAATCTATCAAGATCATCTCATAGTTAATATCGGTAAATATGTCACGATGCCTCATATATTCACGTTGCTGCCTTACCTGATGATGTTCCTTTATTCATCAATGATTTATGGACCCCCGAACTAGTATGGAGCTGCAACATCACTATTCTAGTTTGTGGTTGATTTTTTAGTTTAAGCTTATAGCATTTTGAGTGTCATGCTTGTCGTTGCAGCTGGAAGCAAGTATAAAAAATGGTGATATTCAAGGATTTCAGATATTTAACTATGCTGCTAAGCGTCTTTCATCAAGGAGTAAAGTGGAAGATTCACATTTCGATGGACATCAGGAACCCGAGGTATTGGGGTCTTGAGAGTTGAAACCCTTGAGAATATCTTTTATCCTGTTTCGAGAATCATGTTTTATATATGATAGAAGCTATGTTTTTTTTTTTTTTAAATTCAGATGAGAAAAGCAGAACGTAGGAATTTGCCTGACGCTGAAGAACAAGCAAGGAATGAGATCCGGAAGTGGGGAATCCCTAGGAATCTTGATGAACAGTTGAATGGAGATTGGGATAATGATGATGATGGAAGTGAGCATTAGAAAGTGGTCCATAAATCAGCTTCCTTGATTGTAATATGTTTTATTATCCTCTGGTCTTTTTTCTGTTAATGGAATCTTTGTTGTAAACTCATGTCAAACATGATCCGTCTGTCCAAATTACGAAAACCCATCTTGGTTCGACTCCTGGATAGGTGTACCCGGTTTACGTACTGCGTCATGTCTAAAACGATTATTTATCTTTTCAGAAGCATTTTTGACAATCTCAAACTAAATAATTCAAAATTATTTTTCTATTGCAGCAATTAAGCAATGCTAGTTGGCCTTAAAACTCGAGTAACAATTAAATTCGATTACCAAAATCTATGTTTTACATTTGGATTACTAATGAAAACCTGGATAAAAGAGATTTTCATTTAACCAACCACTCCCATACAAGTCAACATTCTTTGATCCGTTCTTCTAGATTCTGATTGTTGCAGATTTTATAGCTAAACATGCTTCCTCGAACCCAGGCGCTCTTGTTACTTCTGATGTCCCCAGCAGTGATCTACTTGACGAGACTTCCACGGCCCCCCTCATTTACGTTTAAGAGGCTTCTAATGTAATGGCTTCGGCCATCTTCATCATTCCCCCCAAAAAATCCATACTTAAGGATTGGATTACTCACCGAAATTTGCATTAGCTTCCCCCAATGTTCATTGGAGCCTTTAAACAGTTGAATATCCAGCTAAAGTCATCAAGTTTTGAACATCAAAGTGAAAAAGTGAATGCAGTATCAAAGTTGGATCAAGAGACGGATGAGTTGAGGTGTTTGTTGCTCCTGTTTTTCCAATGAAACTGAAACAAAACTCTAGTAACTGCTGCACAAGAGGAAGAAATAACTTATTATATAGGCTACCTTATACTGCAAGCAAAAGGTCGATGGGAATGCCTCCACCACAGCAAAATAGATCAGTTAAGGTGGTTTTGAGGGGAAAGCGGAGTTTGTGGTTGTGTGTTGATGTTGCTTTGTTGGACGTTATTGTAGCAAACTCTAATTGTAGCCTGTAGGCATTAGTTACATTAGAACAGTTATAGTAATGCTACTTGTAAACATTAGAACCCCGGTTCATTAGCTAAACATGCTGAAGAAGGCTATGTCATATCTATCCGTCTTCTCCACTAAACCATTTTGATGTAAAAATATCAGTTTCAGAGCATAGATGTGAATTCAAATATATTAAAAAAAAGGGATAATAAATATACAATCTTTACAATTTAACAAGTTCAGGGAATGTTCTAGTTTTGTGTAATCCATTAAATCTTTTTTAATTTTAATGATTAAATACAATTTTCGTTTACGTTCGCCAATGGCGCATCTAGTGTAGTGGTATCATAGTACCCTCCCACGGTACTGACCGGGGTTCGATTCCCCGGATGCGCATTTATATTCTTTTTTTGTTTCGGCAGAAAAGAAGTCCAATGAATTGGGCTACCAAATTGCATCTTGGGTTAGTCCGTATATCTTAATGTAAATTTGAAAATAAGCCCAATCAATCAAAATAGGGATTTCCTTGGCTTAAGAAAATTCCAAGGAAATTCCAATCGAAACAACAAAATGGTTTGGTTAAGAAAATAGGGATTGGGAAGTTGAGTGAGAGAATGATGAGACTTGCCTGTACCATCACTTGTCTAGACCGGGTAAACTTCTCGAGACCCGATATCGTTAGATGAATTTAAATTGATTTTCAACTGAATCAAAAATAAACTGAAATAAAAAAAATATATTAAAAGAAATCAAGTAAAATAGGATGTGAACTATTGACCAACCTAAAATCAACCGACCTGACCCGATAACCGAATAAAATCATCACACTAAAAACGAATCAAACCTAAACCTAAACTGACTCGAATGACCCGTTTGCCACCTATAAACAATCATGATTTTCACTTCCTTTTGGAGGCAAATCCCTCTATTATGGACCCTTTCACCATATCATTTTGCTTTGACTTTATCAAACCATGTGCTCTGCTTCTCAATCACACCCCACCTTCCATTTCCTCATACCTACAACTACAGCAACTCTTTTTTCTATACTCATCCATTTTACGGTCCGAGAATAATCTTGTTCGGGACGGAACGGTGTTCGTGTAAAGTCCTTCCCACAATAATAACTCCAAGATTTGAGTTTGGCTCAAATGTTTGGAAAAGAAATTGATATTTAGATGAAGGTGGGAAGGTTGAGAGGTCAATTTGATATAGCTTGTTGTGACTATGACATGTTGATTCAAGTGCAATGGAATACATTTGTTATCTAATTCTGATATTTAAGTTCAAGTAATATAAATACACATTCGGTACACCTTCAACAGTAAGCTATTTCCCGTATCGCTCTACGATACATAACCATTGTTAACTTGATCTGCATTCTGCAATCTCACGGACATCATTTGTTTTGTGTGTGGAAAAGAGAAATCAACACAACAAAAAAGCCCTAATGCAAGGAATCATTATGATTAGCCAGCTGTTTATTAAGATTTGGTATTTACTGGTTTGTTTAATTGAGTTTCACCTTGACTAAAGAACACCATCATTTCTTCCACCTACGGGTTAATTAATTTAATATTAGACATTGAAATTGCTGATCAAAATCATATTATCTACACATATAGGATATTGAGTGCACCCTATCATGTACTTCTTATCTGTGTTTTTATGTGCGTTCGAATCGAATACGTGTACTTCAAGCAAAATGAAGAGACGGAGCAACATAGTTCCAAATGTATGTAGATTGTAGAGGAGCTAATTGATCCATGCAAAGACTGATCGCTACAACAACATCTGCTTTTGCAAGAATGAGGTGACAGAACTTAGTGCATTTGACTTCTGTGCTATTTGCTAATTGACGTTGCATTTTCATCATTCTTCTACAAAGCTTTCGAGTAGTTTCCGCACTACGTTACTCGGATTCAGACGTGATTTATATTCGAAAAATCGGAACTATATTTGTCATTTGAAACAGTGAGCTTGGCACCCTATAAATCCACATTCATTTCACCTCCATTTTAACAGCATCCAACATGGGTCCTTGCGCTAAAACCATGATTCTCCTTCTCGTATTAGCCGGTCTCGATCCATTTATCGGTGAGCAAACATTTCAAAGCATTCAAAGTTCAAGTAATTGATTAAAGTTTTCAGACAGTTCTAAAGATTGTCATATTCTGCAGGCAGAGTCAAGGGATTGGATCATGGTGCAAACCCTGCAACTAATGAAGTAAGTTAAACAGCAAATACACACACACATATATATAACTTTTTGTATCTGTCATAACATAAACATGTGTAATTTCATAACTTTATACTGACTAATTTCACTATAAATTAATGTTAGATATGGATATCTGTCCGATACGAGTATGTCCGTCAAAGAGTATCATAACTTTTCTAAATATATATATTGGATGCTTTGAACTTTGAAGGGCGTGATTCAAGTGCAGACGAGGAAACTGAGACTAGATGTGGATGTCCAAAGGGACTATAATCCGGTCACCTCGAACCCGAAACACGAACCCGGACCGCCCCGAGGGAAACCCGGAACAACATCAGCCGGAGGTGGCAGGTGAACTTAAAAAGTAGAAGGCCGTTGAGGAAGTACTAGAACGTCCCTGTATTACTAAAAGATGATATTTGATGGGGTTTGAATTTAAAATTATTACTCCATAGTTAATGGTATAATAATAAGTTGATGTAGCTTCCGTTGTTCTGGTTGTTGAAGAATTATTAATTGCTTTCAAGCTATGAATAAATCTGTAAAAAAAAAATAATCCGTGTTCGAATGACAAATTTCATGCATTACAGCAATTAAGAAACATGAATGAATCGAGGGGGTCTGAGGCAGTCATACCTCATAAAAACCTCAAATTCATGTACTTTTAAAATTTTCAAATCTTATATAATTTTACTTTTGACATCTAATATAAAATCAACATATCTTAAAATTAAGGATACCAGAATCCAAAACTGGGTGGCATTTTCTCAGCAAGAGCTGGCAATATATACTTCCAGCTCCATGGTCCTTCAATTGGTATAGGATATGGTTATTAAAATTCTAATAAACAAATATATTAGTTACATTGTCACGTGCTATGCATCTGCGAAGAGGTAAAGACTAGTCCATCCTCGAAGACAAGGGCGAGGTCCAGTCATGGCGGTGCTTTGGTGGACTGAGTTTGTAAAAAATGAACTATATTCCGCAGCTTTATGAGTGCATCGTTTGTGCAACCTTAACCTTGTGGCAGGTGAGGTTAATTCAGAAAAATCTTGAAGCATAGGTAAGGTTGGATGTTTGTGCTAAGAATGTCTGGGAACAAGCATGAAATTAGCAGTACCTACACATTCTTTTTGATGATGCGTCTGGTAGGGTGCAAATAAATGGTAAGGGGAAGTTGATTTCTTGGGTGCAAATAAATGGCAATTGGCAAGGGAATGCCCCATTCTTGCTACTGCATGGGATTTACTGCTTTTCACCTGCTTTCTGTAGGTTGGGGTTCATTTTGTTTTTAGAATTCTAAAAGATCAAAATGAACGTGCTTTTAAAGTCTACCCGTATACTTTACTCTAAAATAAAATAAAATTTGCAGGAGAGTGTTGAATTTACTGTTTTATCCTGGCGTTAAAGTAAACCAATAATGTCCACTGACCTCAAATCAAACCTTCCTCTCACAACACTGGTGGCTTTGTGCTAATCTTAATTATTTTATTCATTTCTCTCCTTTATCAAATCATCCAGGTTTTCTTTCGTCTCCCAAATCATTTTTCTTTATCCACTAATGCCGGGTCTCAAATCTCCACCCGACGCTCCTCCGCTAAGGATTACGGTGTCGGAGCCGCCGTCTCAGAATCCACCTCGGACACCGAACAAAAAGCCTCCATCGCCTTCACCTTCCCGATCCAAGCCTTCCCCCGCCCGCTCCGCCAAGAAACCTCCGCCCGACTCACCCAACCCGGATGATTCATCGCTCGATAACCCGGATCTCGGCCCTTTTTTGCTCAAATTGGCCCGTGATACCATCGCTTCCGGTGAGGGTCCCACTAAAGCATTGGACTATGCGATTCGAGCGGCGAAGTCATTCGAGAGATGCGCCGTGGAAGGTGAGCCCAGTTTGGATCTGGCGATGAGCTTGCACGTGCTGGCGGCGATTTATTGCAGCTTGGGGAGGTTCGATGAGGCGGTTCCGGTTCTGGAGCGGGCGATTCAAGTGCCCGATGTGGAACGCGGCTCGGATCACGCGTTGGCTGCTTTTTCGGGGCATATGCAGCTGGGGGATACGTACTCCATGCTGGGGCAAGTGGAGAAGTCAATTGGGTGCTATGAAGAAGGGCTAAAGATTCAGATCCAGGCTCTGGGAGAGACCGACGCTAGAGTTGGCGAAACCTGCAGGTTATCTTACTATCCCTTTTAATTATTTATTATTCTCAGTATTTTATAGGATATTTGAGATCTTTTGTGTGTTTATGTTAAATAGTGAAGGCGCAGATTTGTACTTTTTGGGATAGAATTAACGGGCATTGTTTCAATCATATATGTAGCAAGTTGCAAGCTGTTTGCTTCTTAGTATAATATGGTTTATTGTCACCGTAATTAATGGATGATTATGGCTTTTAACTTTAAAAGCAGGGATGTTATTGAAGGTTCAGTACTAGTTAGATTTACTTATTTTTCCTTGCAGAGATTGTTGGTGTTAGATTCGTTCTGTTTCTGGGTTTCCGTAGATTGGTTGTGTTTGTTTTGAGTTTGAGTTTTTGTTCATGATTAATGGAAATGATAGGTACTTGGCTGAGGCCCATGTTCAAGCAATGCAATTCGATAAAGCTGAAGAATTGGCCAAGAAAACTCTTGAAATACATCACGCTCACAGTGAACCTGCATCACTCGAAGAGGCAGCCGACCGCAGGTTGATGGCACTCATATGCGAGGCTAAGGGAGATTACGAAAAGGCCCTTGAGCACCTTGTCCTAGCCAGCATGGCAATGATTGCCAATGGACAAGAGAATGAAGTAGCTGCTATTGATGTCAGCATTGGGAATATTTACATGTCTTTATGTCGCTTTGATGAGGCTGTCTTCTCCTACCAGAAGGCACTAACAGTGTTCAAAGCATCCAAGGGTGACAACCACCCTCAAGTTGCCTCTGTCTTTGTACGACTTGCGGATCTATACCACAGGACTGGAAAGTTCCGAGAATCAAAATCCTATTGCGAAAATGCCTTGAGGATCTTTGCCAAACCCGTGCCTGGAACCACAGCAGAAGAGATAGCTGGTGGGTTAACAGAAATTTCGGCCATATATGAATCGGTGGATGAGCCCGATGAGGCATTGAAGCTCTTGCAGAAAGCAATGAAGTTGTTGGAAGACAAACCCGGACAGCAAAGCACCATTGCAGGAATCGAAGCACGGATGGGGGTGATGTTTTACATTCTTGGGAGGTATGAAGAGGCAAGGAAGTCTTTCGAGAGTGCAGTAGCGAAGCTTAGAGCAAGCGGGGAGAGGAAGTCGGCCTTCTTTGGAGTCGTGTTGAACCAGATGGGCTTGGCTTGTGTGCAGTTATTCAAGATAGATGAGGCTTGTGAGTTGTTCGAAGAAGCAAGAGCAATACTCGAGCAGGAATGTGGCCCATGTCATCAAGATACTCTGGGAGTATATAGCAATCTTGCAGCAACTTATGATGCTATGGGAAGGTAACTGATATTTTAAACCACCATGCACAAATTCCATTCAATCTATATCTTATGATCCATTTTACTCCTCTCGTGTCGTTAAATATTTATAGCGTTCTATGGAGATGCAAGTAGGATGACTTTGATATGCTTTTATGGTACAATGCATTTTATACTGTTTAAATCAAGAATTCAATTATTCATCTTCTGGTTTAAAAATCAGGGTTGAAGATGCAATTGAGATATTAGAGTATGTAATAAAATTACGAGAAGAAAAACTCGGAATTGCAAATCCGGATTTCGAAGATGAGAAGAATAGGCTGGCTGAGCTCCTAAAAGAAGCAGGCAGGTCACGCAACAGAAAAGCCAAAAAATCACTGGAAAATCTCATAGATCCGAACTCAACGAGGACGGCGAAGAAAGAGGGGACGAAAAAATGGGGTTTCAGAATTTGAAGGCATTATTTTCCAGGTCGTATTTACAACATATATTCCACATTCTGTATAGTGTTACAGGT
Source organism: Hibiscus tridactylites (assembly GCA_958450335.1). Classification (NCBI taxonomy): domain Eukaryota; kingdom Viridiplantae; phylum Streptophyta; class Magnoliopsida; order Malvales; family Malvaceae; genus Hibiscus; species Hibiscus tridactylites. Next base: position 32,587,241 of record OY288274.1, on the reverse strand, counting down.
TGTAATTTTATTGAGTATTCCTGTTTTTGGAGGTTTAAGATTTCATATATTTTTTTAACATTTTTACTATTGTTATTTGTGTTATTGAATGGCTGTGATGTGCTGTTGAAATTTGGAAAGAAGAATGTTCATTTGAGTGAATAAATTTGTGTTATTCTTAGCTGAAAGCATGTTGGAATTTGGAAAGAAGATTTCATGACAATAAGGAGCGCATGAGTCGGGGAAACTGCCTCAATACTTGTAATTTCACTCGTCAAAACTCAAGCTGCAAGGCATAACGAAGACAATTCTGGATGGCCTATAACTCAGCGTTCACAACCGAACACCTTAACAGCATTATCATCAAGGCTCACTATTCCATCTACATTGATCTTGATCCAAGTAGCAGGCGGTCATTGCCATCAAACACTTTAACATATATTTTAAGTTTATACATTAATATAGTATTATAATCGTAATAATATATAACATAATGAAGTATATTATAAATTTATAAAAGGAGCTCAACCCATGTTTAATATTGTCCTAAATTTTTTGTCCAACTCCATATTCAGGCTTACTATTTTTATTTAAATTTTTTGAAATTTTGATGTGCTTTAGCCTTTTAAGGCTTTGCTTGGTTGGGTAGAAAAGAGAGAGGTAGGAAGGAGGGATGAAAAAATTAAAAAATATAAATTTAATAGTTGCTTTGTAGAGTGAAAAATTGGAAAGGAAAGAAAAGAGGAGGGGTTGTTGTTTTTCTTACTCCTATACAAATAGTTTTCTTTCTAAAATTGAGTGGAAAATAAAATAAAAAAGTGAAAACTACCATAAAGTCAATATTATTGATATAATAATATTTTGTTCACTTTAGTCTATAAAATATTCATTATGATTTTATTCTTGTTTAATTTCGTCCCTAAAAATTTTATTTAACGTAAAATTTACCCTCATAGGTTTTAAATTTTATTATTAAAGTCAATATTATTGATATAATAATATTTTGTTAACTTTAGTCTATAAAATATTTATTTAATCTAAAATTGACTCTTGTTTTTTTCTTCTTCTATTTTTAATAATTTTATCTAATAATTTTGCTATGGTTTTATTTTTTCAATTTAATCCCTCAAATTTTATTTAATTTGAAATTGACCTCTATTAATTTCTATTTTATAATTTAATCCAATACTTTATAATTGCAAACTTTACGTTTTAGTCACTAATTTTATAATTACAATTAAGGACTCGTTTTAGCTCGGATTAACATGAAGCTTGGTCTATATTTTAATGATTATATTGATTTCATAAAGGAAAATTTAATTTTACTTTTTCAAAATCTGACCCTTGTTTTTTATGATTTTTTTAAAAATGTCCATAAACTACTTATTTTTTTGCAATTAGCACTCTATTTTAAATTCGATTTCAACAAGAATTTTAGAATTAATAAATATAAAACGACCTGAAACTGAATTTTTAACTTAAAATCCAACTTATGAATTATTTACATTTTAGTCCCTAAATTTCAATTCAATTAAGTTTACTTCGATTTGAACTTATTTTTATTAGCAAAACAGAGGAATAAGATGTTTCTACTTATATTAAACTTGTATTTAAGTTTTGAATGTTTTGGGGTTTAAATATTTTAAAATTACCAAAATGCATTTTTGTTAAATCGTTTATTTTTCTAAAGTTTTTAAATGTTTATTTTCTCGAGTGATTTTAGTAAATTGTTTCCTCTTTATGTTCATGTTGGTTGTTTGCTTTCATGTGATCGAATATGCTTGTATTTTAAAATATATTTTTAGGCCACAAATGGGTCATTTGTAGCATTCGATATTCATGCTGGATTCGTTTGTACCAGGTATTAGGTGTTGCATTGATAGTGAAACTCTCAAGTTTAAATTATAAAAATTAGAAATAAATAGAGATCAATTTTGATTAATTAAAATTTTATGGACAAACTGGACAAAATAAAACTATATTAAAAATAATGGACTAATTATTAGAAATAAAAATACATATAGGACAATTTTAAATTAAAAAAATTAGGGATTAAGTTGAAAAAAATAAAACTATATTAAAAATATTAGTTAAATTATAAAAAATTAGAAATAAATAAAAGGTTAATTTTAGATGAAATAAATTTTTTAGGGAGTAATTGAATTAAAATAATCATATTAAAAATATTTGACTAAATTATAAAAAATTAAAAATGGATTATAGTTTTCATAGCTTAATTTTATTTCCTCTCATCTTTTATTATACCAAGCAATAGAGAGAAAAGAAACTTATTTTCTTTCTAGTTTTCTTTTGTAGCCAAAATTACGAGTACTCATTATATATACACCGAGTCATAGGTCGATATTTTTAGTACTAGGAGACCAGGGTGCCCGGTTATGAACACTCTGACAATATGTTAGATGGATCTTTATTTTTTTAATAAAACTCGTCATACCAACCAATTAATTCCTTCAAACATATATTTAATCGAAAAGTAATTTTTTGGGTGCCAAAAACATAAATAAATTAAAAAATGGGATAGTTGGATAAAATAACCTCAACAGATTCTCCCATAAAGAACCCCCGTAAACGGAGAAAAACTACATAAATGGTTATCGAACTTTTAGGGCAGATTTATTTTGGTCACCGCACTTTTAAAATATTCGATAAGGTTACCCAACTTTTAGTTTGAATTAGATATAGTCACCGAACTTTTAGTTCGCATTCAATATGGTGCTTCTCGTTACCTCCCGTTAACATTTCGTTTTTCCTTAATAAAATAGGTAAACTACACCAATAATCACTCAACTTTATTCTCACTCCTATTTTGGTCACTAGAGTTTAAAAATTTTCAATTTAATAATTTAACTTTCGAATTATTCATATTTGGCCACTCTCAAATAACATGTTTATACAAATAGAAAAATTCGATTAATCCTTAAAAATATTTTGGTTAATTGGTAAATTCAAATTATTCAATTCTTGATCTTATATTGTACTAATTAAATCAGATAATCGGTTAACCAATAAACCGAAATATTTGATTCTAGAAGTGATTTTTTTACTTTGTTTATTGAAATATCAAATATGATAATATGGTAAATCTAATGATTGTTCGGTTGTGATAAAAGTATAAAAACAACTAAAAAGTCAAAAATTGAAAATTCACAGCTATTAATCCTACCCAAAGCCATTTTTTTAAAAATAAAATGGTATCAAAATCACTAGACTATAAGATATTGTAATGCATAAAATTTAGAAATATTGTATATAATACATTAGATCGGTTAATCAATTTTGCTTAAAACTGTGAACCGCAATCGAATCGAAATAATTTATTTTAAAATTTTGTATCGAAATCGGGTTCGATTAATCCTTAAAAATTATTTTGGTTAATTGCTAAATTCAGATTATTCAATTCTCGATCTTTTATTGTACCAATTAAATCAAATAATTGATTGACCAATTAATTAAAATATTTGATTCGAGTAATATTTTTTTACTTTGTTTATTAAAATATCAAATATGGTAATATGATAAATTTAATAAGAAAAGTAAAAAATTGTTACCCGGATTTTTTTAAAGATTAATCAAAATTTTCTATTTGTTAAACTCTAGTGAACGAGATAAGAGTGAGAAAAAATTTGGGTGATGATCGATGTAGTTTACCCATTTTTTATTAAGGAAAAACAAAAATTAACGTGGACAGTATTGAATTCAAACTAAAAATTAGGTGACCTTATCAAATATTTTAAAAATAAGGTGAACAAAATGAATCTGCTCTAAAAGTTTGATGACTATTTATGTAGTTCACTCTATATATAAAGGTGCTCAAAATACTCAAATCTGGAAAACTTAAACCCCCCCACTTCCTCTACCCTTGCTTGCAGGTGGCCCTTTGATCCTCATCAAATCTTTCCCTGTTTAGCAATTGCAAAGTCCGGCAATAATATTCATTCAAATCATCTTTTAATTTCAGCCTCATCTCCTCTGATTTTTATTTTAAAAAGTAATTTCCAGGTGCCCTAGTTTCTCCTACTTGAAAGGTAATAGGCCGATGGTTTTATTTCGATAATCTGATTTCCCTTTTTCTCTCTCTATAATTTCTGTTATTTCATTCGGGTATTCTCATAAAAGATCATAACTTTTTTGGTATTAGATTCCCAATAGGGAGAATCTGGATTGAACTCGCGGCATGCAACTCGTGAGACGCCGCCGTTGTTGTTCTTAGTCGACAAAATTTGCGGTATTTTCTCTTTCCTCAGATTTCTTATCTGTTTGTCGATTTAATTGTGAACCAAAAAATTCAGATTTGTTTTTAGATAGTGTGAAGATATTTTTTGCGTTTGTTTGCTTAGTAATGCAATATCAAAAATTTCAAATTTAGGAAATTTGATTTCACTCGGTGTTTAGGTTTGTTAATTGTGAGTGAGTGAGCTTAGTTAGGTTTTAGAAATCCGATTACCCTTTTCCGAGAGATCATTTAGCTTTTAGAAATATGTGGTTGATGAGTTCTTGACATTGTTGTGTGCTTCTGTTGATTTCAGGGGATTACATTTACAAGTGGCAATAACACGTTTTGGCCTTGTGAGCTTATAAATCTTTGTTTTCCTTTTACAGTAGGCTTTATAACTAGGTGTCTATAGTCGACTCCGTAAAGCAAAGAAACCATGGGAGATGGCAATAACAGCTCGGGTAGAGGCATGGCAGCCAACAATACTTCATCTGGTAACAGTGGGAAGCCGGAGTGGCTGCAACAGTACAATCTGCTCGGAAAAATTGGTGAAGGCACTTACGGTCTTGTTTTTCTTGCAAGAATCAAGTCTCTGACAAATCGTGGGAAATGCATTGCCATAAAGAAGTTCAAGCAGTCCAAGGATGGGGATGGTGTCTCCCCCACTGCCATCCGAGAAATCATGTTGCTTCGGGAGATTACACATGAGAATGTTGTGAAGCTTGTGAATGTGCACATCAATCAAGCGGACATGTCGTTGTATCTGGCTTTTGATTATGCTGAATATGACCTCTATGAAATCATTAGGCACCACAGAGACAAGGTTAACCATGCCATGAACCAATACACTGTCAAGTCATTGCTGTGGCAGCTGCTTAATGGACTGAACTATCTCCACAGCAACTGGATCATACACCGTGATCTAAAGCCATCAAATATATTGGTTATGGGTGATGGTGATGAACACGGGGTTGTCAAAATTGCTGATTTTGGACTTGCGAGGATTTATCAAGCTCCCTTGAGGCCATTATCTGAAAATGGTGTGGTTGTAACTATTTGGTATCGTGCACCTGAATTGCTTCTTGGTGCAAAGCACTATACCAGTGCGGTTGATATGTGGGCTGTTGGTTGTATTTTTGCTGAGCTTTTGACTTTGAAGCCGCTTTTTCAAGGTGCAGAAGCCAAATCTACACCAAACCCTTTTCAACTTGATCAGCTGGACAAGATATTTAAAATTTTGGGTCATCCTACCTTGGAAAAGTGGCCCACACTTGCAAATCTTCCACATTGGCAATCAGATATGCAGCACATTCAAGCGCACAAGTATGAGAGTACCGGACTTCATAATGTTGTTCATCTTTCTCCCAAGAGCCCTGCGTTTGACCTCTTATCTAAGATGCTTGAATATGATCCTCGAAAGCGAATAACAGCTGCACAGGCCTTAGAGCATGAGTACTTCAGAATTGAACCTTTACCGGGTCGCAATGCACTGGTACCCATCCAGCCTGGAGAGAAAATAATCAATTATCCTACTCGTCCAGTGGACCAGAACACTGATTTTGAAGGGACAACTAGCATTCAGCAGCCGCCCCAATCTATGTCATCCGGAAATGTAGGTGGCGGCATGGGTCATGCAGGGAGAAATGGTTCTGTGAATCGGCCTATGCCACCTCCTCCGATGCAAAGAATGCCTCAGGGCATGATGGCTTATAATTACGCAACTCAGGCTGGAGTGGGTGGTGGAATGAATCCTGGAGGCATGCCAATGCAGCGGAATCTTGCTGCCCAAGCTCAGCAGCAGCCACAGTTGAGAAGGAAGGATCCAGGAATGGGCATGAGTGGATACCCTCCACCGCAAAAGTCAAGACGCATGTAAGAAAATTAACATCTGAATGCAATTGAGTGAGCTGTTGTACTCATTCAATTTCAGTATATTATTAAACTTATTTCACGGAATTTATAATCCACCGACTTTCAAGTTCTATAGATTTATTAATGTGAGCTCTTTGCTTCAAATTCGAAGTCAAGACTACTGTGAGCTCCCTCAAGCTTGAAACGTTGCTGCTTTTGCTTGACGAATAATTCCTATGATGCGGCTATTCATATGTTTCAATTTCTTGTTTCGCGGCTTAAGATTTTTTTAATGCATAACTTGCATGAGTCCTCTTAGGATAAAAAGCTTTGCCATGGTATTACAGTGAAGTGCCCTCAAGTTTTCCTTGTTGAAGGTGAAAATAGCTGCCACTCCTATGCCTTTAGCTGCCTTGTTAATGTGCTGGTGAGAGTTGAAACATGATGTCCAGTGATGTCTCATTTCTCTGATCTCAAACAGAACTTGATAGGGACTGCCAAGGATGTAGGGGGAGCAAAACTCGATTCGACACGAGGATATCCCGTAAGCAAGCCTTGCTCCAGGTAAGCCAGATGTGCCGGAGAGAGCAAACGACTTTAATTTCTCCATACGGGTTTGCATCCGATTGAAGAATGAAGTTTTCGATATCAACATTTCTTTTACAAGGTGTTATCCAGCTTTGCCATTGAATGATCCTCCAGCTTATTAAAATGAAACACTAAATATGAAATTATCACGTGGTAGTAATATCTCAAAAAAATTGTCAAAAATTGATGATTAAAATTGATTAAAGGATTTAATTAAATAAATTAATTCGAGCAATTATGGAAGAGATGTTGGAAAACCCTAATATTGGTTCCGGCAATTTCGGTGTTCGCCCTTGCCTTATGAGAGTCTTGGTGGGCGGCCGTCGGAGGGTAATGTACAAGCGGAGTTACCAATGATGTTGGAGCATTTGAGGTTACCATTGCCAACGTCGGTTCAATGGGTTCCTAAGAAGAACACGGTGGTTGATCAGAAGGGTTCTGAGATTGATGTTGATGTTCTTGTTGATTTTGAGGATGGGATGGTACCAGAGGCGGCTGAGTCGAAGGGAGATACCGGCGGAAGCGTAAAGGATGGGACTAAGGAGGTGCAAATTCATGCAGATATGAGGGATAAAGTGGTGTATGCTAGTGCGGTAAGTTTAGCTCGGGCGAGGGGCAAAAATTGAAACCTAGATGAATCGAAAATGAAATTGTGGTACGGGATGAGGAGGTGTGGATTGATAATGCTATGGCATATCCTAAGATTCAGTTTAGTGATCGCGTGCATGATCAAGTTGATTTCAACATAAAGAATGTGCTGATTGTTCGATTGTTGGGACGTATGATTGGATTCAAGGCGCTTTGGACAAGGATACATGCTTTGTAACATCCGGTTGGTGAAATTCAATTGATTGATTTAGATAAAAATTATTTTTTGGTGAAGTTTGCGGCTGAAGAGGATTATACTAAGGTCCTTACATAGGGGTCGTGGACCATATACGGTAGTTATTTAACAGTTCAACCATGGAGCAAAGCCTTTTTTACGGCGGAGAAGTACTCGTCCCATGTTATCGTGTGGGTTCATCTCCATGGGCTGCCGTATCGCTATTATTCTAAGGGTTTGTTTCGCAAGATAGCGTATGTCATCAGTAGAGTCGTTAAAATTGACTACAGTACACATCTTGGGGAACGTGAAAAATTTGATTAACTGACAATTTTGGTGGATTTGAATAAGCCATTATGACTGTATTGAGATTGATAGGAGGTTGCAACAACTTGAATACGAGGGTTTGCAGCAAATATGCTTTGAGTGTGGTATGTATGGTCACGTGAAGGATAATTGTCTGAGAAATTCGAAGAGGGTGAATGTCTTGGAGAAACAAGTGAGTGTTGCGGCGGAAACTCTAAATAATACGAAAAAGGAGGGAGCTCAGGTAGAGAAATTTGGCCCTTGGATGATGGCGGATACGCGTCGTCGACGGGTTAATTCCTATGATCAGAAAAGTAAAGGTACAACGGAGGCTAATGAAACTACAAGGGGTTCGTGGTTCTCGATTTTTTTAGAAGCATGTGGATGCGGGTGAGGCTGGACCTGAGGTTGCTGGCTCGAGTGTGGTGAGTGGTAAAGGGAAAGATAAAGTGGTAGAGACAGTCAAGAGATTGGCTAGTGTTGGGAACATGGCTCAAGGGGTTCGAAAGAATGCATCCTACACGTCTTCTAATCCAGATAAAATAAAGAACGAATCGTCAAAGGTGAAGCAATCAACGATGGTTATTCCTATGGTGGACGGGGAGGTGGCGAGGCTAGTGGTACATCAAACCCGAGCTGGGTCTGAGTTGGGGACCGAGTCGCATACCGCAATGCAAATTATAGAGAAAGGGATGCGTGGAAAGGCTTTGCCGGGTGTTAAAGTGGGAAAGGTTTCGACGTGTGTATTGAAGGCGAACAAGGAAAATGTGTTCAAGGGATTGAAGGCACAAAAACCGCCAATGGTAAAATCTGTCTCTCGTTCGGTTCTAGAGGAATGAATTCAGAGTGTAGATAGTCAACTACTTAATATTCAACGTGATGGTGATGATTGTGTTGGCGACCCTCTTGACTCCGGTTTACAAAGTTAGATGGTGTCGTTGTTTCAGGTACTTTCTCTTTTTATTATTTCCTATGAGTAAGTTCATGTTTTGGAATTGTCCAAGCGCTGCTAGCCTTCCTTTCAGGAGAATTTCTAAGGATTTTGTGCGTGAACACAAATAAAATGTTGTGGCTCTGTTTGAACCGCATACGAGTGATAGGGCTGTGGATCGGGTTGTTACTCGTTTTGGTTTTCCTAACTCCTTCCGCGTCGAAGCTCATGGGTTTAGTGGTGGAATTTGGGTTCTTTGGTCTGATGTTGTCCATGTGGATATTTTGCATATTTCTAACCAATTTGTTAATGACTTGGCATGGCATGCCGATTCGGAGGTTGAGATACAGTTTATTGCGGTTTATGCGAGTCCGACGAGCTCGAGGCGAAAACACGTTTGGAATAGGCTACAAGACCTTGATCCTGGGATGGATGTTCCTTGGGTGGTGGATGGCGATTTTAATGTGTTGTTATCTGCAGATGAAAGATCTGGGGATACTAGTTCATGTGGCCGTAGGAGTCGTTAGTTGTCTGATTTCATGTTTAGTTGTGGCCTGAAGGATCTTGGCTTTGAGGGTCCACCCTTTACGTGGACAAGAGGAAATTTGTATCAACAACTAGATCGCTATTTAGTGAACGCTTGTTGGACATCGAGGTTTGCAAACTCTACTGTTGAGCATCTTGATCGTTTAGGTTCAGATCATAGGCCTCTATTATTTCGTCTAGATGGGGTATCGTAGAGGGTACTTCTCGGACTTTCCGGTATATCGCAACTAGGCAGGAGCATCCGAAGTTTTAGGATTTTTTGAAATCTGTGTGGAAAGGTGATAATTCAATTGATCATAACATTGAGGCATTTCGATTGAGTGTTCGAGTATGAAATGATGAGGTGTTCAAGCATATTGGACAACAGAAGAGGCGTATTCGAGCTCGTCTTAGGGGGATCAATAGGGCTCTTATGACTCGTCACTCTGATTTTATATCTAATTTAGCTTCAGAATTACGCCGTGATCTTGATATTGTTCTTGAACAAGAAGAGAGCTTGTGGAGGCAGAAGGCATGTTCCGACTAGATTATGGTAATGGATTGTAACACTAAGTATTTTCATGCTTCGGTGATGGCTAGACGGCGTGCAAACACGGTTACGACATTGAAACTTGATAATTATTCTTGGTGTACCGATCGAAGCGAGTTTGGCGCGGAAGTTTTTTCTCTGGTTGTTTTCAAGTTCGGGAGTTGATGGTCACGATTGGGAAGTGCACAGGTTGTTTTCGCCTATTGATAGTAGGGAGTTATTTGGTCTGGAGGCGTCGGCTTCTAATGAGGAAATGCGTAGTGCAGTTTTTCGTTTGGGCCCGTCTAAAGCGCTTGGGATAGATGGGTTGCATGCCAGTTTTTATCAGAAGAATTGGGATGTTGTTGGGGGTTCAATGTGTCACTTTGTACGGTAAATTTTTCTATCCGGTGAGGTGCCGAGTTTTTTGAATGAGACTCTCCTTGTTCTATTGCCTAAAGTATCGACTCCTGAAAGGATTTCTTAGTTTCGGCCGATTAGCCTTTGTAACGTTCTTTATAAAACAGTGACGAAAATCATTGTTGACAGGTTGAAACATTTTCTTCCGAAATGGATTTCTGAAAATCAAACGAGCTTCGCCCCTGGGCATTCTATTATGGACATTATGGTTATTGCTCAGGATGTGATTCATTCTATGCGTCGGAAATCTGGGAGAAAATGATGGATGGCCATAAATATTGATTTGGAAAAGACATATGATTGCCTTGAGTGGAGCTTTATAGACAATACATTTCAGGACCTTAATATCCCGTCTAGTCTTTGGTTGTTGATTATGGCATGTATTACTACGGTCTCGACTCAGGTTCTTTGGAATAGATCAATTACAAAATCCTTTAAGCCATCTCGAGGTATCCGGCAAGGTGATCCATTTTCACCGTACATTTTTGTTTTGTGCATGGAGCGTTTAGCTCAGTTGATTCAGGCAATGGTGAATAATGGGCAATGGAATCTGTTTTGTACATCACTTAGTAGTCCGAAGATGTCACATCTCTTCTTTGCAGATGACTTGGTATTGTTCGCAGAAGCTTCGACTCAAAAAATGGGTGTGGTTCGGTTTGTTCTTGACAGCTTTTGCCAAGTGTCAGGCCACAAAGTTAGTCGCGATAAGACGAATATATTCTTTTCGAAGAACGTACCATCTAACGTTAGAGCCTGCATTAGTGGAGGTTTTGGTTTCACCGAGGTTTCTAATCTTGGACGTTATTTAGGGGTGCATCTTCTTCACCAACGCGTTACAACGGCTTTGTATGACTACGTTTTTCAAATGGTGCAAAAGAAATTAAGCGGGTGGAAGGTGAAATCCTTGTCACTTGCTGGCCGGATTACTTTTGCCAGAGCGGTGTTAGCCGCAATACCTTTCTATAAGATGCAATCAACTATGTTGCCGAAGCGTACTTGTTCTATGATTGAGCAATTGATTAGGATATTTATCTGGGGTATTACTACTGCTTGAGGAGGTGTTCATCTTGTTCCGTGAGAGGTTATATGTATGCCTATCGGTCATGGGGGTCTCGGGTTGTGAAAAATGGTGAATCAAAATGAGGTATTTATTATGAAATTAGCATTTCACTGGATGTCGAATAAGGATGCATTGTGGGTTCGATTCCTTCGCGCAAAATACAAGTGTCAAGATGGAATTCCTTGCTCGTTACGTCACCAAAATGTGTCAAGGCTTTGGAAGTGTTTAAGTTTGGTTTGGGACAATGTTAGGGAACATATGGTCTGGAATATCGACAATAGACTCAATACTTGATTTTGGTTTGATGTTTGGTTACATGATATTGGGCAACTATCTTTGCATGTGTTACCGAACCAATCGGCTATGGTCACGCAGGGATCTGTTGCGAGCTTGGTTGGTTCGGTAACTAGCGAGCGGAGATGGAACTTTTTAGAACAAATGTTACATATATAGATTTTATTAAGGATTGTTGCGGTTAAATGCCTATTACCGTCGTTGGAGTCGGATCGGATTGGTTGGGGATTGAGTAAAGATCATCATTTTACGGTATGGTCGACTTATAATGTTTGCGCAAATATCTCGACTACTGAACCGGATTGGATTTAGAGAGTTGTTCATCATTTTCGTGGGATGCAAAAAATAAGGATCTTCATGTGGCTTGTGTGTTGTGGGAAATTGATGACAAATGTTGTGTATGTCCGTCAGCATTTGGCTTCAGATAGTTCTTGTGGCTTTTGTCATGAACCTTTGGAGGATGTGTGTCATGTTCTTCGTACTTGCCGTGCCGCACTCACGGTTTGGCAATGTTTAGTTAAATCGAATAAGTGGGAGGAATTCATGACCTTGGAATTGAAATAGTGGATCAGTTTGAATATTTCTCAGTCGGGGTATTTTGCGCGTCAATTTGAGGATTGCATTTGCTATTCGGGGCGATTATTTGGAACTTATTGCTCCAACAAAATGTTTTGGTGTTCGAAAACCCAATTGAGGATTATAAGGGTGTTTTAAGTAGAAGTCGTAGGCAGGTGAATCTCATAGGTAATGCTTTTTCAAAACCGGTGGGTGTTGGTAGCTTGGAGTAGCCTAATATCGTCACCACGACATCTTGGTCTTAGCCTAATATTGGCTGGGTTAAGGTGAATACGGATGGAGCGCATAATTGATGGAATAGTTCAGCTGCATGTGGTGGGGTGATTCGAAATAATGATGGTGCTTGGATTTTTTAGTTTTAGTAAGTTCCTTGGTGTTTGCTCGGTACTTGATGCGGAGCTATGGGGTGTTTATTTAGGACTTGTACATGCTTGAAAGATTGGTGCGATGAGAGTTATTATTGAGACTGATAGTTTGGATGTTGTGTATTTTGTCGCAAGATAGGTTGATGTTTGAAGTGGTTGCGTGTTACTCCCTTATATTCGTACGCTTATCCATAATAATTGTGAAGTAAGGATTAACCACGTTCATAAAGGGGCGAATACAGTGGCAGACCACCTTGCCAAGTTGAAATCGTGGTTTGGTTTTGAAGTACGACTATACGATTCACCACCGGAGGCATTGTAGGCCAAGGTACATGCGAGCTGGACTGCATCTGTTGGGCAGTCGTAGCATGTGACTATGTGAGATTGGAGGTTGCTGTTTTTGGTCTTATTAGGCCTTGTGGTGTTTGGTTTTGCTTGGCTATGTGGTGCTTGGTTTTAGTTCTATTTGTGTTAGCTTTATGCTTTGTTTTTTATGAACATTATTAGTATATTTTGAGGTATTCTTTTCTTCTATCTAAACTTAGGAGGGTTTTAACGAGGCCTCGGTAGTACAGTTCTTCCCCTTTTATCGAAAAAATTGATTCTAGAGTTTAAATGGGTGTAAAAAGGGTTATTGAGCTTAATTGATTTCTTTCCAAAAAAATTAAGTACTTATAAATTATAATACACTTAAGCCTTTTTTTACATTTATATTAAGCCTACATTCTTTCATTATGAATGACAATAACAACATTTGAGTATGATACTAGAAAATGTATGATGTTTGTTGGGACGGTTAAAAGATTGAGGGAATTTTGTATAATTTATTAAAATGATACCTATTTTAAAAAATAAATGTTTATTGACTTATTATGTGCGTGATAGATTAACTCTTGAATAAAAAAATAGTATAAATATTAGATTTGAAATATATTGAATACAACAACATTTTATTTTTTCGTGTGTTTTACCATCAGTCCATAACAAATTCGACATTCGCGACATTAAAAGGTAATGTATTAAATTTCAAACATATATACAGTAAAACCTCTATAAATTAATACTCTTTAAATTAATGAACTCTATTAAATAATAAATTTCTTCGGTCCCAACTTAGGCCAATGTAAAAAATCATCAAATTCGATAAGATAATAATATAATATATTTTTGGAGATCCCCTTTATAAATATAAAGGTCTCATCAAAACTATAAATTAATAATTCATAAATATTACTATTACTACTTTGGTAACTTGCTAAAATATGAATCTATTGTAATATGTTTCTTTTTAAAATTCAAATTTAATTCAATTTCATCTCTAACTTTTCTAATTGCACCCACAAGTTCCGACGTTGAGGTCTCCAACTGCAATAAAAAGTTGTGAAGAGTTGTTGCCGCATTCAATGCTTCCTTTCACGTGACTAGTTCAAGTGGTGTTGAATCATCTTCAACTTCATCATTAGTAGAACTTTCAACAATATTAGCCACAATTTCCTCTAAACTTTGAACTTGTAAACATTCGTCATTTTCGCTTGGATAATCCAACAAGTTATTGACGTCCCTTTTATTGCGATAGTCATTTTCTTTTAATTAATAAATTATTAATTTATCGATATATTAATATCTCTCTAAATTAATAAATTTCATGGTCACAAGTGTATTAATTTATAGAGGTTTTATTGTAGCTTATTCGAACTAAGAGTAATATTAGACTTTTTATTTAAAAAAATCTTAAATGAGAATGAGTGAAACAAGGGGAGAATACAAAAGCAAAATCCCAGTTTCTAGTACATGGCTTGAAAAACTCTTATTTTAATACTTAAAATAGTGACTAATGCATACAAATATCGAATGTAAACCATAAAACACAAGAAAGGTACAGAAAACATTACTATTACTTCAGAAAAGGAGCGAAGAGATATAATAAAGAGCAACAGACATAAATGTAGAGATAACAGTGATTTCGGTTGCCATTTTTCCTGCATCACTCCTTAAAGCAATGGCCCCATAAATTGGTAGGCAATTCAAGACAATGAGACCACTTAGAATCATCTGCAAACCTAAACCTTCCTCGGCGTTGCCTCTAAAAAATCCAGCCAATCCCAACATAAATGAAACCAAGTTGATTATTGCTGCCATTGTTAAAGGCACAAACAATGGTGATGGGACCCCAAACTCAAAAATTCCCTGCCCATATCTCTTGCTTTGTGCATCATCAACCACCTTGCTGGTCAGGCTAAAACCATGTATGGAAATCCCTGCCGACTTCAACATGTACTCAACCGAACCAAACATGTAACATGTCAACCCCCTTATCATCCACAGCCTCTGAGCATTCCACCACCTTCTGACCGTGCCTCCGGCCAAGACGAAATCGACGAAATCCTGCCCGTAGGCGCCGAGGACGAGGAAAACATAGAGGAAAAACCATGGCTCCAACACCTGCAGACGCACGAATGTTGGATGAATATACGGAATTCGACCCCCGAAACTTGGTTACGTATGTTCATACCTTTGGGAAGATAGTAACATGGTTGGCGAGTGCTAACTGAGGGAGGAAACAATAGACGGAGACCGGAATGCACCAGATGGGCCAAAATGCATAGTGAGAGTAAGCCAGGCTGATCAAAACGCCCATGGAATGAGAACCGTAGATAAGAGTGCTGTATTTGGAGAAAGTGACTTGAAATAACCCAATGCACCATCTCTTGCATTGGCTAAGTACATCGACAAGGGTGATGGGGACATCCCCTAAAAATGCAGCCCTCTCAGGGTTACAAAACACGCTCTTCCATCCTTCACATTGAAGCCTATACCCTGTGTAAAAGTCCTCAACCAATGATCCATATCTAAATCCGATCTGTAAACAATGTCAAAATAGCAACTAATTAGATCATAGTCAAATCAAGAATGACCAAGATAACAATTAACCCTAATACTACAAAAAAAACTTCTTTTTGGATTTTCGGATAATCTAAAATTAGAATTTAGGTGATTTGTATTTTATTCAATTATCCGATTTTTTTCTCTAATATCAATCTGAAGTATTCGAAAATAAAAAAACGAATCATATCATTGGATAACTCAGATCAAATATATTTCCACATCTCTAGACTGGAAAGTGACTGGTGAGCTTTTTACCTTAGAACCCCATTGGGTTTGGTTCTCATAGTTGCAACCAGCAACATGGTGTGACAATGCCAAAATATTCTGCCATTCAATTGGCTCGTTCACTGCATGGTCCGGGTTGAGTTCTGAGATTTCGGGTGGCACCAGAGCCGATGGGCCACCGAACAAAGCTCGTCGGAGGAAGAAGCAGCCGGATCCGACGTAGTTCGGGCCTTTCAGCCCATCTAAACCCAAGGGATTGATTTGATAGATACGTTTGTACTCAGAAGCATAAATATCATCTTCGTTGAGGCCATGATATCGTTGAGGAAATTGAATGAATGCTAGATTTGATTTCACCTCAGGGTCGGATAAATAACATAGTACTCGAAGAGGTGTTCCGGGATCATTGGAGTACATGTCGCAATCTTGGGAACTGGCGCATTTGTCATGGCAGCCGACACACGTAACTTCCCATGTCGGAAACGTGAGAAATATAAAACAACAATTAGAAAACATAATCAAAGGTAATTAACATGATAATAAGGTTTTAAGAGTTGAATAATTCATACCAAAACATTAAGGGCTCCGGCTTTAAAGTGGTGGGGCGAAGTCTTGCTTTTCTGCCTGGAGACGTAAATTAGACTCGGCAAAGAATGGCCTAAGATGTCTTTGTCTTTGCTCGTATCTAAAATAACCTGAATCACAGTAGGGTGATCCATTTGAGTAAAGCCTTTGCTCCATTGATTAAAAGCTCGGCGTTGTCGATCATCGGTAATGTAATCGCCGATAACTTCACCTTTATCCACAACGTGTTCCACCTTCGATTTCATATCATCGTACATACTCTGCAATAATTGATTCGAATATTTACATGCATAATAAGTACAATGATAATCGATAAGTACATTTTCATAATAAGTACAATGATACTCTGCAATAACGTGTTCCACCTTATTTTATTTATATATAGTACATTTGTATATAGTATCAGGGTCGGTCTTGAGATTTTAGATGCCCCAAGCAAAACGAGGTATCTAATAATAATAAGTATAAAAAATTTGAATTACAAGAGTAGGGCTCTAATAATAAATATTGAAAAACAATAAATTTTAAGAGTATGCTCATAATAACAAATATTTTAAAAAATTGAATTTTAAGAATAAATCTCTAATAACAAATATTGAAAAAAATCAAGCATCTAATAACAATTATTGAAAAAAATTGCACCCAATAAAAAAATATTGAAAAATAAAATTTAAGAGTAGACCTCCTAATAACAATTATTGAAAAAATAATAATTTTAAGAGTATGCCCCTAATAACAAATATTTTTTTTAAAAAATGAACCTCCAATGCCAAGTATTGAAAAATTTGAACCTCAAATAACAAGTATTAAAAAGTTAGACTACAAATAACAAGTATTGAACAATTTAGACCCCTAAAAATAAATATTGAAAAAATAAAACTTAAGAGTATGTCCTAATAACAAATATCAGGAAAAATGAGCCTCTAATAACGAGTGTTTTAAAAATTAGGCCTCAAATACTAAATATTGAAAAAATAAATTGGACTCCTAATAATAAATATTAAAAAAATATTTAAAAGTAGACTCTTACTAACAAATATTGAGAAAAAATAAGAATCTAATAACAAGTATTAAAAAAATGAGCCACAAACAACAAATATTTTAAAAAAATGAACCCTGATAACAAATATTAGAAAAGAACTAAACTACCATTAAAATCTCAATTATGACACTAAGACTCATTATTGTTTAGACTAAATAAATTTTTTAATTAAAGATTATAAACTCCAGTAATAAATATTTAATTTTAATGCCCTATATATAATTAATATATATATATATATATATATATATATATATAATCTATTCAAGAAAATATAATATAGTGGGCTCAGGTGGACAGTGAGCTTTGGGCGTGCGCCTCTTCTGCTCGCCCTCAAGGTCGGCCCTGATAGTACATGCGTGTGCATGGATAGAGCTATGTTTACTCTAGGAGGGCCATGCCCTTCAAATTTTAGGTTTAATTGTTTCAGGTCCTTCCTATTTTGAAGTTGCATAAATTAAGTTTTAACAGTTTTTGGATTCAACTAATTTCTATGTCATCTTAGTTTTTGAAACTAGGTAAATTAGATCTAGCCGCCAATATTTTTTTAATATAAGACAGATTTAGTCTTTACCTATCATTTTTAAGTCCCAGTAATTTCAAAATTTGAACAAATTAGATCATGTCTTCTTCACATAAATGCTCTTAAAATTTCATCATAGCTTCATCCTTTTGCGTGTGTATGAAATTAATATACATATATAAATATAAATTACTTACAGAAAGTACAAGTAATTTGTTTATAGTTTACGGTATACTTGAAATGACTTGTTCATATTTATATATAATGTGATTAATTTAAAACATAAAATATTAAAACCAATCCTAGTACACTTTAATTTGAGTATTTATTGACTATATCACAATTAATGGCCACTAAAGGTTTAAGGGTCATTTTACATTTGTTAACGTAATAATTAACGATGTTGATGTGATCTTTTGTTATGTTGATGTGACGATTTAAGATGCAGATGTGTCAATTCACATTTAAATAAGAGAGATTAAATAAAAAATTTTAATCAAGTTCGAGTACATAATTGATTTAATTAAAAGTTTAAATTTTATTTATTTATTTAAAAAATAATATAAATTAAGAAGTTACTAAAATTTAAAAAATGTTAAAATTATAAAAGTTCTTAAAATTCAAAATATATTAAAATAAAATACCACTAAAATATTTAAAAATATTATAAACTATAAAATGAAAAAAAATAACTATTAAAAACTAATATTTAAGTATTAGAATTTTTGAACATTTTAATAATAAAAGTCTTATATCATCTCTCGGCTCGTCAATCTGAATCTACTTCCTTGAACATTTTTTTAGTAAAATCAATCTTACATTAAAGTAATAGAGTCATTTTGACAAAAAGATAATTAACAATTTTTTCACCGATAATGTTCAAAATTTTTACTATTTTATAAATATTTTTATGTTTTGATTTTTATATTTAAAATTCCTTATTTTATAACTTTATGATACTTTTAATTTTTATTTTTTGAACTTTTATAGTTTATTTATTTTTAATCTATTTTTATAATATTTCAGCAATTTAATATTTTAAATTCTCAATAATTTCTTATATTCTTAATTTTTGTTTAACGATCAAATAAATTCTCATACTTTTAATTAAAATAAATTATGCCTCGAGCTCGACAAAAAGATTAATTAAACATTCTAGTCGCATCATCATTTATATGTGAACCGTGACAACGCTGTTGTTAATTGTTACGTTAGTATAATATCAGTCAACTTCGATCAAAAGATAAAATTGATACAGTCAAATAAATTCAAAAATAAAACTAATAAAAGCGAAAAGCGAAAACAAAATTAATTTTGAGCTTCCTAAGGTGTCCACTTAAACTAGCAGAGTAACTAATTATTTCTCATTTTATTGGCATTATTATATGAAAAATACTTTTTAATAGTTATTTATGTAAATAACCTCCAGCTAATGTTATTTAGAATAATGAGCCACAAATCGTCCATATAGGGCGAGCTTATTTTTACAAAACACGAATTTTGTGTTGAATAAATTGATAAAGTAAGTTCGAAATTCTCTTTCTGTAGAATACGAATTTACCTTACATAAATGATTTAAAGATTATTTTTTTAAAAAATATTAGCTGGGAATTATTTATGTAAATAACTATTTAAATTTTTTTTTATATAATAATTCCGGTTTCGTTGGTCAATGTAGGGACATACTAGTACAAAATAAACTAGACTTGTACAAAATGAACTCTTAAACCGTTGACTAAACGATAAAATTGTTATGGATTCTGTGTCGGATATTTTGTCCGAATGTTTGATATTCCCTAAATTTACCCATTTAAACTAAAGTCATTTGTATTTATTTTAAAAAGTAATACTCCATTATTGAGGGTGTATACTAATATATCTGAATTAGTTAGTATATCTTCGATAAAAAAAAAGAATTAGTTAGTATATCACGTTATGAAGAGAAAATTAAATTAATTAACAGAGTAATTAATATAATTGCGTATGAAAATAGGTTTGGAACAGTTGATTAAAGTGTGTTAATTACCTTAATCTTCTCAAACTGAGGCGTATAAGAACCATAATTAGCTTCGAAGTATACTTTTGGGCTCCTTTCCATTATATTCTGTTCCCTGCAAAATGGTAACCAATGACTTGCAAACTTAGCAGCCTCCATGAAAGCAAACAGACTCAGAGCCGACCCTCCATCGTCCGAAACATACACCGATATCTTATCGGCCGGATAATCGTAAGCCATCAATGACAAGGCCGTGTTCACCACGTTTATCGGCGGCTCCTTGTACGGATCAGCCGTGCATATGAACACGTCTATTCCCGGAAAGTCTTCATCCTTGACGATTCGTTTTAGGTTTTGAGGGAACTCTGTTCTACGAATCGGCGACACTCGGAATGCTTGTGCGGTGGCCCACATGAAGGCAAGGACAATGTCGGAGATGAACAGCGAAAGGGTGATGGAGAAAGAGAGGAAGCTGGTTGTGGGGTAGGCAAATAGGTTTCGGACATGGCGGTAGAGTAGGGCTATAACGGCAGAGGAGTAAACCACCGCGAACAGGCGGTTGAAGGCTGTCCGCCGCAGTGGTTTAGACGTGTGAAGCGGAGGAGCATCGGTGGTGAACCCTCCTCTTAAACCTCTGCCTTCCATATTTCTTGGATGACTAATATGGAAGTTTGGGATATATATATACACACACGATTCACTAAAACTTAATTAGTTTTATATTAGGGTAAACTACATAAATGACTACCATATTATTAGAAAAGTCTATATTTGACCATCTTACTTTTTTTCTAAGCAATTAAACCACCATATTATTAAATTGGGTGCAATGTGACCACCAGTCGTTAGAGGTTAACGGTAGGGTGACGTGACAGTTAAAAAATTAAGGGTATAATTACACATTTGGTCCTTGCTATTTACACATTCTTTCAATTTAGTCTTAATTTTAAACTAATAAAATAAATTAAATAGGTGATGACACGTGTCAACACCTTATTGGAGGAATTTAATTATTTATATTTGATATAATAAATTATTTTCCTTCCCCAATCAAGTGGTGACACGTGTCACCACCTATTTAGAGGAGAAAAACAAAATCTCCAAACTTGCGCTAGGAAAGAATCAAACATAGGTGAAACATAGATAAAGGCAATGCCTTAACCACTGCACCAAGCACATGTTTTTGCTATAATTCACCAATTGTATTATATGTCTTAACCACTGCATTAAGACAATGCCTTTCAATTTAGTCTTAATTTATTTCGCGCTTATAATTTTCATCATATCCATATTCAACTACTACTTTCAGCGCCTTGAGATGTAGGCATGGAGTTTGGAATGGAACCATGAAATTGGTTAGATTTCAAATCAACAACTCGAAGCTTTAGAAGCATACCTAACCAATGTGGAAAGGTACCATTTAACTTGTTGTTTGCAACAATAAAAAATCACAGTTCACTGCAGTTAATCAAAGATAGCTGTAGGCTACCAATTTCAATTTGGAAAGGCCCGCTTAGAGAATTGGAAGACAAGTCCAGGACGTGAAGCTTGGTAAGGCTGTAAATTTCTATTGGAATGGGACCGGAGAAATTTTTTCTCCTGGAAAAAGTATTGAAACTGTACTCAACCTTCCTATTTATGGTGGGATGGAACCACTGAATGAATTCGAATCTAAAAAGATCTCATCAAGACGGGGTATTCCCAGAAAAATATTGTATGCCATATCAAGGTAGTTGAGTTTGGAAAGGTTCCTGATGCTTGAGGGATGGGGCTATACAACACATCGCTTATAAGCCGAAGATAAATCAAGTTGGGGAAGGAAATGAAGTTGAGATTGTGAAGTGTACATCTCACTCTCGCACCATATCCCAACATGGTTATATTAGTGATGTTTTCGGTGTTGTCGCAATCGATTACGACCCAGTTGAAATGGTTGCTTCCCACCCACACAAAAGATAAAAAGGTTTGAGTGTCGTTGTAGATGCTAACTTTCCATTTTAAAAGAGCTTCAGTAGAGTTTATGGAGGATGAAGAAGAGAAAATATGGGAAGACTGAAGCAGGACAAAAGTGATGAGTAAGAAGATGAGTTTGAATGGTAACAAACAATAAGACATATAATACAATTGGTGATTTATAGCATAAACATGCGCTTGATGCAGTGGTTAAGGCGATGCCTTTATTCCTGCTTCACTTAGGTTTAATTCCCGCTTAGCGTAGGTTTGGGGATTTTGTTTTTCTCCTCTAAATAGGTGGTGACACGTGTAACCACCTAATTGGAGGAGGGAAATAATTTATTATATCAAATATAAATAATTAAATTCCTCCAATAAGGTGTTGACACGTGTCACAACCTAATTTTTTCATTAGTTTAAAATTAGGACTAAATTGAAAGAATGTGTAAATAGTAAGGACCAAGTGTGTAATTATACCCTTAATTTTTTAACTGCCACGTCACCCTACCGTTAACCTCTAACGAGTGGTGGTCAAATTGCACCCAATTTAATAATATGATGGTATAATTGCTTCTAAAAAAAAGTAAGGTGATCAAATCGCGACTTTCCAATAGTATGGTGGTCATTTATGTAGTTTACCATTTATATTAATTATGTCGGTTAGGTAAGTGGGATGGATTGATAAAAAGATTTATAACCCTTAGTTTTAGAATTTAGGGACATAGTTTAGGGTGTAGGGGGTTTAGAATTTAAGGATAATGGTAAGAATTTATGGTTCAATGTTAGAATTTAGGATTTAGGGGTTAGGGTTTAGTTTGTAAGGTATTATAATGAGGATTTAGATTTTAACCTATAAACCCTAAATTCTAAACTCCTACACATAAACTCATAAACCCTACACCCTAAACTAAGTCCCTAAATCTTAAAATAAGGCGTTTTTGAAAACTTTTAATTTCTACCTCTAGTGTATGGAATAATTACCCTTGATAAAATTAAACGCTTTTTTCTTTTCTTTTTTCACTTAAAAAATATTTTTATTTCTTATTGTTAATTTCATCCCTCAATTTACTCTAATCTCGCGATCCAAAAAATATAGGTCATGTTTGGTAAAGAGAGGTTTGGGCAAAAATAAGAGGTTTAAGGCATAATTAGAGGTTTGACCAGTCAAATCTGCTAATATTATTGTTTGGTAAATAGCGGATTGAAAGAGCGGATTGGGGTGAAACTGCTAATTTTGAAAAAGCTCATAATATGAGCTTTTTGAGATTAGATGTTTGATATTAGAGTTGTAAAAACTCTTTTACCCTTACTAGTTACCAAAAATCTCAAAATAATCTAAATTAAATATTTTCTCACCCTATTTATAAAGTAATCCTATTTGTTTTTTTTTCTTTTTATTATCACATATTTATATGTGTATTTAAATTTATTAATTAATCAAATTATATTAAAATAATTATATAAATAATAAATTAATAAATAAATCATTTGAATATGTTTAGAAAAGTTATATTAAAAATAATTTTATAGATCTAATTAATAATAATTCGATACAAAATATTGATAACTAATAAATTATTCAAACAAGTATTGAATATAAATATGTCCTTATATGTCATTTTATATGTTTAAATAATCTAACAGCTATCAGTTAATTTTACCAAATATTTTTATACAATCAGGTAATATAATCCGCTGGTCAAATCAGCTAATACAATCAGTTATCAACTAATACAATCCGCTATCCGCTATTAGCTATCCGCTAATTGCCAAACATGGTCATAATATATATGTATATGAGTTGTGCTTGTTCAGCCAAAATATTTATAATTGAGCTTTTCTTTTTTTGAATGTGACTATATTAATTTTATTAAAAGCGAAAAAATTTAAAAATACAATGTGAGTTTATAATTCATATAAACATCTGAACGTATTTTTAAAAATACAAAACTAATGTCTCTATATATAAAAACAGAATCGTAAAAAAAGGTAAAGTGCTAAATGATATTCACATAGAAATCGTGTACATATTAAAGAAGAAATTTGGACACGGAGTCATGATAAAATGTCTTTTAAGTATTTTGTATAATATTTATGTACGTATTTATACACGCCTTTACTCTATTGCTTAAATTATTTTTTTTTTAAAATTTCTCAGTCATAACTGATTTTTTATTTATAAGTAATATACATAAAATTTAGGCACAGAAAAACATTGAATGAATCACGTAAGAAAACGTTAGGTACATATTTGGGCCAAAATATGATTGATACACTTATCTTAAAAAATGTATAATTTAAACATTTATTTAATTATTAAGCCATAAAAAATATTTTATATATTTGCTTTGACGAAATAATATTTTAATTACATATTTTGATAAAAAAATTTATACTTCTAAACACTTATTTTAACTAAAGATACTTTATGTACCTAACTAAAAGAAAGTATACTTTTAAATATTTATTTGTTATATAAGCCAAAATATATATAAAAAAAAGTTAGAAGCGATGCCCCTTTCCAACACCAGCATAGCTTCGTACGTACCTGATTTGGATTCTTTTGATCCTTGAGATACCGATAAGATTATCTTTTAAGTGTTGGCATATTAATATGTGACATTTTATTAGACATGTTTTTTAGAAGGGAATAATGGTCCCGTAATAAGTAGTATTAAAGTGACCTTTTAACTGCTTGATTTCACGTCGAGCGTCCTTGAGTAGGGTAGGCAGGGTGGACAACCATGACAATTGGCCAATCACGAGAGCGAAAGCTCGTGAAGAGGGCGTTACGAGGTTGAGTGGAGGAGAATGTCACGTCTGAGAAGAAGTAGAGTCATTAATCTCACATCGAAAAGGAAAAGAGAGATCTTAAGATATATAAACGGTGACGCTGCACATTCTATTAGACATGACTTTTGGGAAGACGATAATAGTCCGTGATTGAGGGTCATTTGAGAGATTACATTAAATACAAGATTCTATTAAAAAATATCGTAATATTTAATATATTATAAAACCCTAAAAGATTCTTAACTTAGGCATGTATGTATAGGTTAGATAATGACTATTAATAATTTCTTAAAATATACTTTTAGAATCTCAAAGTTATATTAGTATATATTGTTGCAGTTGGAAGCTCAATTATTTTTAGGTGATTGTGTCATCAGAAAATGATATATGATGAGTTCTATCTCAATTCTCAATATTTTGGAATGATTAGACAATTCGAAGAAAGAAAAAAAAAAGAAAGGATGAATCAATAGCAATTTTAGATTAAAAACTCTTTTTTAATTATTATTTGGGATAATGGCTCCCAAAAAATAATATTTGGCAAAATGACCCACAAACTTGCCACGTCGGTGGACCTCGCGTTGTGTAGGACGCGAGGTAGGATATCACATTCTGCATAACGCGATTTTCGTCTACGTGGCCTTGTTGTTTGTGTTAACGGTTTTACAGGACCTCGCGTTCAAAACGCGAGGTCCACGAGAATTTGAAACGGCGGCTGAATATATCGCATAGATCTCGCGTTCTGCAGGACGCGAGTTCTGTGCAATTATGGGCTGAAGAACAAGGGAAAAAAAGTGTGGGCAGGCATGTTCGAGCCCAATTTCGGGCGTATAAATCGTATATTTTTAGCGATTATCGAGTTTGGGGTCGTAGTACTAGAAATTGTCTATCGTATGATATCAACATTGTTAATTTCCGTCCATTCTACAATGGTTTAAAATGGGTTCGAAAACCCTATGCTATTATCTTATTTTGAATGAAGTTGCATTTCAACAAATGTCAATTTTCGGTTTAGTAATCCCATAAAATTTATTAAAAACTGAAATTAAATAAACATTATAAAGTTTAATTATAATATGTAAACAAAACTATAATACGTAAACAAAATTATAATACGACATTATAAAAATTAAATGTGTTTTATATAAATATTAAAAACATAAGTACAAATCAGTAAAAGAAAAGACTAAAAATGCCTATGTCCACCCGTTCCGCAGTCGGGTGGATGACGCTCACGAGCTGGATACCTCCGTCCATCGTCAGGTGGTCCCTGGTCCCCATCATCCTGACCATCGTGCGCGATATACGGATCTGTGTTGGGCCCAAGCGGGGAGTAAAACAAGCTACCGATCGGCGTACTCTCCACAATGGGAAACTCATACTGAGAGTGCAGTTGTGTATAATCGATAAGCTGAAGGTCAGTCGTGGGCGTATGGGGACGATAGGCATCGGAGGAGCCGAACTGGGGTGGAGGCATCGTCTGCTGGAAACTCGATGGACCGCTATAAGCATGAAATGGTGCGGTAGAAGATGATGCCCCTGCAGTGTCATATCGTGGTCTCGGACCGCGCTGCGTCGACTGCCTCTAGCTCTGGGTCGCTCGACGGGTGCCGCGTGGGCGGTTTTGGGGTTGCTGGGGAAGCCCTGCAGCGCGCTCGGCCTGAGTAAGGATATGCGGCATCCCATTGAGCCTATACCACTGGTCATAATTGAAAGCGACCGAATCAGCCCCTTCCATAATTTGTTGGAGAAGTAGTGGGTGTGGGCCAAATCGGTTACCCCAAATCGCTATCCAGGGAGCATGGTGCTCGGACCAGTCAACCTCCGTCTTCCCCTGGCGCGTAAGATTGTGGAAGCGGTCCATATTTTGCAGAGGGGCTGGAACATTTTAGAAGTACCCGAACTGTCGGAGAACCCTATTCGTAGAATGCCACACGCAAATTTCGTAGTTGAGCAGCGACACAACGGAAATCCAGAGGTCTCGGTATCGCAGAATATCTGGTGGAGTAATCTGCCAAACTTCCTCTGAATCGTAGAGCCTCCACACGAACTAAAAAGAATGAAAGTGTTTGTAACGGTTATATGAAATATTATTGGAAAAAAATATGAAAAAATTCAAATTAATTTTCGAATTACCTGATGCTCTCTCAAGCAATCGAAAGCATGCCTGAATTCTTTCTGGGAGTTCGGCAGGCCGATGTGGGTCAGTGTGCTGCTCCACCTATAAATAATGAAAAAAATCGTTAAATAAAATCATTTAAAAATAAAAAATATAGTACATTACGTAGTACCTCCGTAGAAGCGGAAATAACATAGCGGCGGGCTGTCTAAGCTGTGGTCTAAAAGTAGGCATCCGAAACCAAACCCAAGCCTGTAGGAATAAACAACATCCTCCCATCAATGATCTTGAGGCGTCAACGTTTCTGCAGAGGTCTCTGATAAGAAACGCCAAGAAAACTAATCCCCAAGATTTTCTTCCAGACTCGTTTAAATCTGTAAGATGACGAAGCCACATCACGTGCACCTTTGTGCGGGATTTGTCTGACATTAATATCCCGCCAATAATGCGCAAGACGTGGGCACGCGCACACCGCTGTGAAAATAAAGATTTAATAAAGACATCCTAATTAAAAAAAATGTAAGTTCATCCTAAATTTAATAAAAGCATCCAAAGAAATTAGTAACTTAATCCTAATTTGCAAATAAATATTTGTAACTTCATCCTAAATATTTAATGTAGGCAACCTAAATATTTAATAAAGTCATCATAAATATTTAATAAAAGCATCCTAATTTTCAAGTAATGATTTGTAATTGCATCCTAAATTTATTAAAAGGATCCTAAATATTTAATGAAGTCATCCTAAAAATTTCATAAACCATCGCAATGTTCAAATAAATATTTTTAATTTCATCATAAATCTAATAAAAGCATACTAAATATTTAATAATGGCATCATAATTTTTAAATAGAAAAAATACATGAAGTGCAACTACATCCGCATTGGGGGGAGGAGTTCCAAAGTGAGCCTTCAAATATGATAGATCGATTTTTCCTCCGTCCCACACGTCCTCAGGGGCATCACGCCCATTTGTTCAGCAAATAGAGTTGGCCAATCTGCCAACGCTACACCCATAATTACGCTGCCGTTTGTAGGCAACCGCAGAATGTAGGCAACATCCTCCAACGTGATTGTTGCCTCGCCAAATGGAAGATGAAACGTGTGCGTCTCGGGTCTCCACCGTTCTATCAGCGCGCTGATCAACGATGATTTTACCTTCACCCCCTATATATCGTGCTATGTAGCCAAAACCGACGCGTTGAATCCACTCCATAACAACATCAACGGGTGGGGTGTTGATACGGTTAAGGTAACATTGTAAATTACGTTCGTATCCCTTCAAAAAAATTAAAATAAAATAGTTAGCAAAATAAAATAAATTAATTAAATAATTTTTTTTTAGAAATTAATAGGGAAAAAATAATACCTCTGGACTGTTTCGCCAATATTGACTGCAGTGAGTCGCTTCGTTGCGTAGTAAGGGCTCCATTATATCGAACGAAATATAAAAGTTGCCGATAATTTGTTGTAAAAAAGCTAAAGAACTCGCGTTCTGTGGTTGATATTGGGGGCAGGGCCTCCAATTTATAGAAGACCTCGCGCCTTTTAGGATGCGATGTTAATGAACCTCGCGTTTTGTAGAACGCGATATTCATATACCTCGCGTCCTATAGAACGCGAGGTTCATTGAAAAGGCGCGTCACGGAACAGAAGCGTGAACTGAACGGTCAGAAGTGACCTCGCATCCTATAGAACGCGAGGTTCTAAAGAACTCGCGTTCTACAGGACGCGAGGTCGTGGAGTTTTTTAAAGAAAGACTTCCCAGGCGGGAAAGTCATTTAATATAATAATAATAATAATAATAATAATAATTATTATTATTATTAATAATAATAACAATAATAATAATACTAATAATAATAATTATAATAATAATTATAATAATAATAAAAATAATAATAATATTAATATTAATAATAATAACATTAATAATAATAATCATACTAATAATAATAAAAATAATAATATTAATAATAATAATAATCATAGTAATAATAATCATAATAATAATAACAATAATAATCGAAAAAAACTTCCTAAGTACGCGCTATGTTTTCATTAGTAACTACAAATAACGACATAACGCAATATTTGGGAAATTAGTTTGAAAAAAAACTTCCCAAATAAGCTATATGTTGCCATTAGTAGCTGCAAGCGAAAACTGCTTACCTCCCCAAAAATTTCCGTGTGTGCTTCTTGCCTCCCCAAGAGTTTGCTATTTATAGACAGAGGTGAATATGATGACGTGGCAATCTCGCGTTCTGTAGGACGCGAGGTCCTTTAAACCTCGCGTTGTACAGAACGCGAGGTCATGTAGATGCTGGTATATATATATGCATCGCGATGGATTTTCGTAAGCAGTTAAGTTTTTCTCAGTTGAATATGAGTTCGTGTCCTGCTCTGTTTTTTGCAGTTGAAATTTTTTTGTCCGAAATTTTGTTCCTTAATGATAGTTGGAGTTCACTTAAAGATTTGTGTTCCACGGGGTTCATTGAATAATATTTACCGACATATCGCAATATTTGGGAGGTTTTGGGCGGCTACATCCCCTTCAATTGAAGCTTCTGTAGCCGTCGTCGAGAGGATCCTCGGGTACAATTTTGAAACGAAACGACTTTTAGAAGCGAGGGTGGATTCAGATCGACCATGTTGCATAAGCAGCCCTATTTTGCAAATGCGGCCGGTGCCGATTACATTTAATAAAGTCGATCAAAGCTGCTACCATTTCAGAAGAAATCTGATTATCGCGCTCTGCTTCTTTCACTCGGGACCTCCGATCACATTTGCCCACCGATTATATTTCTCCACCTGGATTTTTTTCATATACTGTTTTGTAAATATTGTATCTAGTTGTCTCAATTTACTTATTAATGAATACTTGTTGAAAGTTGAAAGTTTTGTTAGATGAAATGCGAAATAAAGTTTTGATTCGACTTAAATTTACTTATGTGGTGTTTTTCCTTTCCTATAAATACCAACGAATTCCACCATCATTTACTCATTCTAAATTCTCTCTAAACACCCAATCTTTGCTCACCTTATGGCAAAATTTCAGGAAACATTTTATTTTCTCGATACTTATTTTGAGTCAACAATCACCGGCAAAATGTCACTAAAAGATTTAATACATTTGACAACAATCGAGGTTAGTAAACACACCGACAAACAAATTTCTTCCTTGGAATGTCGAATCCCAACATCGTCAGCAAACGAATCGCACTACGTTATGAAGCTTACGAACGAAACAGACGTTCGTAACATGTATGACCGGCTCAATTCCGTCGGAGCTAGAGACGTCGATTTAAATGTTAAGTTTGACGACGTCAACGCCGACGAAGGTAGTATGTATGGACCCGTACAACCTGCTCCGAACACTGAACACGCACCGTCTTCGCCAGATGTTGATGCGGCTGCGGAGGAGCTGTAACTTTTTATGTACAGGCGTAGACAAAGAAAACAACAGCTGATCGAAGAACTAAACCTAAGTTCAGACGTGTCCACTGACTATGATGATTCGGATTAACCATAAACTTCTGAAATTATCTTCCAATTATGTTATATGATGTCTTATTTCATCCTTTATTAATGTTCAACGGACCTCACATTATGTAAAACTACTAGTATTCAATTACATTGCTAAACTACAATTGTCTAAGTTATTCAAACATAAATCGAGTTCTTAGTACGAGTTTTATTAATTCTGACTTAATCTCTATCTCAAAATATATAAATGGACCTCACGTTATGCAGCACTTGTAGTATTCAATTACATTACCAGACTACAATTGTCTCAATTATTCGAACATGTTCTCAATTACACAAACAGACAATGAGTAAACAGTATGGTTATTATAACTTCTGACGGAATATCTGAGACAAAGTAATTAAAGTGACCTCGTGTTATACATTACGCGATATTTATAAGACCTCGCGTTGTATAGAACGCGAGGTACTGGTTATCGCGTTGTGTAGAACGCGAGGTCACTTTAACCTGCCTCCCCATCAACTCTATCCCTTACTTGTCCAAAGTTAGGGGACTGCCTCCCGGGCACCATTATTCCTGACTTGTTCATTATTTGCCTGCTTATCGGTTTTAGGAAATGGACAAGCAAAGTTACCTCTCGGAACCATTATTTGCCTTACACAACCAGATTCTCCGGGATTTCAAGTGGCAATAATTTTTCCTATATATGAAGCAGAACCATAAAACGAAAATATATGTTTCAATTACCAAACAATTCCTAGAATTTTCTAAGTATAAAAAATTCAGAAGTCTTTCAGAAAATATTCAAATGGCCAAACGAGGCGTTACTACGCTAGTTTACTACGATGGGCAGATATTCGAGGGTACCGAACTCGGCGTCGTTTTTCACTGCGAAGATCCGGTAACGCTAAAGCTTCCGAGAAGATTATCGTTCAAGAAGTTGGTAAAGGAACTGGAGGCAAACGTCCCTCATTTCGATAACCACCGTTTGTCTGACGTGAAGTATCGGGTGCCAACATCTATAGACCCTTTAAGGTACTTTGTATGCCAAATTGCGGAAAATGCTGATGTGGACATGATGATGGAAACCCACTTCGACTATTCAATTGGGGGGCCCCTCGAGCTGTATGCATCGTTCTCCGAGTCTAATCCAGTTATCCAAATACCAAGCTAGGGCCGGGCGAATTTCGACTTCGATCCAAATGCCAACATTGATAGCACGACCGCAAGTCTACGGCGTGATTTTAACCTACTGTGCCAAGACAACGAGTTTGGTGCATCGTCATCTGCTCCTCCAAGGCAGTCGTGCGTAGCTAGTATCGGGTTCGACCTGAACCAACCTCCAAACGATGAATTCGATGCACCAACAAATGCATCGTACAATCCATACAATCCATACAATCCTTATAGTTTTGAGGGGGAGGGAACGTCGACTCCTTATGTTGCGCACGACCATGAAGCATCATATGACCGACACTCAATGTATGTCCCTGACACCGACTACGGTCAACCATCTATGGGGAGACATTCTTCTTTTGGAGGTGAGGGAGCATCGTCTTCTTACGCTATGCTCGACCATGATTCCTCATATGGACGACACTCAACGTATGTCCCTAGCACGGAGTACGTTCAACCATCTATGGGAATACATTCTTCTTATGGTGATCTTGATTTTGGTCTTGGAAATGCGGTTCGTGAGTGATCTCGTGAGAGGTCTCTCGCTCATCAACCCACATCCTCGCCTCCAAGGGTAATGATCGACGAAGCTCTACTATTCCAGCTCCCGGAGGATGCTTCTGACGAAGAACCGATTAGAGAACCCGAGCCCGACGGAGATGAGATGGGGCCATTCTATCCCGAACCAGAAGACTTGAAAGTTCTACCGGAAGACACTACCGTTCCACCATCAGATTTGGACGAAGAACCGACTGCCACCAACTTTCCTGTAGACGCAACACCAATTTCTATGTTCCAGCCACCATCCCACTTCACAACGGTTGATATGGATGCAATGGACGTCCCTGATTTTCCGCATGACGACACAATAGATGGCCGAGTCAACCGTTCTGATGGTGAACTGAGAATTGGTATGGCGTTCTTGAAAAAGGAAATTGCGGTGACGACAGCTAAGCAGTACAACCTTCGTCTTAATGTTGAGACGACGGTGAAGAAAACCCAAGCCAGATACTACAAGGCTCACTGCGTCCAAAAGGATCAAGGCTGTAAATGGAAAATCCGTATATCACAGTTGAAGAGGGCAGTCGACCGTTGGAAAATAACAAAACTTGAGGGGCCCCATACATACACCGTTCCTAGCCTCAACCAGGATCACAAGAACTTGGATGCAAAGTATCTCGCGGACATCTTTTCAACACTGGTGAAAACAAATCCCACTGTGTCGGTCCCCACATGTCAGGCTGCAGCTCTAGCTGTCACCGGCTACCGTCCTCAATATTCCAAAGCATGACATGCAAGGAAGCGGGCCAAAGAGGAAATGTACGACCGATGGGAGGAATCTTACAAAGAGTTGCGCATATGGCTTAATCTCCTGCAGAAACACATCCACAGAATGGTTGTCAAACTTGATACGGTTCTGGCATACGAAAATGATCGTGTCGTCCGAGGTGTTTCTCAATTCACCCGATTATTTTGGACTTTCCCCCAGTGCATCAACGCATTCAAGCACTGCAAACCGATGGTCCAAATCGACGGCACATGGTTGTACGGAAGATATACACAAACCCTACTTCTAGCTATAGCACAAGACGACAATCGCAAATGCGTTCATGTTGCACTCGCAATCGTCCCGAAGGAGGATTTGGAGTCTTGGAAGTTCTTCCTTCAGAACCTACGAAAATATGTCCTTGATCCTGTAATACGAAGAAGAGATGAAGGGGTGTGTGTTATTTCTGACAGAGGCACAGCGCTGTTGTGGGCGATAGAAAATTTGGGTAACTATTGGAAGCCTTCATACATTTACCACCGTTTTTGCTTGCGACACATAGCCGCAAACTACCTGCTGCAATACAAGAACCGTGATGAACGTCAAATGGTGCTCGATATGGGTACGTCCTTTATGTCATTTTCATTTACTATATTATTTCTTACTCCCTTTGATTTACGACCTTTTTGCATGTGTTTTTCGCCCATAACTATTCAACTGTCATCCCGTAGGAAACTCGCACTACAAACAAGAGGTGGCTGACCTGCTCGAGGAACTGAGAGCGAGAAACAAAAAAGGTGCAGAATACCTTGAAAAAAATCCCAAAGGAAAAATGGCTTCGATCGTATGACGAGGGTAAACGTTATGGTCACATGACAACGAACTTGGCTGAGGCAGTGAACTCATCACTGAAGGGAGTGCGACAGTTGCTTATCACTTCCATTGTCAAAGCGGCCTATTATCGTTTGGCTACCCTTTTTGCAACCTTGGGAAGGCAAGCAACTGAGTACATGGCAAGTGGACACAAAGTCCATCCGGATTTCCGCACAAAACTACATACTCAATTGGGCCAATCAAGACATATGCAAGCAACTCTCTTCTCGCGAGAAGGACACATGTTTCGTGTTGCAGAATTTTCCAGGCAGTTGGAAGGCATTCAGCACAACGCTTACGTGGTAAACCTGAGGGATAGAACCTGCGAGTGTGGAATTTTCCAAACATTCAAATACTCGTGCGCACATGCCATTGCTGCTTGCACTAACCAACGGATACAATACATGCATCTGGTTGATCCGGTATACTTACTCGAAACGGTGTTTAAGGTTTACGAAAAAGAGTTTCTTCCAATCGGAAATAAGGTTGATCCGAATGTTGTGGACACTGAACCGATCATACACCCAGATTCAGCACTAATACGAGCCAAAGGACGTCCACGTTCTACAAGAATATACTGTGCCAAGGATATGGTCGAACATCGAGAGAAAACCGGACAAAAGAAGCATTGTACTGTATGTCGAAATCCTGGACACACAGCTCCTAAGTGTCCTAATCGCTCAGCCCCTCGTCTTAATTAATTATTTTTAATTTGTATATGCGAGTTCGCCCATGACAATTGAATCAATAAATTCAGTCTACTTCGATTTATACAGTACGTCATCTTATATTTTCAATCATTCAAAAAAATATGTTATGATAGTGTTTTCAAAGCAACTTTAAGTCAGTGTACAATGGACGAAAATTGATCGTATCAGTGTCATACGATAGAGAATTTCCAGTACTACAACCCCAAACTCGATGTTACCTAAAAATTTAAAATTTCTACATATGAAATTCTGCTCGAACATGCCTATCGACATTTGTTCAAATGCAACTTCATTCAAAAAAGGATGATAGCATAGGGTTTTCGAAGCCATTTTAAACCATTGTAGAATGGACGAAAATTAACCATGTTGGTATCATACGATAGACAAATTCCAGTACTACGACCCCAAACTCGATGATCGCTAAAAATATATGATTTACACGCTCGAAATTAGGCTCGAACAGGCCTACCCACACTTGTTTTCCCTTGTTCTTCAGCCCAGAAATGCACAGAACTCGCGTCCTGCAGAACGCGAGGTCTGTGCGATATATTCAGCCGCCTTTTCAAATTCTCGTGGACCTCGCGTTCTGCAGAACGCGAGGTCCTGTAAAACCGTTAACACAAACAACAAGGCCACGTAGACTGAAATCGCGTTGTGTAGAACACGATATACGACCTCGCATCCTACACAACGCGAGGTACACCGACGTGACAAGTTTGGGGTCATTTTACCAAATATTATTTTTTTTGGAGCCATTATCCCAAATAATAATTAAAAAAAAGTTTTTAATCTAAAATTGCATGAATCAATACTATTGAAATAAAATCATAAACAGTATAATATATATATCTGAGCAGCGCAACAATAATAAGTATAGTGAAAGTGTTAAAGATACGGTGAATCAACGGAATTGGTACAAGTAATAAGCAATTTTGTATCGTTTAGTTAAATATTGAGTTCAAGATTTTATATATGCAGAAAATTTTTATTAAAAAATTTACTTATCAAGGTCAAGTGTACGACACATATTGGTTAAATTAGTCAAGACAAAAATTCGAGATGAAAAGAGAAAAATAGATATGGTGGCGCAATGAGGTGTGCAATGCTGAGCTGAGCTTGAGAGGTCTACGATTGTATTATCATGTATTGTTTAATCAGTCAAAATCAGAAATTGAGTGAGTTCCTGCAGCCCCATCTCCATTGAGATTCGTGACTTGTGGTGGCTGAAAGAAAGAAGGATAGCCACTTGCTCGCCCCATCTCCTTTGTGATTCGTTCCCCCTAAAAAGGCAAAAAGGACACCCACATGCTGCCTGCGTATTTCATTACCTCCACTATTACATACAAATATTTTTTATGCACAATTTCGGATAACATTGGCTTCGGGCATTAGCAAGATTTTTTTTTTTGAAAATAAAAGTATGGAGTTTATACATATTCGAAAGACACTGACCCGAGCCTCATTAAAAAATTTCTCTAAATTTAAATAGAGGGAGAAAAAAATGTACCGTTCAGTGCTACTGGCTACTGGGAATACAAAGACAACAATAGAACAACTGCCGAGACAAAAGCTTACCCGAAATGATACACAAACAAAACTAAAGTCTGAACAAAGGCAGACCATTCACACTTGAACAAAGATTTCGCTCCAACCACGCAACATCAATAGAAATACTTCACATACTTCAAAAGCAAGGCATGCACTCCAAAGACATGAAGCACAGCTAAGAACCCACACTAACCATCATCGGACCCAAAGGAATAGAAAAGGTCTAGAAATCCCTGACTTTGCAAGTCTGTCTGCAGAAGAATTCCATTCCCTAGGGATCTCCTGAATGCACCACTCAAAATCAGCACAAATTTTAAAACATTCTAACACTGTTGATCTAAAGACATCATGAGATTTTGATGGATGATTAAACCACTCAACAATGATACAACAGTCAGTTTTGATAATTAAATGGAACTTATTAAACCATTTTGAGGACCGGAAAAGGATACAAGTTTCGAGCATTAGCAAGTTGAAACTTATTTAAACAAAAATGCATTAATAAATAATTACTAGCAAGACCATCCTTGACGCTGAGAAACAATGAGAAGAACCAAATTTGGGTATATTTCTATAACATCCTAAACCGGGCTTAGAAGAAGACCGAGTCTAGAATGTTCAGGAAGGACTAAACGATATCAATTAAAGTTTCCAAACAAGCATTCGAAGGTACACAACCCTTTATTAAGGACAACAAAACACTTGAAAACAACATCAACAAAGCAGGGTTTCGAAGGAGTTATGTTTATTAAGCCAATTATTTAGATACAAAGTTTAAGCTAGGTATTTAGGATTCAATTAGAATATGTCATAAGTCCACGAGACACCATTTTCATGATTTTCAATTGGATTGCTAAGGCATCTATCTATACAAAATTCATAAGGGCATGATGTTAATCTAATTTAGTTTTATGCAAGATAAATAGATAAATAATCAAACCTACTTAAGATTTAAACATGGACTTCAAACATATATAATTCTTCCTTAAGGGTCAAACATACATTCGATAGAAGCTACACACAATAAAATCGAATAGATTAGGCTCTCATATTAGTTTCTTTGTTACCAAAATGCTAACCTAATAATTATTAGCTAAAATTAAGTATTTCACTCAAGACTAAGCCCTACTAATAGTTCCTTAATTTCAATAGACTCGTGATTTAAGTTCCATAAGTAATTCGATCAATAAATCATGTTAACTTCTTTTCTCACTTAGCTAACGCTTCTTACTACGTTCGTAAAAATATATGTTCCATTTGAAGATTCTTATCAATCGATCAAACTAGCCTTATTCATTTCTCACAACAAGGATTAATCATACTTCTAGGAGGCTACACTAATCCAAGAGAAGAAACTAGTACCAAGTCTATTCAAGTTTAAGTGATTAACCAATTTATCATGTCAATTATTCTACCTCATCCATGTAAATCTATTCTTCTTAAAGCATTCTCACCAGACAAGTAATTATCCATAGAAATCAAGCATTCAACCTTAATATATCCACAAGACTTAAGTTTATTTAATTCCTAGCTACCAAAGCCCAAGATCTTCGAATCAGCTATACACAAAAACATTCATCAACCAACCATAAGCATCGAGATAAGCCATACACACACTACTTGATAATATTTACATAACTTGCTTATAATATTTACAACCCTACAAAAATGGGTTAGATG
Organism: Hibiscus tridactylites; assembly: GCA_958450335.1. NCBI lineage: Eukaryota > Viridiplantae > Streptophyta > Magnoliopsida > Malvales > Malvaceae > Hibiscus > Hibiscus tridactylites. The sequence continues at coordinate 32,549,896 of OY288274.1, read as the reverse complement.
CTTAACGTATATATATACTATAGTGCCATCATCCTAGAAGTTGAGATAAACTAAGTACATGCATTTAGAATAGCAAAATGTGTTGATCAAGCTCTCAAAGTTAACCTCCTTCCAAGATTCAACCTGTAAAGTAGTGAAAGAAAGTTTATAAGCCTAAGCTTAGTGAGTGGGTTTAAAAGCCTTCAATGAGGATCCTATACGAGTTTATTCCTTACACTACTTAATGTGTCTCATACAATATATCATAGGAAATAACAAGGTAAGTTTTCCATTCATGTAAGCACATGCTTTATCACATTTTCATGACACTCTTCCATATCAATATATATTAACTTTACATTATCATTCAATAAGAGATAATCATTGTATTAATGCATCTTTTAAGAAATCCTTTAGATCAATGATACAAACAAAGCTTAACAATGCAGTTATCACATTTTGTTAACTACATTATCACTTTCTCTTTATCATAAGACATAGCCTTGAGAATCGAAAGTCTAGTCTAGATACTCGAGTCCCCAACCAACTGTCGCCCATAACATATATTGTACACACAGTACCGATCATACCCCGACATTGAACTCTACGGACTCTATGGCATGCCAACTAAATCTATGACTGAATCCAGACCAAGGCTTCATTATTCATTTTTATTTCATCAGGTAAGCTGAGCTCCTTTCAATTTAAACATTAATGTGTCACTACCCTTGTTCTTTCATAGGGCATAATTATATTCATCTAGAGACTTATCTCATTCATTTCGATCAAAGTCCTTTGGCAGAATCTAAGAATCAATCAATCATATATTTCCTCATTTCAAACAGTAGTAATTCATATAGCATAGCAAATCAAACTACTTCATAACATTGTTCATTCAAAGTTCATTCTTTGTAAACATGTGATCATACATAAGGATCTCAATATCAAGTATTTCATGATACCATATTTCAAACAATTGTCAATATGCTAGTAACTTAAATGTTAGATTAAAATCCTCAATTGTGGGAACATATGTAAAATGTATGATGTTATTATAAAGTATGACGCAAAATCAAGTGATCAATAATGTTAGGCGTGTCATAGGTATTAAAGTGTCATAAAAATAAAAATGTAGATGTCATAAGATATATTTATAATTCAATGAGGGACAAAATTATAAATATTTAATAGTTGGACTTACCACGCTGCAGCTCCTTACCCTTCAACACCCAAAGTTTAGCAACCAAAGCAGTTCTTTCCTACGGCTCAATCAACTAGGACCTTGCCCAAACTAGAAAATCAATCCCCAGGCTACAATAGACCTCAACTCGCATCTTCAGTAATTTTTATGTTTTATTTTGTGTGACTTTATTAGTGGAATTTTTGGTTTACTACTATTTGTATGTATGATCGCACCTATGTTTCAATCATAATTCATGAATTACTTAGGAGTTGGTCAATTGTTATCTAACAATTGAAAAGATTAAAGTTTCATGTGATAATGATATGAACTGTTTATTTATATGATATTTTGATTTCAATTTTTCTATTAAATATTGATTATTTTGAATTCAATTTTTGGGTGATATATAAAGTTGTGGATTGAAATGCATTTAGTTTAAATTATATATTTTACCTTCAAGTTTATAGTGAAAATCTTGTAAATGCATGTCAAAAGAATTTTTGTGAAACAGTCAAAGATTTCGGTTTTTTCGATTTCTGATAGCCTCATTCAGACAACCTTTTTTTTTTTGCTCAATAATGTCGTATATTAAGATGCAATATACAACCAAAAGACCACAACGGTCGCCTCATTAAAAACCTCCCTAAAACCTAACGGAGGAAAAGAGTACGAACCGTATGTGGTGAAACCAGAGTCCAAAGAAAATACAAACGGGAATAACACCAAAGCAACCTATCACTAACAAGCGCAAAACAACGAAATGCGAGTTACCCCCTCCTTTGCCAAAGCATCCGCTAAACCATTCGCCTCACGGAAAATGTGAGAGAAGCAAACCGAAGCCAACGATGAACAACAACTGTCGATCTCGCGAAAAACCTCCCATAATCTCCATGGCCGTTTGTCCATATGTAACACCCAGCTAACCGCAACCATAGAATCCGATTCCACAATCAAAGGAATCATTGCCCATGTTGACTTCCGGAAATATGACAAAGCGAACGCAATCGCTCGCAATTCAGCCTCGTTTGATTCGATACACCCAAGGGGCCAGAAAATAACGCCAATATACTCCCAAACTCATCGCGTAACACACCCCCATAGCCTGCCGGCCCCGGCTTACCACGTGCTGAACCATCCACCGAAAACTTCAATGTCCCCCTCGATGGCGGCTCCCATACCACACCAACCCGCTCTGGTCGCGAAAGAGACGTCTCGGAATAAAGGCTCGGACAATCCCACCACAATGCCTCGCCAATGCACAAGTCAGTCCTTAAAGTCCGCAACCAATAGAACGAGCGCAATTTAATCAAAAAACATACCTCCTCAACCGGTAAGAGTTTCTTGTTGAATACCATCTCGTTCCGTGCTAGCCAAATCGACCATAACATCGCTGCCACGCACGATACCCACATACTACGACGCATACCCGAAAACGAGCAATGGAAGTCAGGAACAAAAAATTCGGACAATGATCGTGGTAACGGCAAACTCACTCCCCACCAACAACGAAACCAGTCCCATAAACTCTGAACAACCGGGCATAAGTACAACAAATGATCAACGTCTTCCTCACATTCCCGACACCAAAAGCACATCGTGCATTGCCCTTCAAACACAACACCCCTTCGGCTCAGGAAAGCAAAAGTCGGCAGGCGACGTAACCACACAAACCACAAGAAAGCCTGTACTTTCGGAGGGACTAATACTTTCCACGTGAAACAAGCCCCAAACTCACTCTCCCCAGCTTCGTCTAACATCAAAATCTGAGAAATAGCTTTAACCGTGAACATACCTCTCCTATCCGGAGTCCAAATCAGCTTATCACAAATTCCAGAGTGTAAATACGTATTGCCTACCACTGCCCGCATGTCTCGCAACAGCCCCGCCTCGAACACACGCAGCGGACGCCGGAAAAATTCAGCCCAACGTGAATGATGGAACCCCCCTGCACCGAATAATCCACCACCAATGCCAATTTATCGATAGCACAAGAGAATAACCTTGGGAAAATATCCTTCAATGGCATGCTCGCGCACCATGAGTCAAACCAAAAGAGGACTCGATTACCCGCCCCCACTTGCCATACCAACTTCTCGTGTAAATTTCGCTGCACTTCATCCGAGCAGGCAGTTTGCACAATTTGCTTCCATACCACCGACATCGCATGTGAACGAGATGAATTAAATCTCCACCATTGAACATTCTCCCTATATTTAGCCACTATAATAGCCCTCCATAGCGACGATGCATCCGTGGCATATCGCCACGACCATTTGGATAATAAAGCCGTGTTGCGAACTTGTAAATCCGATATTCCCAAACCACCCAAGTGTCTCGGTTTACACACCAATTTCCAGCTAACTCTGCTCATTTTCCTATGTAGATTTACACCACCCCAAAGGAAAGCACGGCGGATCTTGTCAAGTGCTGCGATAACTTCTTTAGGAATGCGAAATACACCCATGTAAAAAATCGGTAGGGAAGACAGAACGGCATTAACCAGCGTGACTCGAGCCGCAAATGACAACGAGTTGCGTTTCCAACCTGCCAATTTCCGCCTCACCTTTGCAATGACCGGTTCCCAAACTGCCAAACTTCGCGGATTAGAGCCTAGCGGCATCCCCAAGTATGTGAAAGGGAAAGACCCGTGTCGACACCCCAATGCCTTAGCACATAACTCAGTAAAATCCTCATCAACCCCAACCGCAAATAAAGATGACTTGCTGAAATTTATTTGTAAACCTGTGCAAACTTGGAAGCAATTGAGTAACCGTCGGATAGAGTCGGCACAACCAGGGGAAGCCTCAAAAAACAAGACGGTGTCATCTGCAAATTGTAAGTGCGATATAGATACCCCCGGTGCAACACAAACGCCCTTTATCAGCCCCGCCGACTCAGCTTGAACCAATAAACTATGAAGAGCCTCCACTACAATAACAAATAACAGTGGCGACAGTGGACAGCCCTGTCTCAAACCACGCCCCAAATTAAATTCAGATGTAGCGCACCCATTTAGCAAAACAGACATACGAACCGTTGAAACACATTCTAATATCCAATGGCGCCAAGTCTCACAAAAACCCATGCTGACCAGCATATGATCGAGGAAATCCCATCGCACACAGTCATACGCTTTAGCAAAGTCTAGCTTAAGCACCAAGCCACCCCTCGAACTCTTCCGTAAAGAATGAATTATCTCATTTGCCAAAAGGATACCGTCTATTATCTGTCGGCCACGAATGAAAGCCGACTGATGCTCACTAATCAACGATCCTAACACCCTTTGCAACCTCGTAGCTAACACCTTTGCAAGAATTTTGTACACTGAATTAACAAGACTCATCGGACGGTAATCACTAAGTACTTTTGGCGAGTCAATCTTAGGGATCAACACAAGAAAAGTGCAATTTACACCCGGTGGTAATCTGCCTGTTGCATGAAACTCACCAAGAAATCTTAGCACATCCTCACTCACTGTGTTCCAACATACCTTGAAGAAAGCCATGCTAAACCCATCCGGTCCTGGCGCTTTCGATCCATCACACCCCCGTATAATCTCCCACACTTCCTCACGACAAAACGGTGCCACTAACATCTCATTATCGTGCCTCTCCACCCGTCCAAAAGCACCCACAATGGTCCAAGAGCATCGACGTTGTGTGGCTTTAAAATGCATATCAAATTCTGCCACTATATATTTCCGAAGGCGCTTAACATTCGTTTCCCATCGTCCATGTATCATCAGACCAGAAATCAAATTACGCACAACTCTAAGCTTTGCCGTACGGTGAAAAAATGCAGTGTTTCGATCCCCTAACCGCAACCAGCTTGCCCTTGATTTCTGTCGCCAAAGCGACTCCTTGCGCCTTATAGCCTGCCATAAACAGTGTAGCCATTCTCTTTTCTTCTCAATCAACGCAACTTCCGATACGTTCAATTCTTCATTCGAAGCCGCTGCATCAGCAGCGTCCAATTTCCCTTGCATCAACTGTATATCCTTTTCCACATCACCAAAAACCGTCCGGTTCCAAACGCGCAGGAAATTCTTCATGCTTCGGAGTTTAACCATAATGTTAGCACTACCAACCCCCTGATCCGACAACCGGCTCCATTCATTAGAGAGTTCAAACACACTTTTATTATTTTCCAACCAACAATTTATAAATCATTCAGACAACCTTATTTTGGGTTATTTCGAAAACTTAAGTGTTATCAGAAAATTTCAGTTTTGACTATTATAAAATTTTAAATTTGAATCGGTATATTTATATTATATATTTTGAGATAAATTAGTCGAAGCATTAAGTCACCAAAGTGACCTCTATTGTGGAAATTATTTTATTTTTAAATATAGAAGGTTTTGTGCATGTAAGTCGGATTATGTTAGTATTAATCGACCCAAAGGAAGGTTAATAATTAATATTATTACATGTGCAACTGTGGTAATAAATGTGTGATAATTATTCAGTTTTATATGTGAGCAATAAATTGGCTCAAAGGAAGATTTCTGCTTGACATGTTCTTATTATCAATGCTTGATTACTATACCAAGATATTACTTGCAAGTTAATGTTTTGTCCAAAGATGAAATATTAATGGAGTGTCCGGTATCTTGATATGAGGTTTACCTTTATTCAAATTTATTATTATTTTGGCTATCTTTTAATTTGATTAAAAGATAAAATTAAGATAAATATTTTAAAACAAATAAATTCATATTTTGGCTTCGGATGTCTCATATTATAATGGATTAATTGAAACATAATGTCACCAAAGTGACCGCTTTTGTGTAGATTAGTTTATTTAAATATTAAGATAATTATGGGTTTTTGAATTCATGCGTTTATTAGTTGGCTCAAAGGAAAGTTAATATTTGGTAGAATTACAATGACAACAATGGCTATAAATGTGTAACAATTATAAGGTATTTTATGTGAGCAATACGTTAGTCCAAAGATTAATTTATTGTTTGACATAGTTTATTGTCAATGTTTGATTGCTACAACAAGAGTACCGCTTACAGTTAATATTACTGTCCAAAGACTTGATATTAATGTTGTGCTTGGTATCTTGAGGGGAACTAGCCATTATTTTGAATTTATTTGTTTACTTATGAATATTTATGTTAGCTTGTTTTTATTTTATTTATTTACTTTTGTTCTATATTTAGGTAATTTATCTTTTGCTTTTATAATTCGGCAATTGTGGTACACGGACAGGTTTGATTTTGCTTTTGCACCTTCGAATGGGAAATCAGGAGGCGTTTTAGCGGTGTGGGAATCGACGGGTTTTGCATTGGAGACGGCAGAGGTGAGACATAATATGGTAATTCTGATTGGGCATGGGGTAATTGATGATTGGCAATGTGGCGTGATAGGAGTGTATGCACCATGCACACCGACGGAACAGGGTACTTATTGGGAGGAGTTGATGACAGGGTGAAGGCTAGGGCGTTAAATTGGTGTGTGGCGGGGGATTTCAACGTGGTCATGAAACCGGAGGAGAGACAAGGCTGCGCGGATTCAAATCGAGGTATGGAACTTTTTTGCGAATGTGTTAATACCATGGCTTTATTGGATGTACCGATGCAAGGAAAGCGATACACATGGTTTGGTCCGGGGCGAAAATGTAGTCGATTAGATCGTTTTTTGGTGTTGCATGGGTGGGTTCAAAGATTTGCTTCACTTGTAGTTCGTAATCTCCCAAAGGAGTTATCGGATCATTCGCCGATTGTGTTAGAGAGCAATGCCGAGGATAGTGGTCCGAAACCATTTCGTTTCTTCAATGCATGGTTGTCGGACATTGCAATGTTGGAGAAAAAATGGAAAGAATTGGAGGAGGGCAGTAGTATGGCAACGATTACTCAAAAATTAAAGATGTTGAAGGGAATTTTGAAAGGTTGGAATCGAAATTGCTTTGGGGACTTGGAAGCACAATATCGTGACTTAGTGACCAATATTGATCGGGTAGATCAACGAATTGGAAGTGGGGAGGGCAGTGGGTGTGATGTGAAGGAACGAAGAATTTTATATTCCCGGTTATGGAAACTAGCGAATCTCAGAGAGTCGCTTTGGCGACAAAAGTCTAGAGCTTTATGGTTGGCGGAGGGTGATCGCAACACTCGATTTTTTCATCGGGCAGCGAAGGTGAGGGCAATGCATAATGCAATTCCTGGTATATTTGTGGAGGGCCGATGGATTGAAGAACCGCATCGATTGAAGTTTGTTATCCAGAGGGAATTCAAGAAACATTTTTCCAAGCCTAAAACAAGTGGGATATTGCTTCCGATAGTGAACTTTGCCACGATATCGAGTGAACAAAGTGCAGCTTTAGAAGTCGAATTCAATGAGGAGGAAATCCGGGAGGCAGTTTGGAATTGTGGGGGAGAGAAAGTACCGGGACCGGATGGATTTACGTTCAAATTTTTCAAAAAGGGTTGGGACTTTCTTAAGGAGGATGTGATCAAGTTTATGGCAGATTTTTTCAGTTCAGGTAGGTTACCACATGGTGCGAATTCGACATTTGTGGTATTAATTGCGAAGCGAGACACGCCAAGGGGAATTAGTGACTATCGGCCAATTTGTTTGCTAAATTCCATATATAAAATCCTAGCAAAATGTCTTGCACAGAGGTTACAAACGGTGTTGCCGCTGCTTGTGAATGATGTACAAGCTGCGTTTGTACGTGGTCGTCAGATTTTGGATGGCATACTCCTCGCTAATGAAGTTATTCATTCAATGAAGAAAGATCGAGCGGGGAAGGGAGGAATTATGCTGAAACTAGACTTCGCCAAGGCGTACGATTGCATCAGCTGGTCTTGTTTGTTTTGTGTGATGCAGCGGATGGGTTTTGGAAAGAAGTGGGAGACTTGGATCCGAACTTGTGTTGAAACGGCAAGGCTATCAGTGTTGGTTAACGGCAGCCCGACGAAAGAATTTGTTATGCATAGGGGTTTGCGGCAAGGGGACCCTCTGTCCCCGCTGCTATTTGTACTAGTGGCCGAGGTACTGCATCAGTTTTTATTCAATGCGGAACAGCGAGGTTTAATCAGGGGAATCAAAGTAGCAAAAGATGTGTCCATTTCGCATTTACAATTCGCGGATGACACAGTGTTGTTTATAACAGGTGAGTGCGACAATGCGCGGCAGCTCAAACACATCCTTACTTGTTTTGAGTATGTGACGGGGTTACAAATAAATTACGATAAATCTTGTGTATATGGTATTGGTGTGGAGGAGGCTGATATGAATTCAATTGTGAGAATATTAGGCTGTCAGTTAGGATCATTTCCTATGAAATACTTGGGAATTCCATTAGGGGTGAATCCGAGAGGTATGGAGATCTGGACTCCTTTAGTGCAGCGGTTCCGTCAAAAATTGCCGGGGTGGAAACGTGATTCTTTGTCATTTGCTGGAAGATTACTCCTGGTTAACTCAGTTTTGTCAGCTTTACCAGTGTATTACATGGGAGTCTTCTTGATTCCGAAGAAAATAATTTTAAAAATAGACCGCATCCGGAGGAATTTTTTGTGGGGTGGCAAGGAAGAAAGGACGAAACTCAGCAGGGTGAATTGGATGGTAGCTTGCCAACCGAAGCGTTTTGGTGGATTAGGAGTGGTGAATCTCCACATCCGAAATTTAGCTATGTTAGCTAAGTGGGCGTGGAGGTATACTCAAGCGGATGGCTCGCTATGGAAAGCGATTATCGTGGCGAAATACGGCAGCGATGTCCTTGCATGGCGTCTCAATTCGAGGGGCGTGGCGAGTATGTCATCGATGTGGAAACAAATAGTTGCGATCCAAAGTGACGAGTATGTGGAAAAATTCATGAATGCGGCACAATTCACTTGGACATTGGGCGATGGGAAGAGTATTCTTTTTTGGAGGGATTGTTGGTGCCTTGCAGATCCATTGAAAATTATTTTTCCCCGGTTGTTTAGCTTGGCGTGCAATAACATGGCAAGGGTATGTGATTACTTGTGTTTACCGAGTGAGGAATGGGCTGGATGTTTTCGGCGACCATTGCGAATGTTCGAAAATGCCCAATTACGTGAATTGTTAGCGTGTATTAGTGGCTTTTCCCTTCGTGCAAGGGCTATGGACAAGTTGGTTTGGATTCATGATGTGGCGGGGCAGTTTTCGGTAAGTACATTACATAAATTAATGGCATCTTTTGGATTACATGACACATCCGATATTAGCATGATATGGAAATTGCCGTTGATACCAAAAATACAATGTTTTATATGGTTTTTAATGTTGAACCGGCTGCCTACTTTACGTATGCTGATGGAGCGTGGAATGCCGTTGGGAGTGAGTAATATTACTTGCCGATGGTGTGCGGATGGGGAAGATTCTGTTGACCATATTTTCGGGCATTGTGAGGTGGCGAGGGAGGTGTGGGATATGTTTTTCAAATGGTGGTCAGTTTCGACGGTCCGTCCTTGGCATATCAATGAGTTTATTAACCAGTGCTGCATGAGCTATTTTGAGGGGGAGGTGCGATATTGGTGGATTATTGGTTGCGCAAGTGTGTTGTGGTCGTTGTGGCTTGCCCGTAATGAATTGATGTTCAAGGAGAAGAGGGAGTCATGCCATTCGATTTTCTTCTTGGTTCAACTCCGGTCTTATCACTGGACTTGTGATCGTTTTGAGCTGCTCCATACGGGGGAGGCAGCTTGGTGGTCGTGCCCCATCTTATGTCGGCCGTCAAGGGTGCAGAAACGGGAGCCGAGACAGGGCATTGTGTGGATGCCGCCACCACAGGGGGCATGGAAGTTCAATGTCGACGGGTCATCGCGGGGAAAGCCCGGTGCAGCAGGGTGCGAGGGCGTCCTTCGTGATGGGAACAGCAAGATTGTTGCGTTTTTTGCAGGGCCTATCGGGATTGAGGATTCCAATATGGCTGAAGTGCAAGCGATTGCGTATGCTATGAGAATGGTGCGGGAGATCGATTGTGAGGGGGTGTATTCGATTGTGATTGAATCGGATTCAGCCGTTGCACTTTCTTGGGTGTTAGGAATGGAGCGTAGGCCGTGGAGATTGGATAATTGGCTTCATCAGATTGATGATGCTTGGGAGGCGATGCCTTTTATTTGTTTTAATAAGATTTTTCGGGAGGCCAATTCTATTGTGGATGCACTAGCTAAGAATGGCGCAATGCGCGCTAATTGGGTATGGATGTACTGAGTTTGTTCAGTTTTTAGCCTATTGGAATCCATCGTTGTACCACATGCACGGGTACTCTTTTCCCCCATTTAGGATTAAGGGGGTTTTTAATGAGGCCGGTGCATTGGTTTTTACATGATTTATCAATAAAATAAAATCATGTTGCTGATCAAAAAAAAATTATCTTTTGCTTTCACAATATTTGTTAAATACATTCTACACTCATGTTTTAGTGAAATTGATTTCAAGGAACAGAAAAGGCACTAACATATTGTATTTGGTGGTTGTATGAACATAGACTTTTCATTAAGGAAAGAACATCTTGCACCTCTCTCTGCGGTAAGCACCCATAAAAGGTATTTTGAGAGGTGAGATCGTTTGAATCGCATGAGTCTAATGATCATAAAATACAACATTCTATATGTCTCTAGGAGAACAAATCTAAAGAGATTACTCATATTAAGGGTTTTCTTGACGAAATTAAGAAATGTTTTACCCAAAACATTAAGGTTAAGATGACATCACTTATGCATTCTTTGATGTCTATAAAGTATAAGAGCCAAGGAAATGTGAGGGGGTACATTTTGAAAATGTTTAATATTGCTTCAAAAATTTAAGACACATAAGATCAAACTTTCTAACAATTGTTTGTTCTTATGATTTTGGTACAACTTCCTAAATAATTTAACCAATTCAAAATTAGTTACAACTGTCGAAAGGAGAAGTAGGCTCTAACTGAGCTCATTTCTCATTGGGTTAAAGAGGAAGAAAAGCTGAAGCATTATAAGTGTAAAGGTACTCATTTGGCTAGTGCTCATTTAGTTAGTGTTTTTAAGAATAAGAGCAATAAAAAATATTAGAAAAAAGTTGCTAAGGGTCCTACTCAAAAGAAACAATAAGTTACAAAGTGTTGATTCTTTTGTATAAGTTAGGACACATGTAAAGAAATTAAACTTTAAAAGCGAGCAACTACTTCGATTTTTTTGAGTGATCCATGGGCTGTAAATTTTATGATCCCACAATTAAGATTATTTTAAGGAGAGATTATAGCTTTTTTTAGGATGTTGAGTTTGGAGGGAGAAATAAGGTTAGATACATTGTTATTGACGAGGAATTGAATTATAATTTAATCCATATTACCACTTTTGATGATGTTTAGGTTTTCACACCTATCATTAATCAAGAAGTGAATCAAGTACCTCAGCAAAATAATGTTGAACAACTCTCATTCAAGATAAGATAATTGTTTTAGAAGAACAAACTCAACAGCCTTAAAAAACAAGTATCATTAAAGAGATCCATGAGAGAAAGATAAAATACTATTTCGGATTATTATATTTTATTTCTTCAAGAAAATAAGGTAACAATAGAATGATAGAAAATGATCAATTATTTTTTTATCAGACCATAAAAGTTTTAACTCTTAAAAGTAGATTGATGTCATTCAAGAAAAGTATAATTTTATGCAAGACAATAAAGTTTATGAACTTGTCTCATTACCTGAACGTGCAAACCAATTGGTTGTAAATGGATATTTAAAATCAATATGGATGGAAATGGTAATGTGGATAAGTATAAAGTACTTCTTGTATCTAAAGGATATACTCTAAAAGAAGACATTGCTTTTGTAGAGACTTTCTCTTCAGTTTCATTGAAAGACTCTTCTAAGATAATCATGACGCTTGTTGCTTATTTCAATCTTGAGCTACATAAGATGGATGTTAACATTGTGTTTTTCAATGGTGACATTGAAGAAATGAATTATATGGTACAATCATAGATTTGTGTTTAATGATACAAAATCAATGATATGTACTTAAATAAATTCATCTAAGAGCTTAAGTATGACTCTCATTAATGAAATTATAAATTTCATATTGATTATCTCATTCGGTTTTGAGATAAATTTAGTTGACAATTGTATATACTACAAGTTCAGTGAGAGTAAAACCAAGTGATACTCATATTGCTAAAGAAGAAAAATTTAGTCTTACTCAATGCCTTAAAAGTAACCATGAAATTTAGAAAATCCAAAAGAATCTCTACGCATAAGCTATTGAGAATCTAATTTATGCTTAAAGTATGTGTGCGTTCGAAAATTGTGTACATTGTTGGAATGTTAGACATATATTTGAGGAATGATATTATGGACCATTGGATAGCAGCCAATGGGGTTATGAGATATCTTCAGAGAACAAAAACTATATGCTCGCATATCGGAGTTCTGGTAAGTTAGAGATCATTAGGTTTACAGACTTTGATTCTAATAGAATGTTAATGCAAAAGAATTTTGTCACTTGAGTTGTTAATTGTAAATTGAATAGAAAGACCACTTTAGTTATTTTGTGACAATAAATATGCATTCATTTATTCTATAAACAATAGAAACACTTCGAATTTGAAGCACATAAATATTAAGTTTCTAGTAGTTAAAGAAAATTCAGAGTGGTGTGTGTCTACAGAGCATGTTGGTACAAACTCCATAATTGCGCGCATATTAAGAAACTGTCACCTTAGGTCTTTCATGAGTACACTACTCATGTGGGTGTAATGTTATTTAAGGATATTCGGTTTTAGTGGGAGTTTGTAATTTTAAAAAAATGCTCATTCGTTTTAGACACAATTTCGATTACTTCAGTTTAAGAATATTTTATGATTATTTTCTGCAGAAATAAAGTTCTTTTAGTTTATGCAGACTCTGAATTCAGTAAAATTGATCTCACTAAGGTTTAGGAGGACTAGTTGAAAATAGACATGTTCAGTTCATATTTCATGTAATTTTCCATGCTACACATCCATGATTGATCTATGTCATTTGACTATGTTCGTATACGTGACCATTGATGGGTCCAGTTATGATTGATATGGCAAAGACTGTTTTGATCCTATATGGATATAGTTGATGGGCGAGATTGTTATAGAATACCAATTATATAATAGCAAATTTTTGATCTCATAAGGTTGTACATTTATCAGGAAACATATGTTGCCCAAGTGAGAAATTGTTGGATTAAAATCCTCAATTGTGGGCACATATGTAAAATGTATGATGCTATTATAAAGTATGACAAAAATCAAGTGACCAATTATGTTAGGCGTGTCATAGGTATTTCATGGAAATAAAAGAGGTATAAATATGTATGATGCTATTATAAAGTATGGCCATTTTACAGAGTTATAAATATTTAATAGTTGATTTAATAATCAACTATATAAAGAGGTAGTGGTCCCCAAGAAATAAGTTAACTTGTATTACTCTTGTCCTCGTCAGAGAATTTTTACGGCAAGAGCTAGCCTATCTTCTTGGAAGATCACAACCATCTTTTAGGCGATCTTCATTACATGATTCAAGGTTTTCAGTCCATCAATGAATTCAGGTACGCTTCTGCTTTCGATTTATTGTTCTTGATGATTTGACATGATAGATCCTGAGTTTAGATTTCATATCTATTATGGTTCGATTCTAACATTAAATTCTTATTTTCGAAGTATTTTTCAAGGAACTACTTACCTTGTTTCCAAGCTAGCATAAACATATCATACATCAAGAAATTTCACAATAATCGACTAGAATGCAATGCTCGGAAAGGTTGATAATCCTTTCCAAGACTTTAAACATCATTCACAGTTATATATCGAGCTACTGTTGATCCCGGATCACGATCCCTTTCTGTTTATCAACGCTTTGGTCTAAGTTAGTTCTTTTCTCTTTAATATTT